>CM062808.1:662848306-664048306 GCA_031772625.1 Pinus tabuliformis
TTACCTTGTTCAATTTTCAAGTGCAAAGGTTCTATATCTTCAAATTTGTATTTATTTGAAATTGCTTTTGGGTTTTATTTTTCTTCCCAAGCCTTTCTATCCCTTCAAGAGAACTGACAAACTCTCTTTCCAAGTTGACCTTGGTCTCATCTCCATCAAAATTAATAACTTCTATTTCAAGATTGTCTATGTCCATGAGCATAAATTCCTTTGGAATTTCATCATTTTTTTCCTCATCGGATATTGGTTCCATTCACTAGCCTCTAAAAGCTCAATTTAGGACTAGAACTTTTCACAATCTAGTAAGGCGACTACTTCTTAGTGCATCCTCTTTTAAATTATCATTCTCTCACTAATCATATAACACTTCGATCCAGTCCATTTCAATTTTTGTCTCCTCTAGAGATAGGCTAGTGACTAAATAGTCATCCTACTAGCCGTGATAATATGAATCATGATTTTTAATCAAAAAGTCATTCTCTTTTAAGTCATCTGTTAGAATATTCTGACACATAGGAAATCGTTAAGTATAACTTGGTCAGGTGTAGATTTAGGTAAAGTGTGTTTATTTACTATGTACTTTTGTAACTTACAATCTGGCATCATGATATGTTCTGGAAATTAAGTGATCCGACAGTTCATCCTCTCCTCGGTATTACCAACACTTGATCCATAGCTTAGCACCTAATTGGTCCATGATCTCTATTTAAAGAGCATGGAGGGTCATTTGTAGGGTGAGCGTTCATGAGAGAAGCTTATGTACATTTTCTTTCTTTTATTAATAAATTGTCAGAAGTGGCCCTGTTGGCTCAAGTCATGGACTGTTTCCCTCTTTGAGGGTTTTGACCACGTTAAGAATACTGGTGTATTGATTTGTGACCTATTTGTGAGCAGTGTCCTTTAGTTTTTTATCTAAGGAACTTACCCTATAAATTCCTACATGGTATCAGAGCTATTTGAGGACCACATCTGTTGGTGATCCAAATTAGAAGCCAGTACAATTGCATCTGATTGTCGTTTCCTAGATCTACTATTTCTCACCACTTTTTGGCTGAGAGGACTGCTCTATTGTGATAGGAGAACCTATTCCAATGAGGAACCCCTTTTGTTTGACGCGAAAAGGTTTCCAGTAGGCCTAGCTATGTCATTTTTAAGATTTGGAGGTATACAATCTTTATTTTTAGTTTCAGTTATTTATCTCTATGTTTATTTTGGTTTATTTATCTCTATGTTTTTTTTATTACCGGATCTATACCTTTCATTTCTGAGTATGCTCTTTGCCCCATGACGATTTGGGCAAACCAGAAACAAAGGAAGGATTTTTCTCATGTGTGTGATCTTTTCCACCATGCCTTCGTGTGTTCTCGGAAAATAAAAAACATTGAGAAGAATATTTAGTTTCCGGCGAGAGCTAACTACAAGCCATAAGGTTTGGTTTTTTTTTTATGTCCATGTTGGGTTGGGTGGTTTTTTATTTTGTAGGGAAAAAGAAATTTCTCAAGTAAGCACACACCCCAAAGCTTCAGTGACTAAAAAAAAAAAAAAAAAAACCCCTTCCTCTTTTCCAAAAATTACTAACCTTTTAAACTAGCTCACTTGGTTCAAAGTTACTTTATGAGAATAGATGTCTTGAGCTCAAGTCTTTGTTTTTGTTGAGTTACTTTTTCAAAAAGCACATGTAACTTATGTTTTAAATTTACTTTATGTAAAAGTGTTCTCACCCATTATAAAAAGTGAGTCACTTATAATTCTAAAGTCTCTTTATCTTTTATTTAGGTTACAATTTAGTGGGTAGCTCATAAAGTACCATTGTAAAAGTGACTTTCACTTATTTATAAAAGTGGGTCATATAATTTTTTTTTAAAGTGAGCTAATTAGATTAAGTTTGGACGAGGGGGGGGTGTTAAATATAACATTATTATTCCCTTCCACACATTCATGCACTTTGTCGATATCTTCAACAACGTTTCTTCAAAAAGTCATAACTTCTTAATCTGAAAGCCATTTTTAGAGCTTTTTTTTTTAATCTGCCTAATTTTTCAAGATATTTCCATTGGAACACTTCGTTTTAGCATCTACAACTTCAGTTTCTTTTAAAATGGAAAGTCTATGTCAACTTATTCTTGACATCACGAGCTACTTCCAATGGTGGTCCTACATTGTGGATTTACGTAGAATTAAAGGTCTTTATAGAATAGCCTCAAGCTAAGAAACTAAACCTAAAGAAGAAGATAAGGCAGCCAAATGGGAAAATTGGCAAGATCAAGCACATGGGTTGATAGGGATGTCTATTTCTCCAATCCTTAGATTTCATATCGCAGAACTTGATACCCTTAATGAAGCAATGAAACAACTCACTAAAGTTTTTGGAAGTAAAAATGAAATTAGATCCCATCAACTCGAAAATGAGTTGCTTACGTTCGACCCCAATAATTTTTCTTCCATTGAAGATTTTTTGTCCAAGTTCAAGACCCTTAGACTTCTCTTGGAAGGTGTTAAGGTTAAGAAAGAATATGGTAGCCTTATCTATTCCATTCTTACTATGTTGGGACCAACCTACTCTGTGTTTGTTTCAACCTTCCATTCTACTAGAGAAGCCTTTATCTCTCAAGGACAAGACTACAAGTATCCCTCTTTTGATGTATTTTGTGATTATTTAATAAGAGAACAAGAAAAAATCTTACATCTTGGTCTTCTTAATCTTGGAAACTCTTCTAAGAAAGCATTATCTGCCTAGCATCAACCAAATTCAAAGAATCCTAAGAAACAGTATCCTAAAAAGAATGGTCCTAAACCAATCAAGGGTCTTAAGAAATTTCAGTCTCAAAATGAAAAATCAATTCAACAAAATGATAAGGCAAATAAAAACAAAGGGAAGAAGACTGATAGACATTGCAACTTTTGTAATCAAGATGGCCACATAGAATCCAAATGCTTTAAGAAGATGGAAGCCTTGGAAGCAGCAATGAAGAATCATAACATCCATTTGGAGAACTCTTCAACTTCAACTTCATCTTCAGGGATAGCACTTTCTACATGTGGTTGTCAAGCATCTCGGTCTAGTTATGCACTAAATGTATCTTCTTCTTCTCATGCTCATGAGTGGCTCATTGATTCTGGAGCTTCTTATCACATAGCCAGAAACAAAGCCATGTTTTCTTCATTAAATGATTGTAACACCAAAAATATATATGTTGGTGATGATATATCTCTTCGTGTTGTAGGGACTGGAAATGTTCATCTAGACAATGGTCAATTTAATGATGTATTATTTTTTCCAACCTTATCCTACAACCTTCTATCTGTATATCCAATAACTCATTCAGGTGAAGGTAAAACCATTGAATTTTCACCTCATGATGTTGTACTTAAGGACCAAAGAGATCCTAGACATATTTTAGATACTAACATTGCTGATGATTCTACAAGGTTGTATCAGTTTATCAACTTTGGGTCATCAACACTTCCCTCGGTATTTGTTGCTCATAATGATAAAGTGAGATAACTTTGGCATGAGTGATTTGGTCACTTAAACTACGATCCCTTCAAAATATATGTAAAGAAAATATGGTGATAGGTCTTCCTATGGTATCTTGAAGAGATGGTGTTTGTTCTGGATGTGTACTCAAAAAACATCATCCGGATATTTTTGAAAAATGTGCCCCTTCGCATGCCTCAGCCCCTTTACAGCTTGTGTATAGTGATTTATGTGGTCCACTTCCAGTTGTTTCATTCTTTGGCTACAAGTATTTCTTAACTTACATTGATGATTTCTCCAGACGCACTTGGGTATACCTCTTAAAACTCAAGAGTGAAGTATTTAACATGTTCTTGGCCTTTAAGGCTTTTGTTGAGAAACAATCTGGACATCAAATTCTTAAGCTAAGATCTGTTAATGGCACAGAATATGTTAACAACAAATTCATCAACTTTTGCACTAAGCATGGAATTCAAATGCAACATACTGTTCCATATAATCCACAAAAAAATGGTGTAGATGAAAGGAAGAATCACACCTTAAAGGAAATGGCTAATTGTATGCTTCAATATAAAAGACTTAGTCTTAATTTTTGGGTAGAAGTAATTAACTGTGCAAATTACATAGTAAATCGCACTCCTACTAAGGTTTTAAAGAATTTCACTCAAGAAGAAGCATGGAGCTCAATTAAACTAGATGTAAGTCACTTTCATGTTTCTGGAAGTGAAGCATGGGCCCATATTCTAGATGAGAAACATAAAGTTTTAGAACCTAAGAGTGAAAAATGTATTTTTGTTGGATATTCTAAAGATGTCAAAGGATATAGACTTATTCCACTTAAGTCCAAAAATGTTATCATTAGAAGATATGTAAAGTTTGTTGATAATATATCGGCCTATGAGCCTATTTCGGTGGATGTGCCACCTCTCTCTGTCCCTTCTACTTCTAAAAATATTTCTTCTTCACATGATGACAACAAGGATGACAATCCTCCCCCACATTTTCAAGATCCTCCTTTAGCTCCTCAACTTCCAAAATGGGTTTATTCTACTCAGGATTCAGCAGGTGCTCTTGCAGGTGATCCTACATATCATCGATGTACACGTTCTAAGTTAGATAGAGCCTCTTGTTTACTTGATCAAGCTTCAACGAATTATGATCCTTACACCTTTGCAGAAGCTTCAGGCCATCTAGATTTGGATGCAACTATGAATGAAGAATATCGTTCATTATTGGCAAATGATACATGGGATCTTGTTCCTCTTCCAAAGGGACAAAAACTTGTTAGATGCAAATGGGTTTACAGAACCATGTTTGGACAAGTTGGAAATGTTGATAAACATAAAGCTCATCTTGTTGCTAAGGGTTTTTCACAAGTTGAAGGCATTGACTATATTGAAACCTTCTCCCCTCTTGCCAAAATGAACTCTATCTGCCTTGTTCTTTCCCTTGCTGCCTCTTTCAAATGGGAAGTCCAATAGATGGATGTCAAATTTGCGTTCTTGCTTATGAAATCCCTTTATGGTATCAAGCAAGCCCCTCGGGCTTGGTATGCAAAATGGATATCTTTATTTTAGATACTGGCTTTTCTAGGTGTCATTAAGACAATACTATGTACAACAAGAAAGTGGGTAAGTCTCTTATCATTCTTGTTCTTTATGTTGATGATCTTATCCTTACTAGTAGTGATCCCAACCTTATAAACCATGTGAAGTCTAGCCTTAAAACGTAGTTTGAAATGACAAACTTAGACACTTGTATTATTTTCTTGTTTTTCAAGTCTTGCAATACAAGGAAGGTATTTCCCTTTCTTAGTCCAAGTATGCTTGTGATCTTCTACGCCACTTTCACATGGAAGACTGTATGCCAACCCCTTCTCCCTTTCAGTTTGGAGTCAAACTTTCAGTCACTTGTACCTCCCCTGAAGTTTATGCTACCTTATACCATCAACTTGTAGGAAAACTTTAGTATCTAACCCATACCCATCTTGACCTTTCCTTTTTTGTTGGCCTCATTTATCAGTTTATTCAAAACCCATAGGAAAGTCATTGGAAAGTAGCTAAAATAATACTTCATTATGTTCGAGGTACAATTCATTGTGGGATTCATTATAGTGCAGAAGCATCTCTTTTGTTGGTTGGTTTCACAGATTCTAATTGGGCTGGTGATCCTGATGATCAGAAGTCTACTACATGTTATGTGTTCACTCTTGGTTCTAGAACTGTTACATGGGATTGTAAAAAATAAAGTGCCATTTCTCTTTCTTCAGAAAAAGTAGAGTATCGTGGTGTCGTAGAAGCTAATAAGGAAGCCCCGTGGCTTCGTCAGATCCTGTTAGAGTTTGGCTTTCAGTAGCAGCATCCGACTACACTTTGGTGTGATAATCAAAGTGCCATTCAACTATGCAAAGATCCAGTCCAACATCAGCGTAGTAAACACATTGAACTACGCATGCCCTTCATTAAAAATCTCATTCATGACCATGTTCTTGAAGTGAAATATTGTTCAACCCATGATCAAGTTGCAGACATCTTAACAAAGGCTCTCACATAGGCGAAGTTTACTAAACTTCAATTTATGGTTGGAGTTTAGGAAGTTGTCACTAAGGGGGGATAAGCTCTAATTATTCCTTCCTTTTCCTATTGTCTCATATTGGTACATCCTTCAATCCTATTCCAAGTTGTTCTTAAGGTGGGATGTTAGGATATTTCAACACATAGGAAATAGTTAAGTATAATTTGGTCTAGTGTAGAGTTAGGTAAAGTGTGCTTCTTTACTATTTACTTTTGTAACTTACAATCTGACGATCACTATTTATTCTAGACATTAAGTGATCTGATGGTTCATTCTCTCCTTGGTATTACCAACACTTGATCTGTGGCTTAGCACTCGATTGGTCCATGATCTCTATTTAAACAACATGGCAGGTCATTTGTAGGGTAATTGTTCATGAGAGAAGCTTATGTAATTTTTCTTTCTTTTATTGATAAATTGTTGAAGTGGTTGGGTTGGCTCAGGTTATGGACTGTTTCCCTCCTTGAGGGTTTTAAGCATGTCAACAATACTGGTGTATTGATATTTGATCTGCTTGTGAGCAATGTCCATTGGTGTTCTATTTGAGGAACTTACTCTGTAAATTCCTACATCATCCAAGTTTAATGTTTCTCACAAAGGCTCTCACATAGGCGAAGTTTACTAAACTACGATTTATGGTTGGAGTTGAGGAAGTTGTCACTAAGGGGAGATAAGCTCTAATGATCCCTTCCTTCTCCTATTGTGTCATATTTAGACATCCTTCAATCCTATTCCAAGTTGTTCTTAAGGTGGGATGTTAGGATATTCTGACACATAGGAAATAGTTAAGTATAACTTGGTCTACTATAGAGTTAAGTAAAGTGTGTTTCTTTACTACGTACTTTTGTAACTTACAATCCGACGGTCATGATATATTCTAGACATTAATTGATCTAAAAGTTCATTCTCTCCTTAGTATTACCAACACTTGATCCGTGGATTAACACCCAATTGGTCCATGATCTCTATTTAAAGAGCATGGAGGGTCATTTGTAGGGTAACCGTTCATGAGAGAAGCTTATGTAAATTTTCTTTCTTTTATTGATAAATTGCTTGATGTGGCTACGTTGGCTCAGGCCATGGACTATTTCCCTCTTTGAGGGTTTTAACCACATCAACAACACTAGTGTATTGATCTGTGATCTGTTTGTGAGCGGTGTCCTTTGGTGTTCTATCTGAGGAACTTACCCTGTAAATTCCTACATCATCCAAGTTTAATGTTTCAACACTCTACAAATTCAGAATGCATAATATATTTTGATGACTAAAGACGTGGAGAATCTAATATATTTATGATCTTTGCCATACTTGACAATGAAGTGCTTTAGGATATAAATTATGGGAACAAGATAAAACAAAAAATGGTGGATTTTTCTTGATATTGTGGGAATTAATATGCAAATAAATGTCTGAGAGTGGGAATTTTATCTGATCCAATAGATGCTAAAGTCCTTGTATATTATCAAAGAATATATTTTGTATGGGAAGCACTAAATAGGAAGGTGGAAAAATATATCATGGTTCCATTTCAACACTCGAAGGTTGTATGAAAGATTGATGTTGGCTTGAGGGGGCCTGACCGAGGTTTGGAGTTATTTATCCAAACAAATCCCTACACTACTGGCCCTTTTGACATCATCCCACAGAGCGCAGACTAAAGTCTCACCCGAAGCAGTATGAGGGGATGCTCAAACCAAGTTTCCGCACCCTTGAGATGTCTGAGGTGCCGATTTAGTCCAACTATGCATACCTACATGTAGGTCACTTCAAACAATATTCTAACCTTCAATACCCTCGCGATATGTTATAATCACCTTTCATGTAGCACTAACTAGGGGTTGAGATGCTTTCACACTGCTATAGCAATGAACTACACTATTTCTGCAAAATACACCATGAATCTTACTTATCTTCTTAAAGATCTTAGTTAACTTCGCGTAAATAGATATTCTACCTTGCCTTCACTTAATCAACACATTCATACATATTCGCGCATCATGTAAGCATTAAAGGTGCAATGTATATTCAATGTAACAAATGCATAAAACAGGAAATACATACGCAAAATGGATACAAAACTTCTCTTTATTATTGCTCCAACTGTTATAGACTCGACTCGCCCTACGTAGTTAGCTGCAAGGGTCCGTACACTCTGCTACAGATTACTAGGCCTCTGCGCACTCCGTTGTAGAGCCTTCTCCTACTCCACAACCCAAAACTAGACTTTACACTTTAGATATGACTCAACTCTTCATCCTTATCATTATTACTCTGTGATCTATTGATTACTTAGAGCCTCGCTCTATTTATACAATCCCATGGTCCACAGACCATGGGTAAATTTCTACAGCCGACATTACATTACAAAATTGAGGGTCGACAACCTTATGACTCTTTTACAAACTATGCACTCCGTGCCCACAAAATGCGGAGTCTTTACATCAAGTTAGAACTTTTGACCAAAATATGGGCTTTAAGCCCCAAAACTTCCCTTGGGGGATCCTGCAGCAAATAGGCCCCCAACACAAACATTGTGACTCACCCTTGAGTCACTTTGTCGATGTGGAGATCTTTGTGTAAAGACCTCCCAATTCTGCCTGGATCACTGCAAGATCGGCAGTGCACTGAGCGGCTGCCTGCTACACTTCTTAGACGTGCTGAGCAGAGACCGCTGTAGCTGAACTGCTTTCCTGAACCTGTTCTTGTGTTCCTTGCATCTATGCGAGCTTTGCTTCAATAGAGGCTGTAATGACATATGACTCATCAATCCACAGTTATAAGCGTGCCTTCAAAATTGTTTCCTTATGTCAAGCAGCATCCACCTACTCCTTGAGTGCTTTCGTCTTCAGCATCCACGCGAGCCTCTGTGTAAGGGAAATTGTTTGCGCGGTCCCTTTTACTTCATCATATTTTTACTGTAGCTCACACGCCTCTATTTATAGGTGCTGTAATCGCGCTAGCACACTGTTCCTTAACTTCTGGCGGAGTTGAAGGTTGTGCCTTCAATTGCAGTTTAGATATCTGAAGGTTTAGTTCGAGCTGAACCCTGTCCATCTCTTCCTTTGCCTCGCACACCCCTGCTGCTAGTTTATGAATGCGCGCCTCCACTGATTCTTCTGCTTGGATGGCCAACTCCGGGTCCATATGGCAGGCTTCCATGACCACCTACAAAAGCTGTCGATTCTGTGCCACTACCTCATCGCATTGCAGGCTCAACTGTTCAATGTTGATGCACTACTCGCTCATGACCTGGAGCACGTGGCCCTCCTTGGCTTGCAGTTTTGTAGTAACTCCATCCTATAAAACGTAGAGTGTCTCCTGAGGGAGTGCAACCATATTTATCCCGATTCCTTTCACCCTGCTAACCATAGGCCTATCGGCCTCATTTTCTGTCATGAGTGCTCCCTCTATAGCACTGTAGTGTTTGTCATTTAGGTGTGCAGCATTTCCTCAGCCGTGGACGTGCCTACTACAAGGCTAGTTGACACAGTGCCAGCCTATGGAGTGTGCAATTGCAACTCCTGTATCTATGCTCAGAGAGCCGCCAACACCATTTGGTGTTCCTCCATGAACTACTGGAGGGTCTCTGCGGTGATGTCCCTCGCCCTCTCCCCAATGTCGTGCAGATCCCCCTCAGTGAGGGTGATCGGGTCGAAAGAAGTCTTGGAAGCCTTTGACTTCTCCCGCAGCCCTACCTTCTCCCTTGGGTGTTGTCGTTTCAGGTGTGTGGACACTATCTGTGAGTCTACCCCACCTTGCTCTATCTCTGTCTCCTATTCGGGTGAAGGTGATTTTTTTCCTTCGCATTCTTCCTCTGCTGTGTTCTGATGCTCTTCTGCCACCTTCACAACATCGCGCGCCTCCTGGGCCTTGGTTGTTGTTGCTTCGTTCCTTCACTTCTCTGCCAACTATACCATCTGTAGTTTTTCCTCTACGTAGCTGACTTCTCTACTTCAACTACGGAGCTGGCTAGAGCATGCCACTCTGGTAGCCATAACTCAAGGACAGCGAATATGACATCGTCCATCACCAGATGAGGGAGCTTGTGCCAAGTCTTCGCAGGGTCCTTCCTCGTCTTGATGTAAACATGATGGCAATCTCCCTTGAACTCCACAAAGCTCTACAGACTATTGTAGACTGTGGGCGATAACCGTGGCTTGCCATTAATCCCATTCTGATGTTCATCTCCATGAACACCTAGAATATTTTATTGTCCCTTATCCTCTATGGATCTCTACTTGCCCACAATCAAGCCTACTTTGTTGCCTCTGAAAGGTCCTTCTTGATCACTGAGAACTACCTATCCTTAGGAAATTCCCATGCCACCAGCACTATGGACAACAAGATCCTCACATAATGAAAATTCTTCCCTTGCTCCTATGCCTCATGTTAGTTCTCAAGGAACTCTTCGCACAAGTAGTTCACCCAATTGAACTGGACCCCTTCTACACATTATGCGACAAGTGAAACCACTAGCACGGGCACCTCATTTGTGTGGAACTTTCGCATAACCTTGCCAACCAATATCTATGTCGTGACTTTGACTGTAGGGTTATTGATGCTGGAAATCACGTACCCTCTCTTCTTCTTCTCCAACTTAAACTTCTTCTTCATGGCCTTCGCAATGGCCAAATCATCACTCTTACCCTCCAAGATATTCACTGGGTCCTCCCCTTTGCAAGGGAGTTGGTTAATTCTATGAATCAAGTGGTCTGTGATGGGGATGGGCTCCTCTAGCCACAAGCACCCATCATGCACCAAGCAGAGTAGTTGCCTGATGACAAAAATAGTCACTAGGGCGTGATGGTAATGCGGCACCTAGAGCAGGTTTAACGATCCTGCTTTTTCTACACCTCTCCGCCACTTATGTGGCTCCAAATCTATAAATCCCATCGACGCGTCTTTCTTCTGGCACATGAGCTACGTGGTTGCCAAATGTGGGAACTTCTCATGGTCCGTGAGATCCTAGTCTTCAAATTTTAGCGCATGCACTTGTCCCAATTTTGCTCCATTGAAAATGATGTTGTCGAGGAGCAGCGAAGTTTGGAGAGAGATTTTGCTCTTGTCGAGATCTTTGGGAACCCTTTCTTTTCCTTTTCGTGGAGGAACATATGCGAGAAACCTGGTTAGAGGGTCCACACACTGGGTTTCCACCTCCATTTCTAAATCCTACTCCTCCTCTACCTAGATTTCTTCAAATTCTTCCTCCTCATTGGCCTCCAATGTAATAGCCTTCCCCTTTTCTTCCATGCTAAGCTTAGTCCTTAATTGGTTTCTTGGGGATATGCGCACCGGTACCACAGCCTTCTTGTCTTTCTTGGGTCTCAGCGTGCGTGACGATTTAGGGATATCTGTGACTATCCCGGAACTTTCTGGGACTTCTACTTCCATTATGGCCTACGCGCCTTCCTCAATGGTC
Organism: Pinus tabuliformis; assembly: GCA_031772625.1. NCBI lineage: Eukaryota > Viridiplantae > Streptophyta > Pinopsida > Pinales > Pinaceae > Pinus > Pinus tabuliformis. Next base: position 662,859,778 of record CM062808.1, read on the forward strand.
ATTACTCCGATATCCATGGCTTCCTCAGGTTCTACCATAGTGCTATTCCACAATTCTCTCAATAGCTCGGGTAAGTGATCAAACAACAAATTCACCTTAAAAAGATCAAACAGATCTGGGTTCATGAATGTCTGTGTGCACAACAGCTCAGTCCTCAAATTGCCAAGTGTTATTTTTTGGACACCCCTTTGTAATTTATAGCACCTTTTGAATTTGAATTCAACTGTTCCAAATTTGGTCCATTGATGGTCACTTGGTGGCAAATTTTCAAGAACCTAGCCTATAAAATTCGCCTTAAATTCCTGCCACCCACTCCATTTGGTCTCAAACCAAGCATCACATCGTGAATAGTGACTATAACGGTCATTTTCCAACTGACCCGTGCGACAGCGCAGCTACCCTCATGCTGTCACGAACCCTGTGACACTCCACTACTGTGCGCAGACCTAACATTGCGCAGCTTCTGGGCAGAGAAGTTTATAGTCCAACACCTCGTTTCAACTGCCTGGAGTGGTAATACTGTACTTCTGTTGGCTAGTCAGATGGCTAAGTCACCTGTGTATGCCTTCAAACAACTATCATTGACTTTTCTTGGGAATAGTTCTCCATTTAACTTTACTAACTGTACCGCGCCACCATCTGTGATCTCCTTAATAACATACGTTCCTAGCCAATGAATTCTGAGCTTCCCTGGGAATTTATCAAACTCACTATCATACAACAACACCAAATCATTCGCCTTGAAGGTGCGCAACTTAATATGTCGATTGAGCCAAGCCTTTTTGCTACTTTTGGACCTGCTAGTGAAATCCAACCAAAAATCGTTCTTCCTCGAGCTCCTCCAACTACGCGAGCCTTTTCTCTAGGGCTCTGTGATCTATCATACCTGTGAGCACTACTATGCGTAGACTAGGCACGATGTATTCCATAGGAATTATAGGTTACACTCCATAGACAAGCCTAAAAGGTGTTTGTCCCGTCAGTTTCTTGCATGTCGTCCGATAAGCCCATGATACTACAGGTACACATAGGTCCCAATCACTTCACTTCTCATTACATACTTTGGTCAGTGTGGTCTCCAGTACTTCGTTGAACACTTCTACTTTCTTGCTAGCCTGCGAGTGATATGGTGTGCTTTTCTGATGATATAGCTGAAATTATTTCGTTAGCATGCTGATCGTCTCATTCAAGAAATGTTTACCGCAATCAGTCATCCAGATCTTCGGAAATCAATCATGTCAAAATGTGTTCAAACAGAAACTTCATGGCCGTTGTGGCCATGCAATCCTTTACTGACTTCGCTTCTGCCCAACGAGTTAGGTACTTTGTCACAAGTGATAATATATCTCGCGCCTGTCTTTCCTTGAGGTTTGATAGGTCCTACAAAGTTGATTGCCCACTTTTCAAAGGGTTGCAACATCATTTGTGGATTAAAATGCATCTCGCCCCTCTGTGATGGTTTACCTATTCTTTGACATACATCACAGGCCTTGCAATGTGCTTATGAATCTTGATGAAGGGTCGGCCACCACAACCTTGTGTGGAGAATCTTCTGTGTGGTTTCTCTCCCTACATAATGTCCTCCCGTAGTGCCCCCATGAGTGTCCGTGAGGATATTGCTTCATTCAAACTCAGGTACATGCCTTCACAGTATCTTATCATTCCCCATCTTATATAGGTGCCTTGCAATGATAGAGAAATTTGTCGCGCACACCACTAGTTCCTTCTTTTGCTAGATGGAGTACCCTTTTGGCGCAGTTCCAGTCATGAGAAAGTGAATTATACCTTCAAAATGTCTATCCTCTATGCACATAGCAAAGAGCTATGTGTTGGGTAATCCTTCCTCTAGACTAGTAGCCTCCTCTCCTATCTCAATGCACAACAAGTGATTTGGTGTTGCGTTCAATCCTCCAGGCTTCACAACAACTTCAAAATCATATTATTGGAACAATAAAAGCCATCTGCATATGCACCCCCCCAACACAGGCTTATTGACCAAGTACTTCAATGCTGAATGATCTGTATACATCTTAAAGTGATCTCCAGCATGTAGTGTCGATACTTCTGAAGCACATATACCATAGCCAGTCCCTCACATTTAGTGGTGGAATAGTTCTTTTCTGCTTTAGATAATCTGTGACTCGCGAACGCGATAGGGTGATCCAAGCCTTCTCCACCATCCTATGTTAGTACTTCCCCCAGCGCTATACTCGATGCGTCAACATGGACATGAAACTCTTTCTTCCATTTCGGGAAGACCAGAATCGATGTAGTAACCATCTTTTCTTTCAATACATCCAGGATTTTCTTACAGTCATCGTTCCAGTAGAACATGACATCCTTTTTCAACAACTTTTCCATCAATGCGGTGATCTAGGCATAGCTTTTGATGAACTTCCTGTAGTACCCCGTATGTCCTAGAGTAGTGTGCAACTGTTTCACACTCCATGGTGCTTCCAAATTCAAAATCACCACAATTTCGTGGGGTCTACCATCATCCCTTGTCTAAAAACCACATGCCCCAATGGGTTCCCAAAAGGAACAAGAAATGTACACTTCTTGAGGTTGAGTGTGATTTTGTATCTTTGACATGTATCTAGCATCAACTGCAGGTTCACTACATGGCACCTAACCAGCCCAAATATAGTCTAGTCGTCAAAATAGACCTCCAAGAACTTATGAATATATTCCCTAAATGCCGCAACAACTATGCGCGAAAAGATAGCAGGGGCATTCTTCAATCCAAATGGCATGATAGTATATTGAGAGCAATCCCACTTAGTCGCGAAGGTTGTCTTGCTCCTATCCTCCGGCTCGATTTTGGTTCAGTGGTACCCTGAGAACCCATCAGTGAAAGAATATGCTTCCTGACCGCCTACATTGTCCAACACCTCATCTGTGAACGGAGTTGGGAATGGATCATGTACACACACATCGTTCAACTTTCTAAGATCCACGCATGTTCTTATTTCTTCCATCTACTTCTTCTCTTGTACCACCATCGGGTTTACCCAATCGGATTCCTCCACAGGCTCAATGATGTCTGCCGCAAGCATCTTGTCTAGTTCTACGTGGACGTTCTCCTTCTATTTCAGATTTAAGTGATATGACCTCTACTTAACTGGCTTCACGTCGGGTTTCAACATGATCTTTATTACCCCTAAATCTTTGATTATTCCCCTCAAATCTGTAAACTTGGTCGAGAATAAGTCCTGATATTCGTGGAGTGATTCAGCGACCTTATCCACCATCGGGTGATCCCAATAGTCTCCAATCTTCACAATTTTAGGTTCCACCTCTGTACCAATATTCACCTGCTTAGTCTTCACCACCATGGTTATGTCAGGGTTCTCAATCTGTGGTCCCTGAACCTTGGGGTGGCCTTCCGTCTCTGGAATGTTAATTTTCAACAGATCTTTGTCTTCTTCTTCAACAGTTACATTATAACATTCCAGTGCGCAACTTAGCTAAGTAGCCCATTCGGGCTGAATTGATTCTACCGGCTCCTATGGTATCCTAAAGATGGATGCTTTTACCTCTTTTAGCGCTTCACGAATACTGTCCCACTCATCCTCAAAATTGAAGGTCATCATGAACCCTTTGCTCAAACATCCCATTCACTTGTCCTGTGGCAGAGCTTTGTTTCTATATACCAGTTCATTGGTATAACATCTAAGGTATGACAGAACAGGTGTACCCACTTAGGCTATGGCTTTTCCCCATAGGTCTGTGTCCATTTGGCCAGATGCATGGGAAGTTCATCTTGCCCATTGTACTTATCTATCAGTCACACCCTAGGCTTCCCAAATCATAATCGCATCATTCCCCTATAGTCACACCAATCGTCAAAGATCCCTTTGTGCGTACCCCACCACCTCGTGGGCGTAGCGCGCAGTACCCAGTTGAAGGCCTAGAAGCGTTGCTTTTTCGGCACCTCCCTTTCAAATTTATTCAAGAATGTATCTACCTCACTTAGACCATCATAAGTAGGTAGGTCTCTTACTTTTGTCAATACGCAGTGCAACGACCTTGTCATCATATTACAATTTAGTGTAGTTACCACATGTAATTGATTCTGCCATTGATATGTTTCCTCATCCGAATCCAAAGTACAGGAGATTTCACATTCCCATGCAATCCACCCATCCATGGTGGGATTCACCTAGTCCTGTTTTCGCAGTGTTATCTTATAGATGCAGTCCAAATCATCATCACTTTCATAGTCGCACACCAGTTCTGTATAGGGTGATCCTTTAGCAGGGTCAAGGGGTATAATTACACGTAGTGACTTCCTTTCAAAAATCATTTTCCGCTTTTTCAAATTCATCACCCCGTTCATGTCAGTGGCTCAATCAATTCTTAAGAGCGTGGGGTAGGGATTATTTTCATCAATAATCTCTATCACTTTAAATTCTGTTAGCGCGCTTGCTCCCTCAATATCCACGGTTATTCCCTGTAATCACCCCATGGGTATTATTTTCTGCTAGTTTTCCATTCTTAGCTAAATAGGAGACCACTGGAGTGTAGGTATCCCCATTTTCTCCCATGCCTGCTTTGGCAAAATACTCGCATTTGATCCTAAATCCAGGATAACTTGCTCCATCTCATATTCTCCAATCTGCGTGGTTATTCTCATTTCTCTCCCCATCCTTGTCTTATGCTTTTTGATCTTCCTAACTATGCACAATTCTCCTAGCGCGGTCCTAGTGCATCTGTTAATGAGTTCCTGTAACCCTTTTACAGCCGTACTATCGCACACTAACATCATACATGTTTCCAGGATTGTTATGAGCATAAATGGGTCCATCTCTGGCTCTAGTTTATGTTTGCTTCTTGAAGTGGAGGCATCAACAAAGCTCTTCCTGGCTTCCATGAAGGTTTCCCGAGTGTGCTCCAAATCAAACTTTGCCTCCTTCGTCAGAGCTTTGCTGACCCAAGTACTATCTTCTAGTTGTTTGCCTTTGTCATCTCCCGTCGTGATTCCACTTTGGAGCACAAAGTTTACATTTGGATCCTCCTTGCATGGCTCAGACCTCATCATCTGCAAGTTCTGAGTCAGGAGAGGCAGTAGCGCTCCTTTGTCACATATCATAGCTATCAATGTAGGACAATCATTTGTCTCATGATCAAACAATTTGCAGTACAAACATGATGGGTGTGTTGGATTTGTGCAATTGCGGGCATAATGTCTTGGCCCTCCGTAATTGTAGCATATCAACTGTCTGCGACCTCTTCCAGATCCTCCTCTGCCTCAGCCTCGTCCGCACCCCTAAAATCCTGTTTGTGCCATTCCTTCATTTTGATCAAGGGGCCACGTTTTGGCCTGAACTCTGTAGGTGGGAGTTCCATCCATCATTAACTCATAGCTTCTGCAAGTGTGCTCTCGTGTCCCAATGACCTACAAAAGTTGTAGAAAAACTATTGTGAATTTTGCATACACTTCCATAACAAGTGATAATTGTCCATGGCATGTTTTCCTACTATTTGATAGATTGTGCACCACAAAGCAGGTGTTGCGCTATGTCCTGCTTGCACTTCCAGTCTTAATGGCATTGGTCCTCCTTCTATGAGATAATTTGTGAAAATCAGGTAGTGGTCCTTGTCATGACCCTGATCCTTGCATTTTACGCACCATACCTCTTCACGCACTTGTGGTCGAGCTGTCCTATCCTGTTTCGGACTCTGCATCTCAAGGCATAAATTCTTCAACTGCGCATCGATCTGTTGAACTCGTAAGCTAGGATCCTACATTGGGGTCTCATGAAGCCTCATAGCAATCTCTAAGGCCTTCACCTGAGTCATTATCTTTGGTTGTGATAGCGCACTTCTTAAATGTGGCATTAGAAAAGCTACAAACCACTCATGATGTTGTCCATCTGTTAGATTCATATTAGCTTTGTGAATCATACATTTTAGCCTCTAATCCGGCTCCCAAGGAGTCTCACCTGGTAGCATCATTATCCCTTTGAATCCAATGATCGACTGTGGTTTAGACTTCGGCTTGCTAAATTCTCTGTTTAGCACTGCTTGAATATCCGTGATTCCCGCATTTGGATTATCATTGGAGTGCTTAAAATACCAGGTTAGCGCGTGGTCCTGCAAGGTGCTAACCAGTGTTGCTTTCTTTATATTGTCATCTGTAACTCCTTGCGCTTCCCATATAGCCCTTACCACGAACTAGAATTGGTCTGGATCCTCATTTCCCAAATCCTTGAACACATGCAACTTCACTGTGCTTTCCATATTGAATCACAGTAGTGGTAGAGGTGGTACAGGTGAAGATGGAGGTGATGGTGGTGAAGTTGGTGGCGGTGTGGGTGGAGGTGGTATTCTTGGAATTCTTTGCCTTATCAGATGGATCGCACTTCACAGTGAGACCTCTGCGAGCTCTTCCTCATCTCCTCATGGAGATGAAATCAAGGGGCTAGTTTCTAGTCCCTTATTCCCTTCATTCCTATAAGCTTTTACAATTTGCATAGCCCCGAACATCAAGGTAACTACATAACCCTCTTTTCGCACAATAGCATGTTAATCCAAGTATTCAAATACTTTATGTACTTACCTCGTGATCCTTTGTGAAAGCGTCACTTTCCATCATTGTAGCTAACTGAGGTGTCAACTGCAAACTCAATAATGAATCCTCCTGTAATATGGTCGAGCCAGTGATCAACGGCATGCACGATCTTATCCTCTTATGCTTCCAATATTTGCACTAACTCCGGGGTACACACAATAGGACCATCAAGTTTCCACCTCCCTTGGCTATCCACTAGCTTTGCGATCCACTCATATAGCTCAACAGTGAAGGATGCGAAGAAGATTTCATGGATCTCTGTGTACAAGTAGCAGTTTAACCACTCTTCTCTTGGCAGTCGTGGATTCTTGTTCTCCAACCAGACTTCAATTTCCTTCTTCGTTGGATTCCAATGATAAGACATCAGACATCTCTATGCAGAGTCCGGTTTTAGGTGAGAGCCGACTATCCTAACCAACTAGACTACAATGGAACCGTTTGTTGGCTGGAGGGGACCTAACCCAGGTTTGAAGTTATTTAGCCAAACAAATCCCTACACTATTGGCCCTTTCGGCATCAACTTGTAGAGCGCAGATTGAAGTCTCACCTAAAGCAGTATGGGGGGATGCTGGAACCAAGTTTCTACACCCTTCAAATGTTTGAGGTGCCGATTTAGTCCAGCTGTGCCTACCTGTGTGCAGGTCACTTCGCACACTGTTCTAACCTTCAATACCCTCGAGATCTATTATAATTTCCTTTCGCACAGCCCTAACCAGGGGCTGAGATGCTTTCGTGCTACTATAGCAGCGAACTATAATATTTCCCCAAACTACACCAGGAATCTTATCTTCTTAAATATCTTAGTTAACTCCGCGTAAACAAATATTCTACCTTGCCTTCACTTAATCAACACATTCATAAATATTTGCGCATCATGTGAGAATTAAAGGTGCAATGTATATTCAATGTAACAGATACATAAAATAGGAAATAAATACGTAGAATGGATATGAAACTTCTCTTTATTATTGCTCCAACTGTTACAAACTCGACTCGCCATGCATACTCAGCTGCAGGTGTCCATGCACTCCACTGCGGACTCACTCTGTGCACTCAGTTGCAGAGCCTCCTCCTACTTTACAACCCAAAACTAGACTTTATGCTTCAGATATAACTCAACTCTTCATCTTTATCATTATTACTCCATGATCTATTGATTACTTAGAGCCTCTCTCTATTTATACAATCCCATGGTTCGCGGACCATGGGAAGATTTCTACAGCTGACATTACATTACAAAATTGATGGCAGACAATCCTATGACTCTTTTACAAACTACACTCTCCGCGCCCACAAAATGTGGAGTCTTTACATCGGGGTTACAACTTTTGACCAAAATCTGGGCTCTAAGCCCCAAAACTTCCGTTGGGGATCATGCGCCCAACAATTGCTTCGATATGAGGTATATATTCTTTCATCAGTTTCAATATGGTTTTATTAACCCACTAAAATCATTTGATGGACATGTGTGGGACCATAAAGGAATGAATTTGACAAAATATATGTCAAAAGATATTAGTATGCAAAGAAAATATTGAATTTCTACAAAAGGGACTATTTTTCTAGAAATCTTTCATATAATTGGTGATAATTTAATACGGTGTGATGGAAGAATGGGTTCGAGAGTTGTTTCAAATTGACAAGAAATATTGAGAAACACCTTCAAAATATTTTAATAACCCTATTTTCGTATATGATTACAATCAATGTTATACAAAAGAAAGGTGAGTGAAAATGGAACTTAAAATAGCCATGACATTTTGAGATGCAATTTCTTGATCCACATATAGGAGAAAGGGGAAAATAACCAGTTATAAACAAAGTTGTTTCAAGTGGCTAAATGTCCATAGAAATTTTGAAAGATAACTATATGATTCCAATGTTAAGAAGTTAATAAATTTTAGGTATGCTAACAACTAAAGGATTACTATATAGTAAAATAAAAGGACCAAGCAAATTATAAGGATCATAAATATGTTGTGAATATGGAATCAACAAGGCAATGAGAAAATATACGAAATGATTTTAAAACCCACCAGAGACATGATAGATGCATTTTCTTTACAGGGAATAATTTTAAGAAATTGATGAACCACTAGTCAATTATTACCTAAGAGGAATAAGAAGTTTGTGAGAACCTTGCCACCATTAAGAGCCATTTCTACAATCTAATCATAACCAACTATTATATTCTAAAAACTTCTAGGGTAGTGACAGGCATGATTTAGAGGCTAACAATCAATTTTCATTAGCCTTTAATGGTATGATACACTACACCTTAAGGGAAATGACACTCCTCATAACGTAACCAGGTAATGATTTCAAACACGTCGATAAATTTGATCATGTATGGTATCCACCAATGATTTCCTTTGAATCCCCTAAAATTGATTATGATTATTATAAAATGGAGACATGGTTACCTGGAAAGGTTGTAATATGGTATCCTAATAGTTTGTTGTGTGATTACAAGATTCAATCTGCTTGGAAGGTTGATGGTCTACAAAATCATAATGACAACAATTATACTCACACTAGGGTTATGTTAGCCTATTAGGAAATGCCAACAGTGGAAAAGGAAATTGCCCAATTAGTCAGGATTTAGAAAAAAATCAAACAAGCATGACCTTGAATCCATTCATTATCCATAAGGAAATTTTCATAAAAACTGAATCATTATAATTTATTTTAATATACAAAAAATATTGTTTTGAAAATAAAAATTATGGAGAAGCTGAAAGGTCACTTCCCAACTTTTATAAATATATCCTCATGTCTCATGTGGGAAGGGTAGAGGGGGATTTCTACAATTGAATACCTTAGCATAGCTATATAATTCTAGACTTTCAGTGCTTCTATTGTTGGTAGATTATAGGATGAGTCATTGTGAGGCTAAGGTTTGTGTTTTAGAGACTATATGAATTTCTCTCATCCCACTATCGGGTTTTGATAATCTTGTGGCACATGTATTTGAATGGGCACCAATGTTAATGATAATATTTTCACTTCATGCATCGATTCTTATGCATATTAATGGAATTTGTAATCACTATCCAATGCTTTTGTTATATATGCATCTGTGTTTATATATTGGTTACATGTCAATGAACTAATTTGTTAGATGAAACTTGGATTTTTCTGTTTAATATATGCCCTTCATTCCGTATAAATTCTAGTAGTTAATCATGAACTAATTTGTAGTTGGTTTCTGTACTCTTTTATGGGTATATGTCTCATTTAGTCTTAGCTATTTGAGTGTTTCTTAAGCCATGCTCTTTCTCATTATGTTGTTTTTGTTTTCTTATTTCGTGTTCTACAAGCTATCAGTTGATGGTTAATTTCATCCTCATTATTTTGGCATTTTACATTCAGTCTCACACATATATCTCTACATTTGATATCTAAGAGAAAAAATACACTACACCAAAAAAAAAAAATCCCAATGATACATCACACTAATGATAAATCATATTGGAAATATATCATGTAGAGGATAAATAATCTTAGTGATGTATCATACCAAAGATAAATAATATTGGTGATACATCATACTGAAGGGATTTTTTTGGAAGTGAATCAAATAAAATAATGAGAAGGAAATGAATAAGAAGAAGGTGGAGGAGGAGGAATAAATTAATTTACTATGAGAGAAAACCTAGTGCAATCAAATTTTCCCTACCATTAAAAGTTATCATGTGATATATCATAAGAAAGAAAACTTTACAATAGTGTGATAAAGTAAACAAACCTTTATTTTGCAAGAAAATAAACATTCTCAAGGGGTAAAAGAAAATTTTCCTTTGTCTAAGGGAGTAAATAATTCTCTAATGTGTTACATTGCACCATAAAAGTTTATGGTATGACACATCACACTAGAAAAAATGTTGAAGGGTGCGTTAAGGCTCTTCACAAGGAAAAAAATTTACAGAAGAGACATCACATCGAGGAAGCTTTTAAGCATGAAATGAAACATCGATTGACACATCATGCCACACAATGAATATGATGTCATCAAGGAGAGAAGGTGAAAACATTTAAAATTCAAACTTCTCATCTAAAGCTCATATTTGGAAAAGAATATAGCCATCAAAAAGGTATTAGTAAGTATAGTACATCAGTGACTTCAAAATTCAATTCAAAAGAATGCTAAGAAAGTAGATTACAAGGAATATGAATTACCTCTCCCTCTTAATTTAGTGTATGGGGTTTCATATGCCATGCACCATTGATGGTGAAGTATGTACATGGGTAGAAGTTGAAGTGTGGCTTCTTGGTATGAAGAAATACTTTTAGGTGTATTACTATTACAACAATATGAAAGAAAGAGTAGCGATTTCCAAAATGAATGGAATAGATCCTGTCTAGTGGAAGATCTAAAAAGGGTGAAGAGAATTAGTGAGAAGAAGGTCACATGGAATTAATTCAAAAAATAACTCTCACAATAGTTCCTTTGAGAATGCTATTATGATGGTAAAGTAAAATAATTTCATGAGTTAAAATTGGGATATCTAAAATTGGATGTGTATATAAATAATGCATCATAGGTGATGAGGCTCATCAATGGGTAAACTATATGGACCTTAATGCACCTCAAGATTACTAAAATAAACTTTTCTCATAATTCTTTAGATGTTTTAATTATATTTTGCATAATGAGAAGAGTAAAGATGATATGTCATGTCTAGTGGTCTAATGTGCATTGATTGCAAGTTTTGGAGCAAATTTTGGCTAATTAAAGTGTAGGACCTCGAATTAGACAAGCAAGAGGGATTCTAGGGGATAGGATATCCCTCCTTAACTCCTCACTCACTTGAAGATTCCTCAATCAAATCTCATCAACTCGGAGTTGCAAGAAGATGAATCGTGAGGTTCATTCACAGCCTAGCTAGTGACAGTTGAAGATCAGTTGATCTCAAGATTGGAGGCCAAGCCTGCGTACATTTAAGGAAGTTGTTGGTAACTTCAGTTGTATAAATGAAGAGGCCTAGAGCCTCATTAGGATTCAAATTATTTGTTCAATATAACTAAGAAACGTTTTCAATTTGAAGCATTGTCACCAAGCACTCTTCTGTATTTATGATATTTTAATGAAAATGACAAGCATTACCTTGATCCATCACTGAGTTGACTTGGAGGGTTGAAGCTCTTGGGTTAGGGCCCAACCCTAGCAGTAGAGGTTCCTCTTGTTGTATATGTATGCTTAGATTATTCTCATAGTTAGTTTTTGAACTAATTTTGGTGTTGTTAATTTGCAAATATTGGTATGGTTAATTAGTTTGCTTCCATTTCTGGATAGTTATAATAGTAGCATCGTAGTGACAAGAAGATATTGCAGAAAGGCTGAGGAACACTTCCCATAACACCCAAAAAAATAGAATTCTTGCTTTTTGTGTCATCTCGCATTTCCTACTAATTAGATCATTATCTTTTAGTTTCATAGGATAAGCTGCAATTGTCATTTATGATCTCTTAATTTTGCACTAATTTCATATCACTTTTGTATTGGTTTCAAGCACATCCATGCATGAACATAGCAAATAAATGGCGACAACTATGTTTTCTTTTATTTTGAATAAACCCTTCTTGTTTTTAGATGAATTTATGTATAAATCCCAACAATGACGTGTGTTGTTGCAGGAGTTTCTACATTGCAGGGAGACCTCATCGCATCAGCCTCATCCAAGCCATAAACACCCATGCTTGCCAAATGTCACTAAGGTCTCAATTTGAATTCTTGTTTTATGAGGAAAGCTTGCCATTTCCATTGAGCAAATCCAACCATCTTAAAGATTTCGCTTGACTTCTGAGTAAGTGCCTACCACTTCCATGCCTTATTCCCTCCTTATTCGCCTTTTCCAAGTTCCATCCCACCTTCTAGACCACTCCCTAAGCTTTCTACGTGTTCCTGTAGTAAAACAAGGGATCCTATAGGAGAACTAGCACATCCTATAGACATCGTATAGGAAAACCTATAGTAGCTTGTTTTGAGCTCGAATTGAGAAAAATCATCACTAAAGATAGAATTAGGCCCCTACTTAACCTCCAGGCCATCAGAACCATTGTGCTTCTCTTCCTCCACACCTATCTCCCCTGCCAAAGAACAAACAAAGATTAACATTTACATTTTTCAAGAAAAAAAGATTAAAAAATGGAGTTCTTTATATTTATTCATGCACACACCAATTAGTACTCTCTAGATAAAATTCATGCTTATACTAGTTAAAACCTCACATGTGTTAAAGTAGGGTTATTTTGCAAGCAAGGTATGTTAGCAAGTAGATAGAGGATTTCATGTTATTTTGCAAGGACTTTTTCATTTTTTCATTCTTGCAATAGGGAGCATTTCTTTTCTCCCAGTTAGGGTAAATTTCCCCTCTCCAGTTGGTAATTAGACTTATTTTAGTCAATAGAAGGTTGGTTTGAGAAACGCTAGTGGTCTATCGCCCTAGCTTAGCAGTGACAAAGAGTGGACCAATTACATCTATTTGTGTATACAACATTGTCACCTACAAGTTTGTATAAACCCTAGATTGATGAAGTAAAGTTGGTAGTCCCAGGAGTTGGAGTGTTCTTGTTGCAATACTAATGCTCATCAATATATCTACAAAAATATTATTGATCATTGCATGCAACTATTAGTCTACGTACTTTAGAAGAAAATTTTCTTACTATGTCCATAGCTGATTCATATTCAACGTTTAGAATCTTAAAATCAATCTCATATTCACTAGGAAACCCAACATGGATATCATCAGAATCAGTCAAAGTATAACTTAAAAGTAAATCATTAATATTAATACCTTTAGATCCTTTTTGTTATGATACCTCTGGTTCTCAAATTTCTAATCTGTCAGCAACACCATTCGTACTAGGGGGACTGGTATTCTTGGGCTGAGTTTATTTTTTTTTGTGAATCCTTATTATTTTTCTTCTTTTTAATCTTCTTCTTGACCTCACCATTTCTAATGCTATCACCTCCAAAAAAATTTGTAGTCTATCCCAAATCTCCTTGGCATATTTAAGATTTTCTACTTTCTCTGATATGTATTATGGAGATTCTCATAAATAATGCATCCTGCTTGAGAAATTTGTTACATAACTTTAGGTGAAAGTCTATCCAAGCCACATAATTTGAATACCAAATTCCAAATTCCAAATTCTATATCCAAAAGCTAATAATTGATATTTAACATTTTCATGCCATAGCTTGAAATTTGTAGCAATGAGGATTCATTCTGGATTTTTTTTTTTACCAACACTCCTCAAATCTACTCTCTCGAGATTAAGATGCAACCAATTTCCCCCACTCTAATACCACTTGTTGGAAAATATAAAAATATTGAGAGTGGGTTGGGTGAATCAATGTTGTATCGTTATACCATTTTTTTCCTTTTCTTACAAATACTGATTCATTCATTTATTAGCAGCACATCACAATGTATATCGATTAACAGATCTAAATAATAACAAGATCAATGCATGAAAGAAAATACATATATATAGTTAACCATGAGAATTAACAATCATTAAACAAATGATACATAAGATATAAAGTGGAAACCCAAATGGTAAAAGAAATCATTGGATGATACTCTTGATCTTCGTAGTTCTACTAATATTCAAATATTATTTTACATAGGATCACTAGCCACCTCTAGTGTGAAATCCATAAATTTCCAATCACATAAGTCGCTACGCGCTCTAGACCACTATCCATACAAATTATATAGGGCACCACCTACTAGAAGCCACCATTCCGATGATGTTTGCAGGCCACCACTTACTGAAATCTACCACTCACACGTTGTTTGCAGGCCACCACATTGTACATTCCCCAACACCCAATAGTATATCCAACCACGACTTGATGAAATCCACCACTCCCATGTTCTTACTCTACCTAAAGGATGTTTCTACACCATGAATTTCAAGCCACCACTTTCTTGGAAATCCACCCATCACCAACTGAAGGCCCCAACCTTCAAGCTCATCTCATGGAGCTTGTTTCACAATATTTCATACTAGATCCACTACTCTCTAGAATTAAAATTTGTGATCCAAATTTCATCCAATTTTCTTTATAACATCTATTCTCAAATTGAATACAAAATTTGTAATGCAATCGACCTCTCTCAATCAATCTTCCCTTACTGTCACAATAACAACTCGGCAACATGCGTACACATGACTTATCCAAGCATCAATCTCTATTATGAACTAAGAAATGGATGTTATAAATATAAGGTAGAAATATCTCCATGCAACACAAGCATATTAGACACATAATAAAAAATAACTCCATCATCCTCTGACATATGCTCCTCATGCAAAAACTAAATTGAACAATCTTTTATAGGCTCTAATCCATGTGTTCATGAACTACTATAGATGTATCACTCCTCAACAGTTGGCTCGCAATATTTCACAATATCTCTCTCTCTCTCTCTCTCTCTCAAAGGAACCAAAATCTCTTTAACAAAGATTCCTTCTATAAATAAAGTATCAGAAGTGCTCAACCAATAATCAAACACATATATGTAGAGAAAAACACTGATGTTCATACTGTGGATTTTTTTACCTTGACTTGATCCTCCAAATCTTCATCCAGTGAGGTAGTTATATTTGACTTAATGACTTTCTAGAATGAATACCAACTCAATATGACTCTAAACATAAAAAATGTTGGCAAAATATCTTTGGAAATGCTCATGGTAAATTATGTGTGCACACAAATCAAAATTTCCCCTCTATAAACATTGTCACTGGGATAAAAGTGGATCTCAGAGAATATTTGAACTTGGGTAGTATGGACATTCCAATGAAGATGCTACTATTTTACTCTGTGCATAACTTCCTCCCGTAGAAGATCCCTCCTCTTTGCCCAAAAATTTGCGATGTGTCTTCAATGGTCCTCTAACACATGTAGAGACTCTGCAAACATTAGGAACACCTTAATAACATATCATCAAACCTTTGATCATCATGAAAAATCCTCCAAACTTGTCGACATCAATGCCCAGACAATTAACTCCACAGTTGACTCCATACATAGACATCCTAGGTTGACATCAATGCCAACATAATGAGGCCAATAGGAAATACATATTAGAGTATGACAATGAAGGATTTGGATCTAGAAGGGCTCATCTCTTAGAAATATATCAGAAAGAACATCAATCATGCTAATATTATTCCAATTTGGGTTTTAAGATTACATCACTTCTAAGTGACATAATTGTTCAGTAAAATATCCCTTTTTTTATACTGAATATTATGATAAAGAGAGGTACTATTATTATTTTCCAACATACATCCAAACAATGTTATGACGCAAATTATGTAAAAATAGGCCTCATCCTTGATCATGAAGAAAGTGAAGGCATGGAATTTAGGTTGTCTGATCCAGGTGGGTATTGGTGGCCACCTGCTAAGTCCACTTGGACCCCCACCATTGTTTTTTTCATCTTTTCAGTTTCCTTAATTGCAGCACAATTTACTATTTTTAGCAGGTTTTTGGGTCCTGAACTTCTGGAGCTATTTTGAGGCCCTAAATGACATTTTTTTGGGAAAATTGGGAGAAACATGTGTCTTTTAATTGATTTTCTCTTCCAAAAGTTGTAGTTCTTAGATATATCTTTCTAACGATATATTTTGCACGTTAAACAGAGATCATATGCCAAAGTTACAACCCCAGGAAGTTGATGTACCAATTTACCCAAACGGGGTCCACAGTTTGGCGTTTCATTTTCTAGGGTTATATTTTTGGATGTTTATGGTTTTCCATTGTTTCTCAACAATAAATAGGCCTTTGAGCCTCATTGTAACATAGTTCGGAGGCATATAGCCATCACATCTCTTCTCAGAGATAAGCTACCATCGCCCTAGCTAGTTTATTTCCATTTCTGTTTGTAAGCATATTTCAGTATTTACAGTAATGAAATGAAGTATTATTTCTGCTACATCTCTATATGTATGGTTATATTGGATCGATGGTATTAGAGTGGTCTTCTCTTTCTCTGTCTTTCTTTGCATGTGCCCAATGAGGTTGGGATATAAGGAGTTAGGGCTTGAACTGGTCGAACCTTTGCAGGACCAGCCTCCCAAATCCTGATGGCCTCCCATGGAAATTGAAAAGAAAGATGAGGGGCAGGAGATTCTATCAAAATCTTGCTCGAAGAGGCCCTCGAGTGACAAAGGAACGCGATGATGGACAACTTTGCCCAGATCCTTTAGCGGCTACCCATGGCCAACACATCTACATCCAGCAGCTACTCTAGAAGCACCATACCCTTTAAGGTACAAGTTAACTTTGAAAATCCCATATTTGAGGGTTATATAGATGTAGACACCATAGATAAATGGTTAAATCTGCTAGAAGGGTATTTTTCTATTCATGATTTTTCCGGCCAGGAAAAGATTACTTTCACTCTTCTCAAAGTCGCCCCCCACGTCAAGGACTGGTGGGAAACCTACTGCAAGTAAAAGGATGAAAGTACGGCCTCACTGTTTTCAGCCACACCCACTTGAAATTCATTCTAGACTACCATCAAGTAGTAGTACTACCCTGTTGGAAGCTATGAGGATCAATACATAAAGCAGACCATGCTGCAGCAGGGAAGGGACCAAGACGTGCTGGAGTTCACCTATATTTTCCATACCCTTCACACAATGTTGGGTATCAAGGATTTAGAGTAGCATTTCCTACTCAAATACTGCAGCTACCTACATAGATACATCTAGGAAGAAATAGAATTCCTAAACATCTCGTTGCTTGACTTGGCATACTGATATGCTGTCAAGATGGAGCAAAAGTTTAAGTAAAAGAAGCAAGACTTTGGATCTGTGAATCTGAAGCAAGGGAAAGGTGCCCTAGAACTACATAACAAAGGACAAAGCCAAGGCAGGGTGGCCTAAGACAACCCGCAAAAGCTACAAGAAAAGAAAAGCACCGCAAAGCCGGAAAAGGACACGGGAAAGTGGTGTGAGTTCCATCAGAGCTCCACTCACAACACAAGTGAGTTTCGGGACAAGCAGTCACTGGTGGCCGACCTAAAGGTTTCAGTATCAGATGCATATTCTGAATCTGAGTCAGAACTCGACAAGGCGAATGACAAAGGGAAGCAGATTATCAATGTGGAGCCGAACACCACCATTGCCACCACGAAGCTCCAGAAGGAGGAACCTGAAGATCCAGAGGAGGAGGAGCATCTCTTCCACTCCTAGATGTGGGTAAAGGGCTCCCCGCTGCAGTTCCTTATTGACAACGGGAGCCAAAAGAACCTCATTTTGGTAGAAGTTGTGAAGTGGTTGGGCTTACCGACCATAGCACATCCATAAATATACACCATCAGGTGGCTTCACTAAGGACGGGATCTTCAAGTGAGCCAATAGTGTCACCTTCCATACAACATCAAGGCCTTCATGGATGAGGTATTGTGTGATGTTTCTCCTCTTGATGTTTGTGATGTATTATTAGGACAACCATACTTGTGGAAGCGACATGATGTGTATGAATCAAGGCCTCGTGTTGTTATTATTACTTTGGGAAATAAGTTGCACAAGATACTGGAGGTAGCACTGCTTACTGCCATCTCTTTGGTTACTGCAAAACAATGTAGTAAGCTCATTTCCAAAACCGCGAAATTTTTTTCCTGATGATACGCCCTTAAGGAAAGAAGAATATGGTGGACACGACCTCCACATAGGGCCCCTCTGCACGACAACTACAGATGGACAAGGTCGTGGAGGAGTACGAGGACATCTTCACCTCCCCCGCAAGGGTTTCTCTGCACTGTAAGGTCAAGCACTCCATTGATCTGACCCCAAGTGTGTTGTTGCCCAATGGACCAATCTATCGGCACTCCGTTCTGGAGAACGATGAAATGAAGAGGTAGATTCAGGAGCTACTACAGAAAGGTCACATCCGTCCGAGTTCATCACCCTGTGGGAGCCCAATCGTGTTGGTACAAAAGAAGGATGGGACATGGAGATTCTGTATTGACTATCAGGCATTGAGCAAGATCATTTTCCGTAATGGTACCCGATCCCACGGATTGATGGCCTCGTGGACCAACTGAAGGGGGCAAAATATTTCAGCAATATCGATTTGAGGTCAGGATATCACCAGGTACCAATCGAACCCTCCGATGTTTGGAAGACTACCTTTAAAGCCAAGGAGGGCCTTTTTGAATTGTTGGTTATGCCTTTCGAATTGTCGAATTCTCCTGCAACCTTCATGAGGCTAATGGATGACATCTTGCAGCCATTCACCAACTCATTTGTAGTGGTATACTTGGATGACATCCCCATCTTCAGCCAGAGTTGGGAAGAGCACTACACCACATCCGAGAGGTTCTCCAAACACTACGGCAACATAAACTATGTACCAATTTGGAGAAATGCACTTTTGGCATGACCCAGGTTCAGTATCTGGGATACATTATTAATGAATGGGGGGTGCATGTGGATCCAACCAAGATCCAAGTCATTCAGGATTGGCCATCTCCAACCACTTTGACAGAGCTCCACAGCTTTCTATGTCTTGCTAACTTGTACCGTAGGTTCGTGTTGGGATTTTGTCATATAACTTAGCCCTTGAGTCAAGTCACCAAGAGAGGAGTGAAAGAAAAATTCTTTTGGTCTGAATGTCAATAGAAGGCATTCACAAAGTTGAAATATCGCCTCTGCTTGGCACCAATGCTCGCATTACCAGACTTGCAACAACCATTTGAGGTCGAGAAAGGTGCCTATGACTATGCTATTGGGGCAGTCTTTACTCAACACGGGCATCCAGTGGCATATCACAGTGAGACACTTTCAGAAACAGTCTGTAAGTATCCCACTTATGACAAAGAGATGTATTCCATTGTGCAGGCCTACCAACAATGGAAGCATTACATTTTGGGGAAGGAAATGATCATCCACACAAACCACTAACTCCTGTAGTTCATACAGACCCAAGGGAAATTGAAGAATGATCGCCATCAGAAGTGGTCCACATACCTACAAAAGTTCCATTTGAATATCAAGTATAAGAAGGGCAACACCAATAATGTTGCAGATTACCTCAGTCAACCATTGATCATGGCGATAACCAACGTTCTCAACTCTTGTGGGCACGAGACTTCTGATTATCCACTTCTCTACAAAACCGAGCCAAAATTCGGCCACACATACTAGACACTCTTGGAGGGTCATCATGTTCCAAATTTTCACCTCCAGGATGCCCTGTTATGCCACCTGGGTCACCTTTGTGTTCCTTCAAGTGAGTGTGCCAAGATGATTTGGGAAGCACACTACAGTTGAGCTGCTAGCCATTTCGGGGTCGAGAAAATGGCGGCTGTACTACAAAAGTATTTCTATTGGCTGAATCTTCGATAGGATGTCGAGAAGTACATCAGATCATGCACTACCTGCGCCATTGCCAAACTGACCATCAAGAAGCAAGGCCTCTATACCCCACTGCCTACCCTTAGTCAACCTTGGAAATCCATCTCCATGGATTACATGTCGGACCTTCCTTCTACTAAGGATGGAAATGACTGTGTTTTTGTGGTCGTCGACAGGTTCTCGAAGATGGCCATTATGGCAACCTCTATGAAGAATATCATAGCAGAATCCACTCCTAAACTCTTCTTTGAACAAGTGTGGGTACACTTTGGGATCCCACAGTCTATCATCTTAGATCGGGACAACAAGTTTCTCAGTACATTTTGGTCCAGTCTCTGGTCGTTGCTAGACACCAAACTCACTAAGTCCACAACCTTCCACCCTCAAACTAATGCGCAGATAGAGGTTGTCAATAGGATGATTGTACAAATTATGCGCATGTATAACTCAAAGAATCCATGCACATGGGATGAGAGCCTCCCCTATGTTTAGCACAACTACAACCAGGCTCTCCACAGCTCGACTGGACACAACCCTTTTCAGGTGGGCTTGGGATTCCAACCACTATGTCCCATTGATGTGGCCATGCCATTTGTAGCTACTCATGCAGATTCGGCTCATGTCCAGTTTGAAAATGATAAGGTAAAAAACTTCATTGAGCACATCTAACATATTCACCAGTAGGTCCACAACATTCTAGAGAAATGAAATGCCAAGTACAAGCGGCGACATAATCAACATCGGGTACCACACAAGTTTCAGGTGGGCGACAAAGTCTAGTTGCATTTTCAAAAGGAACGCCTTACTGGAGCCTATCAGAAACTTAGACCACTCCGATATGGTCCTTACACCATTACCAAGCCCATGGGAGACAATGCATTGGAGCTCAGCATTTCCCCATTCCTTGTCCTGCACCTAGTGTTCAATGTGGACTGCCTTCGGCCATACTTTCCACCATTACTAGACACATCCGACATTACAGAATAGCTCACACCTACAGAGTTAAATCCAGATTTAATTGAACAAGTTGCAACTCATCGGATCATGGACACACAGATCAAGCACACTTGCCAGCAGAATATCCAACTATATCGAGTTTTCAAAGTAGGCCATCTCCTTCACCAGGGCAAGTGGCTCACCAAGGACCAAGTTCAGCAGAAGTTTCCTCATCCCATGGAGGAACTCAACGCAATGGGGACCATTGCTTCCTAAAGGGGGGGGAATCATCCAGGTGTATATTGGTGGCCACCCGTCAAGTCCACCTGGACCCCCACCATTATTTCATTCAGCTTTTCATTTTCTTTAATTGTAGCACATTTTACTATTTTTAGCAGTTTTTCGGGTCCTGAACTTTTGGAGCCGTTATGAGGCCCTGAATGATATTTTTTGGGAAAAATGGGAGCAACATGGGTCCATGGACTGTTTTTTCTCTTCCCAAAGTTGTAGTTCTTGGATATATCTTTTTAACGAGATATTGTATGCATAAAACGGAGACCGTATGCTAAAGTTACGACCCCGGGAAGTTGATGTACCAATTTACCCAAACGGGGCTCACATTTTGGCGTTTCATCTTCTAGGGTTAGGTTTTTGGATGTTTAGGGTTTTCCATTGTTTCTCAACAATAAATAGGCCTTCGAGCCTCATTGTAACACATTTTAGAGGTATGTAGCTTCCACATCTCTTCTCGGAGATAAGCTACCATAGCCCTAGCTAGTTTATTTCCATTTCTGTTTGTAAGCATATTTCAGTATTTTAGAATAGTGAAATGAAGTATTATTTCTATTGCATCTCTATATGTATGGTTCCTATTTAAATATAGATCATTGTCTCATTTAGATAATAAATTTAATGAAGTAAAGGGTAGTGTGTTGAGAAAGGTGGATTTATCAAATTTTCAAGAAAAAATTAAAAAAGAATTAGGAAAGAAGATGGATCAAAATATGGAAGAAATGAAAAATTTCAAGGAAGATATATAAAAATCCATTGATAAATTAAATATCATTTCATTAAAATATATCCCTAAAAGGGATGTGGATATACAAGGAAATTATCAACATTAGTGTTGTTGAGAATCAATCTCATATACGGAGTATGTTGTCACAATTGGAGAGCACAAATATTGAACTACATAATCATAATCATAAATTTTCAATCGAATATCCACATTAACAAGACTTCAAATCAACACCAAGGAAATACTATATTCCAAAGATTGATACAATGAGGTTTGATGGTAATGATCCTATAACGTCGATATTGTATATTGAGAAATACGTTTATCTACACCAAGTGGAATTCTTACAAAGGTAAGTATTACATCCATGTTTTTATAACATGACAACATGTATGGTGTCAATGGATTTGTGAAAGGAGAAAGTATTATGTTATATCTTTTTCCATTATTACAGAAGAATTGATTTCACATTATGGGGATATTAATAAAAAAGCATTCTTTAGATAATTGGTAATTTTTTAAAAATATCATCCAGTTAGAAAACACATTCAATAATTCTAAAAGTCAAGTCTCATATTAAATCACATTTTAAAAGATAATTTGTTAGACCTATTTATGGAAACTTTTAAGGAAATACTTCAACATGAGGTGTGTCTCTTTGAACCTAAATATCTAGAGCATGATTTCAATCTAGAAAGGAAAGTTGAAAGTAAAAATATGGCCACTAAAAAATTTAGTGATGATAAGTAATGTGAAACTCAATCTCCCTCTCCTAAACTTACAGGGTTGGCTCCTTAGAAAATGAATGAGATAAGGGAAATGGGACTACTTTTCAATTGTGATAGCAAGTATAGTAAGGGACATAAATGTACCTAGAAGAAATTATTCTACATAGATTGTGATGATGACGAAAATCAAGAAGTAGAAACTTCACAAGATGTAGAGGCATAAGAGATTACTCGATAAATCTCTTGTTATGCAATTATTAACCTATGTAGTCCAAAATTATCAAGAAAGAAGGATCTATCAGAAAGAAAAAGGTAACAATATTGGTTAATTCAAGTAGTGACTCTAATTTCATCAATTACAAATTGCAAAAAATTCTTAATTTCATTGTATATCAAACACCAGAATTCATGTAATTATTGTAGATGTGGGTACCATACATTTTTTTAATGAAGTTCCATAAAATTAAGATGAAAATGGCGAAGATTTTTTTGGTTAGTCACGTGATTGCAATTGTTAGAAATTAATTAACATAGCAATGAAACACATACAATATTACAGAAACACAAATACAAGATTACTTAAAACAAGAGAGACACAAATATACATGGTTCACACAATTGGGCTATGTCCTTGCAGAAAGAACCAATCCTTCATTTTATATTATCCAACAATATTAAAAGATACAACCAATAGAAGGTCTATTTTAATTTCCTCTTCTCTCACACTTAGCCTCCCCTCTATCTCTCTCACTTAGAATAATGATACACAATCACAATTAAATTTGGTCATATAAACTGATTGTTGCCTTCTAGGGAAAAAACCCTAAATTAACATAACTTATACCATCATATCATTCACCTAATTAATGGCAAAGTTTCACTCTAAAATTACCATATTTTATAAGGAAATTTTACATCTATTTTTAGCTTCGAGGGGGCTTCCCCCGAAACCCCCCCACATGGGTGGGTGTACATTCCTCTTGGGACATAGACCGAGCTAAAACAAGACCTCTAAATTAGGAAGATAATCAAGAACCACATCCAACAACTATGAAAATGGGTGGTCTGTTGAAAATGCAACAAGATGATGGATCTTAGTGGAAAGGAGTCGCCTTCACTAAGTGGGCCCGCAAGCTATTTTTGGCGCAAAGTCTATTTTTAGACTATGTCTATTTTTAGACATATGGATCATGGTCTATGAGTTGCAGGATGCTATTTGTGGATGATTGGTCATGTTGGTAAAAATAGATGGACTTCTATTTTTAGACATATGGGCGGAGTCTATTTTTAGACTGCCAGGCTAAAAATAGAACAGTAGAATATTATTAGCTCTTAATAATATTTGGACTATAAACATTATCTTATCCTCTTGGAGCACTTCAGTTCAAGATACGGATGTGGCACATGCAACTGCCAGAAGGAAATACGCTTTTCTTATGGGTTAGTTGAGATATTGCATGATGGACTTCAGTTAGAACTCAAGTGATTGAGTTTGGTGGAGTTGATTGAGGAGTTGATGGAGTTGTGTTCAGTTTGACTTGGTTGAACTAGTTCTATTTAGTCTAGCAGCAGAATACATTAGTGATGAGTGATGTGAATTAATTATTAATTAATTCACTAATTATTAACTCATAAAGCAACTAAAGAATACATCAGTTAACTCAGTGCATGGACAGTTCAGTGGAGACAGGTGTTAGAGGTGGAGACTACTATCAGTTGTGACTATAGCTGTGCATGAGATTTGCGCAATCAGTGATTGAGATTGCCAATGAGGATTGCGTAGTACAAGCCAAGAAAACGAGCTTGGATCATTCCCATTCTCACTTTGGATTGCGCGGTGGAGGCAGGCAAACAGCGGAGGAGATTTGAACTTGTGACTTGATTCAGATCTGAGCTAGTTCGTGTGTCGCAGGTGGAGATAGTACTGAGTACTTGTGAGGAGTATTGTACTATTTATTGTTACATGTTTTCTATCATTATAATATACAGATAGTTGGGGGTTTTCAGTTGTATGCTTTCCCTGGTTACATACTGTGTTGATATGTGTGATTGATGTTTCAATGTGCGCATGCGATTGTTTCTTAATTCTACAAAAATTGATGATCAACGTAGAGGAGGTTATGTATTATGCATGCATTCCTCAAATATTGTATAATCAAGATAATCTCTATGAATAAGTGTCATATTATTCAAAATTTCTACATGGTCATGATGTCGTATTATGGGTTCAATCATTGCAAGAATGACCCTTAGTTTTCAATATATTCTATTGAGTTTTTTCTAGGAAGGAAATAAAATTGTGCATAAAAGTATCCAATGGAAACCCATTAATGTCACAAGCTCCAATATCATGATAAAGTTTCTAGAAAAGAGACACCAAGTTATAATTACACAATTATGTTCACTAGATGTTCAAACATATATACCCTTTGTTTCAGTGGATATCCAAAAATTTATCAACAATTATTCTAATGTATTTAGAGAGATTCCTAAGGGCATTCCACTTACTAGAGATCATGAAAATGCTATTGATTTCA
The DNA here is from genome assembly GCA_031772625.1 of Pinus tabuliformis. Lineage (NCBI taxonomy): Eukaryota > Viridiplantae > Streptophyta > Pinopsida > Pinales > Pinaceae > Pinus > Pinus tabuliformis. The sequence goes on from CM062808.1 coordinate 662,884,960, forward strand.
AACTTGGAAGTGTACCACATAACATTAAGCCTTACATGTATCCACATGCTCAAAAGATTGAGGTTGAGCATATGGTTCATGAAATGTTAGACAAAAGCATCATTCAAGCTATCCAGAGCAGTTCATCTTCATGACTAGTGATGGTTAACATAAATAATGGTTCATGGAAAATGTGTCCAAATTACAAAAAACTCAACAAAGTGACAATCAAGGATAAGTTTCCAATCCTTGTCATTGATGAATTATTATATTAATTGTATGCAGAATTTTTCTTTACTAAGTTTGATCGTCATTTTGGATACCATCAAATCAAAATAAGGTAAGAAAAATTTCCCAAAACATCCTTTAGTACACATGAAGGTAATTATGAGTTTTTTGTTATAACAATTGGATTTACAAATGTTCTTTAAACATTTAAAAGCTTAATTAATTATATTTTGTAAACCCACCCTTATAATTTTTTCCTTAATATTTTATGATTATATACTCATCTACAACAAATGTTTGGAAGAACATGTACAACACATTTACAACATCTTAAAAGTATTGGAAGAGTAACAACTATATGAAATGCCTTCCAAATGATACTTTGGGATTCAAGAAGTATAATATTTTGGTCATGTTGCAGCAAAAAATGGTGCTAAGGTTGATTTTAACTAAATAAAAGCTATAAGGGAATGGAAAATTCCCAATACCTTGAATAAACTTAGTGGATTCTTAGGATTGACAAGATACTACTACAATTATTTCAATATTTATAGTTAAATAGAAATAATTCTGAAAACATTGTCGAATAAGGAAGCATTTTCGTGGACTAAAAAAGAAATAAAATATTTTGAAAAACATATAGAGGCTATGTACACAACTCTCATCTTGGAAACACCCGACTTCACAAAAAACTTGATTGTAGAGTGTGATAATTTAGACCAAGGAATTAGTACAATTGAGATGCAAGAAGGAAGACTCATTTCCTTTGAAAGTAGTAAAATTAATGGAAATAACTTAGTAAAACCCATTTGTGAAAATTAAATGTTGGTCATGCCACATGTATTTAATAAATGACATCCAAACCTAACAAGAAAATACGTCAAAGAAAACATAGATCATCATAGCCTATTTTATGTCTTGGAGAAAATATTATCATTAAAGAGACAACAAAAATTGGTCACAAAGATGTTCAACTATGACTTTGAAATTATATAAATAAATCGAAAACAAAATACTATGCAAGTTGCACTCGTAAGGAAGGAGGTTCAGACACAAGTAGTATACCAAACACTATTTCAATTCCATAATTTGGTTGGGTGGATGAAGCAAGGATCAAATGGGAGAAAGAGGGAAAGATATGCAATACCATTGAACAAATACACAAATACCACAATATAGGAGAAAATTGTATTTGTAAAAATGATTTGTTATGGTACCATGGTAACTTATGATTATGTAAGAATTATCAACTCGAAAGTAAGATCCTTTCATAATTACACACATCTTCTGTATGAGGAAATTTATAGTTACTGAAGACATACAATAGGATAAAAAAAATAAAAAATCATAAGGTATTAAAGTAGAGGTGAAAAAGTTTATGGAATAATGTGTGGCATTCCAACAAGAAGATGAATAGAAATTCAAGACCCCAAGGCTCCTTGAGCCATTATACATACCAAGATAGTGTTGTGAAGAAGTTTCAATGGATTTTATTATCGGTTAACCCAAACAAAAAGGAAATAGTGGCAATACGGTAGTGGTATATTGAATGAAAAAATATGCCCATTCTTTTCTCTTTCTCATCCTTTAAAGAAAGTAGAGTGGTAATAACATTCATGGAAATAGTAAGAAAATTACATGAGCTACTAAAGATTATTGTGAGCGATACAAGCCCAATTTTCACTGGAAAATTTTGGATTGATTGTTTTTTTGGTACTCAATTGGCTCACAGAGCATCTTACCATCCTCAATCTATTGGACAAAAATATATTATGAATAAATGTTTAAGAGGATATATATGTTTTGTTGCATCTTATAAATAAACATTATGGGTCACTTTTTGGTATCCCTTAGGATAATGGTGGTAGAAAAAATCCTTCCACGCCTCATAAAAATGTCACCATTTATGGGATTTTATGGATATCATTCTCCAAATATAATATCGCCCTTGAAAGGGACTATAAATGCCCAATAACTAGAGAAAAACATACATTACAAATAAGAGGTTCTCAAACTATTGAAGGGAGACCTGGTATGCTATAAAATAGGATTCAACAAAAAGTAGATCAAAATTACAATGAGAGGGAATTTCAAGTGTACAATTGTGTATTTGTGAGATTAAAACCATATGAACAGATGTCCCTCAAATAAATAGATAAGGAAAATAAATTATCATCGAGGAATTATGGCCCCTATATTAAGGTTTTATAGAGGATTGGAAGCATGGCTTACATATTGGGTATGTGTCCATCTTCACATGTACATCAAGTCTTCCATGATTCTTTCTTAAAAAATGTAATCGATGATCAGATACCCATACAAATTATTCTACTATAGATCTCTAGAGAAGGGAAAATAATACTAGAACCATAAATAATATTGGAAACAAGGATTAAGAAGTTTAGGAATAGATAAATGACTAAGAACCTCACGAAATGAAAGAGCCTACTAGTGGAAGAAGTAACATGGGAATATGAATGTTTCATGTAGAAATACCTACAAATAGTCAAAGTGTTGAGGACAACGCTTATTTGAATGGGAAGGCCATCCTAAGCCCTATACAAGCCCCATTTTAACCCTAAATTCCTTATTAATATCTATATATTGTGCTAATACATTTTTATTATTATAGTGTTATGTATGTTAGAACCTCTCATGGTCTTATTTTATTATAATTGTACACTTTGTCTCCTATATATCTAGTTAATAGATAGAGTCTTAGATTCATGAAATATTGTCTTGTACATTATATTAATTGTAAAAGAAGGTTTCCCCTTCAAATATGATTGTAATTATTAGTTTTTTATCATTTTTAAAATAATGAGTACCCGTGAATTGATCGAACAAAGTTTCAATTGCAAGAAATTATAGAAAAAAATATATTTGTTCATGTCTGTCTCCTTGGGGAGCAGTAGTGTTATTCATGAGAAATGGGGATCATACCCTCATGCTATGTCCTGATTATAAATACTTAAAAAAAAAATCATTGAAGAATTAGTATATTTTAGCTTGGATACATTACTTATTCAATCAATTAATAGGGGCCAATATATATATATATATATATATATATATATATATATAAATAAGGATGAATAAAACCACAAGATTCGATTTAGAATAAGGTATGGACATAATGATTTAATTTTGGTGATATTTAAATTGATCAATGCAATATCCATCTTCATGTTTTCGAGGAATAACATCCTCAAAAAATATTTGGAGAAATTATTTTTGGTTTATATTGATTACATTCTTTTCTAATGTAATTCCTGAGGGGAGCATGAATATCTTTAGATGTTAAGGTCACTAGTTTTGGAGGAGAAACATTTATATGGAAAACTTAGCAAATGCAGTTTCTATCAAAAGAAAACGCACTACTTTAGCAATGTTCTTTCAAATCAAGGGATTCTACTTCACCAAAATAAGATAAAGGCTATCACACATTTTCCAATTCTAAAGTATGTAATGGACGTGAGATTTTTTATGAGATTAGAAAAGTACCACCAAAGATTCATTAACGGATATCAAACATTTCCCACATAATCACCATTATAATAAAGGATTGAAAGTTTATGTGGATTGAAGAATGTGAGGAAACCTTTTAGCAATTGAAACTCCAATTCACTAGTGCATCCATCTAATTAATGTAGACCTAGACCAAGATTTTAGGTTATGAAAAGACACGTGTAAATAAGGGATCAATGAAGTTCATATATAATATGGTCATGTGATAAGTTATGAGTCTAGGAATTTGAAGAAAACTAAAAGGAATTACATCACCGTTGTGCTAGATCTAGTGGAGTAATTCAAGTACTAAATATGTAGTAAGATTACTTCATAGACTAGAGATTTGTGTTGATTACAAATAATGATGGGATGAAGTTTTTTTTTAAGGAACAATTGAGCACTAGAGAATCTAGATGGCTAGCCGTTATTAGTAAATATGTTTCTAAGTTAAAACATATAAAGGGAAAGGAAAATGGAGTGATAGATGTGCTTAATAGAAAAATTCAGTTGGTTCACTTGGAGGGAATTACTACATTTAGATCCATCCTAAATACTAGGGTAAACCAGGCCTTGTGTATGGATGATCACTCCTTCCAAATAAAAGACTTGTTGAAATATGGACTATCATAATAGAAAGGTGATCACTACTAGATGGTGGGATGGGTTGTAGATTTAGAAATGTAGGCTATACATCCCCATTTAAATGGATTTAAAAAGACGCTTTATTTTGAATTGAATAAGAAGAAATATATGCAACATCTGATTTGTTAATATATGATTACAAGTATTATGAAAAAATATTTCTAGCTTAAAAATAAGGAGATTGCAGACACATTGTTAAATGCATCAAGTCTAGTAGGTCAGTGGATAAAACAAGAAACCTATGTATTTACTACAACAGTTACTAATTTCTAAGTTGTGGGTTGTCATACATTAGAATTCATCATGGAACTAGAAAATTAGAGTTCTAGTTGATAGGATGAGAAAAGTCACTCACTTTATCCGTTCAAAATCAACGCATAAAAGGTTTTAAATTTGTCAAAATATTTATGAAATATTTTTTTTTAAGCTACATGGTTTTCCATAAAATCATATCTAGTTGAGATTAAAAGATTACATAATCATTTTGGAGAACGTTGTTTGAAGTATTTAGAATGAATTTAAATTCCATCACTATCTATCATCACAAAATGATACACAAACAGAAAGGAAAAATTCCATATTGGAAGACATGATTCACATGTATGCCATGGATAAGCCAACAAGTAGAATTAAAATATAATAAAATACAATAGTGGTTATGAAACTTCACTAAAGATGTGTCCCTTTGAAACACTCTATGGTAGAAAGTGTATTGTTTCAATTCTTTGGAATAATCAAGTTAATGGATATTTATCTATATCGAACATGTTTAAAGAAGTCAACCAAGAACTAATGAAGGATAAATTTAAATTTAAAGGTAAATTAGGATAGGCATAAGAGTTTAAAATATAAGAAAAAAATTCATAAAGAAGTTAAATTTAGAGAACATGTTGTTGAGTCCTCAAAATTATAATTATTTTACACCATTATCCTTGTCCCTTAATTATTTTCCATTTGTCCATAGGACCATCTTAATATTGATATTCGGCATTAAAATCCATATTTACTATTGTATTTATTTTATAATTTTAAAAGAGTTTAATATTAAATCTTAGAAAAATAAGTTGTTTTCACTCGCCTTTGAAAAGTTGAATGAGTTTATTCATGATTGTAGGAATATTCAAAGATTCCAATGATGAACATTTTTACTACCTAGATGCAAATTCAAATTTAATCTTAAACTATTGAAATTTTTTTATGGATTTGGATCACCGTCAACCATCTTCGATGTGTGATAAATATTGGAGAATTTATAAGATTAGATTGATTAGTTTTTAATTATTACCGATGATGTTGTCATTATTTATTAGATAATTTTTAGTTTCTACTTGTTACTAAATTATTGTAACCATAATAGATATTTGTGGATATAAATTAATTATTATTTACCTTATTCTAAAAGCAAGTTGATTTGTAAATAAGATTTCTTTATCGGTTTCAAGGGGAGGACTCGTTAAGTGTATGTCCATATTATGATGGAATAGAGTAAAAGTTCTTGTTATTTCTTTTCATATAAATTTTCATTTTTAGTTTCATAAGTAGTTCCTTAATACAAAAACATTGTTATTATAACATTTTTATATAATTAATTTATCATTTTATAAGTTATTTTTGCATCATAAGTTAATTACGAAGGCCCCCTTATCTGGTTTATGTTGTAAATCATTTTTTTATTAGATAGATTATTTGAAATCAATAGATTTACATTTCTAGGATTGCTTCATAGGTCGATTTTTCAATTTCTATTTCTTGAATTCTTGAAATTAATTAATTTAATTGAAAATACATGGAATACCTATTGAAGTTAGACATTGAAGATTGAAGAAACAAAGTGCTTCTCAGGATAAAACAAAATCATTTAAATTCCATTAAGTGAATTAAATGACTGTGATGAATAACCATAAAGTAGTAATGTAAGCATAAACCTATTGCTCAAATAAACATATGTAACATTTTAATTTCCATATGGATGCATTTCATCCTTTAATTTGAATATTGTGAACTCCCTCCATAATTTAGACACTAAATATTAAAGAATCAAATTTATTCACAAGGTATCTTAGAACCATTTGAATTCCTTTCATGCAAATAAGGGATTGTTATCAATGTCCATAAATTTTCCACATAAACGTAAGCCCAATGATTAAGTAAACATTTGTATATTTTTAATTTTTGTTCCTATTAGATTTATTGCAAGTGTTTTTATGGGAACATTAAACTGTAAAATTTCTTCCATGGAATAGGAATCATTCATGTTCTAATCCTACACATATAGTGTGTATATCTCACAAGATCATGTGGCATAGATTATTAATAAAGTGTAACACTATTTATATAGATAAATTGGCTAAAATTTTTGAGATAGTTTCTAGGGAGATTCTTAAATAATATACAAAAGATAGTTTTTTTTCTTTCAAAATTTCTTTTATTTCTATTTTTTGATAAATAAACCGTAGGGTAGCAACATATAATTTTTTATAAACATCTTTTGATTATATGTATTATTGTTGTTGTAAGAACCACTTAATCCACTAATTGTTTTAGGAGCATCTCTTTAAAGGATGAAGAATAGGTAGAGTTCAAGGAAATGAGCTTAAGGCATGACAATGTCTATTTTGATATGACAAATTGCTACAAATTTCTCAAATGGCTGCAAGTGTTTTAAAGGCCATGTTATAATATTTACAAGATGGATATTACACATTTTTTGGGAAATTTACTCATAAAAATACCATAAACATGAAAACACAATATTTCATATAGTCATATCACAATTTAGGAGAAAATTGTTATTTCTAAACTTTTGTAGCAAATTGACTTCGAAAACCTCTTCAAAACACTTTTGGGATAGTCAAAATTTGAGTGACTAAACAAGGGAGATTTTGAAACCTATTTCTAAATGAGATAATATCTTGAATATACTTTCTAATCCAACTTAATTCACCTCATTTGGATGTCAAACAAAAAATTTACACTAAAATTAGTGATTGTCTATCCTAAAACCTGCATTGTCGGGATTGACCTTTTAGGGTTGTTATTAAGCATATTTGAGATATAAAATCATCATGCTTTTAAAAAAGATTTGCAAAGAGTACAATTTAATTTCCATATGGGATAACTTCAATCTAGCATATATATATATATATATATATATATATATATATATATATATATATATATATATATATATATATATATATATATATATCTATATATATATATATATATATAGGTTCAAAGTAGTAATTGTTGGTCTACGGAGATAATTATAAACAACTTTAGCATGTAGGATATTCTGCAACAAATTTGACATATCAATTTATGGAATTTTGAAAAGTTATTTCTACCAGGTATCCCTGTGAATCCTCTCCAATATGGATTTCTAATTACTCAAACCAAACAACAAATGAATATTTTATAAATAGAATACTCTTAAGACATGTAAGTTATCCATGACTTCTCAATATTAGGTAAAAAATGCATTTGTCTGTTTATTTTTATTTTTCATTGGATTCATTTCCTAGGAACTAGTTGACATTTTTTTCATAATTATATTGTGAGAAAGGAGTACATAAATATATTCCTCAAGTGGATAGCACCTTATTGTATGTAAGTGATATGTCCCTCGAAGCTCAATAAGGTCAATGTATGGATGACCAATTCTTGAAGCCAAATATTCTTGGAAAAAACAGACATATTATTAAAACATCAATCAAAGAAGATTAAACATCATGTTGATTCCTTCAAATATAAATGGTTATGGATCTCGTAACCTCACTAAAAATCCTATAAAAATTATCTCTAATTAGCATACTTGTGCATCTCAAGGAGAAAATTCACCATATGGGTTTTTCTCCTAGATGCCCCGAGATGGTTCAATTTTGGTCTTATCGATTTAGGCCAAATGACCAATGTGCCATCCAATGGTTAAGATTTTGTTCAACCATGATCCTAATGGAATCTTAAAATGAAATCATTTTAGGATCAAATACTTGTTTCTTTCTATATGAACATTTTAGATGTTGATTAATAACAACAATAGTTCAAAAATTTTGAAAATGGATAAAACGTAATTCAAGTTTCGTATCATGTGAAATAACATGCACCATGATATTAGTACCTTAATAATCCTTCCTACTTTTCATTATTTCATCCATGTATTTCTTAAGCTTAATCTTTTATGAAGATTGAAGTTGATAAAACCTCCTTATTTATGTTGTTAACCTTTGATGTATAATATTTTTCATATCTATTATGACTACCAAATTATGATCTCAACCTATATTTCCTTCATTATTTTCCACAATTTCCTACTCCAACCCTCCCTAACCCATGAATAAATTAGCTCATCTCCTTTACAAGTTGTGCTACATTGCTATCCTATCCTAGTCCAAACAATTTTTTAATGTTAAAAACATGTCTGAGGTGCCATTAGACACTAAAATGTTTGAGAGCTAACTTGTTATTAGGAATTTCATGGGAAGAAAATTTATAATTTTCAAACAATGTTTTATGGGCTAATATTGATAGCTGAGATGATTTTCCGCACCCTTTTCGAAAAACAGATTCACCAATTTCCATTTCTTATAACAATTACTCTCCCAAATTTTAGAGCACAAAATTATTTTATCTTAATATTCACAAAAGTTTTATGTAGACAATATAAAATCACTAGAAATGTGAATATTTTTACTGAAATAGAGCAGGAAATTTTACACTTGGCATACTAGGGATTAGTAGGATTCACCAAGATTTCTAAACTTTATAATACATTTCCATCCTTGAAAATTCCCTTAATATTGAGAAAAAACATTTAAGTTCAATTAGACAAATCCTATTTGAAAACTAGCTTGCTAGAAGACAAGATTTCTAAATAATGAAAGTGAGATAAAAAAATTTCATTTTAGTTCAATTGCTCATAATGTCAAAATTTACGAACTTGTTATTCCATTAGAATATTAATGATCAAGATACCATTCTACCAACCATTATGTTAAAAGATCCAAACCGCTAGATCTCATTTCAAAATATAGTACAAGTATCACATGATCCATGTTTAATAGCTCATATCACTAGTTTGCACAATTCAACCCTTTTTCTCCTCAGGATATCATATACTTATTGCAAATACATGGAATTATCAAGTTAGGGAAGGAATTTATATTTTCTAATTTTTACTTAGAAATTGATTGAATTCTCCGAAAAAATGTACATGGAAAATTTCCTTTTCTTCTCATGAATTCTTATGCGCTACATTCATATTTCATTCCCTATTTTTCAATTTTTTCCATGGATAGAAAACAAATTTAGTTTGGGGGATCATTTCCATGCCTTTTAAAGCATGCTTCTTACCTTATGCTTCTATGAATTTTTCACTCAATGTGGAATGAAGGCGATAAACATTGTCTTCTCCCTATTTGTTGAAAGTGGTCATGCCAATTCAAAAACCCTAGAAACTATTGAATATGACCTTAATAATTCACTTACTATAAATATCAAGAAATTAGATTTGATAAAGAATAAAGTCTCCATGAAATGAATTGTATGAAATAAAAACAATATATGGTTCCAAAAGGATAGACCTATAGTTTTCAATTTAGTTATGTGTGAAATAATGAGTTATTCTATAAGTGTAGTGGTTTGGCCAGATGTAGATGAATAGAAAGGAATATGACAAGTTGTGACAACAAATTAAGATATGTGGACTACGATCCCCAAATGAAAGCATGAAGTAAAGTTGAATAACGATGGTGGTGGTTCTCCCATATGAAACTTTAGTTCCAAACCTTCTCTATAAATACTCTTCCAAAAGTTGAAATGTGAATAGGGTTAGCTACTCATAGAGTAGGATTAAAATAATAAAATTCAAAACCCATCTATAAATGTACTAGTGTTTGAGAAGTTGGAGAATTGAAGGGATTCTGCAATCCAGAATGTTGTCATTCAAGACTAGGTGAATCCTACTACTATATTGGCATAAAAAAAGAGGTACCTAAAGAACCTTTAAACTATGAAACAATCCTTGCACTTTTCGATAACTTGAGCACAAATAAGGCATAGGATGTTCAAACTATCCAACTAAGTATAAGTGACCTATGCTTTCCCATTCCTACAAAAGAACAATAGTACATGGAGCTCAATGATGTTGATTATGTGGAAAATATAATAGGAGTTCAATCTTGTATGAATACTCATGACCATGAAAATCAATTGACAATAATGGAAATGGATATAAAAGTAGGAGATTCTTCTTCTTATTTGATAGTTGATAATTTGGATGAGCATTATACTAGGATTAGACTTCTATTTTTTATCATACTTTGAATGCTATTAGATAGAAAACTTAGTTGGAATGGATAAAAAATATGTTGCAAATAATGTTTTAAGAAACTCAAAATTCGAATGAGGTGAACCATAATTATAGATAATTGGAAGACAAAGAGACCCATTACATGAAACTAACCATTGAAAGTAATGATGTAGAAGAAGTTTTGAAGTATGTGAATAATTACTAAGTAGTTGATAATATTTCTTCCTTCAATGATGTTGCAAATAACTAGGTGGTTTGAAATAACAATGTGTTATACATAATGGTCATGGTAATGATGCTAAAATATCTCTGAAAATTGAAAAAGAGGTACCTAATATTGACCTTAAAAACTATTCCAACAAAGCTCTAGATGCAAATTTAAATATATAATTTCAATCAAGGCCTATACATAAGAGGCCTAGTAGGACTAAAAATGTTGGTCTCGTACCTATTAAACAAAAATTCAAAGATATAAATTTCAAGAATGTTAAATTTTATTCAAGGGAACATTTTTGACAATATTTTCATATCGTTGAGGACAAATCAAGTGAAAGAAAGATGTGGGTTTATACCCAATATAACTATTCAAGAAACCATGTCTGTAAAATATTTAGAAAATGCATAAATATGGTTTTGTGGGAATGTTTGTTATAAAGTTTTAGACTTTTACTTGCTATGTAAAAAACCTAAAATTCAATTATTTTGCAAAGAAAAAGTTGATTTTCTTATATCTTGCAAAACCTACAGGGGATGGACACAAAATTTAGAAGATAAATGCACTAAAATAAGATGATAAAATATGTAAATTTTGAATACATTCCAATTCTTATTTTTCATACAAATGGCCACCTTCACCTAGAACCACATTGTATATTTCTAGAGATCTAGGCACCAGATTCCTGCTAAAATTGCAAGAGAAATGCACTAAAGTAGGATGCATAAACACAAAAAAATCCAATACAATCCAATTCATATTTTTTAGAAAATCGCCATTGTCACCTACAATCATTTATTTATTTCTCAATATTTGTGCATATATTGGCTATGATCATTGATGGGAAAAATCATAAAGCTAATGCCAACAACCTCATAAAACTTTCTCCAGACACTAGTTGATAATTTATGATAAAACATATGAGCGAATCAATTAGAGTATACATCAAGAAATTTAGTAAGTACTTATATATCTTCTAACCATTTATTCATTTGCATGATAGCATGGCCTAAAAGAAAATCCAGCACATGAATTTTGTGTGTATATCACATGATATCATTCAACACCTATTGAACTAGTACCAAATTGAGTGAGGAGGGTTCAATATCATTGAAAAACTAAGATATTTTCTTCGTAAATTTGGTTAATTGATTGATATGTCATGATATGAGTCAAATTATGAGTAGGGAAAAAAACATTTTATGCATAAAAGAGGACACATAACATTGATGTATGGTTGATATGGATGTTGATGGGTTATGAATGAGTTCTCATGGGTTTATTTTTCGTGTTTATTATCTAAGCATGATGTATTTTTGTTGCAATAAGGAGGAGAATCAAAGATAAGTGCAGCCACAGAAGAAATAGAACTTACAAACCTATGGATGTGACATAATAATGAACCTCAATACACTTAACCAATACTCAAGTATAGGAGGAAACTACTGCCACATAAGAACGATTACATACAAAACTAATGGTTGTCATAAAAAAACCTATGACAAGAAAGCCAATTGCATCTTAATTCCGTTGAGTCCAATTTTTCAAAAGGAAGAATGCTTACTCAAACTATTCAAGAGAATCATATGAAAAATTGCATGTGTACATGTAGCATCTTGATACCTCAAAATTACCATGATTTCACATCCATTTCCTTCACTTTTATTCATTTTCCACATGTTTGTAACCTTGTATTTAGACCATTTGAATGTTTATATATGGGATTAGGATCCATATTTCCCAATCCATTTATTTTAGTACTTTAAGAAATACTATGACTAAAATTTAGAAAAATAACATGTTTTCACTTATCATTGAAAGTTGGAAGTGTTTGGTGATGATTACAAGTATATTTGAAGATTCCAACAATGCACATTTTTAGCACCTATTCTCAAATTTGAATTTCATCTTCAACCACTGGAATTTTTTCGTGGATTTGGATCATCATCAACCATATTGGATATGTTAAAAATATTCAACCATAGATAAGATTAGTTTTAATTATTAGCAAAGATCTTGCCATTATTTACTAGTTGATTTTTAGTTTCTACTTATTAGTAAAGTGTTGTAACCATAAGAGGGATCTATGTATTTGACTTAATTATTGTTTATCATATTTTTGAACCAAGTTTGTGTATAAATAACAATGCCTTCTCAATTTCAAAAGGTGGACACTTGGAGAATATAGAATAAAATTTCTTTTTATTTCTCTTCACATACTCTATTTTTAATTAGTTCTATTAATAGTATACCTTTCAGATTAATAGTTTATCGTTATTTATTTAACTAATAGTTCCTTAATATAAAGAAAATGTGGTTACAGGGATTTTATGTAATTAAGTAGTAGTGTTGTTTTTCCTTGTGGCACAAGTCAATTATGAAGTGTGTCAGTATCAAAATTCTTAACGTGTGTACAAAAAATACTTCACTTAAGTCACTTATGACAAGCAATCCTAACAACAATATGTGGTTGTTTACGCTTCAGATCTACAATAATAAAACAAGGAAACCCTACATCAAAAAGATTATATTCAATCCAAAACAACAAACAACAAGAAATATATGATGTAATAACCCAATAGAGGAATACTATTTTAAATGAATTATTTTTTTATTAAAAACACCTGGTGAAGTAGATCTACAAAATAGTTCTGCAAACCTACCTTCGTGGGATTGGTCCTTTGATTTCCTTCTGCTTCAGCGATTTGTTTCTCTCTCAATATGTGAAAAACCCAAAATAAAAGAGTAGAACTAAAATGGGAGCTCGAATATGAAGTGACGATAGTGGTGAGGATGATAGTGATCATGGTGAAGAATGAATGGAATTTTTTTTATTTATAATGAAGTATTGGGTTGATCTTGAAAATGAAAATAATAAAACAATATTGACCAAATCGAGATCTAACCATTAGGAATACTTTTATATATTTTTTGGAAAGCAAAAACATATTCAAAATGGTCAAATATCTTTATTTAGGAATAATTAATAAATATAATTATTTATTAATTATTTCACGAGGATTAAGAAAGGTGTGAAATTGAAATAATTATTAAATATTGATTTATCAATTTTTCCAAAAAAAAAATTAAGGAATAATAAAAAATACTGATTTTTAAAATTATTCCTAAGTTATCTAGTCAAATGTGACAAGGAATAATTATTTAATAAATATTACAAGAGAAAAATAAATAAATAATTATTTATTAAATTATTCTCTTTGGGTTTTTTAATTTTAATGAGATACAATTTAATAAAAATGGTTTACTAAATTATTTCCTATGGTGAAAGTGATTTTACAACGGAAAAATTAATATGACATTGTGTATTTCGATCCACTTAGTTAGAAATGGCTAGGTATCATTTTTTAGGTGATAACAAATTCCCCCCCAATGTATGAGTGTTAGAAGAAAATCATATGACTGAAATATGTTGTAGGTTACACTTCCATGAGACACCAATGGAGAGAGAGAGAGAGAGAGAGAGAGATACAATTAAAGCAATCCAAGGAAGGAAGAAGGAATGGAGGGAGAGAGACCTACTAAATTGAAATAAGTCTCCTTTTATTTTGGATTACATGATCACAAATGAGTCAGGGGAGGCATACCCATACTCGTTGAGATAACTAAGTAGAAATAATAATGGTGTGCCCAACAATGTGGGTCTAAGAAATAAAGTACATGATACATGATATGATGGCATCAATGGGCTAGAAAATAATACAATAAATCCCATATACTGAATGTACCTGGAAAAACATAGGTCAGGATTAAATACAATAACATCTGAGTACATGAGACATAATTCCCCTCAATCTGACATAGTGAGGGGGGGATCAAAACCAAAGAATCCCCACTGAACAAGAAAGGGGTCTTAAGACCTGAATGGAGCATCTGAAGGAGACTTGCATGATGTGGGCACTTCAAGTGGCTAAAACCGAACCCATCAAATATGCAGAACTGCATCTGAGAATGGAGCATAATCGGCTGACATACAGGCATGTGGGGGGATCTTTGAAGGGGCACCCCCTCATGATGTCTAGAACATATCACACACACTTGGTAAACACTCATACAATATTTTGGATCATCGTACCATCAAGTGTACGATTCTCAATCGTGAAATAATGAGATGGAGTTGAGCACGTGATAAACAATTAAGTCAAAGGGAAATGATGATTCCATTTACTTGATCCGAGGCACTGAAAAATTATGAGAGTTGGAACCTAAGTACACCACCCTCTATACCACTCTCATGGAATAAATCTTATGAAGTCGACACAAGAGGGACCACCAAAGTTGAGGCAATTAGGAGTCCTCAACAAAGGAACAAGAGATAATATTAAAGTGACTTATGAACTGACACCATGTATGATGATGGAAGGAAACAAGATGTGTGGTGGGCTGATGAATTCCCTTATTAGAGCATAACACGCATGGTTGACATGGCAGAGACCGAATCAATTCTGGAGGGGATGGTAAATTACTCAGGTGAGGTATTTCCAAAGATAGAGCAGTGTCATTGGAGGCCAAATATGAGCACGATGGAATGAATGCAACACAAATATATATGGAACACTGTAATGAGATGCAATGGGACTCGAAACAAACTCCATGAATGCACGAGTGACTTGTCTCAGATGCACTGGATAAGGGTGACTCAATGGTGTTGTGTTAGGCCATTATACTACCAGTGTAACCCCTTATTGTTATTAGTATAACCCACTTATTATATTGATGTACCCATGTAGTGCCCATATTGTTACTATTGTGCCCCATAGAAGCCCACTATTGTTATTATTGTGCCCTTACATTATTATTGTTATGTTGGCTCTGATTATGTTATGACCCCTTAGACTCCTATATATAGGAAGGAGGTCTTTTCATTTGTATCATCCAAGAATTGTTCATTTATGTACTGTAAAGGAGGTTACCCCATCGAAGAGGCTGAATTCTAAGGCGTTGATCTATCTTTTCTATCTTTTCTTGAGCTAGTTTCATACCATTTGGTATCAGAGCTTTGGATTCTAGGGTTTCGCTGCTCCAAACAGGTCATCGTGGCATTTTCGCTATAACGTTTTTTCTGTGACGTTTCAGAAGTCACAAAAAAAATCCCATTTGAGAAGAAATCATGCTGAACCTTGGGTCCGAGTTTTAGAACTTTTAACGCGATATTTGCGGAGATATGATCTGAGGAATTTGGTCTTTTTGCAGACTCCTGAATTACATTCAAAACAGGTGACCTGGGGAAAATCATCATAACTTTCTCTCTGGGGATCGGATTGAGATTTCGTCAGAAGGTACAGAACGAGGACGGACTGTAGTTTTTTGTATATCATTTTCAGATCCAAAGGTCAAAACAGTGACACGTGGCACTTCATACAAGTTCGCTCTTCTGGAAAGGTCTATAATCAGGTCATTTTGGGAGATTGTGCATAACTCTTTCTTAGAGAATCCAAATTGGATCAGACTGGTGGCATTGGAAAGAGGACAGAGAGGGCTACTACAAGCCACAATTTTAGAACTTAAAGATCTGAAAGTACAAAGTTATAGTCGTTTGAAGGTCAAGCTCCTAAAATCAAGAAAAAACAAGATGAGGAAGTTTGATGGCAAGGATCCGGTAAATTGGATACTTCAAATGGAGCAATATTTTGATCTACATGGTGTAGAACTATTACAAAAGGTATGTATTGCATCTTCATATTTAGAACCAGATCAATTTTTATGGTACGAAGGGCTTTGTTCTCGTAAACAACTTGTTACGTGGTCAATTTTCACGGAGGAAATGATAGCACATTATGAGGATACAAAGAGCAAAGCCTTCTTTAGAGAAACACCACAACAATTGGAAAGAGTAAAAGGGCTTTGTGACATAGAGGAAAGAAAAATTATGGAAACCAGAAGCGTACCCCTCACAATTATAAAGATGGAAGTGTTGTTTCTCCTAGCATTCCACAACCTACAAGGGTTACACCACAACAATTGGGTGAAAAAAGAGAAAAAGGGCTTTGTTACAATTGTGATAGAAAATGCACTAAAGGTCATAAGTGTGCTAAGAAGAAATTATTTTGCATAGAATATGAAGAGAAGGAAGAAAAGGATCAAGAAACATCTAAAGAAGAAGATATACGCCAGGACCCCACCCAAGAGAAAGAAGAAATGAATCAGATCATATCTTGTAAAGCATTGGCAAGAATTACCACTCCTCAAACTCTCAAGATAGAAGGACATAACAAGAAGAAAAATGTGCAAGAAGTGAAAGATCACATCGAGAAAGAAGAAATGAATCCAACCATATCTTGTAATTCATTGTTCGAAATTACCACTCCTCAAACTATCAAGATAGAAGGACATATAGGGAAGAAAAATGTTCAAGAAGTGAAAGTTCACATCGAGCATCAAGAAATGAATCCGCCCATATCTTGTAAAGGCTTGGAAGAAATTACCACTCCTCAAACTCTAGAGATAGAAGGACATATCAAGAAGAAAAAGGTTCAAGCAGTGAAAGATCACATCGAGCATCAACAACAAGTTCTCCGACTTTTAAAGGATAACGCCACTTCGGTGCAAAATAAAATGAAACACACTAGAAGAGTAATTATAGTAGGTATGGAAGAGTAATTGTCATAGCTATGGAAAGGGCTATGATGGCACATAGTGCATGAGTTTAGCTAGTTATCCATTTCAAATTGTTGTTAATTTTATTAAAATTTACAGCTTTAGTAAAATTCATGTATTCGAGTTTTCCCCTCGAAAAGTGGTAATATCTCACAATACAACTAGACTTGCTATACACAGACATTACTTCTTATTAGAATCACTTCTCTTCGTAATGTTTTAATTCTGTTGTGCCTTCATGATTTCTAAAGGCTATATTTTGTTGCTAAAAATGAAACTATGGTAATATAAAATAAGAATGTTAGTATTATTTTCTTTTCAAAACTTGAACTGTTATATGCAGATCTTTTATTCAGATTTTCATTTTCATTAGACTGCATGGCTCCTGGAAATAAGATTTATAGATGACAACTTGGACTTTTAATTTTAAGCTTCATTTTATGTTTGGCTTAGTATTTTTTCTTGTTTCAATTTTCTGCATTGCATTCCATTGGAAAGTATTCATTAACTCGTATTTCTCTTATCAGTAATAAATAATTTTTGAAGCACAAGAACAAGGGCCGAGGGGTAATTCTCATAGAATAGGATTTGCGTTATTTTTTTTTAATTGTGGTTATGCAATCTTGCTAAATATGGTTAAATTTATGAAATTAGTGTCTGGTATCCAAATTACACACAAAAAAATTATCATCTTCAATTGACACACAAGGATTTTCCTTTCGACCTTTTTCTCTTCACAACAATACTTTGGCAAGCATGTTAGCAGTAAAATTTATTTGATATCAACAATGCTCTTGTTTGAAGTTGTTTTCTTTCGTCTTTCAATCTAGTTAATTGGGCAACTGACTATGGCAACCACCTCTTTATGCTGGGTTGAATATTATGTCTCGACATTGGCTTGATCTATTCTTCGCTCATGACATTGTATTCTTCCAAAAACATATCCTTCCTTGTTGAACAATCATGACAAATTCTTCACTTTGTATTTTTTTTAGTGTTTGAACAATAATGAGGCAGTGTACACTCTCTTTCTTTCTTGGCATTGATGTTATTTATATACGAGTAAGAAAATTATGCTTAATGGGCTTGAGCAAGTCATAATTTATTATTTTCACCTTGAACGTAATCAGTAGTTTTTCTTATATATCTCACCATGTGTGTCGAGCGTTAAACTTGGTAATGGGAAATGTTTCTAAATATTACCTCTCTACATTGGTTCAAGGATTTATGGAAAGACAATGGTGTCTTCCAAAAATATGGCCCCCCTTATGAAAATAAATGACAAGTTTTTGAGTTCGTATTTTTTAGTGCTTGAAAAATAATCAACATTCTACACTCTTTATCCCTTAGTTGGCATTTTTGTTTGTTGTGTAAGAGTAAGAGACTTCAGACTCTTTCTCTTCCCCCAATCTGAATTTTCTCTCCCATTCAATGTAGCCGTGTAGCCTCTTTGTACTTTAGTGCTGGTACACAAACCCAATGTTTAAACCAACAAGCTCACACCCATTTTTGATTTAGTGAGGATTGTTGAGCTAATAGGTTGTCTAATTTTACATAGAAACACTAAACAAAGCCAACCATGGGAATCTTTGTGGTTCCTTGAATATTTTGTTCTCTATGACCAACACAGGTTTCTATGTGTCAATCCAACAATTGTTCTTTCAACGAAATTCCATTCAAGTTGACCTATCAAGAGTTGAGTCCATTCACAGACCCATCCTCAAGTTATAAACTGACCATACTCTAAATAATTTTCTCCCACCCACCATATCCAAAGATCACTAGTAGGTTTGTTGATAATCCAATACTCAAAACAAAGGCAAAAGCCAACCTCAAAACAAGTTATCCATATTAAGGAATATGACACACTAGGTTGGTTTAAGGATTTACTCCATGGGATCTGCCAAGTCATTTTGTGAATTCCTCTTCATGTTATCCCCAAGTTGAGTTCCAAAATGGGAATTCACATTGGTCCGTTGTGTTGTTCAGCAACAATTCGTACTACTTTCACCAAATCCCACATGAGGCTAGTATTATAGTGACATAACATGTCATAATCTCCATTCCCTTGAATAAAATCATCGTTGTACGCAAATGTCTTATGGGAGATCTATAATGCATATGTCGAGATGTGTCCCTACAGTGTAGAAGTTGCAACATTGTGCCTTTTTCATCCATCAAACATAATTGGGGTGCCATGACATTCATTAGGCCCCCTTCCCAAATTCTAATGAACCCATTCCTAAACACTAATTTTATAACCATGGGTCTTGTAGTAGTTTTTTAATATGTTGACATAGGTCATAGATCCTTCCATAAAAGCATGTCTAAGGCTTTGAGATCAGGGTTGGTTCCCCCACCCTGAATCGCTATTTTTTTCTAATTGCCTTGCCTAAAGTTGGAAAATTTGGTTTCAATATCTATTAGCTTCTTCATTTTGACTTCATAGGATATGAAAATACCATTTTTTTTAGGTATCTTCCAAAAATGTCTATATTGGCTTCAAAATATTCGAAATATTCTTCCCATAAGTTCCATCAAATTGACTCATGCCTTTCCTTTGATGCAAACTTGTTAACCGTTAAAGGAAATTTGGCCTCCTCGAATACTTCAGTTCTACCCAAAATTTGATTCGATTTTGTAGTAAATTTGTCCACCCTACTTTGCATTACCTATTAGCAAAATTAGTTGTGCTTTCTCATTTATTGGAAAATGACCACAACGACTTATAACTATTTCTTAGAGAGGGATCTTTTTTAATGATGTAAGGATGGCATGTCGAGTGGATTTCTTAGAGGGATTTTTTAAGGAAGTGAAGATGGTACGTTAAGTGTAAGATTATTTGCACTGATTTGCAAATAGGTATTTTCAAGTTCCACCAGCAATTTAATTATGGTGTTGCTATAAAATCTGATTTTTTTTAATTGAAACCAGGACATCTCTATCATAAATTTTACTCATAATAGTTAATATTACAAGTATAGTTATATGCCATTTCAATATGGACGATTACCCACCAATGCATTAATTGTCATGGTTCTTACCATTCATTTTATATGCCTTACAATAATTTATAAGAATTTTTCAGACTCATCTAAAACTCTTTAATAATAAAAAGTAAATCCAACACATATATGTTAGTAAAATAATTTGATTTTTTTTTTTTTTTTTTTTTATGATTGACAGTAACTTTCAGATATTTTTATAATAAGCATATCATTGATTATAGAGAGGAAAGCTGAAACATATCACAAAAATTGACATTATTCTCTACTAACGGTTGGATTAGTTAGTTGAACTTTCAGATAGAAAGTAATAATCAACAACGTTGAATATGGTTGCGAAATACATCTCTTCTTAAGGATTTCTAATGAAAACACAATATTGACTATAAATAGGAAAGCTGAAAAATATCATAAAAAATCACTTATTCTTTACTAAGCATTGGATTAGTTAATTGAACTTTCAAGTATGAAGTAATCATTAATAATATTCGATAGGGATGAAAAACAATTGCTTATTGCACAAAACCGAAACGATTCATAATGAAAACACTTTCTATCACCTCCAAAGCCTCAACCGTTGGCTAGAGAATCCTGAAGGTTTGTAAAACATGAATTTTTTTTTCTCTTTCAATGGTTTACTAAGATATTTCAGAAAAACATAAATCAGCTTATAATTCTCATAATAAGTCGCGGTCAAAACATGGATTGCTCATAAGCTGCAAAATTAAGCCATGGTCAAATTATCAATTTCTAATAAAGTTTTGCTTGAGCCTGATTTTACAATTTGTTTAGTATTTAATTTTAGCATCGGATTTCTCGGGGTTTATTTTTAATTAATGAGATTTGAATTATGACAATTTATTTGTTATTTATGATATTGCTGGGTAAATGGGGGCTTATTCTTAATTAATGTGATTTGAATTCTGACTATTTATTTGTTATTTATTATATTGCTGCGTAAATGGAATTTATGACAATGTTATAGTATATTATTGATATATTTTGGAGGAAAAAATATCATTATTTTAATATATATATATATATATATATATATATATATATATATATATATTTCAAAAAATAAATTTATATTATTACTATAAAAGAAATGGAAAAAGAAAATGAAATATATATTTTATAATTATTTATTATAAAATTTATTTATTAAAAAAATTAGAAATTATAAAATTTTTTACTATCATAATGATGTTCAAAATTATATATATATATATATATATATATATAATTTTATAAAAAAAAATTTATACTGATTTTATATGTAATGTGAATTTTATATAGAAAATATTGTAAATATTTTTATTTTTATAAATTTAAGATTTTTTTCTATAGGATTTATGTTTTTACATAATTTTAATATTTAATAATGTAAAATTCAAATTTAGTAATATAAAAATTAAATGTTTATAATTTTATATATTGGAATATGTTTAAAAAAAGAAATATGTTAAAATAATGTTGACGATAAAAAATGAATA
The DNA here is from genome assembly GCA_031772625.1 of Pinus tabuliformis. NCBI lineage: Eukaryota > Viridiplantae > Streptophyta > Pinopsida > Pinales > Pinaceae > Pinus > Pinus tabuliformis. Next base: position 662,906,959 of record CM062808.1, read on the forward strand.
TATTTAAATGATAAATATTATTTACATGTGAAAATGAAATTTAAACAAATTTATATATATAGAAAATACATTGTAAATTATTTTTATATATTATATGGGAATATATATATTTTAGTTATTTATTTTTAATATCAAAATTTAAATAAATTACATCAAAATTCATTATGTTATTTAAAAAAAACTGATCTAAGTAATAGAGTCTATTAATAATTCTTGCCACATAAAAAAAATAAACCCAATTGAGATACACATATATAATTATAATTTCCATATCAATATATATATATATATATAATTTTTAATTTCTAAATGATTTTTAGTAAATTTACCACTTACCTTAAATAATTCTGTTTTACTGGCTGACTATTATGTTTTAATTGAGAAAAATTATATTAAATGATGTAAAAGCTCTCCATAGAAAACAGAATGAAATATATTTTTTGATTTATTAAATAAAAAGATAAATATCAGAAAATAAAGGAAATCATATGAATTAAATAGGAAACGGTAAACTGAGCCATATATTTAAAATTTGTTTAAATCAAAAGAGGGTCAGAATGCATCCAAGTAGTTTTTATAATAGATCCCAAACAAGAATACAATTCAGCTATGTACAATATAATCCGTAATCCCATGACAACAAACATTGCTTTAGTTACTGGTTTGAGAAAAGCCACATTAAATATTATTTGATGTTGAATTCTTATTCTATCTAATATTTTTAACATTAATGCAATGTAGTGTCAGATTTAAATTAATAATAATTTAATTTTAAATTTATAATAATAATTTAATTTTAAAATTAGATAATTAATATATAGTGAATAAGTCAGTTATTTTATATTGAAATAATAAGTTATTAGAGTAATGTGACTCATGACTATACCCTAAAATCTGAAAAGCTAAATATATCAATAACCTTGTTTTAATGGATCATGTCCTTCATCAGAGTTGTAATACATTACATGAGTGTTATTAGCTGTAATCTATCAAATTAATATATTAAACTACTTACAACAAAAACCATTCTACAAATTTTACTACTAAAATTTAATGTAGAAATTAAATCATGTCAATTTGAATTTATGGCTTTTAAAACCAAACGAATGTTGTTAACTTCTGTGCTATCAGATAAACATATAATACTAAGAACTAGATTCATGCATTAAGATAGAACTACATTCTTCCATTCATCTCTAGGCGTACCATTTCACTCGGGATAACATGGAAATGTGGTCTACTGTATTGCTTTGACATTCAACTCATAGCTAAATGAAAATAGCATAATTTTCTCACCACAAACGAAATCATAGAAAATCAGAACTCTAGTGACAAAAGCAACATTGAAAGAAGACTATCCCCCTCGGCTGTGTTAGTTTGAGGATACCCTTTTGTAAAGTATCACGTAATCTTTTTCTTCAGTGAAAGAGCTCTGCATTGTCATTGAACATAAATAACATCCAACGGGTAGCTGGTACCTGAATAAAAGATTTGTGCATTGCCAAATATAACTCCATGAACATAAATAACATCCAACTGCTACCTGATACCTAAATGAAAATGGGATAATTATATCATCACGCTGGGAACTCATGGAAAATTACAACTCTATCTACTGAATAACATTGAATAGAGTCTAGCTTTCGCTATGTGCGTAATCTTTTGCTTCAGTCAAAGATTGGGGCAGTGCCAATTATGTGCAGGAAGAACTACTGAATTGTAGTCCAGATTATCGTAGGATTTGGATTGCGCCTGAGAAGTGGACAGCAGGTATCCAGATATCTGATCAATAAACTTCTCCTCCGTGTCATACAACTCTTCATATCCTGTGATGCCAATTGATGGTCGCTGTTGGTGAGCAAACAGGTGCTGTGGTTGCTGCTGCTGAATGTAATTATTGTACGTAGGTAACCCCGCACCGGCATAGTTCGATGAAGCTACATTGGGCGTCCCTGTAATTTGCAGTTGTGGAATATAATCCAATCCTGCCTGGTTTTGGATTCGCGTGATAGAAGGCAGCTGTTGGTTATAAACTTCTGTTTCCGGCTGATCTTTCATACATGCTAAATACTGCTGGAGTAAGGTAGGGTGAGAATTAGCCTGGTGGGCATCAAATCTTTGATCTTGCAGTAGTTGGCCATAGAGATATACATCTGCAACTTGTGATAAGCATGTCGAATCAGCTGGGATGAAATGCTGAGAAGGGTGCCCATGGTGGACTGCGTCGTAGTGGGCCGGTCGTGTCGGTGCCGACAAATTATTGGCATATGTCGGTGCAGATGGCCAGTAGGTTGCGGGTGCAACTTGAACACTGAAGTCGCTGACTGCGGCGCTTTCCTCCTCCACGATGTTCACACCAGGATTATCCTTATCCCTGATATTGACTCTTTCTGGAAAATTCAATTTGGCCCTTACCCCTCGAAACTTTAAAGCAGCGTCGTCGTATGCTCTCGCTGCACCTTCCGCAGTGTCAAAGGTGCCCAGCCATACTCGAGCTGCTTTCTTTGGATCTCGAATCTCAGCGGCCCATTTGCCCCACGGTCTTTGCCTTACTCCTCTATAACGTTTCTTTTTTGGTGGATTCTGTGGTTGTTGGATTTCATCCTTCCGCTTCGACCTCAAGTCATCTTCCCGAATACTTTGTTGGTGTTGGAGATGCGTCACTGTGCTCGATTCTTCTGCATAGCGTCAAGATTGCACGGACACGATAAATTTGGAATCATTGACAGTTGTTAAAATGTTATTGGTTAAGATAATCTACCATTACTTCTCTTATATCTTTGACCATCATAAAGAGAGATTATCTGTTTCGTGAGCTCGGCAACCAGTCGGATAGGGATATGATATTGCTGATACTTCGATTTTGGAAGGGTCGACTTCTATGGTAACTTACGATATTGCTGATATTTTAATTTTGCAGGGGATGACTTCTCTTACACATCGTTATAAAAATGGTCAGCTCTGCAAAGTCATTTTTTTCTGTTTCGTTTTAATCGGGGGAGTTCCCTCTATTCTTTCATTGCATTGTTGAAAATTTAGCACGCTATAAATGACAGTAGAATATGTTTATCCGCGATACTATTAAATTTATGAATGCTTAAATTTAATTAACTACGAAAAAGATCAAAAATTCCATATTTGGTTGAAAAGAGTTCCGGGAGGTCCTGGAAGTAGAAAAATAAGTTAGTACCTCCGAAAAAAATCTCTGAAGAAAAAGCTTTATAGGAATCCGTAGAAGGTCAAGCTGATTGGAACTCCTAATTCAAATCTAACTTCTCGGTGTGATTCTATATATTCCATTGGTGTTCGTGCTGTCCCAGAACGGGCCTCATGTATTAAAATGAGAAACGCATAACTTATTTATTTATTACTGAAGTTAATCACACATACTTCCACTAAATGTTTCGTTTGGACACTTTTTTCATCAATGCTATTTATTCAGTATGCGTAACGAAAATAATGATTTGAATTGAAATGTTTGTTAAAAACCAGATGACTCCATTGCGAGAAAACGTGGGCCTGGCATTCTAATTTCTGTGTCTTCAATCCACATTTGCAGGAATATCTTTTAATTTGGAATGGCGAAGGATTATTATGAAAGACCACAAACAAATTAAATTTGATTGGTATATGCAGATAGCAATGGGATTGTGTAGTAATGGGTATATGCGGATCCAGATTTGGTTGCACTGATCGAAGATATTCTGTAGGGGTCGAAGAAGAAATTCAGATCGAATGTCACATCCGCAATTATTTTCTTAATTTAAAGTGTTGAATCCAGAACGCATAGATTTACAATGAGAATTAGAAGAAAATTATTGAATTTAAACCGTTGATTCGAAGCGACCATTAAAATATACACTTTTGAAAAATGACAGCCATTCACTCACTCAATATCCTTAGCACATTACTTATTACCCAGAACTCTTCTACATATATTCTCTTAAAATTCATTTAACATATTTTTGGTGGAACTAGATAAAAAGCTATTTATCCAGTCAGGTTGGAGAAGAATTCTAAGCCTAACAACGCAATAAATATTGAAGATTTCACCCGGCTCTTTGCTTAATCCATTGTGAAACTAATCAATAGTGATTTGATTAATTAATAATGAATTGGATAATATCAGTAAGATAATGCAGGTTACCAGAAAACAAAAATATGTCTCTTTTCTTTTTAATGATATTCAGCGCATAAGCGTTAAATTTTTTGTGCCTTGTGCAATATAAAACTTGCAAATAGAATTCATACAGCAACGGATCTTGGTGCTTCAATTATTTTCAGGAAGAGTTACGGAGGGCAGAGATTTTCACCTCTTCATCTGAAAATTTTAAGAAAGCTGCCATTAGCCTAATGACATACCAATGCTCTTAATCCAGTAGTTGCTGCATTTTCTCTTTCTTTCCGTTTCCTCTTTCATTTGTGAGCAGATTTTCTATTCTTTCGTCCCAAAACAACTTTAAGCACTGAATAGGAATGAACTCCCATAATTTGTATTTCAGATTCAACGAATCAGGAAGAAGTTCTCTATTTCTTCATTTGTGTTTGCAGAAGCAAAAGCGTTTGATATTCCCAATTTTCTTATTCGCTCAGTCGTCAGAAACCTATTGCAAAATCCTATGAACGAGATATTAAATAACATGGTATGAGATGGAGATGTTGACGGTTCTGGTGATTGAGATAAATATAACAGAGTCATCCGTAGCTCCAATCAACAGTGACAAGACCCTTTCAACCTAAAGGACCTATTTAATTATATAAGCAATTTTAAAGGAGCGATTCAATGTAAACCTAAGGCGTGAATCTACTCCGTGAAGGCCAACAATCGGGATTCCTCTGAGATGTAAGGGATTGCCTCACAACCGGAGTTATATTAGCGTGTCAATTTCTTTCTTCTGTAATCAGCGGAAATGATTTATTTTCACCATCTTGTCCATTCATATTCTAGATGTCCCCTCTCCTTCGGTCATGCCTTAGAGTTCCTATCGCTGTACACCGGCCAGGTTATGCTAGCTTATTAGAATTTAACAACAGACGAAGCTCGCTTTTTACTGTAATCAGTACAGAGAAAGGAATGCCTGCAAACAGGATTAAATTGTCGTTATTTTTTCCATTCCTGTAAATGAAGACAGGACATATCCTATTACTTCCTTTGATCAGTTTTCGGTCTACTATAAACCTCTTTGTTTTGTTAATTTCTTCCCTTAATTCCATATGGGATAGCGCACAGCAGATATCACAAAGGTTTTATATTTCTTTCCAAGTTCGGATTCCTTTCCATGTTTACCTTTTCTGCTATTACAAACCTAAATTAAACCTATTTTGTTTCATGTGTATTTCTAATTTTTTATTTCATCTTTTTTCATTCCTTACAGCATACCAAACACCAGACATAGTAGAATGATTTTGTATACCAAACACCAGACATAGTAGAATGATTTTGTATTTCCCTTCCAGATCTGGTTCTTCTCGATGCTCAGTTTACTGCTACTATAAGCCTACTTTGTTTCTACTGTTTGTTAATTTTCCTTTCTTCATTAAACCAGACATATTACAAAGATTTTATTTTTTCTTTCCATTTGTCTCCTACTTTATACCAATTGTGATGCACGATCCAATTGTTTACAGCCCCTGAGATAATCATTTCATCTACAATTCGTATTGAGGCCATGAAAACTTAAAATAACAGCCAAAAAATTCCCAAATCAGAATATTATTCATTTACCTGGAGAGAATGTAAGGTATTCACCAGAAATATCGTCCCGCTTGACACAATTCGTCATCTGTTCCTCATCTCTGCATCTCTTCTTCCCGGCTACTAATTGAGGTGTGCTGCTCTCCATGGGATGAAGGATATGCCCACAGACTACGCGAGTGAGAGCGGAAATCATCGCCAGCGTATCCTTGAATGATTAACGCTGCAAAAGAGGCTATTTTCCTCGGAGAGATCTTTTTCCCCATTCGTTACCACAGGTTTCATCGATCCCAGATCGAATATAAGGCAACATTTCAGAGACTGTCCAGCTTTATTTCAATTTTCTGGATAGTACTGCCAATCTACTGAAGAGAATTACAGCACTTCTAGCCTCCACCACATAACAGAGGGGCCAAGGCCCTAATAAAGCCTCTGCTGAGAATGAAAATGCTCCTCGACGTATCTAGTACGACGAAAGACTTTAGCAACGACCCCCAAGTCTTCCAAATGATGGTAGAAGACCTATTTACTGATCCTGACAAGTTCTTACAGCTCAGCCCAAACCCTAAACTTTGAAGTACTTAGGGTTAATCTCTCTACATCTAATATCTCTACTTCTAATATTAGGGTTTCTTATATAATGCTTATACATACTTAAATGCATGGTTATCTCAAATTTTACATCCTGCCGTCCTACTGAAGAGAAGAAAAGAGCACAGATCGTTCAAATAGAGTAAATGTTATATATACTGGAATATTTACACTAAATACCCTAGTGAAACGAAGTGTCTCAAGAATAAGGAACAATAAATAATATGCATTTTTCACTGGCGGGTAATTAAATTTCATTGATGATATTTGGAGTCAATACATCAATAAATGGGCATACAGTTTATTTTTCACTGGTTGATAACCATTCGTGTTTTCTTCGTTTAAGACAATGTACCATTGCAGGAGGAGAGATCATTAATTCCTATTTCATTCTAGGTGTATCAAGAAATTTTTGCACCTACAGCTGAAATTTTGAATGGAAATTGCAGTCGTTAGGAAGTTCGAGGGCAAGTACTCATTCTTTTATGCTGGTCCTACTACCAGTCAAATTGAATATCGCTGTCCCGATGGGGTTATAATGGGGACACTGCACATCAAAAACATTTTCGAGCCATGTATGGTGGCCGAAAGTAGGAGGTGAAGGCGTATACAATGCTTGTGATGCAAGGAGTTTAAGAGCCCTCCAGTTGTCGATGTCTGAAAACTTGCATATTCAAATTAGGATATGATGCCAATGGTTCGTGTGAGATCTAAGAGAAAGGATATCCTCTCAAATTAAATATCGAGAATTATCTTTCAAGTCACGTTCTCCTTTGTTTAAAAGCATTTTAATGTCCAAATTATTATTTTCTATCATAGCTTTTTAAGCTGTTTTTAATATTTTCTATGTAATTAAATATTTTATCTGGAAAGAAAAGCAGAGCTAAATATTTTATCTTGGAAAAATAAATTGTATTTAGCACAAAAATATCAGAATTTCTCCCCTAACAGTCAAAAATAAATTTAATTAATAAATTATTTTTAATATATATTTATTTAATTGCAAAAATATGCTATTGATTATTATATTTTTAAATTTACATGTTGTTTTAAATTTACTTATATTTTATTATAAAAAATATCATTAATATTATCACAATATTAATATTAAGTATTATCAAAATTATCAAAAAGATATATTAATTGTTTTGTTAGTTTAAGCTACAAGGTTTTGAAGAATATTATAGTTTACATAATACATGATAACATTAGCAATTTAGTATAGCCTATAGATTACCCAAAACATATTATCATATTCTTTATATATATATATATAAAATAAATAAATAATTTAAATCTTATATTAAAATATTAGTTAAATATAATTTTTATTTCATTATAAAAATAAAGTTAAATTTTTTAGATTCTTAAAATATAATATAAATCTATCTGTGGAGATAGGTCCTTTGTTCCACAAATAAGAGGTCTTATACACCAAATCGTAAAATATTATATATATCTATATATATATATATATATATGTGTGTGTGTGTGTAAATATATATATATATATAAGTGTAAATTATACTCTACACATAAAATTAAAAGGATACATCTTATTTTTATTTTTTTCTTTTATGAAATAATTTTTTTCCTTTTTATTTCAACATTTTATCGACTATTTTTATTCATTTTTATTTCTAGCTTTTATCAAATAAGTTTTTCCCTTTAATTTTTTATTTTTTATTAACTTGTTAAAAAACATAGTATATATCTATTAATTTAAAAGAAAAAAAACACTCTGAGATGGGGGTGCTAATTGAAGACGTTGGTGGAATTGGGGTTGTGCCTCCCACCTTGTGGAGAGGAATACATTAAGTGGAGGGGTGTTGTGGCCACCTCCATGCATTCATAAGCATGTGAGCATACGAGATCTTTTCATCCATGAAAAGTGAAGTACCGAGGAGCAAAAGGGGGTGACAGATCTCGTTGACATATGGAAACAAATTGGACTCTGGAAGAAGGCAGTTTAGCCTATCGTTTGTGAGAATTTTGTGGTAATGGGAGGTAAATGGCTACAAGAAACTTGAGAGTATTATTGTTTGTCATCCCCGAGAGTGGCTCCGGAGGGAGAGGATAATAGAGAAGTGTTGTATGTAAATTGTGTGAGGTAAAATTGGGTGTTAGTTCTATGAGGCAGAAGGCTAAGGAACATTGTTGAACATTTTGAAGACCTCCTGGCTATAAACCATTGTGTTTTGGTTTCTCTCAACATAATTGTCATGCAAGCACCCTTTCGAGTCATATTCGCTCAACGCACATAGGTCACTACAACGTGGGTAACTCTAAAACCCTCTTGTATTTATGATTTACACGTTGGTATTCTACTTGGCTTTAGGTTTTTTATTCTTTCATTGGTTTCTGGTATTGTCTTTTGGTGTTGGCTTCTAGTATTGGCATTTCCATTATATCTTTTGTGTAGTTCTATCCTTACACTGTGGTGGCTTCCCCTTTCAATTTTCCAATCCTTTCACATACCAATGCTTCCTTATTATCTATGGTTGGCTATGTTAGCTTTGGAGTTGGGGCTCGAACCTCTTGGGTTTCATCATCATGATAGGATGGTCTTGTCAACATCCTTGAATTTGTCTCACCTTTGCATTGGAATTTTTGTTGCTAGCCTCTTATGTGTCGATACTAGGAGGATAAACATGTTTAACTATATTGAAGATAAGTTATTGTAGCATGTGCCGCTAATCAATGCCAACGGCATGTCCGTGTTTATTTCAAAATGATTTAATGTATCTAACATCATCTACAATATAATCTGAAAGATAACCCATCGATCATAACAAACCATAGCAGCTAGATTCTTTTATTGTCTTAAAAAAAATAACAATGGATGCAACTTTGTGAGAGAAAAATGGCATTGCCACAGTAATATAAATCATAGCAGAGATCTTCATTCATATATATATATAACGAGTATGTAAATAAGTTTTGAATAACAGAAAAATGGTTAATGAAGAACTGTGTTCTGTCCATGGAGAAGCTTCTCGGTTCTTACAACTCAAAGATTGTTCTCATTTTGAAATCTCGGCTGCTTGTGGAAATCGCATTGGAGCGCCCATATTTTCCCAGATCCTTCTGTGAAGAGCCCAATGGAAATGGTGGATACAAATAGACAGCACAGGATACTCATTTTACTTGTCTTTGTCATTATATCTCTCAATATTGCTAGCGTGATTCAATCCCTCACTACAAGTTTTCCCACTCACTCATTTGCGCCAACATAATTGCATATATTTTGTTGTTTGCAAACATCCTTTTTTTCATTATTGTCAAGATTATAAGAAATTTAAATTATTCAACACTTTTGATCTATTAAAAAACATTGTTATGGGATCTAAACCTAAAGCAAATTTTCTCCTCTATTTGTAGATAAGAATCATAAGTTGCAAGCGCCTGGCATCTTGACAGAAAATTCAACAGATCCAAGTGTAAGTGTAAAGAGGGCTACTTTTGAAATTTCCTTTTATTGATGATTATTTTTCATTGTCTGCCTCAAAGCTCTTCTCACCATTTTAAGATTTTGCAGTTTCCCACAGGTGGTCTAAAGACTGAGCAACATGCAGATCAAGATCCAAATATGAATATGAATGATTCTAAAGAAACCTGCAACAATGTAGATGAAGATGAAGAGTGCTTGATGATACGTGGAAACCAAAGGAAACGCAGTAATTCCTTTTTTTCATGTTAAGATAGTGGGACTCCAATTTATGTTGACATGTCTGTAGTATTATTATTGTTGAACCACTGCAATGATTATACATCATTGCAGATTTTGAGCGTTGAGGGTTTCGCCATCTTCCCTGGTCAATGCGCTTTCTAGCTGTACTTATATTATAGCACTGGTTAATTAATGTACAAAATAACCCAACTTTTTTACCTATTTTGCCATGGTAATTGAGTTTTTTACATTAAAATCTTTTTTTAATTTTCACATAACTATTTTTAATATGGGTTTTAGAGATATTTTTGTTAATTATTTTCATTGAAACATTTTGGAAAAAAAACCTTTACTTTGGTTTCAGGACGATATATATGAAGCCGCTATTACAATGGCTGGCACAAAAAATTAATAGCCCTCTCAAACTTTTGACTGGACAGGCAGAACAAACTTCAAATTCCATGCCTGGGCCTTGACATTGTCATTTTCGATTTTAGAATGCATGCTTCCCGTAGAAAGTTTGTTTTGGGTTTTACATTGCGCACTGCCTGCATAAAGTTTTATAGTTTTACAATGCTCACTCACAGGAGGAAGTTTTATGGTTTTAGAATGCTCAATTTCTGCATAAAGATATGGTTTCCATGTGTTAGTGTGAGAGATTCCCAATGAATACGTCAACCTCTTCTTCAATGAAGATAAGTTATTGTAGCATGTGCTGCTAACCAATGCCAATGGCATGTCTGTGTTTATTTCAAAATGATTTAATGTATCTGACATCATCTACAATATAATCTGAAAGATAACCCATCAATCATAACAAACCATAGCAGCTAGATTCTTTTAATGTCTTAAAAAAAAAAACCAATGAATGCAACTTTGCGAGAAAATGGCATTTCCACAGCAATATAAATCATAGCAGAGATCTTCATTCATATATATATATATATATATATATATATATATATATATATATATATATATATAACGAGTATGTACTATAGAGATTTATTTATCTCAATGATAACTTGAGATTCTTCCAGTTATGACAAAAGAGTAAAATATTTAAAATAGAGCATGGACTATAGAAATTTATCTGAATGATAACTTGAGATTCTTGAGATTCTTATCCCACGCTGCATACGATTTCAGTGTATGTAAATGAAAAATTAATAGATCAATTTAATCTTAATTTTGACGTATTTGATTACCTATTCTGCCCCACTCTATGCTATTCTTCCCCACTCTATGCCTTACGGCATTTCCTTTGCAACATAAGGTGCAAACTCTAGTTGTAAGTCTTAAGGATGTCAAACATGTATAGAAAAACCAATGACTCTGTCTTCAAAGGATGGATGCTAGGATTTCTCATATTGAGTGGAACATTTGTTCTATTTCTGCTGAGATAATTCGCTCATGATCTAGTGCCAAGGATCCAACACCCGTTACCTCTATTGACAATTTTTCATTTTTCAACTATGTAGTAGATACTTTAATTATGTTACAATTGTTAACAATTTTGTAATTTTGGATAAATAAATCCGTAGGTAGGTGGTCAAAAATATATCGTTTCCTACTACGAAGATTGAGATTACCTATTGAAAAACATACTTAAAATGAATGAATGACAGATAAACTATCTTAACTTAATTTTGTGAGGAAATACAATATTAAATTTCATATATATATATCACAACTAAAACAAAATTAGATATAAGTTTGAGATATCACTAGAACATTAACTACCATGAACATCCTCCCACCCCACCAAAAAAAATAAATCTTTCATTCATTCAACTTACTTTATCTTCATGTAAAGAAATGGTTTTCCAATATGAACTATAACCAATGCCACTCTTAGTCATGCTAATCAATGTCACTATTTTCTTAACCCAATATCCATTTAAAATTTTTAATTTCATTAATTATTTATATAAAATAATCACCTCAAACAATTTTCGAATAGTTTTTTAGGTAGAATATGATATCTACTTGCAAATTGTTGTGAACCCTTCTACTTGAACATTGCATGAAGGTGGATGATCTCAATGAAGAAATTGCATTGTGTCCATCATTGCCTCTACTGGATCTTGGAGTAGGGATACCTAATCCCATTAACGAGAATGTTGAGAATTGGAACATTAATGATATTATTATACATAAGAAGCATAAATCCTACCACAATGTGTCTGAAAGAATGAAGGTGGATGTGAATGACAAGCATCTAGAAAAATCAATCGCAAAATACTTCAGATCTAATAATCCTGTTAGTCATGGTAACGTGAGGTCAAAAAAATATGTGCCCAAGATGTAGAAGGTCACCTCGCAACTCCTTGTAGGGAGAATCATGTGTTCCCTTAAGAGTGGACTTCATGCAGAGTGCATGGGGGATGGTGCTCAAGTGTATATCATTGTTGCTCTTAAATATATGTCTTTCGAGATTCATGCCCTCTATTAGGGGAAGAGATAGAGAAAGGTGATGGTGTTTGACTCAAATAAAGGACATGGTTTCATAATCCTTAGTGATGGTCGCAAAGAATTATTTACATACCAAACTTTGCTTCATTAATACGATCCAATTTTATTCCAAGCGAGAGGATATCGAGTACACAATATGACATTAGAAAGGTGGAAGATCCAATGCCCCACATACTATAGGGCCTCATGGAGCTTTAGTTTAAGGTAATATTGGAGGAGAATGTGGTGGCTGAGATGGAGGTAGTGTCTATGGTTACAGTAGGATGAAAGGTCACTCCCTCCTCCTTCACAACCCTTTGGCCCCAACCCCCAACACCTCAAACTTGTTTTCATATCTTTGTCAAACTTCTCTTTGGGCATTTGTTGATAGTTGGGGTTTGATTGAAAAATTTGGTATAGGACCTCAAGCTTTCCTTCGACCTCTAGTTAGTTATTCCATTTGGAATGCATCGTATACTTTTTGAAGGTAATAAACTAGATGATTCAAACCCTATTTTAGTCTATAATATTGGGAAGAATGCCACTGTATTTATGTTCTTTGATTTACAAGGGGAGCTTGGGGGAAATCCTTGCCCCTCTTAGGCCTTTTTCTATAAACATATCATGCATGCACAACAATGCCCAAAAGTAGCTCAGTCCCATGCAACTTCTAAGCCATTCTTGGTTGAAAAATTTGAGGAAGTTCCCTCAGTAGAAATTTGTCACCCCTCTGTTGAGAACCTCCATCATATCTATGCAATGTTAGACCTAATCTATCATTTTAATGGTTTATGGCCACGCTTGGCCGATCTTTATGAACAGATCCATTCTTCATGAACCAAGAATTGTAAGTTTATTTTCTTCTCCAAAGGCTTCCTCATTGTCACATTTAATGAACAAGAAGAATACCAAAATGTTTTATTAGAAATGCCATATTTCTGGGGCAATTTTGAACTATTTCAAACCCCTTGGTTTTTAGATTTTATCCCTTCTACAAAATTCATTACCAAGTTGCGAATATGGGTTCAACTTCCTTATTTTCCTTGTTGGCTATGCCACTTCTCTATATCTAAGGGCATTGGAGATACCCTCGGCCATTTCTTTACAATTGACTCTTCTTGTAGGCAGCTTGGTGTCTACACCAATGGCAGAACATGTATTGAAAAAGATATTATAAAACATTTTTGCACCAAATCAACTTAAAAATAGGTTCTTTTTATTGGACAAGCTGTAGACTATGAGAATTCTTTTTTTTTTATTGTCGTTTATAATAGAAAGAATGCCATTTACAAAATTCATACCCTCTTTTAAATCTCAATAAAAACAAAATTCTCAAAATTCCAGACCTAAAAATTGGAAGTTCTGTGACTCACCTCCTATGGAGGGTGAAGCTTCCTCTATTTCAAATAAGGATGATGAAGGACCTAATGATCAAATGCATTGAGTGGATAAGGTCTAGAATTTAGATATTCAAATGTTTTTTGAGGACCTTGGTATGAACCATGATCCTTTGGCAAGAATAGAGATAGTGACTAATAATGCTTCTTCAGGCACATTGTGTCAATCTCATGATTCTAGTTCTTTGGACTATGACAAGTATCCTCCTTCAACACACAAAGAAAATATTTAGATTACATTGATAAATCAACCCTTGGAAGGTTGGGTCATAATTTTGAAAAAGAAAGGAATGAAAGGTTGCTCTGAGGACCAACCCCAATTCAGATTATTCTCTTATGTAAATGATTCTTTTGTTCCTCTATGGTTCATTTTCTATTCTGATTGACATACATCTTAGCAATGCTCCTATCAGTTTATGCCACATTCTACTAGGAAAAGAGTCACAAATGCTTGTGATGTGTTTCACTTTTGATTAATCAATATAATTAGCCATACAATATATCTATATCTATATCTATCTATCTATCTATCTATCTATCTATATATATATCTATATATATATATATATATATATATATATATATATATATATGAATTCATTGTTCAAATTAGAATTTTTTTAAAGCCTATTACTTTTTTCTTATTCTAATTTCTTTAATTATATTAAACATGTACATTTAAATAATATAATATAAAATTTTAAATTTTAAATGAAATTAAGTATAAACTTTATTTAAAGCCCACAGAGCATAGAATAGATGTTGATGTGTATACTTATAAGGGAGTCTGCCACCATTCGAAATTTAGTGGGCAATAATGGAGTCATGTTAAGTGCTCATGTCGTTTGGGCCTAATACAATCCTCAAGTGATTTTATTGACTTAAATGTCATTGAGTAGGGATTTCTCAAGCGAAATTTTAAATATATAGGGATCTCAAGGCTCACGGAACCTAGCAAACAAAAAATATATAAACTTTTATTTAAATGTTTTCTTTCCATTCTTTAATTTGAGTAAGTGTAAAAGTCCTTTCTTCTCATCAAAATCTCATATTATAAATAGAAAATCTACATTTAAATTGCAATTTATTTTCAACTTTTCAATTATATATAAAAAGATTATTTAAACTTAAAATATTTAAACAATATATTTTTTTTCAAATTATATATATATATATAATTAAATTAAATTAAATTAAATTAGTATTATTTTCATATTATAATGAAATAATAATACTTTTTAAAATAACAAGTTAATTATTTCAGAATTCATGATGTCATAGTGTTTATCTTATTTTTATGTTTCGTTTTAATTACATATTATAACACATTTTTCCTTCCTGTAATAATAATATAATAATAATCTTATAGATATAATAGGGGGTTAATATAATAATATCATAGAAGAAGTTCACTCAAATGATATTAATATTATAAAATAAAAAATTATATTATTTATTTTTGTATTAACAAAATTAATTGAATTAAAAAAAAAAAAGAGTCAAGAAATTGGACCTCTTTTGTTTCATTTATAACTAGATTTGTTATTATTAAAGTAAATAAATGTTACATATTAAGATACACAATTAAAGCTAAAATTCAAATGAAAAGTTAAGTTTATTTATGTTAAATATAACAACTATATTTTTATTACAAAATATTTATTTAATTTATAATTTTAGTTATATATATGTTAGGATATTTTTTATTATATGATTCAAGTAATATAAATATTTTTTTTTATTTGTTTCTGTGATTTTTCTATAAATTATATTAAGTTTGACTTGTGGTTTGACAATTATGATTAAAAGGCATTTAAGTTGTCACGATCCTACTCGTTGTGAGCCATACCAACCTTTAACATGACTAGACTTTTTCCTACAGAATTTCCAACTAGTAATCTTCACATCATAGAGTGCTTTAATAATACACCCATCACTATCAATTTACACCCTAGAGACAATATAACTATTTTGTTAACCATCAATTTCAATAATAATATTTTAATTATATTAATTGAAAATATATATTTAATTTATAATAATTTGATGTTGATGATGATTAATATATATTGATATTTATCAATTATTTAATTTATATGATTACAGTAATTTGGTTATATATTTTTCAACAAAAATAAAAATAAAAATAAATGTTTTTATAAGTATTATGAATGCATGTTTATTGACTTTTATGAATTATCATTTAATTTATGAATTATCATTCAATTTATATCACTGTGATGATTAAAATTATGTTAGGTTTTATTTATCACTTTCGCACTTACGTTTACCTTTGGGATAACTGTTTTTGTGATGACCAACAAATCGGTGTAAGGGAGCTAGTGTTAGAGCTCGGTAATGCGAAATACGTTATGAATCTGCTTTGTTATATTGTAATGAGTTGTGAAGCGAAATATGTTATTAATCTAGTTTGTTATATTGTAATGCGTTGTTATGGTCGAACAAAGGAAAGAGCGGCAATAAATTTTATAGCTCCCCACCTCGGCTGACGGTCGGCTTCGTTCTTCTGATTCCTCTCCCCTGTCAAGAATCTGAATGTGATATAATAAATAAATATTATTTTTGACGTCATGTGTGTCCAGGAAGTTCGATGTAAATAATTAAATGACAGCAAATACAATTCATGCCGGTGTTCACTCGACAATTTAGTCTCCACTAAACTAGATATTCTTAAATAATTTTTTAGTATTTTAATATTTTTATTTATTTTTTATTTTTAATACATAAATATTTTATATAAATTTTCGACCATTGGAAATAATAATTTAAACCCACTCTTATACATAAGCTAAAAGTGTCTTCGTACTAACCCTTTTCATAATACATTGAAGGTTCTTAAAGCTTTTTAAATGATCTCACTCCACCTCACTTATGTGTTCTAAGTTTGATATACCTTCGGTATATCATTGGCCCATATATCATGAGGGAACTTATTCTACAACTTCTTATACAGTTTTTAGAATTAATCTTCTTAACCTATCAATTTGTGAGTTGATTTAATATTTTAATTAGATAAAATTAATTTTAAAAAATGATTAAATAAAGAAAATTAATTTTAAATTAGAATATGGAATTTAAATATTTCATTGTTCACATATTTTGAGAGGGATTATAAATAGGCATTTATATATTCTCACCCTCATGTCACTCGCTTAATGCCATAATTTTGTAGTTATTTCTTTTCCTTTTCATTATATCGATGCTGTTTTGGGATGAGATATTTGGGAGTTTCAATAATGTTTGACTATTTGTGTTTCAAATAATATTTTCCTCCGTGGGAAATCTTTTATTTTTGAATATTATTAGATAAATTTGCACTATACATAGGCCTACGATTGATGATATGAAATCAAGTGTTACATAAGAAGCCTTGCGTATAACAACTTCCTTAATGTAGGAAGCAAATGGAGAAGTGCTTCCCCATGTCTTTGTGATGATGTTGTAAGACTCAGAATGGTGCTATGATCGCCATGGTGAAGTAATTGAGGCTTGAAGGTTAAGTCCTGAGAGGAGGAGGCGTTCAAAAATTAAGTACCTGACGAGCCAAGATGCTAGTTGTGATGACCCTCCTCTTCTGTTATTATAGGTGTAGACACTTTTCTTGTTCTCTAAATGCACTCATTTTGAATTCCTCAAAAAATTAGTGGAGGGCTATGATTCCTCATCTAATTTTCTGATTCCCCTTTTTTTATTAAGAGGCTTAACTAGGTTGAAGTCCCCTCCTATTATCTAGTAATTATCCCGAATTGTCTATGCTATATCTTGACGAACATGGATGGAGGGTTGTTCTTTTTACTTGTGTTGGACCAAATATATTAGTGATGAATCCCATCTTTGGAAACCCCAAAAGTTGAAATCTAGTAGTTATGGTTTTCTGGGCGGATAGAGAATCTTGTAGAATTATGTTATCATGGCTATGCCTCTTGAAGCACCATAGGCATGATTGGCTATGGCTTGATAATTTTTCCATATGCATTTGTAGATTTTTAAAATAATTTATATAAGGAATTTATTTTTCTAAAGCATGAAAATGTCAGTATTTTCTTGTTTTATTTTGTTCTTAATGAGTCTCTATTTTATTTTCAATTGAGACCCCTAATGTTCGATGAGATTATTTTCCTTGAGTGTGAAGAAGGAAGCGAAAATTCCTATGTCATCAAAACTACCCTACCTGTCTTTTCAATATATTCCCAAATTTCCTAGATTAGTTATTTTTTATTGTTCCTACCTCCCTTTTTATCTTTTTCTGCCCTTTTGAGTGTTCCTTACAAATATTTCTTTTAAATCATAAAGAAATAGTTTTCGGTTTGGATCTAACACCTATTGTTTTCATGTTTTCCCTCCTTTGCATTTTAATATTAGCTTTTGTGATTAGTTGTACTTATTATTATGGTACAGTAACATATCCTTTGATTTCCATTTCAATGTTATTCTTTATAGACCCATATTTCCAAACTCTACATCCTCTTACTCTTTATTTTATGGTTCCTCTTGTTCATCCTCTACCATCACTAAATATTTTGTGTGGGTCTTCTTTATTTCATTAACTTCCTATTTTTTTCCAAGGCATTTCCCTATTCCTTGGTTTTTGCTTCGTTCACCTCATTCTCCTGCGGGATTTTTTTCTCTATTGGGACTGATGAGTATCAATTGTATTGCTTTCTTCCCCCTATATTGAAGGATCTATAAACGCTCTTCTCTGTTCCTTTTAAAAAAAAAAATTAGTGAATCCTTCTTCATCCTCTGGATGTTCTATGGGCGTTGTCTTTTAGGTTTTGCTTTTGGAGAATTCTCTAAATAGGTGGCCATACTCATGGCATATTCTGCATCTGAAAATAATATACTCATATTCTATGGGTTTCTTCCATATTTCATCGTGATGGTTTATTTGAATTCTTGATGGGAGGGATTTTATTAGGTCTAGATATACATATAACATACTATATGATGTATATCTTCCTTGCCTAGTGGTTTTTGATATCATTAATAAGAACCCAATGGCATTCCCAATGCCCTCCAATAAATCTTCCTCTTATAATTCTTGCAACAATGAGTATAAGTATAACCGGACCAGGGTTGAATAGAAATATTATTTATTCGAGTTCAATTGTTCAATCCAGGGTTTCATGTATAGTTTAATAAAGTTTAGAAAGTATGGGCCCCCTTGAAATATTTTATATAGGTCCTTTATGATATTGAAGATGACTGTGAAGAAACCCTTTGATCCAAGTTTTATTTCTATATATCCCTTTATTTTCTAGTTTTTCCTTACCCACCTAATGAGTGTTTTCTTTGAGGGACTCATGGCTATAAATTTCTAGATTATTACATGCTTCTTCATATATTATAGTTTTCCCCCATTTTATCTAATATGTTTTCATGAAGTAGAATTTTTGTTTTTTGTTGGAGGCAAAGTGCTTCTTTTCCCTATGTCTATCATTTGCAGGATCTCTTGGCCTATTTCACTCTTTCTTACCTTTGTTTATCCTTCAAAATTGCTTAAAAATATTCATTGTTCCTTGCTAAGACGATATTGTTGGTTCTATGAGTTGTATTTCTAGTAGCTTTTCCTTCCACAACATTCTTGTAGGATGGCTTGTCTCCTCCCCTCAGAGGGGAGTAATTTGAGTTCACAAATAGGAGGATGTGGAAACCCTAGAGAAGATCAATGGATTAATTATCAATTCCTTCAAAAATAAAAGGTAAAAGAATATATTAATAGTAATATCATTATATTTCACATATTATTTAAAAGGTTTTATAAAATTTATTATCATGGCATATACAAAATCTATATTGTATTGTTATTTAAATTTTCCGAGTGAGAATAGCCATATATTATATTGTTATTTAAATTTTCCTAGTGAGAATAGCCAATTTTGCATTCCAAAGGTCTCGATGAGAGATAATTTTCTAAAAGTAAAAAAAAATGGAATACAAGCTTGTCACTTTGGCCATGACAAAACATATGCTCAACTAAGCTCATTTTATTTCTGGCCATGAATGAGGTCTGATGTAAATAATTTTTTAAGCAGATGTAAGATTCTTCAATATGCAAAAGGGGAGCACCATAATGATGGTCTATGTCAACCACTACCCATACTAGACAGACCATCGGATGCCATCAGTATGGATTTTTTCCTAGGTTTTCCTAGAACCCTGAGAAAAAAAATTTACTTTTTTGTAGTGGTGGATAGATTCTAAAAAAAAACATAGTTTATATCGTGTTCAAAAACTAATGATGCCACCCGAATTAAAAATTTATTTTTCAGAGAAATTGTAAGACTTCATTGGCTACCTAGACGTAGTCTCACATAGAGACACAAAATGTTTTGGACACTTTTGGAGGAATATATGGAAAAAACTTTGGAAAAAACTTGCATATAGCTTAGCCTATAATCCTCAAATATATGGGATTAATAAAGTATTAAACATAAGGTTCGAAGATCTGCTAAGATTCTTAGTTGATGAATGCAGTAAACAGTGGGATTAATTTATTCCCCAACCTAAATTCTCCTCCAATGATTTTCCTAATAGGAGCACAAGAAGAGGTCCATTTCAAATTTTATGTCATGCATCTAATAGGCATCTCTAAAATTGAAAAAAATGGAAAAAGAGGAAATTGAAAATGCTAATATAGAGAAATTTTCTACAATGCAGAATCTACAAGAAAAACGTAAGGGATAACTTCAGGAAAGTAGCTAGGAGTATAATAAAATAATATATCTCAGAGAAAGGGAAGTAAAATTTGAATTTAGGGATTTGTGACTAGCCCATTTGAGAAAACAAAGAGTTCGAAAACAAGAGTACAATAAGTTGAAGATCAAGAAAATCGGGCCTTGCAAAATATTTAAGACGTTCTCTGCTAATGCATATGAGATTAAGTTATCCCTTCAAATTGGTACCTCTCCGATATTTAATATAGCAGATATATACCTTTATAGATTACTTGATGATGACAAGGATGATGAGTAAGAGAAGATTTAGTGGAAGGACCAGTTGCCTACAATCCATAACCTACAAATGGAGATGACACCTCACAAAAATCTTGTCAAAATGACCACGAAAGTTTTTGTTTTTCAATATTTTGTTAAATGGAAAGGACTCCAAGAAGAATATTCAATGTGGATGAGTGTTACATTTATCTAGAAGCATGGCCAAACTATGGAAGATCCCATGGATATGATTTCATGAAATTTTTTTGTTTAGAGGGACTCTCATGTCATACCATCCTAACAAATTTTAATTTAGCCCTTGAGGGAAATATCCTTGTAGATATTTACTATTGAATATTTGTTTTGTTATTCTTATGTGTCCCTTATGAGACAATTGTACTTAGTCGGTTAGTAAGCTTCTAGAAAATTCTTGGATGTATCCTCAATAGAGGCATTGCCATAAAGTACCCTCCCTTTTATCTTTTAGGATATTCTCCTTTCTTTTGTAAATATATATATTTAACCTACACAGCCAAGGGAGGTGAGACATAGTGCGGAGATCACTATGAGAATATTAATTGAAACTATGCAATTTTATGTATGAATAAATTAAACTCAATTTTATCACTTGATTGTCTTTTATTTCTAGTTGTTTATATTAGTCAACCATTTAAGTGTCTCTTTAGTAGTTTTTTTGATATAAATAGTTGATAAATTACATTGAAAAGAACTGAGGTTTAATTCCACAAATCCCTCCCCCCCTGGTTTTTCTCCCATCATAGTAAATCAAACATAGTACACCAAAACTGGATTATGGGTTTATGTCCTAGTTTAATTCCTAAGAATAGGGTTGTCACCTTTTGCATATAATTAAACTATTCCTAGTTACAAAACTTAATTTTGGTTGCAGGATCTAAAATAGATAGTCATTGGTTAATTTGATCTACAAGGAGTTGTAGGTTTGATTCATTATGGTGGGGAGGAACCAGAAGAAAGAAGATACCATTGTAAATGGTAAAGATTATATATGGCTCACAACATATCTAGCACTCAAAAAAATAAAAGAATCACAAGCATCGTATATTTCTGAACTCAGGACATCTATGGTAGGTATTAGTTGTGAAGATATGGATTTGAGTAGATTTGGATGTCAATTAATCCATCTATTCAAAAATGTGCCAATTTCCAAACATTCTCGACCACTAGATTGAGCCAGATATCTAGGTGAGAAGATATTTGGTTTTTAGGAGAAGTGTTAGTTCCTAAAATATTCCAGATATCAGATACATCTAGATCAATCTCCATTGTGGACCCCAATTTGTGCGTGGATCAAGGGAATTTACATGTTTTTTTAAGTAAAAAGAAAGTCATCCATGCTTCACTATGGGCCTTATAAATCCAAATACAATGACTATTAAACATATCCATGCTTGAGAGAATAATCTTTAGACTCCCAAATTTTGGATATTGTGAAAATTGGACCATCCACCAAGTGAGATAAATTATAAACAGGGAAAAAGGATACTATGAGAATGACCAACATCCAATTGCCACTTGATATCATAATCTCACCTCTATTTAATGTTACAGACCTGTATCTATAACATCCCTCGGTCAATTTCATGTAAAAAATACATAGGATTATAAATTTTTTATAGAATTTAATAGCATGTAACATTTTGAATTACTTATGTTGTATTCCTTCATTGACCATTAGATAAAATCTTCATCATTACATAAAATGAATTTAGGAATGGGATAGTAAGTTACGGAACATAAGAACCACTGTCATAGCATAATAACATGAAGCCTTCTCTTGTAATATTACATCATTTTAATCATTCATTGTTGGGAAAACTCCAGAGTTAAACGCGCTGGAGCTAGAGATGATCTAGGATGGTTGACCTCCAGGGAAGTCTTGGTTATCGGGTGCAAGACTCGAAAGTGATGATTGACGCCATGTGATTTATTTCACTAGCTTCAATCCCACTTCTTCGCCCTTGTGAGCATCACCTGATGCAATGAGTGCTAAGAAGACTACTCAAAAATCATGAGAAATTAGTCATTTACGACTATGTCTCATGGAAATGGTCATAGATGAATGACTTACTTAACACACTTGAATCTAAAACAATTATATCTAATATAATGCATTGCAAAAACCTCCAATACTTAAATCATTCATTTAATTAGGCTATTTAATAACGTATTTGATGATGTAAGTGTTAACATCATACAAGGAAGAATCATCATTATAATTTCAATTTATGCAAACGCATCAATGAACACCGATATACGCTGGAAACCATATATGGGAAAACTATAAAACACATAATTTTATTAAATGTCTAATGAGGGTGTTCACCCCTAACTCAATGGCTATAAGGGAGTCCACCCCTTGACCATAGTTATAAAATATTACAAATAAATATAATATTAGATACATCATAACTAGCTAGGAGCTATTACATTAATCATGATATCATTTACCCACAAATCCTCAAATATTATGTCTTTGTGGTCTGGTTGTTTCCTTCAGTGGAATATCATGCAGTTGACATTCCTTCAATCTGCATGGACCACTAGTTATTTTCCTACCATAATCTTAAATATAATCTGTCCTTCACATGAGTTACAATCCTTTCCTGCAATTACTATTGCCAAAAAACTCTTACATCCAAATAATAAATCTTTTACTAGTTATGCTTCAAACATCTTTTCATGTGCATAATTAAAACACATACAAAGTATTGAGACATGCCTCTTTATTGGAGCTACACATTCATTAATTAAAAATATAGAACAATCTGTTTTTGATTTTAAGTTTACTCTGTGATAATATCAATTAAAGATTTCTAAACATGTGCTTGCTTATTGTTTCTTGTATTGAGGTTTCATTAGCTATTTGTGTATGTAATCAGGTAAATTTCCTTAAGTTTAAAATGACATTCATGAGCATAATAGCTTCAAAAAAAATTACTGAACAATAAACATTCAAAGTAAGGAAAACCATCAAAGTGACACTTTAACACAATGTTTTGATGAAGGAGTTCACCCCTCCTGTGCCACATTTCCTTGGTCTAGCTTCCATGGTTTAGGCCTCTATATTATCTAAACATGGAAAAGATTATGTTTTACAAATCTCTATGGCTCCCAATACCTACACCAATGTGTTTAGAATGTCCAAATTAACCAAGAACACCACTTCTTGAGCTCAGTTTCGTAAAAAATTGCCTTCTCTATGACTCAGACAACCTTTTCCTAGAAAAACTCCTATAATTATGGAATAACTCTAGTTAGAGCGACTAAATGTGGAGGCGGTATTGAAATTGGCAGCTTCGACAAACTTTCGCAATTTTAAAATGCAGTTGATTAGTGTAAAGTTGAGTTTAATTTATGGTTTGGCACTAATCATGTGGATTAGGCTAACCATAACCTTAACTGCCTGGAAAACTTGACACATGCTATGTTTTTTTGGAGTTTGTTGGAACCGTCGGATCAACCGTAACCATAACTGTGTTGTGGTGTTCACTTGTGGAGTTAACATCATTTCAACTGTCGTAGGTTTTTTTGTGGAGAAATTAACATAACTTCCTTCCCATTGTTGTGGTATCACTCTTTGCGTTCACATGGCAGAGACTGTTGCAGTGTTGGTGAACCGTCCGCTGGGGTTAACATCACCATTTGCAGTTAACAATAATTATGTTCACATGGGGGAAGGTTGGCTAGTGGGTTGGCCTTCCTCTAACTTCCCATTCAAACATCACTAAACTTTAAATACAAGCAGAGTGCTTAAGGGGTAAGAAATGCGATGTAGTAGAGATGGTATGTGGCTTGGATTATGGAGGGGAGGTCATGGGGTTGAGCCGTGGGCCTCCATAATAATTTTGTTGAACTATTCCGAGTCCTTAAACCATTGGGAGGTGCCACTTGGTGGCCTCCAGGATTTCCATGTGGTATTCTTTCATTGACCCAAAATAAACCAATCAAACTGTGCCAACACACCAAACTCAAACCCAATGAAACGATGCCACTCATCCATCTATGATTTGTTGTTAACCATCATTAACCTTGCCAAGTCACCTGCCACATCAGCATTATGGACTACTGACTGTATAGTGACTGGGCATTTTCTTTTGTAAATTTTGCCTATTTAGCAAAGCGATCAGAACACAATAACTTTCTCATACAAACTCAACATTTGGTGAAATGAGTTGCGTTAGGATAATTTTCCGAGACAGATGCATTGGTTCAGGTTTCAAGCCATTCTGAGAAATCTGATTTTTGAGCTAAATACTGAGCACTTAATCACATAACTACCAAAACATGTTTATTTATCTTTACATATATATGGTTATGACAGATGTCTTTGCATCCATAACTCACGTGCATAAAGTAAAATACTTACAGACTTCCAAGGCATTTTCAATTATCCCTATTTTACATGTATCATGAGAAAGTAGGATAGTTACATTCTACTTCTACCCACAACATTCCTAAAATGGTGATGTGTTTGTGGAAGAATGTTTTGCCCTTTTGTATGCATGCTATATGTAATGCAACTATTCATTTGACAACTTGGGATGTTTGTTGCAATATCCTCTAAGAAGATGATAATTGTTTTGTTGACCACCTCGGTTTTTCCATCTGTTTGTGGATGAAAGGTTGTACTCTTCTTCAACTTTGTATCGATCATGTCCCACAAATTTGACCAAAAATTCACAACAAATCGAGAATCTCGATCACTTACAATAGAAGTAGGAAGACCAAAGTGAACCCAAATGTTTTTGAAGAAAAGATGAGCTGTTTGTTCAACTGTAATTTCCTTTTTAGATGGTGTTAGTATGCACATCTTGCTGAACCCGTCTACAAAATCCATTGAGATACTCTCCCATGGACGTGAAGGTACCGGAAGTGGACCGTATAAACCAAGTTTCTTTTGCTAGGCTTAATTGTAGCACATAAAGAACATCCTCTTATGAAACGAGAAACATTATCCAACATGCGTGGCTAATAACAATACCTTTGAAGATTCGTTACTGTCTTTCCTACACCAAAGTTTCCAGCAATCAATGAAGTGTGCCTCCCTTATGATACTGTTTCTTTCTCCCTATGGAATACAGAACTTGCCTAAATGATACAACAAATTGTTATGTACATGATAATCTAACTCTTCAATTTGATTTCAATTATGCTTGAGTATAATAGATGAATTTACAATAGGCCTTGAAAGCATATCCTCTACCTTATTGTAGATTCCCTTTTTATACCTAATAACCAAATGAAATTGTTGTAGAAAACCCATACATCCAAAATGTCATGACTACCTCAACTTTGACTGTGACTGTAAGTACTGCAATGGTTGATGGTTAGTATGGATGATGGTCTCCTTCACCATCAAATAGTGCATCCATTTCTTAACACTTTATATCAATGTATATAGTTATTTGTCATAGTTGGGATAGTTAGTTACAGCTCCATTAAAGATTTCAAAATGAAAATAAATGGGCTAACCATGTTGTAATAGAACTTCTCCCATGGCATAATCGCTTACATCCATTTGAATTTCGAATGGCTGTCTAAGATCCAGAAGAGCCAATACCCTGCTGAACTTATCTTTTGCTTCAAAGAATAAAATTCTTTTTGTTGTACATCTCCCCAATGGAATACTTTCTTGACACTTGTAAACGCATGTAATGGAGCTACAATGGAATAAAAATTAGCAATAAAATTTCTCCAATATTGTGCTGCCCCTAAAAAACTTCTTACCTTTGTAACTATATTGGGCTTGGGCCAATTCAGAATGACCTCAAACCTAGAGGGGTGTATCTTCAACTCGACTCCTCCAAAAATGTGTCCCAAATACAACAAAGAAGTCTTGCCAAATTCACATTTTGACATCTTTAAAAACAACTATTCTTTTCTCAAGACATCAAGTACTTTGTTTACATGCATGGCATGTTCACCTCTTGACTTGCTGAATATGAGAATATCATCTAAGTAGACATTGACAAATTCATCTAGAAATGGTCTCAATACATCATTCATTACTGTCATGAAAGTAGCTGGAGCATTTGTAAGACCGAAAGGCATAACAATCCACTCAAACAATCCTTGTTTAGTTTTAAATGCAGTCTTCTAAATGTCTTCTTTAGCTATCCTAACTTTACGATAACCACTTCATAATCCTAACCTAGTGAAATATTCTACATACCTCAACTAATAAAGAAAATAATCAATTCTTGGGAGTGGATAACGATTCTCTACCAATATTTTGTTCAGTTCATAGAAATCCACACACATGCACCAAGTTCCATCCTTATTTGGCACCAAGACAATGGACGAACCACATGGAGAAGTAGATGGGTGTATGATACCTTTGTTCAACAATTCTTGAATTTTCTTTTTGATTTCCATGCTCATACCTGCCAATGTTTGGAACTAGAACATCCTGTTACAACTGAATCTCATGTTGAATTCACCTCTTAGGAGGTAACCCCTTTGGTTCCTAAAACATCTCGCCATGCTAGCTTACCACATCAAACAAATCATATTTCAATTTATCATCACAACCTTCAAAAGATTCATAATCAATATCATTATTTTTCTTGATGACGAGAAGCACAAAATTTTTACTTGCATTTACTAGTCTCTTCATCTGCCCTACATTAACCAAAGAAATGTTTAGCTTTTTGTGATGGGTTCTCCCCATGTACTCCACCCCATTGTTGAGCAATATGTATTTGTTGTCATGGCGAAAAAATATTGCTTTCCTACCCTACAAATAACGAATACCCAAAATGATTCCCGAGATGTCAAGTGGAACTACATCTAACTCAACTTCATCAATGAACTTTTTAGTAATGGAGAACTTGAATAAACACTTCCCTGTAACTAGTAAGTTTGCATTGTTAACTATCCAACCCAATGGATATGGGTTATGATGAGGTAAAGTTTCAAGGTTTAGTTTTGTAACCAAGTCTTCTGAAATCAAGTTTGATTGTGACCTACTATTGAGTAATGCATCAATATTTGTATGATTTGAAATCACTCTTACATGAAACAACTCTATTCTTGATTCTTCATTTGGAGTGTTTTTTTTACTATGTGATGAACTAGTTCTTGCAACAGTTTCTTTTCCTTTTGTAACCATGGCTGAAATCTTGGTCTCATCACCAGAGTCTGAACCAAGGTCATGTTGTGTGGTAGCAGTCGTCCTTTGTTTTCCCTTATTGTTTTGTTTCTTAGGCCTTAATTTGGGATGCAATTTCCAGCAGTGGGCTTCATCATGCCCCTCTTTCAAACAGTGTTTGCATGTGATTTTATCCCCTTCTTTATTCACACATTCATTCTTATTTCCCGTCCATTTTCCACCCTTCTCTTTCTCCTTTCTCTTGAATGGATTCCTTTTACTACCCTCTTCTTGAATGTTATTTCCTCTAGATTCAAGGTGTGTGGCTTGCACACATACCTCATCTAAATTGTTTCGATTGAACATAAGGATAGTATGTTTCAAATAGGAATGTAAACCCCCAATATATTTGAGTAGTGTATCTTGGGAATTCACGTTTACTCCTAACAACAAATTTCTTTTCCTAAACTCCTATGTATAATCTTAGATCATTTGGCCTTTAAGCTGCCTAAAATTTCTCCAACTCAGAATGGATTATTGCATATAGGCTAAAGGATAAAATTGTCTTTTAATTGCAAAAACAAATTCAACCTAAGTAGTGGATATCTTACCATGGATTCAAATTTCCTCTTGAGTCTTTGCTTCCCACCAAGCTAATGGAGATCCTTCTAACCTCAATGAAGCCAACTAGATCTTTATGTCATCTTCTTGAAGGTTCTGAATTTTGCACTATACCTCCAACTGTCGAATCCATTTTTCCAACTTTTCTGCATTCACCTTTGCATTGTACATGGGAAGTTCGAATTTGATGTCTGATTTAAGGGAGTATTTCCTTTTGGGGTTTTTGAATGAGCATGGGAAGTTTCAGTGGTGGTAGTGGAAGATGACGATGTGTGACATGGTGTAGATGATGAGGAAGATGATGAGGATGGTGGAGATGGAGGTGGATTTCCACAATTCCCTTTTGAATCCTTCTTTTTTATCTTTTTTATCCTATGAGCTTCCTTCTCCATGTGGATGTTTAGAACTCTCTCCAACCATTCTAGTGTTCCTCTCTTCATAGAGGATTTTAACCATCTTAGTTAATGTGAAGAAATATTTCTTGAATTCTTCCTCTTCTGAAGAAGGACGTTTAGGCTCTCTTTCTCCAGACATAATGGCTATGGATTCAGGCCTAAGAACTAGTACTACTTGTACCTCTTCAATCTCAGTTGAAGAAAAACTTGACGAGCTAAAAGTGCAGCTAGAATTGGAACTTTGGGTGGTGTAGACTATGGCCTTGTGGCTCTCCTTCTCTTGGGAATTACCTCAGGAGTTGCAACCAATAACTTCCCTTCTCCTTTCTGCAACTTTAACCTTGTAAGCATCACAAATTTTCAACCATTAAAACCTTAATTTCACAAACTCAATAAATCAAGCAATTCAACCTTGCTCTAATACCAACTTCATCTATTTTTTATTGTTAGTTTATGCTTTGATAATATCAATTGCATATTTCTAACAATGTGCTTGTTTATTGCTTCTTGTACTGAGGTTTCATTAGTTGTTTGTGTATGTAATTAGGTAAATTTCTTTAAGCTTAAAATGGCATTCATGAGAAAAATAGCTTCAAAAACAAGTATTGAACAACAAATATTCAAAGTACAGCAAACCATGAAAGAGACACTTTAACACAATGTTTTTATGAAGGAGTTCACCCCTCCTGGTCTACATCTCCTTGGTCCAACTTCCATGGCTTGGGCTTCTCTATTAGATCAATATGGAAACAATGTTGTTCTACAAAGATATATGGCTCTTGATACCTACATCAATGTGTTTAGAATGTCCAAATTAGCTAAGAGCACATATTCTTGAGCTCAATTTGGTGAAATATTGCCTTCTCTATGACTCAGACAATGTTTTCCTAGAAAAACTCCTCTAATTCTGGAATAACTCCAGCTAGAGCTACCAAATGTGTAGGCAGGCACAAAATTATTGATCTGCCAAACTTCCGCCATTTTAAACTATATTTAATTAGTGTTAAGTTGAGTTTAATTTATGGTTTAGCGATAATCATGTGGATTAGGATAACCGTAACATTAACTGCTTGGAAAACTAGACACATTCTGCATTTTTTTGGAGTTTGTCAGAATTGTCAGATCAACCATAAATATAACTATGTTATGGTGTTCACATGTAGAGTTAACATCGTATTAACCATCACAAGTTTTCTTGGGGAGTAGTTAACATAACTTCCTATCCAACCATTGTGATAACACTCTTTGCGTTCACATGGCAGAGACTGTTGCGGTGTTGGTGAATTGTCTGCTGGGTTTAACATCACCATTTGTAGTTAACAACAATTATGTTCACATGGGGGAGGGATGGCTTGCGGGTTGACCCTCCCCTAACTGCCCATTCAAACATCACTAAACTTTAAATACAAGGGGAGTGCTTAAGGGGTAAGAAACATGATGTAGCGAAGATGATATGTGGCTTGGACTGTGGAGGGGAGGTCATGGGTTTTAGCCCTAATGCCTCCATAATATTTTTTTCTAAATATGCCGTGCCCTTAGACCATTGGGATGTGCCACGTGGCATTATTTCATTGGCCCAAAACAAACCAATCAAATTGTGCCAACACACCAAACTAAAACCTAATGAAATGATGCCACTTGTCCATTTGTGAATCGTTGTTGACCATCATTGACCTTGCCTAGTAACTTTCCATGTTAGTAGTAGGGACTGCTGTCTCTGTATTGACTGGGCATGTTTTTTTCAAATTTCACGTGTTTATCAAAGTGATTAGAACACAATAAATTTTTCATACGATCTGGGTTTTTGGTGAAACATGTCACATTAGGATCGTTTTTCCGAGATAGATGGAGTTGTTCAGGTTTCTAGCCATTCTGAGAACTTTGATCTTTGAGCCAAATACTGAGCGCCTGATCACATACTACCATAACATGTTTATTTATATTTACATATGTATGGTTATGACAGATGTCTTTGCATCCATAACTCAAATGCATAAGGTAAAATACTTACAGACTCCCATGGCATGTTCAGTTATCCCTACTTTACATGTATCATGAGAAAGCGAGATAGTTACATTCTACTTCTACCTACAAGAACATGGTAATATTTTAGAAAACCTCCATGTGTATCACCATATATTCACACAAGAAGAGGGAACCTTTCCAGAGACAAACACTGCAAAAACTATTATTTCCTTTGCACAAGAGCATATTCTTTTCCAAAAAAAATCACTGCAAGTACCCATATTATTTTAAATGAAACCAACACATTAGCAATGATTTTGTGCATGTGAATTCATACTTTCTTTCCAAAAGAAATTAACCTAACAACTTATTATCATGATACATGTAAACACATATTTTTTTTCCAAACAAAGCTAACTAGTTGTTATTCTTGCATGTAAATACATAATTTTTTTCAAAATATAGCTAACACAATCTTGCATGCGAATACATAATCTTTTCCAAAAGAAAGCTAACACAATATTGCATGAAAATACATCATCTTTTCCAAAATAAAGATAATAAAATCTTGCATGAAAATACATTATCTTTTTCTAAATAAATCTAACACAATCTTGCATTCAAATACATAATCTTTTTCAAAACAAAGCTAACATAATCTTGCATGTAGATACATGATCATTTCCAAAAAAATAAAATGCATAGTATCTATTCTTTCATCCATGAAAACACATATTTCTTTTCAAGAAATCAAATGGATATAGTTGGTATTCTTTCATGCATGCAAACACATTTTCTTTCTCAATAAATCTGTCCCAATTAGTTGTCTTTTTTATGCATTTAAGCACATATTTAACTTATGTTTCTGCACACAAAAATTAATTAATATTTTCAAAAACATTAACTCTTCTCTATGCACCAAAATTATTGGGATCTTTTCAATAAAACATTAACTTATCTTTTGCACAAAATAATACTTTCAAATATTTTTTCCAATGGAATTAACAAAGATACACATCTTTCTCCACATACATCTTTTCATGAGCTCCTTATCCATTCACATAACATCCATAACTAGTGTGTACATTGTTCTATTTTGTGGAGTTATCCTTCTGCATCAAGCCTTTCTGAAATTCTAAGTGTGCAAATATTATGGATTGAATTTTAAAAATTTATCGATAATAGGTATCAACCCTCTAAATCCTTCGAATGACTGCCAACACGTAAGCTCTCGCCATCTCTGAGGCAATCTTTGCTATTATTTTCTATGTCCATTCCTAAAACACAATACCAACATTAAATAAAAACCTTTATGTCTCTCACTTTAGTAATAAGTGTATCACTGAATTAGTGTTCCTTCACTTTTTATGGCACTTGCAATGGGTAAAATATATATTTTGTGGAGAAGTAATACTAAGAGCCCCCAAAAACAGCTTTCATGAAGTTAAGTAAAAATAATGGTGATTATTAATGCAAAATCTTTGTAACCTCAAACCACACAACCAATTTTACACTTCAAAATGGGTTCCCATTGTCTTTTCATAACGTCCACATTTATTTTTCAATAGTTCCAATATCAAGGATTTTTCTTACTCATATATTACTTTTAACTGTCATGAACCCTAACCGATTCTTTTTGACCTCACCTCAATAATATTTTCATATTATATTAGTAATATTTTCACTAATTATTTTTTACGAGAGGTTTATGGTAGGGATATTAGATACTCGCCCCCTTAAAGAAAACACTGTCCTCAGTTTTCATCATTAACTTTTACTCTTGACATCTATCTTAGAAAAACCAAAAAGAGATTTTATTGCCTTAAAACTAAATGATTTTATTTCAAGGAGATACCTATAGGAAAACAATAATGTTTTATAAAAAATCATAAAAATTTATAGCTATAAAAATATTCATTTTTTATTTCCAATCACTTAGCCATTACTCAATTTCATAGAAGCAAAACAAAGTCTCTATACCAACTTATTGTTGCTTGATAATTACTCTTGGAAATCATGGCCACTTCAATCAATTATAGGTCATTTATAGGCTATGGAAAACACTCTATGAGTGGTTTAATAGCCTAGTATCAAGAAACTTTAGTGGTTTAACATCCTCCATCGAAAGAAAGTTGTAGCATATGACCAACAAATCATACATAATCACATTAGTCAAAACATTTTCAATCAAATGATATTCACAATACTTTATCTATCAATCATTATGATAATAACTCTACAAGTATTCATGGATCACCTATCCCTCTATTCATTGAAATGATCAATAACTATACCAAGTGCATATTGTCATAGTCATTTCAAAAAATGTCCACAAGATTTGTAATACAATAGAGGAACTATACTTCTAATAATTCATTTATGAGCACTAGGCTCCTTTCCTGTCAAGTTGTACCCAAAATTATTATAGAATCATATAGAAAATTCATTTTTAACACACCACTTATCTGATGAGTTAACTTGGTTTTCCATGAAAACCATAGTGGCCAAAAGAATGCTCCTCTCAACTGATGACAACTGGTTACCACTAACCAGATTGAGCCAATCTCACATCCATGGAGTTTTATGACATATTCCACACTAGGTCAAACCTAGTTTTCAACTGAACACACCAGGTCAAGCCAAGGATTTCACTAACCACACTGGGTCCAACCCAGATTTCACTGACCACACCAGATCAAGCCTAGGATTTCACTAACCACACATGGTCCAACCTAGGATTTCACTAACCACACTAGGTCTAGCCTAATATTTCACTGGCCACAGAGTGTCCAACACATGATTCATCTTGGCACCATCATTCCTATTCCTCCAAAATATTCTTATATATGAGAAATTTAGAGCTCAAAAACTCACTCTTTGGGCCTCCTCTAATAAGCTCCAAAACTAGCAGAGTCACCTCAGGCTTTCTCCCCTCATACCATCTTGGAAAACCATTTTTCCTTACTGAGATAATCTATCCCTATGGAGAGAAAATAAAGTTAGGCAACCACCTCAGCCCATGGCCCTCCTTGAGCCTTTCACAATGGTCCCATACCTATCTTGCATATGAAATTCTATTGACCACCTTCCCGCCTGTAATTTGCATAACTAACCATACACATTAACATTAAAACAAGGGAACATTAATGTACATCATGTAATCGTACTTGACCCTCAGCATGAGTCCCATAATATGTAAGAGTAAATGGATAGGAAATCATGATTGACATCACATGTTCTATATGTCATATTTGTTTTAAATTTTCTACATAATAACCATCATGCAATTTAGGAAAACATTACCATATCTTGCATATCATAACATTATACCTTCTCATTTTCAGTTGCAAATAACATTGCAACATTTTACCTTTCGCAGTCCTTATGTTCCATGTTACTGCAACATCACACTAGCAGCATGAGTCACAACTACTTTTAATAAAAAAATACTTTCTACAAATACTGTTATTATAATATGTCTTGTCAATTCAATATTTCAACAATGTAGAAAGGTATTGGCCCTATCCACAATTCAAAAACCATTCCCATTCATTAAAAATAAACATAAAAAATAAGGATATATCTCCTAGATTCTACATCAAAGGAAATTTAAAACAAAGTTTCCATGAAGTTGTTTTCCAAGGACATTTACAGGAATATGACCTTCAAAAATACCATAGTCACTAATTCATTGAAAATGACACGTCATATATATATAATCAACAGTCATTATGTATCATAACCAAATTCAAGTCAACCACACATATGTTTATTGGTTAAACGAATAAGTAATTCCAATAGGTTGAAAATTCCATCAATATTTTTTCTCAATGATGCCAACGAAGACACCACATTTCCACAAAATAATAGACTTAATTGATTAAAGTTTATGTAATGTTACCACATTATTCATACATGCTAGATGAATTGCTAAAGGATTAAATTAACATATTTTTTAGATGTAGGATGCATACCAGCTAACATCATCATTGAATTATAAATTTGTAAATTTGTGAAGTTTGAACAAGCAATGTAATCATAAACATCTTTTTACCACTAGTTTTATCATCAAGTTGGTGGAACATACATAATCTATTTCATCTCATGCATTTTAGTGCATTATAATTCTATCAAATAATATTGGCTCCTCTCATCCTTCCAACTATTATTTATGTATGCTCATATGCAAAGCCACAACCATTTTATATATGTTTTTTATTAATGACATAACAATGCATTTCTATCAAATCAATCAATTTAACTACATTACTATATCATGATATAAGTTCTTTGTAATCATTCATGTACTTTCAGTCATACATATGCATTGTTAGACAATATCCACTTCCAAAATCATTGTAGTTTTCTTACATATGCATAAAAACTATACAGAGCCTTAATCATACAAAGACATTGATTTGTCATTAGTAAGTAAATGTCAATAACAATTATGGTAACAATCCAATTAACCTTAAATTCAACAACATAGTGCCACCATCATACTAATAACAAGAAGTGAACTACCATAATCATCTTGTTTATAATTTGTAGGAATATTCAATCAAAATCACTACAAGCATATAAGTTTAATAATTAGTTAAACCAACAATCTTAAATTCAATCAAATAACCATGACAAGACTCAATCATCATTTCTCCATTAAAATCAAGTCCTACCACCTGACTCATTGTTTATTTTAGAATCCAAAGAGGTTCTTTCAATGAATTTTAAAACATTCTATTGTCCTCTTCAAGGACATTCCTCACCTTCTATATTCTTTCGTTATGGCACAAAACAATACAATCATTCATTATTTAAAATAAATGCAATATAACTCAATCATTTTTCTGTAAATACACCATAATCATTATTGTAAGAGTATGCATGCAATGGTTAATAGTTAACCCATGTTATCACTAGTGAGTTCTTAGGATTGTTCATAAATGCAACACAGGTTTTATTTTCTTTAATCCACATCAGGATTGAAATTCCATGAGCACGTTATTCTTTAAAGTAGACATTAACACATATCATTCTCTAATGTGGTTATTAACAACATAATGCATCTCATGACAAATGAAATCTACTACATACATTACCATGTAATTTTCGGTAGTGTCATACCTGGAATTATATCCATTAGAATCACACCTCTGCTTGGCATTCATACAAAACTGAGGAAGGCACCAGTGTCGAAACCTTCACTTTGATACCACTTGTAACATCCCTCGGTAAACGTCTTGTAAAAGATACATAAGATTAGAATTTTTTTACATAATTTACAAACATGTAACATTTTGAGTTACTTATTTCATGTTCCTTCACTAACCATTAGATAAAATCTTCTACATTACATAAATTAACTTTAGGAATGGGATATTAAGTTACATAACGTAACAACTGTTTTTATAGAAAAATCAAATAAATAATAGTTATTATTTAATGCATGCAAACATGTATTTCTTTTCAAGAAACCAAATGCATAGTTGCTATTCTTTCATGTATTCAAACATATTTTACTTCTCAATAAATCTATCCTAATTAGTTGTCTCTTTTGTGCATTTAAATGCATATTTAATGAATGTTTCTTGACACAAAAATTCATGAATATTTTAAAAAAATTAACTTCTTTTTATGCACCATATTTCTTGGGATCTTTTCAACAAAACATGAACTTATCTTCCACAAACAATAATATTTTCATTTCTTTTTCCAATGAGATTAATAGAGATACTTGTCTTTCTCCACATAAATCTTTCCATGAGCTGCTTCTCCATTTTCATAATATCTATAGCTAGTGTGTACATTATTGCATTGCGTGGATTTCTCATTCCACATCAAACATTTCTCAAATACCAAACATACAAATATTATGCATTGAATTTCAAAAGATTGTCGATAACAGTTATCAACCCTTAGAATCCTTTGAATGACCACCAACACATAAGATCTCACCATATTTGAGGTGATCTATACCATTATTTTCAATGTCCATCCCAAAAATACAATACCAATATTAAATAAAACCTTAAGCTCTTTGACTTTAATAATAACCACATCACTGAAATAGTGTTCCCATACTTTTCCATGGCAACTTCAATGGGTAAAAGATATATTTGGAGGAGAAGTAACACTAACACCCCAAAAAACAAAACCTTTGTGATGTTAAGTAAAAATCATGGTGATTACTAATTCGAAAGCCTTGCAACCTCTAACCAAATGACCAGCTATGCATTCTGGAATGGTTTCCAATTCTCTTTTCATAACGTTTGAGTTTCCTTTTTAGTAGTTCTAATATTGAGGATTTTTCTTAGCCATATATTATTTTTATGGCCCATGTCAATAATATTTTCACTAATGAGTTTTCACGGGAGTTTTGTGGTAGGGATATTACAGTATCCAAAAAAAAACCAAAAGTAGAGGATGGAGAGGACCAAGAGGAGATTCAATAGAAGAAGCAGTTACCTACATCAAAGAATTTGCAAATGGAAAAGATCCTTGATTAAAGAATCACAATAATAACTAGGAAGAAATATTATTATGAGTGCCTAGTTAGTGGAAGGGTCTTCCAGCTAAAAGTGCAAATTGGATGAGTGTTGCAGAGATCCATGAACATGGAATAAATATTAAAAGCCTCCTGGACAAGAGTCCATGAAATATTTTTTTGTAGTGGGAGTCTGATGGAGGATAATTCCATAGAATTTTCGTTTTCTCTCATATTTTCTATAGATGATATTTTCACATATAGGAATTTGTTGGTTTTGTTGAAGTTTCTTAGAAGACAAATGTAAATAATTGATAATATAAGGTGGCATCAAATTTTCTAGATCAGTGAAATGTATAAGAATCTCCAAAAAATGTGTGTTATAGTTCCATATTCTCCATAGAGATATTTTGTCTAAATATGAGAGGCATAAAATGAAAGGGATATTCGATGTTTGGGGGATATATCAAGTCTTTGTAAGGTTGCTATATAAATCCTTGAAATAAATTAAATTAAGAAATTTGTGTATTACCGTATTCTCTCTTGTTCGAATTGGTGTTACTTTAGTGCTCGTAAAAATATAGTCATTGGGTTTGTGTTAGGTTCTATCAGGAGCAATTATTGACAATTCCAAAAGGAAATGATAAAACCACAAGTGATGATCATTGTCACAAGGTGAGTAATTCATCGTAGCTAAAATATAATTACTTAGGTGTGGCACATATTGAGTAAACTAGGTTGAGTGAACAAATTGGTGTGAGAGCGAAGAGGAACATTGAGTTGGGTGCATTGGTGGTTTGTTGTGAGGAAACAAATGTATCGATGTGAAAATTTGAACACAAGGTTCCATCCAGGAGGAACCTCAATTACAGACCCCCCCTTTTTCTAATGTCAGCATAACCCCCCTACATGCAATCGGCGAGCATTGTCAATCCTTCTTCATCTAATCCACGCATTCAATTGAAATAGCGAAACTTCATGTAGGAACTGCTAGTGTGAAACTCACCCCCTAGTTGACATAAGGTACCTATCCCCCACAATACATGAGTGCCTTATATCTTAGTCGAATATCCTTCTTTTTGATTATGTTACCGATTCCTGCAATCGTTTGATTTGAGCATGAGTTAGGAGTTAGATAGGGTTCTGACTCATAGTACCAACCATCATACACTTGGTCGTATGCCTTGGTAAAAGAAAAACCTAGGGATATAAAAGGAGTAGAGGCCTAACTCAAGCTGTGGTCCCAACAACAATGGATTCAACCACCACCTCCACTATGTCAATAGGTGTGTCTATTTTAAGTTATGGTTTCCATAATTATAATTTAATGATAAATAATTACAAGTTGGATTGTAGGGATTTAGATTTCA
Source organism: Pinus tabuliformis (assembly GCA_031772625.1). Lineage (NCBI taxonomy): Eukaryota > Viridiplantae > Streptophyta > Pinopsida > Pinales > Pinaceae > Pinus > Pinus tabuliformis. The sequence goes on from CM062808.1 coordinate 662,945,689, forward strand.
TGGAATATTATATAATATTCATAATAGTACAAAAAATCAATGGTTGAGATTTATCTTCAAAGTACTTGTGCTCTTGTTACCCTTGTAATTAAATTGATTAATTAAAAAAATGTCATATGAAGAAGTGTCATAGGAATGACTTATGACTTTTTGGCCATGTGTTATTGTTAAGTCATTGTATCCACGCATGGTATTGTAACAAAGCCTATTTATAGATTAAGGATATCCATGGTATAGTGGATGTAAATATCCATGGTTAAGGATATTGTTTCATGTTTCTTTTAAATGTATATATGTTTAACTTTATATTAATTTAGAAGAAGCCTATAATTTAGCTAGTTTTTATGACTTTTTTAATTTTAGCAATGTGAAATATATCATGAAGTAAGTGTGTTGATGCTTATTTTCGATTGATTCCTATCAACCCTTACCAACCATGTAAGTTGTATGGATGAGTTAGTAATGTTTTAATTATATCCATAGGTGTCTCTATTTTAAAATATAGCTTCCATAATAATTATTAGGTGGGTGGTAGGGATTTAAACTCCATAGAACATTTCAAAACATTTTTAATAGTACTATTTCCCTATGGTATTATCGCAATGTATATTTAATTATTTCTTATGATTTTTTTTATCTTAACAAAGTTAAATATATCATGAAATCAATATTTTAATACCTAACCAAAAATAACATCCATTTAAACTATATGACTATATTACCTTTGAAATTACAAATAATAAATATGTCAAATTAATATATGATATTTCTTCATTCATAATTCATCTTTTCTTTCCCAATATTGTTAAAATACTCTAGCTCAATCAATATAATTTTAAGAGTATATTCAAAAGCTCCAAAAATAGATATAACAATGAGCTACTCCTCAAATATTATTACAATACATCAACATAGCCCATGGAAATTTTAATAATCAAATTATGCCCATTTAAAAATGTGACTAAAGAAATTTATTTGGATGTACATATTTTAATTTATTGTTTTGATTAGGGGGGTGGGAAAAAATTCGCGTGGAGGAAGACTCGGAAAGAGCGTGGGAGGTTGTTGAAAACTAGGGCGGAAAGCTTCTACGTGAGGGTTTCTCCATGGACGGGAGCAAAGGAGGGAGATCCACTCCCTCCTTCAGAGAGGTAGTGGCTAACAAGGGCAAGAAACCCCTGGATTTAGGCAGAGGTAACTCGACGGAAGAAGAAGAAAACAGGGACAAGGAAACAGTAAGCATCAAGGAGAAGAAAAATGATGGCACAAAAGACAAGGAGGAAAATGACAATAAACAGGAAATAACAAACAAGGACCAAAAGGGACCGTGAAAGCCCAAAACTAATATCATGCCCAGAGTAATCTTAAATAACCCAGAGTTGCAGGCCCATAGGAAGCACATGCAGACTCATGCTATCATATGCAAATTCATGGGACTATGGCCCACCGAAAAGGCATTACAAACATGGATTAGAAACCACTGGAAGCGTAAAGGAATCATTGATCTTCATCTAGGATCCAAGGGTTTTTTCACTGTGGTGTTTGCAAACATTGAGGACAAAGATAGAGTGTTTGAAGGTGGGCCCCACTTCTTTGCAGCAGTAGGGCTCAATATGCAGCTGTGGATGATGAAATTCATGCTGAAGCGGGAAACCTTTACCTCCGTCCCATTTTGGGTAAGACTCTATTCGCTACCTCTGGATTATTGGAAAATAGAATCACTAACAACTATAGGCAATAAATTAGGGAGGTATGTCAAAACTTTTGAAGCCACAAGAAGGGGAAAATATACCTCCTTTTCCAGGATTTGTGTAGAGATGGACCTACCTGGTGCACTTTCGGATGAGGTGATATTGGAGGTTTATGATGAGGAATGGGTGCAGATGGTTGACTACGAGCATATTCCTTTTAGATGTCAAAAATTTCATGAACATGGGCACCTTCTCAGAGAATGCCCTCTCAGTAAGATAGAGAGTAAAAACAATCCCAACACAATGCGAGAAACAGAGGGCTTTCAAAAAGTAACTCACAAAGGGAGAAATAGCAAAAAAGGGCCAAAACAACACCAAAGCAGAGATCAAAAAATGAGGTCGAACCAGTTCCAAATTCTTGAAGAGGAGGAAGATACAGCAGTTGAAAATCAAGTAATGAAGGATGGATATGTTAAACAGGACAAGGGAGAAGAAAAATGTCAAGAAAAGGTAAAGGAAAAGCAGAAAGAGATCATGATGAGTGAAGTAGAGATGGATATGGATCAGGAAATGACTCAAAGTGAGATGGAAATGGAGGACAATGAGTTGCAAGAGATTCTTGATAGAGAAAAGCTAGATCTAGAAGGGTTCTTGAGTAAGGGAACTACAGGATGGGTAGAATCTCTACCACAAGAAGAATTCAATCGAATAAGGCAGTTATTCTTATGGAAAACTCAGGCAAAGAACTTAGGCAAAGATTACATCATGGAAAAATGAGCCAACCATGGAATAAAAGTAGTAAAATCGACTCCAGGATTAGCTCCAAAAATCCCGTGGAAAAATGGGGTAGAAAAAAGTAGAACAAGCTACTAATGGAATGTGGAAAGATCATGATAGACTCAGGTAAAATGAAAGATCTAACCAGTTACTCCTTTTCCAATCTGTAATTATGAAGTTTACAACTTGGAACATCAGTGGTCTAGGAAGAAAAAGAAAGCAAAGAATATTGAATAACAGAATGAAGCAGGTAGCTCCAGATATAATCTTTGTCCAAGAAATGAAATGCTCTGTTCAAAATATAAGACAAATACATAGCAAATGGCTCAGCAGATATGAGTTCATAGAAGAATTATTTATCAGTTGTTATTCAGCTTGTAGGTGACAGAAACACTTATATAGTAATGAATGTTTATGGCCTTCAAAGGCTAGATGACAAAATCAGGTTTATTGATTCCTTAGTAGACCTCCGAAACAGATTTGCAAGGCTACCGTGGGTTATAGGAAGAGATTTCAACATGATTAGACCTCTCTCAGAAAAAAGGGGGTACAAGAGCACTAAACAAAGATTCCTCAACTTTCCAATGTTTTTCTGAAAACATGAAGCTAGTGGACATTGAAACAAATGATGGCCTTTGTACATGGACCAATAAAAGAGGAGGAGATTCTTAGGTAGCTTCCGAGCTGGATAGATTCATGATCTCTTAAGAGGTCATGCTTCTTGACAAGGAAATAATAGCGGATATTCTTCCTTTTGGAGGCTCATATCACTGGCCCATTCAAATGGAGATCATGGGCATTGGCACCCCAAGGAACAAACCGTTTAGATTTGAAAATATATGGCTGTCACACCCAGATTTCTACAACAATATTGAAAAATGGTGGGCTGAAGACCTACAGATTTCGGGATCTTCTATGTTCCTGCTACATAAAAGACTAAAGCACATCAAGCAGAGGCTAAAGGAATGGAACCAGAAGGAATTTGGTAATATTTTCACAAGTAAAAAAATTGCAGAAAACAAAATTCTGGAGCTCAATCAAGATTTGATCAGAAATGGCTTTGAAAAAGACAAAAATGAGCTAGCAGAGAAACACCAAGAAGAGTGGGAAATGCTGTGAAAACAATAGTAAATTTTTTGGAAACAAAAATCTAGGGTTCTATGGCTAAAAGAAGGAGAATGTAACACCAATTCTTTTCACAGATCTACGATTGCGAACAAAAATCACAACAGAATCTCTTCAATCAAGGATGAAAATGGCCAAATTCATCATTCCCTTGAGGAGATAGAGGCAGTGTTAGTAAATTATTTTAGGGACATTGCCAAAGAAAACGTCTCAGAAAGAGAACCTTTCATCAAGGACATAATTAAACATATTCCTAAACTAGTCTCCAGAGAGGATAACTGTAATCTTAATAGACCTATAACTGAAAAGGAGATCAGTGAGGTCCTCAAGGAAATGAAAAATGGCAAGGCACCAGGGCCGGATGGTTTTAATGTGGATTTCTTTAAAACCTGCTGGACTATCATTAAAAGGGACATAGTGGAGATTGTGGAAGACTCCAGAAGGAACAAGACCATCTTGAAAGCTCTCAATACTTCCTTTATTGCCCTTATTCCAAAACAAGACAATGCTCAAACTCCAGAGAGATATAGGCCCATCGCCTTATGCAATGTTGTCTACAAGATAATTTCCAAAGTTGTGGCTAACAGACTCAAACCCCTGCTTCCCAGGCTTATCTCCGAGGAACAAACAGGGTACGTAGAAGGAAGGCAAATTCAGGACAACATAATTCAAGCTCACGAGGTGGTTCACTCGTTAACATGCAACAAGAGAGTGGTCATGATCATGCAACTGGACATAGCCAAAGCTTATGACAAAGTAAATTGGATATATATCAAAAAAGTGCTCACAACATTTGGTTTTGATCATAATTGGGTTAGATGGGTCATGGCCCTAGTGACCTCTTCCATCTTTTCAATTTTGGTGAATAGCTCTCCTTCTGAACTTTTTCTCCCTTCCACCGGTCTTCGACAGGGAGATCTGCTATCTCCGTTTCTCTTCTTCCTCATGATGGAAGGGCTAGGGCGTTCTATCAAACATGCAAGAGAAACAGGAAAAATTCAAGGACTCCAACTCTCGGAGAATGGGCAGGTTCTAACGCATCAACAGTTGGTGGATGATATCATGTTACAAGGAATTCCCACAGTTAAATAAGCACAAACCTACAAGAAAATTTTGAAGAACTTTGCGAAGGCTACAGGTATGGAAGTCAACCTTACCAAATAAAAAGTCTTTTGCTTTAACACTCATCTCGCCATCCAGAGAAATATCTCCAGAATTTTAGGCTTTCAAAAAGAATCCTTTCCTTCTAAGTATTTGGGAATTCCTCTTACAACTAAACCCCAACACAAGAGCATTTGGGATCCACTAGTTACTAAAATGCAAGACAAGGTCAGGAAATGGACAAATAGATATCTAAATTTAGTGGGCAGACTAGTGCTTACTAAAGCAATTCTCCAAGCTATCCCTATCTTTATGCTATCACTCCTCCTAGCTCCATTAGGAGTCTTACAACACTTTCAAAATATTCAACGAGATTTTCTGTGGGGCAAAGAGGAAACAAGGAAGAAATGGGCTTTGGTCTCATGGGAAAAGATCTGCAAACCCAAAAACCAAGGAGGCTTGGGTTTGGACAATCCAGAGATTCTCAACAAGGCTCTAGGAGCAAAACTTTGGTGGAGGTGGGTTAAGGATCCTAAAGCTCAATGGGCAAGCATTTGGAAGGAAAAATATGCCAATGCCTGGCCGGATTCTGATATAATACATATGACAAGAATAGTGAAAGGCTCCCCCATATGGAATAAGGCTTGGGAGAACAGGGAAGTGGTTCAAAAAAATAGTTTCTGGGAAATTAGAGAGGGATATCTAGCACTTTTCTGGGAGGACAAGTGGTAGAAAGAACCTAATATTCTAAGCGAAGAATTTTTAGGCCTCAAGCAAGAGACTGACAATCAAGGATTAGTTAAGGTGAAAGACTTTTGGGAAAATCCACATAATGTAGGAAAGTGGAGAATTTGGAAAAAAATAGAGAGCAGAGAGGATAGGACCCTCAACAGTAAAGCTGAGTCCCTTAAGAGCATGCTGGATCAGAGAATAATTCTAGTAATGAAAGGGCAGGATCAACTGAGATGGGGCAACAACAAAGAGGGCAACTTCAACATCAAGGAAGCTAAAGGTCTTCTCCTTGATCTGGACCCACAAGCTCCAAATAATATTTGGCAGAAGCTTTGGAAGCATAAAGGCTGGATGAAAATCAAACTCTTCATTTGGTTAGTTAACCACCATAAAATCTTAACCTGGGACAACCTCAAAAAAAGGGGCATGCTGGGACCCTCCAGATGCCATCTTTGTGAAACCCAAGAGGAGACCATCGAGCATCTTCTCAACAGCTGCATTTTCACAGACAAGATTTGGGATTTCTTTACCAACATCTTCAAACAGTCTGATAGAGACAAAGATTGTATTGGTAACACCCTAAACAATTGGAGGAATAAGTTTTCTGATAATGAAGTTCTCAATTCTGCCTGGGATCTCTTGCCGGGTTTCATTATATGGAATGTGTGGAAAGAAAGGAACAAAAGAATTTTCAAAGAGGTAAAGAATGACTCTATTAGCCTGGTGAAGCTGATTGTAAAACAACTTAAGGAGACAGTTGGTACCACCATTAGGAATCTCCCCAAAAATCCTCCCTCAGTCGAAGAATTGAGAATCCTTCAGCTGTTAGACATGCAGGGGCTTATTCCTCAAGACCTAGGCAGGAAAGCAAGATGGAGAGAGGCAACAGAGGAATTCTAGCATCCTCCCCCTGAAGGTTTTTTAAAGTACAATATAGATGGAGCTTCCAAAGGCAACCCAGGGGAGGCTGGCTTTGGGGGAGTACTAAGGGATGAAACAGGTAGAATAATTACCCTCTTCCATGGATACCTAGGAAAAGCCACCAACAACATGGTGGAACTAATGGCTTTGGAACAATGCTTAGAATTTTTGATACAGAACAATTGTCAAAATGTCATAATAGAGGCAGATTCAGAGTTAGTCATCAATGCAGCCAGGAGAATTAGTAATGGATCAGGGCCAGAAAAGGTCACAAAACACTGGAGGTTAACGCGGGTTCTTCAGAGAATTCAAGTTCATCTACAGAAGCTTCATACCCTCAAATTTATACATGTGAAAAGAAGAGCCAACAAGTTGGCAGACATTCTTGCCAACCAAGGAGTAGACTGCAAGAACAACGCAACCTTATGGAGGTGGGACACATTGGAGCAAAGCAACCTGAAAAAACTCTGTCACAACCAGGCAGAGGAAGATATTGAAGTGTACAGAAGTAAAATAACAGAAACCAACTAGTGATGAATAGAGGTCAGAGGGTTGCTCAAGGGTGGACAAAAAGGTTCAGTAAGGACAATTTGGTAAGGTTAGCGATTAAGCTGACAACGTGCAGGATTATTCTCCATGTTGGGCATCAGAGTTGCTCGGATCAAAGAATGCAACATCTCATTCCGCAACATCACCTCAGGTCCTTGCCTATCGGCAGGCTCTTTGGCGGGTGTTTCCTTTTTTCTTTTGGTTCCAGAAGTCAGGGCACATCGTATGGTGTTCACTGCGGTTTCAAAACTGAAGTTTCCTATCCAGAAACTACTTACCAGTGGGGTAGTCGTATTCTGGCGATCGCATGCCCCAAAGGTGGTTTCCTGTTTTCCCGTTTTGGCAGCGATCACAATCAATGGTTGACACGTGGCGATGGGGTCGGTGGGAATACCACCCTCATCGCACACTATTGTCCGAGCTTGTTGGGGTCGTGATATGTTCCAAGACCGTCCAATCTTATGATGCGAAGCGATGGTTGGGATGACTCGTGCAGTTTGGTGTACGGGCTTGTTATTTGTCATGTGACTTTCCATTGCGATGTTAACCGCGGCCTTTGGATAGGGTTAGTAGAATCAATGGTTAAGATTAATGAGACAGGTTGTCCGCAGGTTGTACTCATCCTCTTGTACGAGGTGTGTTTCTCTCGCGGCAATTGTAATTAAAGTAGCTGGTTAGTTTTTTGTTTGGAATAGTCAGTCTTTTTTACTCTTGGCAGGACGCATTAGTTCTTTGTGGAATGCGCCTTTCCTTGTCCATCCTCAGTTTCTTGGGTGGGGTGTTAAGTGGCGTAGTTTTTTTTCTGATTGGTTCTTAGGCTCTCTTTTGAGAGTTTTGGGGTTTTGTCATTGGGATCGGGGCTAGTTCCTCTCGCCCGTTTTAGTTTTTGCAGGCTTTCTCCTCGGTCCTTAACTCTTCGAGGATTGTTGTACTCTATGTATTTTAATTGATGATTAATGAAATAGAAGGTCCGACTCTTGCTTTAGCAAAAAAAAATTATTGTTTTGTTTAAACTTATAACTTCAGAAAAAAACAAATGTGTTATTCCTTATTATACCATCAAATAAGAAACACTGAAAACTACATTCATCCATTTTTTTGAGTAATAGTTCACTCAAAAATGACAAAAACGTAGTATATTGTATTATTTTGAGGATTATCTTATCCAAGTTCTTTAACCCATGGAATGGAATGAGAAATAAATTGATTAGAATCTACCAATTCCATATATATATTCTCTAGCTTATTCAATAACTTATGCAAAAATAACATCCAATTGATAGTAGAATGAAAATAGAAAAAATATCTCACCACAGACGAAATCGTGGGAAACCAAAACTCTACAAACAAAATAACATTGTAAAAATCCTAGGATTAACATTGTAAAAAGACTAGGCTCTGTTGTTTTAGTTAGAGGATAACCTTTAGTCATGTATCACGTAAAAAAATTCTTCAGTCAAAGATTTGTGGCTTTCCAATTATATCTCATTGAACAAAAATAACATCCAATTGGTAGCTGATTCCTGAGGAAAATATTTGTACATTTCCAATTATATGTCATTGAACATAAATAACACCCAAGTGGTAGCTGATACCTAAATGAAAATAAAACAGTTAGCTCGTTACACTTAGAACTCATGGAAAACCAGAACTGTACCCATAGAATAACATCGAATAAAGTATAGCTTTCGCTATGTAAGTATTCTTTCTCTTCAATCAAAGATTGGGGAAGTTTCAATTATGTGCATGAAAGACTAGTGAATTGTAGTCTAATTTATCACAGGATTTGGATTAGGACAGAGAAGTGGGGAGGAGGTTCCCAGTAATACGATTTGGATTAGGACTGAGAAGCGGGAAGGAGTTTCCTAGATGACTGATCATAAATATACCATTTATGCTATATAACTCTTCATATCCAGTAATGCTAATTTGTAGTGGTTGTTGTTGTAAAACCATGTGGTGTTATTGATGCTACTGCACATAATTATTGTAAATACGTGTTGTCTTGATAGGGGCTTAGACCCAGGTTCAGAGTTAGCTATGCTAACCAACGAAACCCTACACTACCGACCCTTTCGGCAAGAGTATTCTTAGCGCAGACTGTAGTCTCGCCTACGAAAATATTGGGGGATGTTAGAACTAGGCTTCTACATCCAGAAGGTTATGTGATGTAGCAGTGAGGTGCTTCTTTAATATAGGGCCTGATCCGACCTTCGTGAACCCTTATCTTCAAAATCATAGACTTAAAGTGCTTTCTACTTAAATAGATCTATGAGCTTCTCTTAAGTGTTCTAATATGCGTAAGTTGTCATACAAAGTAGATATGGATATTCGCGATGCAATTAAAACAATATTATAGAGAATCGAACCATAACCAAACATAAAAACATAAACACATAATTATACAAATAACACAAAAAAATGCTTCAAATATGCTTTATTACTTCATATCTTCAATGAATACACTTCTTATGACCTTATGCACACAACTACAAGGGCCCGCACACTTAGCTGCAGATTTACCAAGGTATCCATGCACTCAGCTGCAGGAGCCTTCCCCTTCACCAGAATAAAGAATCACAGACTCAAAACCTTATTCATGCACTTCATAACACTTCTTAATGACTCCTAGATGACTGCCTTTTATATCTTTTACATTACATTACCATGGTCCATGCACCATGAGTAGAGCTCATTTTTTATTCAAGAAAACCCATCCCTTTACAAAATAAGGGGCTTTGAACTGCCTAACAGCCCCTTTGACTATTAACATTATATGTTATTTGTCCACTCCTCTAAATGCAAAGACTTAACAATATTATGAAAATTTACTCAAAAATTAGACCTGGGGGACCCCATCCCAACAGGTCCCCAACACAAACATGTGATTCGTCCCAAGTCACTCTGCCGGTATGTCCTTGATGGGTGCTTTAAAGTCACTAAAATTTGTCTTCAATGCTTGAAGCTCTTATGTGCACTACGTGATGACCTGTCGAATATCCTCAAGCAAATTCTCAATAATTGGCTCCTCTACTACTAAGCCCATGGTCCTCTGCAACTACTACATACCTTCTAGTTTACTCTCTACAACATGAGAGAGTTGACTAGCTTCATCCGCCCAAGGTTACATCTTTCTTAAATGATGGATGCTTTTCGGTATAGCTTGTCTAGCTTCTTCTGAATGTCCTTTCCTTTCTAGAGTCTAGTGAACCATTGCATAGGTGCTAAGGTCCGCGCTTTTTTCCTGATTTCATCAAACTACATTTTTTTCTCCTATGTTGTCTTCAATCTTTTGTACATGTGGGTCCTCTTGCAACAAGGCCAACATCGCCATGGTATTCTAAAAAATATGGTTTCTCCAAGGATATGTGGTGTTTGTAGGAGGAGTAGAATTCATTATGTTTGTTAATCCCCACTCTGGAAATTCCCAATAGACTTCCTGTCAATTCTCCCCAACATGCAACACTTCTCTTGGCTCAGACTCAGGTGCAAAATCTCACAAGATTTATTCAAGAGGTAAAGTGTCCAACTGTAGAGTGGGATGCCATATTTATAGCCAAATTAAAATTTGAATGCCTTGAATGCATTCAGATCCTCCTCATAAATGCAAATTTGGCAACAAATTTTCATAGATATGCCCCTTAAGTGCACTTCCCCTGATCCCTTTAACGACAAAATTGTGGTCAAATCAATTGTAGCTTTTCCAATAGTCACATTTTGGGTAGGCTACGTTGGATACTCCCTTATGGTGTAGCTACATTGTCACAAATTTCTCCACCTGTGCTATCTCCCAAAACATCGTGTAGCCCTCCTTCTTCGACGGAACCATTTCTCGGAAGAGTAGTTTATAGTCCTGTGCTTCCTTTTAGATTCCCAAAGCACTAAGACTTTCCTGCCATCATATAGTCATTGTGTCCTTGCAGAGGCTGGATCATCCCTATAGACCTTCGATTTTCTCCCATTGATCCTTCTAGGAAACAACTCCCCATTCAGCTTTGCAAGTTGAACTGTGCCACCATCTGAAATATCCTTCATCACATAGGGCCCGAGCCAATGCATTTGAAACTTCCCTGGAAACATTGTGAACTTGATGTCATATATTAGGACCAAATATCCATTCTTGAATGTGTGTTTCTTAATGTGGAGATCATGCCACGCCTTTTCCCTATATTTCTGCACCTGCTGATGAAAAACAACCAAAAAGTGATCCTCCTCCAAAGCAAGTAGTTGCAGTAAGCATTCCTCCATGCAGTCACCATCTACCATCTCAACTAATATTGCGATCCTTAGGCTGGGCACAATATACTCCATTGCAATCACTGCTTCTTGTCCATATACCAGTCCAAACAAGGTTTTCCCTATTAGTTTCTTACAAGTCCCCCTATATTCCCATAAAACTATTGGTATTCGCACATCCCAGTCATTCTTATTAACATTGCAGATCTTCGTTAAGGCATCCTCTAATATTTTGTTAAAATCTTCGACAGTTCCATTCACCTAGGGATGATATAGTGTACTTTTCTGATGATGCATTTGGATCTTTTATGTCAATGCCTTAATTGTTTCATTTAAGAAGTTTGAACCTCGTTCACTCATCAAGATCTTCAGGCATCTATACCGTGATAGAATATATTTGAATATAAACTTTGTAGCAGTTTCTATGCTACAATCCTTCACGGGTTGTGCCTCAGCCCATCTATTCATGTAATATGTCGCAGTGATAATATAACGTGCACCAGTCTTCTTCCTTGGTGGATTAATTGGTCCAAAGAAGTTAATTTCCCATTTATCAAATGCTTCAAAATGTGATCTATGGATTTAAGGGAAATTCATCCCTTCGCGATGGTCTTCCAATCCTCTAACACACATCGCACACACTATAATATTCCTTAGAATATTTATGTATCATAGGCCACCATAATCCTACACATAGAATCCTCTGTGCAGTTTCCTTACCTACATAGTGTCGTCCTATGACACCACCATGCCCTTGAGCCAGAATACTATGTCGTTCATACTCAAGTACATATTGGTGCAGAACTTCATTTGGTCCCATCTTGTATAAATGTCCTGCAATCACTGAAAAATATGCAGCCCTGACTACTAGTTCCTTATTTTGTTGCATTCGATATCCTTTAGGAGATAAGCTAGTAGATAGAAAATAAATAATGTCGGAAAAATATTCATCAACTACTCTCACAACAAAGAGTTGTGTGTCAGGTAACTGTTCATCAATATTAGTGTGTTCTTTTTCATTCTCGATCCTAGAGAGGTGATGAGGTCCATAATTCAACCTCCCTAACTTAACTATCACTTCAAAATCATACTGCTCAAAGAGAATAAACCATCTACAAATCTTCCCCTTGACACAAGCTTATTGACCAGGTATTTCAATGCAGAATTATCTGTGTACATCTTAAAGTGTGCACCTAGAAGATAATGTCTAAATTTTTGTAGTGCATATACCATGGCCAATCCTTCTCATTCTATGGTTGATTAATTTCTCTCTGCCTTAGATAGTTTCCTACTTGCAAAGGAAATCAGATGGTCAATATCAACTTCACCTGGTTGAGTTAAAACAACTCCCAATGCCATAAAGGATGCATCCACGTGCACATGAAATTCTTTCTTCCAATCTGAGAATACTAGGATTGGTGCAATAACCATATTCTCTTTTAGAACATCCAATATCTTATGAAAGTCATCATCCCAACAAAACATAGCATCCTTATTCAAAAAATTCTCCATTGGCACATTGATTTGCGCATACACCTTTATAAACTTCTTGTAATACCTTGTATGACCCAAAGTTGTCTCTAGCTACTTTACATTCCTGTGTGGATCCAAATTGATAATTACAACAATCTTGGCAAGGTCTACCATCAATCCTTGCTTACATACAACATGTCCCAATAGTATTCCATAAGGTACATAGAGCACAGAGACTTTGTAAACCTATTGCGTCATATTGTAGTGACCTCATGTAACTGATTCTCCCAGTTTTCTAATTCTTGATCTGAGTTTTATTAGAATGAGCTATCCTTGTCCCAACTAATTTGTTCATCTACAGTGGGATTAATGTAGTCTTTGTCTTGTGCAATGAGATTATATATGTGATCAATGTCTTCATCATCATATTCATCACAGACTGGTTCTATGTATCGTGCACCTTCAGCTAGATCCAATGAAACAACCACTCTAAGGCCGTTCTTTTGAAACACCATGCTTCGTTTCTTCAAATTAATAATAGAATTCATGTCGAAAGCCCAATCAATCCTGAGAAGTGGTGGGTATGGATTATTTTCATCTACTATTTCAATAACTTCAAAATCTGCGAGCAAACTAGCTCCCTCAATATCTACAGTCACTCCATGCAGAAGACCCATCAAAATGATCTTTTGTTGGTTTTCCATGCACATTTGGATTGGTGACCACAACAACTAATTGGTTTCCACATACATTCCCAAGACTTCTTTGGTAATACTTTAGCATCATAACCTAAGTCTAGAATTATCTGGTCCATGTCAAAATCACCTATTTGTGTTGTCAACCACATTTTTCTACTAGTCCTCTTCTTGCTTTGGTTCACCTTATTCACTATGTGTTATTCTGGTGATGAATTGTCCTTGCTAGAAAAATTATATATCAGTTCTTGTAGTCCTTCAACATCCTTTTAATACCTCAACAACTTCATGCGTGTTAGGAAAAATGACTTCAACACCATGGGATCTGAGTCCTCTGTTGCAGTAAGTTCTTTAGTTTCTATTTTCATGTGGCTATTTGTTTATGAGTTTTAGATGTAGAAGCACCTGGATCGATAAAAAAATTTATTTCCTCCATAAATGTCTCCTTTTCTCTTCGTAAGTCAAATCTAGCATTCTTCTCACCAGCCCCGTGAACCCATGAATCTGATACCGATTGCTTGCCTTCTACCTTTTTTCACCAGTGGCTATAACGCTTCACATGACTATATTGACACTAAGATTATCTTTGCGTGGCTTAGATATCATCATCTAAATTTTCTGTGTCAGTTGTTGGTTCTTCATTTCCTACATCTTTGCTATTAATACATGACAATCTTGTATAGCATGATCAAATTTCTTATAGTATTGACAAAAAGGATGAGTTGGATTCAAATGGTCATGCACAAAATTTCATGCTTATACATAGTTGTAGTAGATGATATGGAACATATCTCTTGCAATGCCTCCTCCACATCCTTGGAATGCTCCACGAGCTACAGGTGGGCCTTGATCATTATCAGTATGGGTTTCATCCTACATCATATACATTGGGGTTATGTCTATCATCAAGTAATAACTTTGACAATCTCTTTCATCGTGGCCAACTGATTTACAAAATTTACAAAATAGTTTCTTTGGAGATTGTACAAAATTTTGCAACATATAACAATTGTTTATCAGATGCATTCCTCACACTTGGAAGATACTACACCAGACACTTGAACCAATGCTTGATTTAACAGGAGATTTTGGTTTTAGTGGGTTGGGACCTCCCGCATCAATATAGTTCTGGTACACAAGGCATTGATCCTTATAGTGGCGTATATACTTGCAGTTCGTGCAACAAACTTTAGGGCATAATCTAGACTCAACCCACTTTCCCTTCTTAAGATCCTATAACTTCATATGTAGGCTTGCTAATTGTGACTGGATGTGTTGGACTCCTATATTCGTATCTTGGACCAGCAAAGCCTCCAACTTCATCGTGATCTCAAATTCTTCAGCCTAATATCTTATCTTTTGTTGTGACAAAGGAAATGTTCAGTGTGGAAATAGCGAAGCTATTTACCATTCCTTATGTTGTTCATCTGAAATATGAAGATTCTCTTGCCATAGTAAGCATTTCAAACTCTAATATATATACCACAAAGATTCATTAGCCATCTGCTTGATCTCATTTATTTCAGTAACACGTCGAGCTTTTGATTTTGGCTTTCTAAATTCTACGTTCAAGGCAATCTTTATCTCAGCCAATGTAGCATTCATATTGGTTGCACTATATTTCACATACCATGTAAGTGCTTTATCCTATAGCACTTTAACCATTTTCACTTTCTTCATGTCATCATCATTAATTTGTTGCACCGTCCACATAGCTTTTGCTATGAACCAAAATTGATCAGGATCCTCTGATCCTTAACCCTTGAATATAGACATTTTCAATGTATGCTTGAGGTCGAGGCCTAAGCATAGGTGTATGAGGTGGCGATGGAAATGTAGAGGGAGTGGATGGATGTGGAATCCAAAAAGTTTCATGACCTTCTGTCTACGGTGCACCTCTAGACATGTTAGGGATGGTCCTTTCTCCTTCACTATCTGATTCACCTAATAATGGACTATACACACCCTCAATCCCAATCAACTCTAAATATTTCTCTTCTCTGCATATACTTGGTCTGACCTCTTTTAAACATCAATTCACAGGCATAACACGCTTTTCACACAACATAATTTTCATCCAAGTTTTTAGCAATTTCAGGTACTTACTTCTTGGACCCTTAAAGAATCGATGTTCAACTTCGTTATAAGATACATATGTGTCAATTTAAAATTCAGTGATGAAACCACCAAAAATACTATCGATCCAATAGTCAACAACCCTTACAACCTTAAAATCAGAGCCTTCCCAATGCTTGATCAGTTCAGGCTTCCACACAATAGGATCATCATATTTCCAAGTAGATTCGTTGTCCACTAACTTATAGATCCACTCATGTAATTTTCAAGGGAATGATGTAAAGAAAACTTTGTGCACTTCTATGTAGATATCTCTTTGTAGCCACCTTTATTTTTACCAGCAAAGATTCTAGTTTTCCTGAGTTGCAAACTTGTGCAACTTCTAATCTACCCACTTCTCGAGTTCTTTCTTAGTTGGTATCCATGGATGTCACATCACACATACCTTAGATAGATCCTAGCCCTTGCAAGAAAACCATTTGTTCACTTGAGGGGGCTTAGATCCAAGTTTAGAGTTATCTACGCAAACCAACAAAACCCTACACTACAAGCCATTTTGGCAAGAGTTCGCTTAGCACAGATTGCAGTCTCACCTGATGCAGTATTGGGGGATGCTACAACTAGGCTTCTGCATCCAAAAGGCTATGTGATGTAGCAGCGAGGCCTTTCTTTAATCTAGGGCCTGATACGACCTTCTCAAACCCTTATCTTCAGAATCATAGACTTAAAGCAATCTCTATTTAAATAGATCTATGAGCTTCACCTAACTGTTATAATATGCATAAGTTATCATACAAAGTAGATCTAGATCTTTGTGATGTAATTAAAACAATATTATAGAGGGTTGAATCATAATGAAGCATAAACACAGAAATAAATAAGTATACAAAAAATGCTCATAATTGCTTCAAATACTCTTTATTACTTCATATCTTCAATGAATACGCTTCTTCAGACCCTGTGCACACAGCTAAAGGGGCCTATGCACATAGCTACATGAGCCTTCCCCTTCGCCAGAATATAGAATTACAGACTCAAAGTCTTATTCATGCACTTCATAAAGTTTCTTAATGACTCCTAGATGATTGCCTTTTATATATTTTATATTACGTTACGATAGTCCGTGAACCATTGTTGGAGTGCATTTTTTACTCAAAACGACCCAACCCTTTAGAAAATAAGGGTTCTTGACCAGCCTAATGGACCCTTTGACTCTTAACTTTATGCGCTATTCATTCTCTGCTCCTCAAAATGCGAAGACTTTACAATATTACGAAAATTTACTAAACAATTTGACCTAGGGGACCCCCTCCCAACAATAGGTAATCATGCACTTGTATAGTTTGATGAACTAAATTAGGCCTCCCTGTAGTTTGCAGTTGTCCAATATAATCCAATATTGTGCTGGAAATTTTTGGGTCCCTATAATACTAGTAATTACCCCATTACTATTGTAGTTATACCCCTTATTTATATTGTTGTGCCCCTATTACCCCCATATTGTTATTTATGTGCCCCATAGAATCCCTCTATTGTTATTTTTGTGGCTTTATATTATTATTGTTAGGTCGGCTGGATTATATTGTGACTCCTTAGACTCCTATATATAGAAAGGAGGTTTTGTCATTTGTATCATCCAAGAATTGTTCATTTATGTAATGTAAAGGAGGTTTCCCCCTCGAAGAGGCTGAATTCTAAGGCGTTGATCTCTCTTTTCTATCTTTTCTTGAGCTGGTTTCATAACATTTGGTATCAGAGCTTTAGATTCTAGGGTTTCGCTGCTCCAAACAGGTCATCGTGGAATTTTCGCTATAACCTTTTTTCTGTGATGTTTCAGAAGTCGCACAAAAAACCCATTTGAGAAGAAATTGTGCTGAACCTTGGGTCCAAATTTTAGGGCGTTTCACACGATATTTTCGGAGATATGATCTGAGGAATTTGGTCTTTTTGCAGACTCCTGAATTACACTCAAAACAGGTGACCTGGGGAAAATCGTCATAACTTTCTTTCTGAGCATCGGATTGAAATTTCGTAAGAAGGTACAGAAAGAGAACGGACTGTAGTTTTCTTTTATATATTTTTTAGAGTCAAAGGTTGAAACTATGACACGTGGCACTTCATACAAGTTCGCTCTACTGAACTAGTCTATAATCAGGTCACTGCTGGAGATTGTGCATAACTCTTTCTTGGAGAATCCAATTTGGATCAGACTAGTGGCATTGGAAAGAGGACATAGAAGGCTACTACAGGTCACAATTTCAGAACTGGATGATTCGAAATTACAGAGATACATCAGATTCAATATCAGGCTTCTACAAAGTAAAAAAAGGTGTGTAGTTTTTTTTTTAATTTTTGCATAAGCTTGGTTTGAAGGAATTCAAAGGGCATAGTAAAGCATTATTATCGGTAACTGATGCCCCGAGGAAAGAAAATGAAAACACCTAGTAAGGAACCTGAAAGCTCTAGCATGACTCATGAAGAAGAGGAAGAAATGCTACATGATATATCAAAATTACAAGAACAAGTGCAACAAATGTCACGCTCACAAAAGCTAACAGATGCTAAGATAAATGGCATGGAATCTAAGATAAAGGGCATGGAAGCTCAGGTGAATGGCATGGATGCTAAAATTGATGGCATGGATGATAAGATGGAAGAATTGAAGATAAATATGAATAAGTTGCTACAAGAAATGGTCACTAAGGGTGAAAGAGTACTAAAGGAAACTCATGATGAGAACAAAAGAAATGTTAATCATGATTCCATAGACTCTAATGTTGGATCGAAGACTCACCATGTTCCAAAAATCGATATGAGGAAGTTTGATGGCAAGGATCCCGCCACATGGATATTACAGATGGAGCAATTCTTCGATCTCAATAATGTGCAAAACACACAAAAGGTACGTATGGCAACTTTATATTTGGAACCAAATCAGTTTGTATGGTATCAATGGCTTTGTTCTCGTAAACAATTTATCACTTGGGCAATTTTTACGGAAGAATTGATAGCACATTATGAGGATACAAAAAGCAACACTTTTTTTAGCCAATTGATAAGTCTCAAACAAAAGGGTTCAATAATGGAGCACATTGAGGAGTTCCAAAAATTGAACATAAGGGTAAAAGATATTCCAGAGGAGCATAGGATTGATGTGTTCATAGGGTCTTTAAAGGATAATATCCAACATGATGTGCGCCTTTGGGAACCTGATTCATTAGAGAAGGCATTCAGGTTAGCAAGAAAAATGGAAAGCAAAATTATGGCAACTAGGAAGCATACCATTCACAACTATAAAGACGGAAGTGTTGTTGCCCATAGTCTTCCACAACCTACAAGGTTGACACCACAACAATTGGAAGAAAAAAGAGCAAAAGGGCTTTGTTACAATTGTGATAGCAAATACACAAAGGGTCATAAGTGTGCTGAGAAGAAATTATTCTACATAGATTGTGAAGAGGAAGAAGAAAAGGAGCAAGAAAGGTCAAAAGAAGAGGATATATTCCAGGAACAAAGCCTAGATGAAGAACAAATAAATCCGACCATATCTTGTAATGCATTGGCGGGAATTACCACTCCTCAAACCATCAAGATAGAAGGACAAATCAAGAAGAAAAAGGTAATAGTGTTGATTGATTCAGGAAGCACCCACAATTTTATTCATTGTAGGGTAGCAAAAGAATTGAATTGCTTCCTATATCCAGCACCAGAGTGTCAAGTGATGATTGCAAATGGAGGAACAATAAATTGTTCTGGAAAGTGCCATAATATCAAGCTATCCATGGGAGAATATGTATTGACTAGCCCAATGCTTTCCATTCCAATGGGAGGTGCTGATGTTGTACTAGGAGTCCAATGGCTACAATCCTTGGGTACAATAGCTTTTAATTTTCAAGAACTTTTCATGAAATTTTCTGTGGAAGGAAAGGAAGTTGAATTAAGGGGTATTGCAGGGAAACCAGGAAAGATAATCAGCTCTAATGGCATGACAAAGCTTCTAAAAAAGGAGCAAAGAGGTGTAATTGCACAATTATGTTCGCTAGATGTTTCCACATTGGAATCATCTATTTCTCCAGATCTCCAAAAAGTCCTGGACAATCATTCCAAGGTATTTGAGACTCCCAAAGGTCTCCCACCTATGCGTGATCATGATCATGCTATTCATCTGATTCCAGGAAGTGTTCCTCCAAACATCAGGCCGTACAGATATCCCTATGTCCAAAAAAGTGAAATTGAACGTATGGTTGCAGAAATGCTAGAGGCTGGTATAATTCAACCGAGTCAAAGTTCTTTCTCAGCTCCAGTAGTATTGGTGCACAAGAAGGATGGATCATGGCGCATGTGTCCAGATTATAGGGAGCTCAACAAGCTCACTATTAAAGATAAGTTCCCCATTCCTGTCATTGATGAATTACTGGATGAATTGCATGGATCAATTTACTTCACCAAGTTGGATCTTCGTTCGGGATATCATCAAATCAGAATGAAGATTGAAGACATTCCGAAAACGGCATTTAGAACTCATGAGGGTCATTATGAATTTTTGGTCATGCCTTTTGGCCTTACCAATGCACCTTCAACATTTCAAGGTTTGATGAATTCAATTTTCAAACCATTCCTTAGAAAATTTGTGTTAGTATTTTTTGATGATATACTAATCTACAACAAGTCTTGGAAGGATCATGTTGAACATGTTGACAAGGTGCTACAACTATTGGAGGAGAAACAATTATATGCAAAAAGATCCAAATGTTTCTTTGGAGTCCAGGAGGTGGAATATTTGGGTCATATTGTATCTCATGAAGGAGTTAAGGTAGACCCTAGCAAAATTAAAGCCATTAAGGAATGGAAAATCCCCACATCCATAAAGCATCTGCGAGGATTTCTTGGGTTGACAGGGTATTATCGCAAGTTTGTTAAGAATTATGGGAGAATAGCAGCACCTCTAACAACATTATTGAAGAAAGATTCATTTTCATGGACTCCGGAAGCAACAAAGGCCTTTGAACATCTTAAAGAGGCAATGTGCCAAGCACCGGTCTTAGCTACACCGGACTTCACAAAAACCTTTATTGTGGAATGTGATGCTTCAGGAAATGGAATTGGTGCTGTTCTAATGCAAGATGAAAGACCCATTGCTTTTGAAAGTCGTCCAATCAAGGGAAAGTTTTTAAGCAAAGCTATTTATGAGAAGGAAATGTTGGCAATACTCCATGCACTTAAGAAATGGCGACCCTACCTAATGGGAAGACACTTCAAGGTAAAAACGGATCATGATAGCCTTAAATACTTTTTAGAACAAAGATTATCCTCTGAAGAGCAACAAAAGTGGGTCACAAAGATGTTGGGTTATGACTTTGAAATCATCTACAAAAAAGGGAAGCAAAATGTGGTGGCAGATGCACTCTCAAGAAAGGATGAGGATGTGGAAGCATTGTTGTGTGCCATTTCTATTATCCAACCAGATTGGATAAACGAAGCAAAGGAGGAATGGAAGAATGACGAAGAAGTGTGGGCACTTATTCGAAAGCTACAACAAGATTCCAGTACTTCTGATACATTTAGCTGGAAAAATGATTCGTTATGGTACAAAGATCGCTTATACCTCTGTAAGAATTCCCAGCTAAAACAAAAGATTCTTATGGAATTGCACACTTCTCCCTTAGGAGGGCACTCAGGATTTTTAAAAACTTACCACAGGGTTAAGAAGGAATTTTTTTGGGATGGCCTTAAATCAGATATTCAAAAGTTTGTGGCGGAATGTTTGGTTTGCCAACAAAATAAAGTTGAAACAATTAAGACACCGGGTCTATTACAACCTTTATCCATTCCAAGCCAACGTTGGGAGGAGGTTTCAATGGATTTTATCACAGGTTTACCCAAGTCTGAGGGAAAGAGTGTCATCATGGTGGTAGTTGACAGACTTACCAAGTATGCACACTTTTGTGCATTATCACATCCATTTAAAGCCAGTACAGTTTCTACTGCATTTATGGAAACAATTCAAAAGCTACATGGAAACCCAAAGATTATTGTAAGTGACAGAGATCCCATTTTCACTGGAAATTTTTGGACAAAATTATTTTCTTGTCTTGGTACTCAGTTAGCTCATAGCTCATCTTATCATCCTCAATCTGATGGGCAAACTGAGATAGTAAACAAATGTTTGGAAGGATATCTTCGTTGCTTTGTATCTGATAAACAGACACAATGGGTCAAATGGTTGCCTCTGGCTGAATGGTGGTATAACACTTCCTTCCATACAACAACAAAAATGACCCCATTTATGGCACTTTATGGGTATCAACCACCATCCATCACATCATATTTAAGAGAAAATTCTAAGGTTCAGGCAGTGGAACATCACATCGAACATCAACAACAAGTCCTCCAACTCTTAAAGGATAACCTCGTGTTGGCACAAAATAGAATGAAACAACAGGCAGATCAACATCGCAGTGAAAGAAGTTTTGATGTAGGTGATTGGGTATTCCTACGGCTACAACCATATAAGCAAATGTCCCTAAAGCAAGCTAAGAAGGATAATAAATTATCACCAAAGTATTATGGTCCGTACAAGGTGTTGGAAAAGATTGGTACTATGGCATACAAATTGGAGCTTCCTGCAGCTTCTCGATTGCACCCAGTTTTCCATGTTTCATGTTTAAAGAAGGTTATAGGCGACAAGCTCCCAGTTCAAACAATATTGCCAGAACTTGACGAGGAAGGAAAAATTATATTGGAACCGGAAGCAGTCACAGAAACAAGAACTCGACAGCTACGAAATCGATCAATTTCAGAGTATCTTATCAAGTGGAAGAACTTATCCGCTGAAGATTCCACATGGGAGGATGAGAATTTTATGCAGAAGTATCCAGAACTACTCAAGCGTTGAGGACAACACTTTTTTGAAGGAGAGGGGCATGTTGGGTCCCTATAATACTAGTGATTACCCCATTACTATTGTAGTTATACCCCTTATTTATATTGTTGTGCCCCTATTACCCCCATATTGTTATTTCTGTGCCCCATAGAATCCCTCTATTGTTATTTTTGTGGCTTTATATTATTATTGTTAGGTCGGCTGGATTATATTGTGACTCCTTAGACTCCTATATATAGAAAGGAGGTTTTGTCATTTGTATCATCCAAGAATTGTTCATTTATGTAATGTAAAGGAGGTTGCCCCCTCGAAGAGGCTGAATTCTAAGGTGTTGATCTCTCTTTTCTATCTTTTCTTGAGCTGGTTTCATAACAGAAATGAAGAGGAGGAAAGAGACAAGATAAAACAAAATTCACACACACAATAACACAAATTGTGCCTCTTCAATTGATCACACAAACTTAATGATTAAAATGAACCTAGTGAGGGGTATTTAAATTTTTTCAACTAGGGGCTCACTAAAAATAAGTTTAATATGAAACCACACACTAAATTCAACTTTACCCAAAATAAGACTTAAATCAAACTCGTTCACACTTGAATCAGATAACTAATTCTCTAAATTTAGGAAACTCTACATGGAGTAATTAGCTATCTTCAACACTCCCCCTTAATTACAACTACTAAACTAAGACATGACTCATGACAAGTCAAACATGCCTGTTGGTCTGAGTCTCAGCCAGACTTACAACACCCAATTTTCCTATGTGAAATTGAAATTAATATTTTTTTAATGCCTTAGTGTATATGTCAAACAATTGAATACTCGATTTACAAGGCTTCAAGTAGACTTCTCGATTACTCACAAGTTCTGTAATAAAATGATATGTTGTATCAATATTCTTACTCTTTTGGTGAAGCACACTATTCTTGGATAGTGCAATGACTGAGGTGTTGTCACTATATATTTTTCTTGATCCTTTATGTTTATACTAAATTCCATCCAAATTTCTTCTTAACCATACTACTTGGCATATTGTTGATTTGTCTACTACATATTATGCTTCTGATGGTGAAAGTGTCACAATAGGTTGCTTCTTAGATGCCCATGAAATCACACCTGAACCAAGATGGAACACATAACCAGGAGTGCTCTTCCTATCATCCAAACATCCTACAAAATCATTGTCGATTTACCCAATCAAATCCTTCTTCTTTATGCTCACATACATCTACAATATGTAGTTCTTGCCATGTATATGAGAATTCTCTTTCTTTCTCTCCAATGTGAGTCTTTTGGAATATCCATAAATATAGAAATCATACTCACTCCTTGCATAATATATGTTCTTGTAGTTGTGAGATATATAATGCCGCCACAAAATATTTTGAAAAAAATTGGATTGGCATCTAATCCTTTATCACCGTTACTTAATTTCATACCTATTGCAACTAGTGTAGGAGTAGGTTTACAATTTTCCATCCTAAATCATTTTTGCAAATCTTTGGAATATTTATTTCGATAGATAAAAATTCATTTTTCAAATTGATCAACTTCTATTCTAACAAAATATTTCATAATACCAAGTTCTGTCATCTCAAAGTATTTCTTTATGGCTACTTTAAATTGATCCAATTCAAGATCACCAATATAAATCATGTCTTCCACATACAAGTAAAAAATCAAAATATGTTCATGCTCATTTACCTTTGTGTACAAGGTAGGCTCAATGTTTCTTCTAAAAAATCCATTATTGATCATATAACTATGAACTCTTCTATACCAGACTAGTGGTGCTTTACTGAGTTCATAGAGTGCTTTCTTCAACCTGTAAAGTTTGTCTTCTTTCCCTTCAAATTCACAACCTAGAGGCTACTGAACATAGACTTATTTTTCTAAAATTCCATTCAAGAAATTTGATTTCACATCCATCTAATATACTTTCCACTTATTGTGAGCTACTGTGGCTAAGACAACACTTTCCAATCTCGCTATTAGATAAAATGCTTCTCCAAAAACTATTCCCAGTTGTTGCAAGAATACTTTTGCTACAATTGTTGCTTTAAATATTTTAATTTCTCCTTTCTCATTCAACTTTGTCTAGTACACCCATTTCACATCAATGATATTTTTTTCCCTTGGAAAATAAACCAAATCCTATGTATCAATATTTTCAATATCTTATATTTGTTTATCCATATCTTGCACCAATTTTTCATCTCTGATAGCTTTTTCAAATGAAGAAGGTTGGAATGAAAACAATGCAAAATTTGAACTAAGATACAGATCATCAAAAATATCTTTCAGTCTTGTCATTTTTCTCTTACCATTGCTTCCTTCATCGCCTAACTGATTTGCTAGGAAATTTCCAATTTGTAGATCTTCTTGAAGATCCATGTTGTTCAAAATATCTTGGAGTCCTTGTTGGCGTGCACAATAGTACAAAATGGCTAATTAATTACTAAAAAAATGACTAAATTTTTCATATAAATGACCTTTTTTCACTCGGTGACCAATAGTAGCTAATTTACAGTATCTTATAACGCAACCAAATTTTAGTAATTTTTGTCTTAGTCATTAATTGTTTGTCTCAATTTCATCATTTAGTAATATATTTAGTAATTAATTTAGTTATTGATTTAGTCATTAATTTCCACAATTAATGGCCAAATATACAACAAAATATATTACTATATGATCACTCGACAAAATCAATTAATGACCAAATAAATATGACCAAAATGTTGGTCGTGCTATAAGATAGTGTAAATTAGCTACTAATAGTTGTATATATGAAAAATTTAGTCGTCATTCGTAATAAAAAATTTACCATTTATATTATTCATTCATCTTTTTTTGGTAGCTTCATATTCATTATATAACCGACCAATTTAGGATTTTATATTCATTTCAATTATTTTCATTAATAATAGTTATAAATGACTAATTTAGTTGTGTATTCATTTTATTTTTGTTCATCATTAATCAATATAAACTACTAATTTATTAGTTTCAGATTGATTTTATGTATTCATTATTAGTCAACATAAATTAATTAGTGTGATTTTTTGATTAGATTAAAAAAAATGTCATACAATATGCATGTTCATTTAATACGAGAACAAAAGTTACATATGTTAATTACAATACTAAATAATATCAAGTGCAACTATAAATAATTTCAACCACAAATTATATTATACAAAATGTCGAGTATTACAGTATGAGTTTCCAACTTAATATTGGACGGCCTATAATTTACACATGAAATATTGTTTAATCACTTCAAAACATTATCATTATATTGCCAAAGCATTGCAAGTGAATTCACCAACTCATCCACCCATGTTATTCATCCACCCATGGAATTTACCCATGGTATTGTAAGTGATATCCAACCATGGTATTCATTCACCAATGGTATTTCCCCATGGTATCATGACATCCACCCATGGTATTCATTCACCCATGGAACTGACCCATGGTATCGTGACATCCACCCATGGTATTCATTCACCCATGGAATTGACCCGTGGTATTGTGACATCCACCCATGGTATTGATTCACCCATGGAATTGACTCATGGTATTGTAACTGAAAAATACTATAAGTAACAAGACACATTTTGTAAAAGGAGATGGTCTACCACAATGTATTCTTTATAGTGTTTTAATAAAAAAATTCTTTGTGGTTTTATTTACTATGTGTTCTGTCATTTTCTTTCTAGCATTGCAATTCTTCAGATCTTGGGGGCCTCCCCCCAACATTCGGATCAGTGGTATCAGTGCAGGTTACGATTCCATGGGAATGAGGGTTTCATGCATATTTCAGTTTCAAATTTTTGTAGCAATATTGAACAAACTTCAGGCACACGCTGCGACCTCCACAGAGCACTTTCTTGGGCCAAGCAAGAAGAATTTTTCTTTTTTCAATTTTTTGTAGGAATTTTTTTTTTGGGTGGTGAGTTTGTAGATCCGATCTAAAACATTTGATACAATATTTACGAAAAAAATAACATATCTGGATTGCTTACAAAAAATACCAAAAAAAAAAAATCAGCCAAATTGGAGTCTAGATGAGGAAGATATCGTTGCTTTAAAATTAGCCATGTTGTAGAATTTTTTTTTATTTATTTTTTTATTTTATTTTATTTTATTTTTTTTTTTTTTTTTTTTTTTTCTGACGACAACTGGTGGATGATGACTCTCCCATCAGTTTTGAAGCTTCTGTATAGAATTTCAGAAAAAGGATTGTAGATCTGAGCTCCTCTTGAAAAGTCACCCAATTTAAAAAAAAAATGGGTCAAATCGGAGTTCGTATGTGGGAGATATCGCTCATTTAAAATCAACTATTTTTCAAAACTTCTGTGACGGCGGAAAAAATTGCAGTGCGAATTGGAGATTCTAGGGTGTCTAGATAAGGATTTCCAACACATGGGAAGATGCAAAATGGCCCTCCCACCCTACTTTAGTAGGCACGTGCTTCACATTCATCAGTTCCAGCATAGCAGCATTCAACTTGAGTTATTTGGAGACGTTCCCTCCCACCCCAGGCTATGTAGGCACCTTCTAATTCATCAACAACCAACATCATGGTTATGGCTCAACTGCACAAAATCCTTGTCATCGAAGTCCATTTGCTAGGCTGCACACTGTTAGTATCAAAGTTGGTCACAAGCATTACATGGTATCTTTATCCTCGGATCTTCATTTGTCATGGTTATGGGTCACCCACAAACCCACCCTTCATCGAAGTCCATTTGCTAGGCCGCACACTATCAATATCACAGTTGGTCACAAGCATTACAGGGTATCTCTATCCTCGGACCTTCGTTCATCATGGTTATGGGTCATCCACAAACCCACACTTCATCAAAGTCCATTTGCTAGGCTGCACATTGTCAGTATCACAGTTGGTCACAAGCATTACAGGGTATCTCTATCCTCGGATCTTCATTCATCATGGTTATGGGTTAACCACATAAAACCCTTCTCTTCAGTGGCTCTTCATATTCAACAAAGGCATCAAAGCGGGTTACGATTCCATGGGAATGAGGGTAGTGGTATTCATATTCACTAGATTACCTATATAAATAAAGCAAATAAAACATTACCATATAAAATAACATCTTAGTAACTTAGTATTCAGCCTTCAGAGAAATCTTAAGCATAATCATGCCAACTAAGTTACATGCTAAAAAGTTTAGGCTGTAGATAACTTGTGAAAACAAATAATGGGAGATTTTATGTCTAATCCTTGTTGTTTTATTCACAACAATATTTCATTCTCTAACACATGAACTTGGGCAAGTATATAGACAACTTGTGCTCAAATAATAACATGAAAGTAAACTTTTCTAATAGTCATGAAAATATTTTAACACAAAACAACTAAAAGGATTTCAATTAATATCATGTAATGCTAATCTCATATTCAAGCTTTGGATTTTGTTTAAATGAACATGATACAAATTACTTTAAATTACATAGTCAAATGACAAAACAAAATCAAAGGAAACATTCAAAATACAATCAAATAATAAAGAGAGGATATCATGGAATGGACATTGCAATTATAAAAAATATGTTTACCTGTCCAAAGATGTCTTGTCTAGCATTCTTGAAACATTTTCTTGCCCAAAATAAGCATGAGGTGAAAGAATCACAACATTTAAAACCACAAGAATTTCTGCTAGAAAGGTTTCCAAAGTCGATGGCACAAATGCCTCAACTCCTCTTGTATTCGTAAAGCATATGATGTAAAAGGTGAACTCCCATAAGCTATTTTGTCTAGAAAATCCTTTATATTTTAATTTGGAGGTAGTTCTTCTACAATATTCTATTTAACAACAATAAGAAATCTTTTATTAATGAAAATGATATGATGATAGAAATTTCAAACAACATACATAAACAATTGTGTAAAAGATTAGCCAATGAATTTCAAAACAAGCATATTGCAAAGAAACTACATCATAATAAGGTGTTTTTAAGAATTTTGTACTCACTTTATCATCTTCCAGCATAATTACAAGGTGACTATCATTTGTGCCACATGGTGGGATGCATAATGTATTCATATGTGAGCAGCCATATTTATGGGAAGGGAAAGGGAAAGGTTGTCTCACATTTGCATCTTAGGGAGATAGCTGCAGTTTAGTGTCCATAACCCCATTGTTCCACGTTAGCACCCATATTTCCAACTTGACAATCTGAAAAATGAAGGAAGAGTGTACTGCTTCAACTTCCTTGTACCTCCAATGTGCAGCAACTCCAAACTCGGCTTGTTGATGCATTTCTTTAGTATGTATTTGTATTTCTAGTGGAAGACCATCATCCCCAAAAACAACAATATGCAAAGACTGATACCTAAAGTGTTTGGACCACAACAAGTGTTAGGAGAGTAACCCAAAATATCCCATTGGCTTTTCCCTACCCTAATCTATAAATAATGACTTCAATAGAGCAGAATGATGTATATCTCAAATCAGGGAAAGCATAAAATATATATCCTTTGCATATGAAAATGTAGTGCTAAATTAAAATTCCTATATTTGAGGAGTCACAGAAATGCAAAAGATTTTCAAAGGGGATGTTGATGAATGATGTAAGTAGAAGCATCCATTATCCAACATATCCAATGGATTTTTTTTTTAATAGTATCTTATCAAGAAATAGTGCAAATTATGACACCACCACCATGCAAAACTTGCCAATATGCCACCATGCAAAACTTGTCAATATGATTGGTGATATGCCATTTAAGTTGTACATTCTCCTATAATGCCTTAAAAATGCCATCCACAAATTTGCAACAATTGATTTGACTGCCCTCTCTCATGAGATATTTCAGCATCTGATTTTCTACTTTAGGTTCTATGATGATCATCAAGAAGGGGTTTGTTAAAAGAAACTTCCTTGCCTATACTAACACTATATGATATCCCTTGTCATAATTTATTGACCTCATCGAAGCTCGGGCCTTTCATCTTTGGAGTAAAATCAAGGAAAAAAGGAATGAAGCCCCAGCAATAGCAACAAATACTATAAATGTTTTGGATGTGCCCAACACATCAATCAAAGATAGGAGAATAGGTCAACTAAATGGAATTCAACCAGCTAAGATGCCAACAGGCATCCAAAAAATTCTAAAAATCCTTCCACTACACAGAATTCAGTGACATCTACAAACAAGCAAATCAGATGGCCAACAAGATCACAAGCATTGAGCTTTGACTAGTTGGAGTATGGAACCTGTGCAAGTTCAATGAAAAAATATATAAGAAAATGAGGACCTTTTCCCTATTACAGACCTAAAAATGGTAGTCATGTATGCATCATATAGGAAGGGACATGTGCAGTGGCATATCCCATAGCTTTGGTATCACCCCTCATAATAATGAACAAACAAGGTATGTAGAACCCGTGGTGGCTAGGAAGGACTAAACCAAAATGAAGAACTGAAATATTGCAAAAGGAAACCTCACAACAAATAAAACTCATACCTAACATCTAAACATAGGAAAAGTACACCATGCAGTGCAAATTTTTCAATCTAGTCAAGTCGTTATTGACAATAATTAGTTTCCTTGTGATGCTAATAGCTTTGGATCATAAATTCATGATGCTAGAGAGCACATTCAAAACAAGTATTATTCATTGGCATAGTGTAGTTACAATGCATGGTCCTTATCAAACAATCTTCATAAAGGGAATGATAATAAACATGAAAATTTTAATAATAATCGAAAGGTCTTAAAAGGCATGTCAAATTGATAGTGCAGAACATATTTGCCTTTCAAAACTATGAACTCCTTAGTTAAGGTGACACACAAGAGTCAATATTTCATTTCAAGAGAATTATGGAAATTTGGTCAAATAACTAAGGTTAGAGATGGAAATACTTCATGATAGAAGAGTATAACGTATTTTTCATTCATAACTTACCATGGTGCATATTCTATATGTTTAATCAAAACCCCTTGTGACATTGTTAGGGCCACATTTCTTAATCAGGAATGGAATTTATACGGTCCCTGGAGATCTAGTTCTTATGTCATTTCTATTGATGACCTATAGTTTACTTGAAATACAATGTAAGGCAGCCAATCCAAAGCAACAATTATCCTTATAGTGGGAACACTTTGTATTGTAAACATCTCTGTTCTCTATCACTAGCTTCCTATTATCACCTATATGATAATTGGTTATGATTGCCAAAATGATGTTTCCTCTTCAATTAGTGACCAATTTTAGATTCAAGCAATGTAGAAAGTCAATCTGAAGTATGCACACTTCTTACTCTTTCAGATTAAAAAATTTGGAAATTGGAATAACATGGAATGATCTATATAAACAAAGGAAAAACCTAAAGGCCACAAGTTAATTGAAACTCGAGGTAGCTCTTGCGTTAGGCTTTGGGTTAGTGCTCACTATTTAGTTTAGGTTGTTTTAATGTTTTCTTTTAAAAAATTTAAGACGTGTGATATTTTCTAAAGGGAGGGTTGTTGGTTATGGTTACAGGGTACCCAAAAGTGCATGAGTTGATGGACCAATCCTTCATTAGAGGAGTTGATCAGGAAGAGAAGTCCCCCAACTACCTTGAGGACTACTAAGCATCCCCAGGATAGTTGATGGATGCCAAGGAAATTCCTCAACCATCCTTGGGACAGGTAAAAACACCAAAATGAAAGATCCAAGATATTTCTTTAGGGCATCCCCTACTCCACCCTTCAAAATATGAATTTTTAGGGGCCTCAAGGGGAAATACTTTTCCCTCAACCTATGGAGGATTATTTACAAATGGAGGGGACACGAAATTTTTTTCATGTAATAAAAACATGGAGAAATATAAATTTAATTCAGCCATGAGTCCTTGAAATCACTAGCAACGTATTAAAGAGGACTTGTATATGATAATATACAAACTTGAAGATACCACTTATGAATGATTTGAGAATAGGTCAGCCAATTGACATTCAACCAACTAAGGTACCAGTAAACATCCAAAAAAATGCTAAAAATCCTTCCACTACATAGAATTCAATCACATCTACAAACAAGAAAATATATGGCCAACAATATCACAAGCAATGAGCTTCGACTAGTTGGAGTATGGAACTTATGCAAGTTCAATGAAAATATATATAGGAAAATGAGTACCTTTTCCCTATTAGGGACCTAAAATTGGTAGTCATGTATGCATCATATAGGAAGGGACATGTGCAATGGCATATCTCATAGCTCTGATATCACCCCTCATAATAATGAACAAACAAGTTATGTTGAACCCGTGGTGGCTAGGAAGGACTAAACCAAAATAAAGAAATTAAATATTGCAAAAGGAAACCTCACAATAAATAAAACTCAGACCTAGCACATAAACTTAGGAAAACTACTCCATGCATTGCAACTTTTTCAATCTTGTCAAATGTTCATAACAAATTTTAACCCAAACAAGTCTGCAATGGATAAGTGTTCCTCTATGTTTCTTAAAGAAACTTCAAAAACAACCAATTTAAATAAACCCCATCCCAAGGCATTATATCAACCAATTGTCACCAATGCACCCTTCACAATGTTCTTTTCAAGTTTTTTTTCTATTACATTGGGCAAGTGCTTCTTGTTCTATCCATTCTTGCACATTCCATAGACTTGTGCATAATGTCCTTCCCTCTTACAGTAGCAACACAAGGCATTCTTCCATCAATCTTTTCTGGACATTTTGTCAATTCTTGTCACCAAATATTCCTACTCAAATTTCTTAACATGATATTTGTTCTTGGTTGTCTTCACAACAAGAGCTTGATTAGAACACCAAATTTTGAACTTATTCTTCTTGAAGTAGCATACCACTAAATTCATCAACTAAAACAATGTCAGTTTTTTCTGAAATAATTAAACTTGTTACAAAAGTGTGACACACCCCAATGAACCTATTGCTTGTTAAAGCAACCAAATATTTCAAATCCATGGTATTATAAATAAAACATAGTTGAACATGAATATTTTATGTAGATCACATAATTAATAATATTTTGTCACCAAGTGTTGTGTCCCAACCCAATACTCTTGAGTCCTAACCATTAATGAGTAGCCATGAAACAATGCTTTCAAATTTTTATCCTTAATGGCCAAATCTCCATAATAAAAACAAAGAAAGTATCCTAGTTGTGGAAAGGTGATAATTAAAATTTAAATGAAATAAACAAGAATTGATTTACAAAATTTCATAGAAACCAAATACCCATGACCAAATTTAATCATAATCACACACAACATACAAAATACATATATTATTTCCATAACAAAATAACATTGATTGTGACCATAGACAATATAACACTTATCTTTTAATAAAAAAAGTAAAATAACCCAAAAAATTGATTGTATAAGAGGAGGATGTCTCACTTTTGGGGTTGGATAAACCCTAGTTTGACCCATGTGCATCCTTGTATTGTAGAGGTCTCCATGTGGGGTTGCTTTATTGGTTACCTGTATAAACACATGCCCTTATTTTATGATAGTGTCCCTCTCCTACTTGAATATAGAAGGGAGGAGAGAGCTCTTGTATTCATTCATCATTTTGTACTCTTCTTTGTACTTGTCTTGGAGATGTTAGGGTTTGTGAGGAAACTCTAGAAGCTAGATCCTAGGGTTCACATGGAAACCCTAGGAGAAGATAAGAAGGAAGAAAGATGTCTTGGATATTCTTGGAGAGATTGTTCTTGTGTGATGCTAGGGTTCTCTTGTGATGAGTAGGGTTTATGCTATATATGTATACTCAAGAGAAGAACATGATGTTGAAGATGATAATGGTTATTGTGTTTCTTGTTGTAGAATTAGGGTTTCTATCCTACAATAGAAGACTTGGAGAGTGGAGCTAACACCTTGCATGGGTTTTGAGATTTGTTTTTATGGGATGTAAGGCTAGTGCAAGATCATGTAGTTCATGTATTATTGATGATCCATGGAGGTATTTATTCTATTGATGATGCAAGTGTGGAAAAATTGGGGTCTGAGGATTCAAACCCAAAGATAGACATGTGGATTTGGAGACTGACACTAGAGTTGTCTTGCCACATAATTGTCTAGTGCAACATGGATGGGGTTTTCTAACCCTAAGGAAAAAAATAATGCTAGATAGTGTGGAGATATTTTGAGACACAAGCTTGTTGTTGAAGCCAAGGAGGACTTGTTGGTGTTGATGCTTGTTTGTTGGATATCATTGGTGGTGGACAGTGTTTTCATGATTTTTTTAGTAAGGGTTTTGGGGACCTTGAAATATTGTGATCACTTTGTGATAATAAATTTGTGGTATATACATGTAGTTCATCCTTATACATGCATATCAAGATTCCAACTATCCAATACTCGTGTAGTTGCCTATTTTATTTTGCAGCCTTTCATTATTTTCTTGGTTCCACCATTTTTTACACTATTCATTCTAATTTGACATATTAAGGGCCATAATTGTGAAGTGCTTTCACAAATGTTTTGAATATAATATGGAATATTTACTATTGTAAATTTGTAGTAAGTAAATTAAAT
This sequence comes from Pinus tabuliformis, assembly GCA_031772625.1. NCBI lineage: Eukaryota > Viridiplantae > Streptophyta > Pinopsida > Pinales > Pinaceae > Pinus > Pinus tabuliformis. Next base: position 662,979,499 of record CM062808.1, read on the forward strand.
TCAAATATTGTTTATGCTTGGAAAAGTGTGCTTGAAGGAATGAAACTCATTAGCATATGCCTTGTATTTTTTCTCTTGGATCACCTAGCATATTGGGGTTGTTGAGAAGTGAATTATGGACCATTGTTATTGTTTTTGAGAAGTGAATAAATCACATGTCCTTATTCTATGCTGCTACCAGATCCATAAACTTTTTTTGTGTCATGATAAGGTTAACATGGATGTTTTAAATCCCTAGCAGGTGGTTGGAAGAATGGTTGAAATGATGTCATTTCTGAAGTTGAAAAGAACTAAGTATCATTAATGCAGATATAGGTATAAATTCAAATAGAGGTATGGATTTTTCAAATTGACATGGATTAAAGGTACCATAAATGCATGCATCATATGGGACCCCAAGTCAAGTAAAACTCAAGAAATCGCAGACCAATTCAACAACAAAAAATTGGTTGTTAACAACATATTCAATCATAAAGGAAAAGGTATAAAACCATAAGGAATCCTAGAGATCTAAGATATAAACCCAAATCTGGAGTATTCACACAAAGTATCTATGGTTAGAGACAATAAAGCCAATTTCTATTGGAACAAATTGACAAAGTAAGGACACAAAGGGAAGATTTTGAGAATAAGAGGTCTCCACATTGGGAATGCTCCTTAAAATAGTTCTATATGGATAAAAAGGTTGTAATAATATTCCTTGTTAAATTTTTCATTTATCTTTAAAAGTTTCTAAGTTCTTGTTTGAGTTTCATTGTGGTATTTCTTCAAACAGTTTGACTACTTCTTGTTGTGGGTGATCTTTCTATAAATTTATTTTATGAGCAAAAAATATAGAAATTCAATTAAAACAATAGGCTTCCAAATAATTTCTTATTGCACACAACAAAACCCAGAAACTATAATTCGGTGATATGTAGCAATATCACCCACATAAAATCGTTTCTCATTCAAAACTTGAATACACAGTGAGAGGATGTGAAAGATAGAACCTGATTGTCATTAGCAGTATTAGAAGGATGCTCAAATACGATTATCAGTCCACTCGAGGTGCTTTCAAGAGTCTGGTTATGAAATATAGTACCGAGAAATTAATATATATGCCCAATATTGATGATGTTCCTTGTATCGCTGGTAAAATCATAAGAAAATTTCCCTAAGATAGCACACAGACCCAACAATGAAGCTACAATAGCACTGAAATGAAGAAGAATGATCTTCGTCCACCTTAGTGAGACCTCCAAGAGGATATATTCACATCTTCATGAATGTTTTCATAATGTAAGCTCAACGACACGTAATTATAATAGATACACATAAAGTCAATCCAAAAATATCACAAATAAATAAAACTTAATTACGTGAAAAAATATCAATTACTCAGTAAAAAAAAAAAATTACGCAGTCAAAAATATAAAACTGTAACCAAAAGCATAAGCGAAAGATATAGTAGAATATTTAGCAAAAAATTCATAAAATGCAAGAAGAGGTCAGAAAAACATGGTATATGTCCAAAGATGTTACAAGCATAAAAATCATAAGCTTGGTACCTGACCAAAGGTTACACAGAGAACGAGAAGAAAAGTGTTTACATAATATATAGACATAGAGTCTCTTAAACACAAGCCCCGCCCAAACAACACTGGCTAAGGTAAAACTAATTATACTAGCATAATTAAGTAGGATGACATACATCCTATAAAAATATCTCCCATCTCATATTTTTGTTAAAGGTGTGATGGAATGATGGGTCATATCAAGAGATAGGGTACATGAGATACTCAAGAAAGTGCTTTGGTGAAGGGCACTTGAGACAGCACACAGACCCATCAATGAAGCTACAACAACACTAAAATGAAGAGGAATGATCTTTTTCCACCTTAGTGAGACCTCTAGAGCTCGTGGTTATGTACAGGAATGGAACTCGACTCTTTGGGAACCACTTTTATGCCCAATACAAGTAACACATCCTTCTTGTAACAATGTCTTACTTTCCCATAGTCCACATGATCTAGTCGATAGGTGATATGCAACCCAAGAAGAAAGGGAGACTGAGCTAGCAATAAAATATGTTCATAGCCTTGACTGGATACTCAAACTGCTTCTAAGATGCATCAATTGAGCATTTGGCACTTTGAATCACTGTCCACGATGGGAACAACCAGTGAGAATACGAAATCAACCTTTGTCTAGATTGGGAGCTCAATTCCCAAGGCTCATATTTCAAGGACTTCCAATATGAATACTGCAGGAGTTCCTATACTAGTACTACCATGAACCATAACACTTTTATCACCTAAAAATGTAAGATGTGGAGGAAAGTTTTATCATCTTTGAGGAAGAGAAACCATTTCTTTATCTACATAAATATTCAAAGTTAAATTCTTCTAACCTAGTACAGAGTTCTTCTTGAGAGTGATATAAGGACATTGTAAAACCTTCTCTACTCTTGCACTATCCATTCCATTTCAATAATTATTTTATATGCACATTAACATAGCTTGTGAATAATAAAATACTCTATCAAGTTATTGTTCGGTCAATTTAGTGTCCTAAATTTCTCTACATAAATTATCAATCCGGGTATCATAAACTGATGAAGTGTAGTGCACTATATGTGCTAGATAACCTTTCTTACCTCACCGTTTTTGAGTTTTATGTTGTTTTGGGGGTTTGATCCTTTAATTCCTAATGTTCTGAAATGTATTTAACAAGACCTTAAATCTACCTTTGCTAATGAGATGAGGACTAAGAGTGCTTTAGGCCAGATTTGGAGGTAAAGTTTTTAGTCAAGAAAAGAAAAAAAAACTGAGTTTCTATTCTTGCTATTATAATTGTTTCCAAAACATGAACTGAAAGGAAAAAGTGAAATTGCAACTATCTATTATGAAAACAGAATTGAAATGAAATACTAAAAGTGGAATTACAACAACTGATTAGTCTAATACAGAATCAAAAATTAATGAACATCTGAAAATAGAATTACAACAAAAATAAATGAAAGACTATGACTGAAAATGAAATAGCAACTAATCTATCATAAAACCTAAACGAAGTGCTTTGTTACTCTGCTACACAATTTTTGGAGAACAACCTCCTTGTGATAGCATTTTGAGGAATTCAATACTTCATTGTTCTAAGAGAAACTATAAATGAAAATGAAATTGCAACAAGATTAAATGAAAGACTAAGACTGAAAGTGAGATTGCATCTAATATACTATAATAGCTAAATGAAGTGCCTTGTCACTCTACTACACAATTTTGTGAGAACAACCTCCTTGTGATAAAATTATGAGGGACTCCATAATTCACTGGTCTAAGAGAAAGTAAACATAAAAATGCAGAGAAAGACACATTCATAAATGAATTATTTCACCACTTAGTTTTAAGATGAACCATCAACTGAAAGGGCTTTTAGAAACATTCACTTACAACATGAGTTTCTAAACTAACAATAAAATGACATTGAACAGTTTAATTCAAAATCTAAAGACTAATGAACAACAAATGAAATGAATTACTCTACGCTACTGAAATCAACTTCAAGCTACTGATAAGAAACTAGAAAGTAGTGGAACAAAAGAACTATTCTGTGCTGAAATAAAACTATTCTGAGTTAGTAAGAAGATGACAGAAATTGCATTATGAACAAAGTTAGAAAATGGTTATAAACATAATGGAGAAAAAAACACAGTGAATTTACAATTTAACTATGAAAGACAAAACAAAAATAAAAGGTAATCTTAACTAGCACAGAGGCCCTCTGCAAAGGTCTCAGGTTATGAGCACTTAATCAACACTCTAATAACGCTTTCAAGTATCCATGAAACACAGTCTTTATATTAAAAACAAAGAATGAGTTCTTCAAACTACAGAGCAGAAATCTGAACTTAACACCCGAGCAAAATCAAACTTGTTATGTGTTCTTCACACAGGTATTTATAGAGAAATTATACAACTGTTTTAAGGAGAAAAATAAGCTACAGCAAAACACGTAGGCAGGAAAGTATGCAGAATTCTTATCCTTAGTTGCTTGGAAACATAAATCTACGGTAATGGTTGTTGGATTTAGTTTGCGTAGGTGGCAGATGAAGTCCGTGGCCTCAGGAAACTGCTTCAGATCCCATCATTTAGAAATGTGTACAGAACAGAGTCTTGTTTGCCTTAGGTTTCTATGTTTGACTTCCCTTTGACCAGAGTCTTCCTTGTCAATCTAGGCCAGATGAATAGGATATGATCCATGCCCTGATGTTTTCCAAGCCACCCATGTAGTCCTTTTCCCCTCTTGACACCTGGAACCTGCAAAAGCATGGAAGTAGCTACGAAGCAACCGATCGGTTGCAGAAGGTGGCTGCGTTCTGTAGCTAAAGGACAAAAACTTATTCAAATAGCAAACATAAAAGTATAACATGTAAATCACTGAAATATACTCCTTGAGGCAATGTATAATGGTTTTTTATGATAATGATGCATTTTTCATGGAAAAACAAAGAAGGAAGGATGAGAAAAGTTGCGAAGCAAAAGGCAATTTTGGAGCTCAACATACCCCCACTGGAAGACTATTGCATGTCCCCATGCAATAAAAATTGTGAACTCCCTCCTCCTATTGCATTTGTTCTGAGACTTCAGCCAAAACATCCAACATCTTCTTTCTTTTCTTTGCACCAACTACCATCCTTGGCTTCCTCATGAGAAATTTGTACTTGAGGTTAATAAGTGCCTTGTTTAACTTCTTATTCTTCATTTTTAGTTTTATGTCCTTCTTGTGCCATAAACCCAAGTGAAGCATGGTGTTATCATGGATAATCTTATCCAACTTTTTCTATTATTTTAAGGCTTCATTTTCTCTTTGGATGTGCCTATTTAGAACTTCTAGCTCATAGATCTCTTGTTTAATGGAGCTAGTTAAAGTTTCTGGTGAGGTGGCAAGATGCTCTGGATTAGATGAAGTCCCTAGGTCTACTGATGTACTCTTTTTCTCCAATGAATCTATGTAGTAATAAGTTTATTGTTGGACTGGATCAATACCAGGGGAGGCTCTTCTTGGGCTACTCTCAAAGTTATGTGGAGGAGAGTTCTGTGGGCTTTTCTCATATGGAATATTTTCAGGGGACTGAGTTGGAGTTTCTCCCTCTAAATCTATGAATTGGGTCTCTTTTGATTTTGCTTTCTTTACTTTTCCCCTGAGTCTAGAACTCCTCCTCAAACTTTCGGAGACTATGATTTATTCCTCTATAACTTGTTTCCTCTTTCCCTTATCCTTATCTGTCTTGAGCTGATCCCTGATTTTGATTAATCTCTCAAAAAGCAGTTGTTCATCCTCCTTAGGCGATGAAGGTTTAGGAATATCCTTGTGGATTTCTTCAACCTTCACTTTAATTTTTGTCCTTTGCCTAGTCTGCTCTCTAATCTCTGTTAATTTCTCAGGGATTGGCTCTTCTTCATCGCTTTTTGTGCTGAAGTTTCAGGGGTGTTTTGAATGGTGAGACTAGTCTTCCTTCTCCTACTTCTTTTTACAGGACTTCCCCCAGGCAATTCTAGAGCATCTTGGAAGAAGTTTCTGACCAAAAATTCCTCCCATGTGTCCCCTACACTTCTTAAGTGAAATTCAACTAAAATTTTTACTAGTCCATGGTGATATAGAGTGGTTTCTATTGCTTTAATTTTCTTCTAAACATTAGTGGCCATTCTTCTCAAACTATTCAACGGGAAAAATGGGAGATTGAGGGTTCCATCTTCTATAAAATTCATTAACAGTCATATGTGATATACATACATGGAACCAAAGCTCCCTTCGCATGTAACAAACATTTGCAAAATTAATAACATGCTACTCCATTTGCTTTTAAGTGTAGAGATTAGAATCCCTTTCCTAAAAACCGAAGTGTCCATACCTGGATTTTTTAGAATGACCTTCCAAGATTCATCATGAAACTCTTTATTCTTGAACCACCTTTCTCCTAGCCTTGGGAGCTCTGTTGCTCCAGTAATAAAGGACTCGGTCACTGCAAATTTTATGTCACCTATTTCCACATCCATTCCATCAAATGTCTGCAAAGGATTTGGTGATTTCTTTATGGTAACCGTTGAATTTTTCAATGGAACTCAGCAAACCAGCGTTCTTAACATTCCTTTCAGCTGAGGATAACCCTCCATGTAATTCACCCCTATGGGTTCGATTCTAACGATGAGCCCCATCACCTCTGTTCTCTGATACTCTTCAAAATTCCCCTCACTGTCCGAGAAATGAGTGACTGTGTAGAGAGGATTGTTTATACGGCAGTGGAAAAACTAGTATGTAGAAACAAAAATAACTATGGGTATGGGGATAGAATGACAGAATATATGGAAGTAAAATGACTATGAATATGAAATAAAACAACTGTACATACAGGGTATACAAAAACAGAATAGTTGTATGCATAAAATGTGTGGAAACAAAGTGTGCTCAAGGTATATGAAAATGGAGCGGCTGTATACGTAAACTGTGTGAAAAACAGAGTGACCGTTATACACAAAGAATATGAAAATAGAGTGACTGTGTGAACAAGGTAAAAGAGTGTTTGTATGCACAAAATATATAAAAATAGAGTGATTGTATGCACAAAAAGGCTACGGAAGTATAAGAGAAAAACTTGCTGTAATAAATGAACAATCATGGTTTTGAAGAGTCGTAGTCAAATAGATCATGTCGTTAATCTAACCATTTAATAGGTGTGTTGTAGAAGTCCGGTTAGGTATGATTCATTGAGTTTAAAACAGAGATTGCATCATTAGACCGTTTGGTATTAAAGACGGAAGGTGTGGCAGAATCATCATGGCATTAAAATCTCATAATGATAAATCAAGGAGTCATGTGATTATACAAGTTATACAAACTTATGTTTTTGCATTGATTTTTGAAATAAGTTTTTGTTTTTACCTTTGGAACCTTACCTTCCGCTTGCTAATATCTTGTTGTTTGCTTCCACAGGTGCTTAGATGTGATTGGTCCTCAAAGTTGTTCTCTCCTCAATTACCTACATATGAGATTTTATTATGAACTGGCCTCTTTGTGCTTGGACTGATAATCAAACTGTTGTTGTAGAATCAGATTGGCTGCAGAACAGGATTAGCTATGGAACGGGAACAACTGCAGAACATGAAAACAACTGTAGAATGTAAAACAACCAGTAAAATATGACTTATGAATGAATGAAATGGAGATGGCTGTGTGAGTGAAAATATGACAAGATGATTAAAAAAATGGAGATGGAAGAAATGTTGGAGAGGAAAAATTTATTGGTGGAATATGGTAGTGGAGTGAAGTGAAACTTGCAAAAATAAAATAGAGTGAAATGAGATAAAACAATGAATTTTGGAGAATGCAAAGCGAGTCACCATTTTTTTTCAAAAAATGAAATGGAAAATATAGGGTGTCAGAAGCTTCTAATTTTCACCCAGTGTTTTCTGTATAAGCATTCCAATCAGTGATTGGTTTTCAACCTTATACAATTGTTTCTTCATTTTTTTTAGCTATGAGATAGGAAAAACAAAGACTAAGTTGATGGAGAAGAAGGATTCTTCTTCACCAACTGTTAGAAAATTATATATTACAGAGCAATGGAACATATAAAATATTGCAGAAATATAAACACATAAAACAAGAGAGACATATATATACGTGGTTCACCCTGTTTGGGCTACATCCACCTCGAACAGCCAGTCCTTCCTTTCTATTATCTAGAAAAATGAAGAGACACAACCTACAGTAGATCCACTGTAGTATCCTCCTTTTTCTCTCATAGTCTCATCTCTCTGTTTCTCATTTTGAGAATACACATCTATTACATAGCATCAATACAATACCCTCATACAAAGAGAAGGGGTTGCCTTCTAGGGAAAAAAACCCTAAACTAAATATAACTTCTACCTTCAGATCATCCACCTAATGAACGGCCCAAATTGACTAGAAATTATTATACTTTTACAAGGCAATTTTACATCTGTTTTTAGCTTCGGGGGCACTACACCCGCACACCCACCGAGGGACCGCTAGCCCCTGGACCCCCCAGCCGGGGGGGGATTAACCCCCTAGACCCCCGCGGCGGGGACAAGTCCTCCCTGCACCCCCCCGCGTGGAGGGATGTACAAACTTCCTAGGGTATACATCCAGCTGAAACAAAGACCTCTAAATAATCATGCTCCACACCCAACACCAACTTCATTTCAGAATTGTCCTGAAAGATCTTGATGAACTCCTCCTTTGAGATTAGTTTTTGATAAATTTTTAATCTATGACCATTCATAAGGAGAGGAGTTTGACTTTCATCTATTTTTCTGATCTTTACTACTCCATTACTGAAAACTTTTTCAGTCTCATATGGCCCAAGCCAATGAGTTTGAAACTTCCCTTGAAAATCTTTAAACTTTGAATCAAATAACATTGCCTAATCTCCCTCTTTAAACTTCTTATCCTTGATGTATTTGTCATGCCATTTAGCCCTTTGTTGTTGGACTAGGCCAGTCCTTTGAATAGCTTCTTGTCTGATATCATCAAGTTCATTTAATTTCTCTAGTCTATGCTTTTGAGCTTCTGATAAATCCATCCCCAACTAGACTGCCATCTTGAAAGTTTTGACTTGGAACTCTATGGGGAATAGGACTTGTTTCCCATAAACAAGTTCATAGAGTGTATGTCCAGTTGTGTTCCTCCATGTAGTCATATAGGCCCATAAGGCTTCAAGAAGCCTTTCTACCCAATCTCTTCTATGTAGATGCACAGTCTTGGTGAGGATTCCTTCAGTCACTTTATTTGGAGACTCCACTTGACCACTTTCTTATCGATGATAGGGAGTGGATTTCCTATGCTTGATCTTGTACTCCTCCATAAGCCTCTCCATCATGTTGGATGTGAATTGAGATCCCTGATTTGTCACAATTTCTCTTGGAACGCCAAAGCGAGTAAAAATATCGTCAAAAATAAAACTAACTAGAGACTTTTCATTAGCAAAAAGTAATGCTTTGGCTTCTACCCATTTGGTGACATAATCAGTGCATACCAATATATACTTTTTCTGCTTAGATGGAGGATTAATAAGTCCAATATAGTCTAAAGCCCATTTTTCAAAGGGTTCGATAAGTACCTGAGGTTGTAACGAGATTTCATTTGAGGGAGTAGGTTTCCTTACCCTTTGGCAGCTGTCGCACCTTCTGACATATTATTTAGCATCTTTGAAGATGGATGGCCAATAATATCCTAAAGAAAATATTTTATAGGTTGTCCTCTTGTCAGCAAAGTGTCCACCACACGACTCATCATGACATGCCTTGAGAATATCAAGCATCTCATCTACAGTCACACACCTTCTGATCATAAGATTTGGCCCTATTTTATACAATTTATTAGTGATCCATGAATATCTTGCACTATCTTCAATAATCTTTCTTTTCTCTCTACGAAATAAATGTGAAGGTAACTTCCCTGTAACCAATATTTAGCAACATCTGCAAACCAAGGAGTTTGAGTAGTTACTGCAAAGAGATATTCATCAGGAAACTTATCTTCAATTGGAGAGTCTTCTTTGATATTTTGAATCCTGAACAAGAAATCAGCAACTGTGTTTTGTTTTCCAGGTCTATCTAGCATAGTAATGTTGAATTCTTGCAACAGTAAAAGCCATCTTGTAACTCTGCCATTAGTAATAGGTTTATTCATCAAATATATAATTGTAGAGTGATCTGTATGAACAAAGGTTCATAGCCTGTTATATAGTGTCTGAACTTGTTAATTGCATGAACAACAGCTAAGAATTCTTTTTTAGTCACAGTATAATTCAACTTAGTGGGAGTCAAATTTTTACTTGTATAGTAAATGGCATAAGGAATCAATTTTTTTTGTCTCAATACAACTCCTAGAGCTGTATCTGAAGCATCTGTAGAAATATGGAACGGAAGTATCCAATTTGGTCCTCATAAGATAGGTGCTTCAGATATTTTTGCTTTCAAGGTTTCAAATGCTAGTTGGCAATCAAGATTCCACTTGAATTCACAATATTTTGTAAGCAATTTGAAGAGTGGAGATGCTATTTTAGTGAAGTTTTCTATAAACCCTCTATAGTATCATGTAAATCCTAGAAAACTTCCAACATCCTTTTGGCAATTTGGAATTCATAACTTAGAGATGACTTCAACTTTAGATTTGTCAACTTTAATCCCATCTCATGAAATGTTATGTCCTAAAACAATAACTTTTGTAAACATCATAAAGCATTTTTCATGGCTTAGTGAAAGGTTTGTTTATTTACATCTTTTAAGGAATTTTTCCAAATTTTCCAAAGCTTCTTCAAATGTGTTACCAGAGACTGTAAAATCATCCATATATACCTCTACACAATCATGTATTAGATCAGAAAAAATCATAGTACTGCTATTTGGAATGTTGATGGTGCATTACATAACCTAAAAGGAAGTACTCGGTAGGCAAAAGTTTCCCATGGACAAGTAAATGTGGTTTTATCCTGATCCTTAGGTGCTAACTAAATTTGATTATAACCACTAAAACCATCCAAGAATGAGAAATACTTTTTACATGCTAATGTATCTAACACCTGACCTATAAAGGGCAAAGGAAAGTGATATTTCAAGGTTGCTTTATTCAATTCTCAGTAATCAATGCACACCCTCCATTTACCATTCTTTTTAAGCACAATTACCAAAGGAGAAACCCATTGGCTATCTGAAATTGGATAAATGAAGTTTACATTGAGTAATTTTTGGAACTCTTCTTTCACAATTTCCCTAAGATTTGGATTCATTCTTCTTTGAGGTTGTCTGAGTAGTCTACTGTTTTCCTCAATATAGATATGATGGATACAAGTCTTAGGATGAATTCCTTTCATGTCGGTGTACTCCCATGCAAATGCAGCAGAATGTTTTTGTAATGTTTTGGTTAGCTCTTCTTATTGTAGTTTCTCCAAGTTTTTGTTTATTTTCAATGTCTTACCTAGAAGAATTTCAATTGTAGAACTACCAAACTCTTCCATAGAATAGAGAGACATCTGCCTAGATGACACATATTCAACATTAGATTTTTCTTGGAATTGTGCATGATCATATTCTAAACATGTTTCAAATTTTTCCAATGTGTTCAAAATTTGACTATCTTCACTAATTTCTGACATAGTAAAGAGAGGTTGAATATCATCTTCTTCATCAATCCATTCCTTGTCATCTATTTCTGTAATTGCTTTTGCTAGAGGATACAAAGTAAATTTCTTTGTTGAATTACCATCAGAAATATACATGTCACCAGATCTACAACTAATAAAAGCATCAGCTGTGGCCAGCCAAGGTCTTCCTAATATGAGTGGGTGTCCTCCTAGATTATTCTTGGGAGTTAAAATCATGAAATCAACAAGATATTCCCAAGAATCTAAGGAGACTGAAATATCTTCTATCACACCATTTGGTTTGATTACTGATCTATCTGCAAGTTGCAGTAAGGTAGGTGTATAAAGAAGATTAGGAAGTTTAAGCTGCTCCATATTCTGTCTACTCATAATGTTTATTTCTACCCCTAAGTCAATCAATGTGTTTGGAATTTCAATTCCATTTATATGTGTCTTGACAATTGGACTTCCTAGATCCACATATTTCTGCATGGCAATCTTTCCCATTATGATGTCTGCTATCTTTCCTACCAGGTGAATTCTTTTTCTTTCTCTCGGTTTTTTTCCTGGTCATTTGATGCTCAACTCCTTTATTGTCTTAGCTATAATTAGAATTTCTCTAATGGCCCGTAACAAAGAAATTTTGATACAAACATTTTTTAATACATCTAGAAAATCATAATTGGGCAACAAGATTTGTTTTTCTACCCCTCTATCAATTTGTAATCTCTCAAGAAAAGGAGGTGTAGAAGTAGATGTTGGTTGCTCAATGATAAGAGTTGTGTTTATTGATTCTTTTTGTTTTCCTTTTTAAATGTTTTGGTTTTGGAGGGATGTTCCCTCAAAACTTTTATTGACTTTCAGAGAATCTTCCTCAGAAGTGTCTTGTTCTTGAATGACTATAGAAGGTTTTCCTTTTCTAATATTCTACGAGATTTAAGTTGAACATCATTAAGATCTAGAGGAGTAATCATGTAAGTTGGAAATAGTTGTCCTTCTACCATGTAAGCATTATGAGGGTTTTTATTATTGGGGTTTGGCAATGGTTGGGTAGGTAACTGATTTGGTTTTTGTTGAAATGGAAGTAAGAGTTGAGGATTTTGACTTTGTTGTGGAGGTTGTTGTGGAAATGGTAATGAAAGTTGAAGGTTCTAATTTTGAAGTTGTGGTTGCTGATTTTGCTGTTGATTTTGTGGGGGAGGATAGCTCTAATAAGATGGAGGATATTGATAACATTCAGCAAATCTCCTATAAGTATTTTGTACCCCTTGTGCCCATGATTGAGATTGATACTGTGTTTGAGGTTGAGGCCAAGGTTGCTGCCAAGAATTCGAGTTTGGTGGGGGCTGAAGATACATCGGATTATTAAATCCTTGATTTTGTTGCCCCTACCAAGGTCTTCTTGCAACAAAACAAAGAGGTTTTGTAGGATTTCGGACTGTTTCCTCTTGAAAGACAGCCTTAAGACTTGGGATTGAGGGACAACCCTTGGTTTCATGAATTTCTAAGCAAATCATACAAGTTTCTACAATTTTTGCATCTAAAGGGCATTCCCTTAGAGCATTTTTCTTTCTGCATTTTGGACAAAAGATGGCTAATGCATCAACCTCTATTTTTTGCTTGTTTTGAGTTTTGAGGGTGTCTAGTTGCTCACTAAGGCTCCCTAAAATGTTAATTTTAAACTCATCAAGCATATTGCCAATTTATGCTCTACTCACAGATTCGGTTGCAGATATGTTTGGTCTAACAAGAGAAGGATCTCTCGACCCTTTCCCTGTTTTAGATTTACCTCTTGAGAGATGAACACATAGTTCTAGATTTCCCTATTGAGAGATGAACACATAGTTCTGCTATGTCACTCAAAGTTTCTTCATCTAGATTGTTCATTTTTACTAGTTTCAAATTATAGTTGAATCTCTCAAGCAAATCCTCTAAGTTTTCATCCTCTTTTTGCATCATTTTGAACACCTCATCTTTATGATTGGTAGGCATACAATAATCCAAGTATCTATCCAAAAATGTTTGTTTCATGTCATTCCAAGTTCTAATGGATTGAGTGACTAACCTCGTAAACGATTTCAAAGCAACCCCTTTTAGTGTTGAAGGGAACAATTTGAGTTTCTGAGAGTCTTCTAGATAGTCATAAGTTCTGCACAAGACTTCAAACTCAAACAAAAATGTTTCAGGATCCTCACTTCTCAACCCATAAAAGTTTGGGAGGACAGATGGTGAAATGTTTTTCATTGTGGTATGTGTTTCCTCATCCACTATAGGGAATCCAAATGAGTTATCTACTTCCCTATTTCCTTTGCCTCCTCCATTATTACCTCTACCTCCTCCATTGTTTCCTCTACCTCTCCCTCTACCCCCTCCTCCAAACAGTGAGAATTCTCCATCTTGTTCTTCTTCTGCCATTATAGTTTCTTCAAAGTCAGTATAGGGCTCAACCTGCAAGGTTATTCCCTCTTCCTCTGGTTCTTCTATCAATGGAATGTGAGAGGGAGTTCCTACTTTTTCTTCCTCACCGAGTATTCTTAGTTCTTCAACTACAATAGGCTCCCCTGTGTAAGTGAAAAATGTCTTCTCTCCTAGGATTGTTTTGGTGGATGATGTAGGAGAATCTTCTGATTGAGGTTCTGCCCCTTGAATTCCAAGAATCCTATGGCTAGGAGTATGAGCCTCGGATGGAGGTGTGCCTTTTCTAACTCTTGGTGCAGTAGGTGGATTTGTGGTAATTGAACTTCTACCTCTAGCTATAAATCTACCCCTAGAATCTCTTTCTCTATGCATGTCATTGTTTTGTTTTGTTGTTTTTTTTTTTTATGAATGTAAGAGATAAGGCTACCTAGTTACACTTCCCCAGTAGCGAAGCCAAAATGTTTGGTCAATTTAGTGTCCTAAATTTCTCTACATAAATTATCAATCCGGGTATCATAAACTAATGAAGTGTAGTGCACTATATGTGCTAGATGACCTTTCTTACCTCACTGTTTTTGAGTTTTATGTTGTTTTGGGGGTTTAAACTTTTAATCTCTAATGTTCAGCAATGTATTTAACAAGACCATAAATCTACTTCTGCTAATGAGATGAGGACTAAGAGTGCTTTAGGCTAAATTTGGAAGTAAAGTTTTTAGTCAAGAAAAGAAAAAAATAGAGTTTCTATTCTTGCTATTATGATTGTTTCCAGAACATGAACTGAAAGGAAAAAGTGAAATTGCAACTATCTATTATGAAAACAGAACTGAAATGAAATACTGAAAGTGGAATTACAACTACTGATTAGTCTATTGCAGAATCAAAACTTAATGAACAGCTGAAAATGGAATTACAACAAAACTAAATGAAAAACTATGACTGAAAATGAAATAGCAACTAATCTATCATAAACACTAAATGAAGTGCTTTGTTACTCTGCTACACAATTTTGGGAGAACAACCTCCTTGTGATAGCATTTTGAGGAATTCAATACTTTATTGTTCTAAGAGAAACTAAAAATGAAAATGAATTGCAACAAAATTAAATGAAAGATTAAGATCAAAAGTGAGATTGCAACTAATCTACTATAATAGCTAAATGAAGTGCTTTGTCACTCTGCTACACAATTTTTAGAGAACAACCTCCTTGTGATAACATTTTGAGGGACTCCGTACTTCATTGGTCTAAGAGAAAGTAAACATAAAAATGCAAAGAAAGACTCATTCATAAATGAAATATTTCACCATTTAGTTTTAAGATGAACCATCAGTTGGAAGAGCTTTTAGAAACATTCACTTACTACATGAGTTATTAAACTAACAATAAAATGGCATTGAATAGTTTAATTCAAAATCTAAAGACTAATGAACAGCAAATGAAATGAATTAATCTACGCTACTGAACTCAACTTCAAGCTACTGATAAGAAACTAGAAAGTAGTGGAACAAAAGAACTATTCTGTGCTGGCATAAAACCATTCTGAGTTAGTAAGAAGATGATAGAAACTGCATTATGATCAAAGTTAAAAAATGGTTATAAACATCATGGAGAAAAAAGAAAAGTGAATTTACAATTTAACTATGAAAGAAAAAACAAAAATAAAAAGTAACCTTAACCAGCGGAGGGGCCCTCTGCAAAGGTCTTAGGTTATGAGCACTTAATCAAAACTCCAACAACGCTCTAAGGTATCCATGAAACACAGAGTTTATACTAAAAACAGAGAATGAGTTCTTCAAACTACAGAGCAAAAATATGAACTTAACACTTGAGCAAAATCGAACTTGTTCTGCGTTCTTCACACAGGTATTTATAGAGAAATTATACAGCTACTTTAAGGAGAAAAATAAGCTACAACAAAACACGTAGGCACGCAGGTATCCGGAATTCTTGTCCTTGGTTGCTTGGAAACATAAATCTATGGTAATGGTTGTTGGATTTAGTTTGTGCATGTGGTAGATGAAGTCGGTGGCCTCAGGAAACTACTTCGGATCCCATCACTGAGAAACGTGTAGAGAACAGAGTCCTGTTTGCCTTAGGTTTCTATGTTTGACTTCCCTTTGAGCGGAATCTTCCTTGTCAATCTAGGCTAGATGAATAGGATACAATCCATGCCCTAATGTTTTCCAAGCTACCATCATGTAGTCTTTTTTTGCTCTTGACACCTGGAACTTGCAAAAGCGTGGAAGTCGTTGTGGAACAGCGCATTAGCTACAAAATGTGGCTGTGTTCCATAGCTAAAAGAAAAAAACTTATTCAAATAAAAAACATAAAAGTATAACATTTAAATCACTGAAATATATATACTGCTTGAGGCAATGTATAATGGTTTTTGATAATAAGGATGCATTTTTCATGGAAAAACAAAGAAGGGAGGATGAGAAAAGTTGCTAAGGGAAAGACATTTTTGGAGCTCAACAGGTATTAGAGCCGGCGATTCCTGCCCTATTGACTTTTATTTTTATTTTTTAATGTGGTCTGTTTTCGATCTCATATAAATTTGAATGGATTTTTTTTGTGATCGCCTCTGCTCAAATCAGATCAAGGTTTCATAATTTCCTTTCCCTTTCTGATCTAAATATCGTGTAGTTGCAAATCTACTCTTAATCTCAACATATTCGATCTGCAGGTTTCTTTATGATCTATATAGAAACTATTTTCTTGTCTTGTGATTAAACGGTCTCCGCAAGATCAGATGTTGAAATTGTCAAATTCACTAAGTAGATTAGTTTTTTCTGCTATAAATATTCTCGACATTTAGAATCTGGTTATTTCTTCAACAAAGGCTGCCATTCTAAATGTAAGGGAGAATCGTTGTGTGTTAGGGGTGATTCTGAATTCGTGGCATACTGCAGCCTGGTGGAACAACGGAAAGCATTTTGGGCATAAGAAAATGATGATGCATGCTTGCAACCTAGGGTCATTTAATTCGTGTTGGCACGTCAATTGAGGTGCATGGTTGATATACCTCCAGCAACTCACGAAGTTGTTCCCTGAATATTGCCATGAGATCTTGAGCTTTAGAAGTCGTCACCATCGACATCGTTGTATTCTGTGAAAATTTGTTGGATCTTCGAGATTACTAAAATGAAGATGTGTGGATCACGCTGATTGGAGCGAATGAGAACGTTTTGGTGGTTGGAGATTCGATAAATCATCTACTATAGTGATCTCTGCTCAACAATCTTTTGAAAAATCTCAGTGAGCCATAGGTGTTGCTTTGTTCTATGTTCTTCAAACTTTTTTATTCGCCCATCGTTTTAATATGCCCCCATTCTTTTAATTTTCCCACGACTCTTTATGAAGTGGAGGAAGCGTCTTAAAAAATGGAGAGAACAATTTGTGAAAGTTTTTTGGGATCTAAAAACGAAAGTTTGTTTTGGATTACAAAAAGGAGGAAGACGCCTTATAAAAGGTTTTTTTGATTTCATAATTATGAAAGGGAGAAAAATAATATGTTAAAATAAAAGGGTTTAGTTTCTCCTCACTAAAATTATTTTTAAGGGAAGAAACCAAAAGGTGTTTAAAAAATTATGTTGGGAAAAGGTTTTTGAATTTTTTTTATTGGGTTAAAAAGGAGAATTGGCCAAAAATTATTCACAAATTTTTTAATGGAGTAAAAGAGATTTGGGCATTCTCTTGTACTAAACCTTGGGTTATGAAATGCTTCCTTGATTGGCTAGTCATGCAAATCTAGCTAGATTGATCTCACTTGTGGAAGTGTAAAGAAATTTTTGTTGTCATCATTAGCCTTGTTTTGTGGCTAGTACATTTTCAATTTTTTGTTTTCAAGATGGGTAAAAGGTTGCAGGAGCTTCATGAGAAGAAGGCAATGGATGAGCTTCGTAAAGAGGTTCTCCAATTGCAGTCTATGTTAGCTGTCTTGTAAATAGAGAATGAAACTCTTAATAATAGCTTGCAAACTTCAATAGCTGAAAAAATCAATAAGGTTGAACATTTGGAATCAACCATGGGAAAATATCTCCAGATGCTTGTAGATGAATTTCAAGAGAAGATTGATCTCCTTGATGATTTGCAGGAGGAAGTTGAGTCTTTTTCTAACTCAAATTTGAAGAATAAACTGGAAGAGAAAAACCATCAGCATGTTATGGAGATTGAAATCTTAAAAGAAACAATGTTGGAGCAACATCAACTTTTGTCACAATAGTTGATTGAGAAAGATGAGGCTATTCAAAAGTTGCAGGAGTCTAAAAAGGAACTTGAATTGGAAGTTAGTCATCTTCAGAAATTTGAGATGGGGACGGTTGATGTTGAGCTTCCAAGCGCTCCTTCTTCCACACTTGATGATGTTGATTGTCAGATGGTTGATACAGATGATCATGAATCATCACATGCTATTGTTGCACCTATTTTTGAAAAACATACTACTAGTATTGGATCCCGATTGCTGAGAAAAATGGGATATACCAGAGGTGGACTTGGGAAGAATGGAGAGGGAATTGTTGCTCCTATTAACCCTGTAGTGAAAACATCAAGAGCATGTCTTGGATATGATCTTGTTGCTGCCTCATCACCTACATCCATTTGTGAGGTGTTTGAAGAAAATGTTCCTCTTAACTGTGTTGATGACATTATCATTCCAGATGAAAATGTTGTGGCACCAAACTTTGAATCTTCAAAAACAAATCCTAAGGAATTCCACTTCCTCATCAAAGGAAATCATCCAGGTTCCAACATTCTTTGTCAATTTAGAGTCCAACATTTATATCAATTCAAAGGAGACATGAGAGAATGCATCGTGCACCAGTGCCAACCATCAAAATCAATTCTAGATGGATCTATGGATGTTCGTGGCATCATTTGATACACTTCTTAACAAATTCATATCACTAAGTTACATTAGTTGTTTATTATTGACTTTCATTGTTCCCTCAGCTGTGTTTTAGGGGAGGTGATTAGATGGTGGCAAATGTTGTGATTTCATTGTGGAAAATTGTCATTTTTTTTTTTATCAATGTGAGAGTGATGGTGTTAAAACCACTTCAGGATTGTTGTTGCATGAAATTTGATTTGATTTTGGCATGCTTACATGCCTCATTAGTTGTTTTTTTATTGATGGTGTTGCTTTTGTTCAAAGCCTTTGTCCTAGTTCTTTACCAACACCTATATCCTTTGAAGCTTTTTGGAAGAAGTTGATAGTGTTTGCCTCCCTTGTGCCTCTACAACATTCCTACTTCAGAGATCGACTTACCTCATTGAGATTTTAGAGCTGTCATCTTCAAAGTTTTGGTACTTTATCATTTCGTACTTCTTGATTGGAGCAGGCCTTTGTTCTTTCCATTCAGTGGTTCGTTATGCGATTTTTCATTTCAGCTCTAAGATAATTTGAGCATTGACATCTCTCTCTTTTGGGGGGGAGTTTTTTCCTACCGGTTTTTATCTCTTACTTATGAGAGTTTGTACACAGGTACCTAATCAGGCCTATTTTCCACGACCCATTCTTTGTTCTCTATTTTCTTTGGTTATTCCCTATGTTTCGCTTAGGAGGGGTGTTAGAGTTGGCTTTCTCAATGCTTCATTTCCCAATGAGCTAAGTATGGTGAGTTCTAAGCTCATATAGGGACTTTCATCTACATAGTTGTCGTAGTTATCCTTATCTAACATTGGGCTTCATCTATTTCTATATAATGGAGGCTTTCAATGTACATTAGCATAGCTTGTGAATAATCAAATACTCTATCAACCAAGGCCATTAACATATAACATATTTCATTAAAGCAGATGAATCTAATAAAGAGAAATTTGTGTAAGAATGTTGATTTCTCCAACATATATACATAAGGTGCTTACTAAGGGCCTTAAATCAACTAGATCTAGGTGATTGTCACTACCACCAGACACCAGATTGTAACCAAAATCCATTAGTATTTTCACAAGGGCTTGACAATTTGCTGCAACCTACCAAAAGTATTTCATTTTAATCAGAAACAAAATATATTCACATTATAATTCATAGTATATCCGAGTATACCTGCGATAAACCTAGTCTCATTTCCAAAACTCACATATTGCAGCCATGTTACTGACAAACAACAAGAGGAGAAGGACCCTATCTCATGAGCTACTCTATTCCAATTCCACTTAATTCCCACCTACTGGAGAGAGACATAAATATATGACCCACTAAAAGAGAGGTGAGTTAAAATAAGCATTTGAACTAGGAGGAAGGCTAGTTTCAGTAGCATCTGTTAAATAAGCAATTGATTAAGTTTATCCACATCTGGTAAGGTGCCTTCTCTGCTCTGAGGTTCAACATCATTATCCACCAATAACCCATCTTGTATTACCTCTTTCCTCCTTACCTCAGGCAAGGCCATAGGTTTCATATTACATTTGTTTATGTTCTCACCCTCAAGACTATAAAATGAAAATTAAGGTTGCACATCCAGTATTTCAGGCTTAGAGGGAGGGAAAGATTCAAACATTTCTTTAGTGAGGTTTAAGTTCCAAATCCCATTAAGGACTAGGTGGAAGCATCAATAAAAGTCACAACTTACCTTTTTTAGGTTCCATTTACAGTCACAAATCGAGATCGAGATAAAGATCCAGCAATTGGAGACTGAGTTGACGTTCTTTTTGTGAACTTAAATAAGTTTATCTTGGTCCATTCAATCACATTGGATTTGATCTAGAACTAGCTTCAGATCCTCTAGTTGCATAAGTAGATCTAGTTGCTTACATTGAACCAATGGATCCCGTAGAGGCAGAAGTAGAGGTTTCACTTGAGTATGTGTCTTTACACATGTTCAATCAAATTTCCTCCTTTTTCTCATGCATTATTGCTACATCTGATATTGTTGAAAATTGCACATTTAGCTTTGTCTTGAACAAGACAAGGAGATACATTCACGTTCAAATCATATATTACATTTTTTTAAAAATGATTAGTTTTTTCCCACCACATTAAACTTTTCCCTCGATTTCCATTATCATTATCATAAATAAGTTGATTTTTAATCATTTTAGTGGATAAAAATATGTTTTTCGTATATGTTTTTCCATCATCATATTCTTGATTTCTAATGAGTAGATAAGAAAAATTATTTTCTCTATTTTTATTTCTACAAATTTTAATGATGAGATTGTTTAAATTATTAATATTATTGTTAATATGGAAGTTTACACTAAAAATTTACAAGAATAAATTTAATATGGTGAAAAATTGTTGATTTAGAGTAATCACAATGATGGCATGGAAAAGAGTGTGCAAAACAAAAGAGAAATGAGGTAAAATTGTGCTCGTCTTTATACATTGATATATTTTGCTTAAAAAAAATAGTTGTATTTTAAAAAATTATCCTAGTTTTTATTTTAAGAGGAATTCTATTAGGCTTTGGATTTTAGAGTTCACAAGTCTACCAAAACTATATACTCATGTCCTTATTCAGATTAATCAATGTTTTGTTTCTTTCATAGACTTGAGTTGGCACTAACTAGCTTGCTTATAACTTTTCTTATAACTCAAGGGTGTCTTAAATGATGAAGCTTTGGTTCAAGTTTAAGTCCATTGATCCACTTATTGTTTAATTTAATAATGAATCCTTTATTTCTAATAGTAACTAGTACTCTAATTATTTTTAAGGAACCTTGAAGTTTGTCCTTGATCTCAATAATGAAGTACTTTCAAGGCTTTTAAGGAAATATATTCTTATTGAAATTTTTTAAATATGAAGATGTTTATAGTTTCTATAGTGAAAGAATGTTATTTTGGTTATTTCTTGCTAGGGTTCCTCTCAAAGTCATTATTAAGGCTTAGGTTAAAGAAGTATAAGAACCCCAAGGTTGACATTGTATCAAAACTAGATATATAGATGTTGTAAATATTATTTTTATTCACTGTGGTAAAATTATCATATTGCACTCTATGCTATGTAAAAAGAGAAATGCATAAATATAAGATATAATGGTAGAAGATGGCTTAGAACAAAAGAGGAATATATGAATCCATAAGATGGCATAGTTTAAATGATAGGTGTAAATGAGGTGGAAACTCTCAAGGCCTTTACCAATGGACATGAAAAGGGCCTTGGACTAGGAATATGGGCACCATTACTATTCTTTTCATAATAAGAGTTAGTATGAAGGAAGGAGAAAAAGGCCTTTACTTATAAAATGAAGTTTCTCATGCTCAAAGGTCATGAATTTAGCATTAAACAACCACATAGATCCTCTCTAAATAATATTAGGGGTATATGGGATATCAATTCCATTAGGAATTTTTTCACACCATGTATAGGAGTGAAAGAATTTACCATGGGTAAGGGAGGTAAACAATGGCACTAGGCCTTACAAGAAGCTTTTTAGTTTCAAGAGCTATGAGCTAGCCTTAAAAACCACATATATTTTCTTTAATGGATCTTTGGTCTTAAGTCGAGATATGGGCACCATAGGAGGTATTTCTCACCACATATGGGAGTTAGTGTTTATGATATGGTTAGGAGAGGAAAACAAGGACCTTATTCTATAATTTAATCTTTTACATACTCAATTTCCATGAATAAGACCTCTAGTTGGGAATATGGGCATTTAGTATGTTTTTCATAATAAGAATGGATTTCATGGCCTACTATGGCCAAGGAAGAAAAGAAAAAAAAGACTTAAGTCCAAAATAATAAGTGGCCATTAAAAAGGCTTCAAACCACCACATTAATTATATTCTCGAAGGGATATTCTTCAACGGCCTCTAGGAAGGATGTGTCTATAATTCAAAGGTCTTTCATACCACGATTGGGCCTCAGAGCCTCATCATTGGTCCTTAATGAAACTAGAAGGTTTTCCGGAGTGAAAAAATAAAAAATGACTAGTACAAATAACTAATTCATGTACTTGTTGTACTTGTTATTTGGTCATATTTTTTTTCTTGGACTATAGTAGTCATTTACATTAATGATTTTTAATTTTTCCACTTATTATCTAGTCATATATTTTAGTCTTGCACTAAATTAGTTGTTTATGTTAGTCACTTTTAGTTGGGTCACTTATTATCTAGTCATATATTTTATCCCTAAACTAAATTAGTCGTTTTTTGTTGGGTCACTTAAAATTACTCAAATTTATTAGAAATTCACTTGAAATAATTGTAGTGACTAACTTTTTTAGTCTCATAGTCACTAATCTCTCATTTTTTACTAGTGGTGATTCTATTTGGTGTCTTCTCCTATGATTATTATTTCTCCTTTTCTGCTACATCCTCTTCTTCCATTAGTGGCACTCCTGCATCAACTGTTTTATCTACAGTCGCATTCCATGACTCTTTTTCCTTGAACAAAGCATCTCTGTTGATTATGGTCTTCTTGGAGACAAGGTTATACAATTTGTATGTTTTTGACTATTCACTATAACTAGCAAATATGCATTTTTCACTTTTATCATCCAACTTTCCTCTTAGTGCCTTAGGTACATATGCATAATCTACACATCCAAACACTCTAAGATGAGATACACTGCAAGAAATACTTGACCATGCTTCTTTTGGTATTCCATTCATCACAATCTTTGTGGGTAATCTGTTTATCACATAAACAACACATGGAACTTCTTCTTCCCAATACTCATTATATAAGTTTCTTCCTTTTAGCATGCTCCTTTCCATGCTCATAATTTTCCTATTCCTCCTCTCTACTACACCATTCCACTATGGTTTGTATCTAGTTGTAAACATCCTTCTAATTCCATGTTATTAGAAGTAAGCATGCAATGATTTCGAATCATATTATCCACCACGATATGATATCAATTCCTTGATCTGATGGTCACTCTGGTTCTCTACTAATTCTTTGAATTCTCTAAACATTGAAAAAGTTTTAGAGTTATGATTCAAAAAATATACCTAAGACTTCTTGCTAAAATTATCAATGAAAGTGAGGAAGTAACAACTTCCATCAATTGACTATGTTATCATAGGTCCAGACAAGTCTGTATGAACCATATCTTGTGGTTTATTCTCTCTGTATGCAACCCCTTTTGGAAAACTCTCACGATATTTCTTTCCGAAGATGAAACACTCACAAGTACTAGAAGGTTCCATAATGGCAGGTAATCCTCTAACCATCTTTTTCTGTTGCAGCAATCCCAAACCAAAGAAATGCAAGTGTCGAAACTGAAAGTTCCATAACCAAAAATCATTAGAAAAGGAAACTGTAAAAGAACTAACCTAATCACTGTAATTCAAGACTAGAGGAAATATTTTGTTCCCTGTCATCTGCAACTTTTCTATCAATTTATTTCTTGGAGGTTTTTCATATATAACACACTCTTTCCCCTAAAAAATAACTTTATATCCTTTATGTGTTAACTTAAAAACACTTATTAGATTATGTTTGAGACCAAAGAAATAATATACCTCTGAAATTATCTTCAACTATCCCTACATGGTGAAAATGTTGACCACTCCTTTGTTATCTACATCCATAGTCTCGTCAGTGCCCAACTTTACCTATGTCTTCATAGATTGATCTAGGCTTACAACTAAATTATTGGGTCTTGTCATGTGGTTACTCTAACCACTGTCTAATAGCCACACATTATGAGAAGGTGAGTGCATGGTATGGTAATATAAGAACATGGATTTAGTGTTTTCTATAGTTACATTATGTTTATTTTTTCCTTGATCAACTTTGCTCTTACTGCAATCACCGACATAGTGACCAAATTTATTGGAATAATAACATCTCACCTTTGATTTTTCGATTGTTTGATTATTTTTGGAGTTTTTTCTATTGCTTCCACTTTCATGTTCCTACTCTTGTTTTCAATATCTCTAACTACCATGTCTTTCACCTCGTCCTTTGACTCTTGATCTACCTCTGCCTTGTCCTATGTCTCTTTAAATAGAATCCTACATTTTAAAAGTGGTCTCTATGTGGAATCCTTATTTTCATCTATCCTTGCCTTGTGAGATAGAAGTGATCCCATCAAATCATCAATTTTTAGTGTTGCCAAATCCTTCGCTTCTTCTATGACTGTTTCTACAACATCAAAATTGGTGTACGAAGATATGAGGACTTTATAAAACATTGTTTGATATTCTATGTCATCACCATAAATCCTTAATTGGTTTCCATCAATCAAGACCTGATTCATGAATGAATCAATGTCCTTTGTTTCCTTCATCTGTAGACTTTCAAAATATCTCCTAGTTTTCTACAACTTAACAATATTGACTTTGGCAATACCTTTATAGCTTATCACCAAATTATCATACACTATATTTGATGATGACATGGTCATAATCTTATGGAACACTGCTAGGCCAGCTCCTTGTTGGATAAGATGCAACGCTTGCATATTCTTCTTTTTGTCTTTCTTTCATTATTCCCTCTCTGCATTAGTGATGGCTCATTTAGTTTCCTCATCTTTAGGTTTTGGAAATCCAGTTATGACATACTCCCAAACATCATTAGCCTTTAACATGGTCCCCATATTAATGTACCACACATCATAATCCTTCCTTGTAAATGTTGGAAACTGTAGCTAAAAACTTGATGAATCCATCTTTTAAAAAATACTCTTCAAATAATAAAACTCATTTTTGATGAAAACCTTTAAAATCCCCTTTTTAAATTTTTCATAAATCTATTTTATGAACTTTTATAAAACTTGTTAATGATAAAAATTTTTTATTAAAAAACTTCTTATGTGGCCCATTTAATGTTCAAACCCCTTTTATTTAATAAAACAAATACTTCTAAAACACACCAATATAAAAGAAAATTGTAATAACCTCCAAGACTTGTGTCACATATTATTAATCTATCATATGAGTAAAAAATAAACAACATTACCTTTTATCCCATGTGACTCTTTTCAAAATACTTTGGAATAAAAAACTTGTAACCTTTTATTTACTCTCTTCTTCTTGGAATGATTCCCTCTTTCTTTTCTACACAAACAAAAAAAATTCATTAGCCATATTTCATTGCATTGCATTAGAATTTTCATTCAAAATATTTTATAAACCATATATATTTATTCAACACCATAAGCCCATCCACTTGATCATGTGCAGATAGAAGAAGATGATGTGGCAGAGAAGATAGAAGGAGGCATTGAGCATTTCTACTCTATCAACCCATATCAATAAGGGCTTCATCCTCCCCAAACTTTTCAACCATATCATAGATCTTATTTCATTCCTTCTTTTCATTCATATCAACAACAAACTCCCCAATGGGGTGATCCATATTTCCCTAAATATCCTCAATTCCCATGTTCCCACCAACCTCCTCAATGGGGGGATCCATATTTCCCTTAATATCCTCAATATCGTCCATGCCAAACTTAATGTTATCCATAACATCAACACCACATCCTCAATTACAACCATTTAAAAGACACACTCCCACTCAACTACCTTCACTACCATTTCCAAACCCAAGCAATAAGGTAATTTAGCCCACTTACAATGTTGAGACACAAAAACACCACACAAATCCTCTTGATCCAAGTGATATTATTCTTAGATCGGGAAGAGTGTCGCAAAGAAGAGATTATCTTCCTCCTATTGAAGAACAAAATCCAAAGGAATAAGATCCATAAGAGACTAAATAATCATGGACTGCATTTGATGGAGAGCATCCATTGGAGCTTGAGATTGAATAATTTCTATAATGCTTATCATCAGATCATTTATATGTTCAAGTGACTAATAAAAAAATAGTATAATATTTGAATGACATGAATGAATAAGACATACATAATGATCTAGATGAGAAAAATAAATAAGGTAATCAAAGCTATATTGAACTTTGGTTCCAGAAAATCATTAAGTTGGAGCATCTCTCTCTTCTTCAACAATTTTTAACATCATCAAAGTATTTGGTCTGTCATATTTAGGTACATGTCAAACAACATATTTCAAGTCTACACATGATTTTATCTGTCATCTTGTCATGCACATGGATCCATTGGAATTATTACTATACTTGAATTTTCTTTTTTCAAGTAGAGTAGGATGAAACAATGAAAGAAAAAAAGGGGAAAAAGAAAATATCAGGTGAAAACCTACTTTGAGGTGCCTGAGATTGGATCAATGATTCAAAATATTTGTGAGGTGGTTAGTGGGTTGGAAACCAAAAAAGAGAAAAAAGTAAGAAGATCCTAGGTGAAAACATGCTTTGAGATGCCTAGGAAAACTTATTAGTTTAAAACCTGATTGAGGAAGCTAGTATGCCTAACAAAAAGAGAAAAGATGAAAAATGAAAATGGAAAAAATATTATTTTCTCCAGATATCTCTCTCTAATATATGCAAGGTCTTTCCAACATTCACAAGCAACAAAAAATTGATCAAGCAAACATCTAGCCAAGGGAAGTCAACATTGAGATTTCTATTTTCTACACCTAGATGCTCCAACATTGTTAAGACAAATTACATACATCTCTTTTCATCCTCACAGTGCATCCCCATGCCATTTATCAGCATTCCCAATCCATTTCCATTAATTTTCCTCGTTGTCCTGAAGTGTTATAGGAAAGTTCTATGTTGTTGCAAGATTGCTAAAAAAATACAGAGCATAAATTATTTTTACAATATATAAAAAATTATGCATTAATTAGCCAAGTTGTTTCATGGGGATATGTATAAGGATTATGGTAACATGCTTAAATTTTTTTAGCAAATTCTAGTGCATATTTTGTGAGAAATTGGTCACCATCACCTAGAGTCATTTTCCATTTTTTTCGAGATTCATGCATCCATTGCCCAAGATGTTTGTGAGGAGATGCATAAGGATGATGGAAAAATTCTTAAGAAATTATAGGTGAATCAAATCTAGCATTTTAAATATATGGCTTAAAAAAATTTGCTACAAGATTATTAAAGAACTGTTATAGGATTATTCTAGATTTTCTACAAGATTCTAAACGATACAAAAATTAGCGATATTTCTTAAGTTTTACACATTGCCTCAACATTCATTTTCCACACCACCTGCCCTCTTCTCTACTCTCATTTCCTCCTTTGTCCACCAAAACCACCTGTTTTCACCCCTTCTTCCATCTCTTCTACCACAAAACATAACTTTGACCATTGTCAAATGGTTACTCATGAATTATTAGTATATTTAGAGGCAACAACCAAAGGAAATTATTATCTTACCAGGGTCTATGTGACTACTATAGGGACATAAACAATCTTGTAGTAGTATACAGATGCCATGCCATACCAATGCTAGAGCACTAGGTCCGCAAGTGAACTACCATGAAGAATTTGGACATGATAACTCTAATTCTCAAGTAGCCACATGACCTTTTGTTAGCTGCTACATGATTCTTTATCACTAAGAAAATACCAACATTGGATCGAAAGAGCACCCAGATAAAGGAAGGACTTGTATGATTGAGCATCAGTGAGCATAAGAATATATATATATATATATATATATATATGTTTCTCGATATATTATGGAATACATGAAAAGAAACCTTATCTTTGTTCAAGTATGGCATAAAAACACCAAATGATCAGATAAAACACTCAGATTAGGAGAATCTAAGTAGAAGAGAAGAAATAACAACAATAGAAAACCTAGAAGACCTCTAGAAACAAAGCTATCAACATTAAAGCATCCAATAGATTATCACATGTAGCTTCAAGATCATCAAGGGAAGCCTCCACAATTACAAATACATCATACACAAAAAACACTCATGGTATGGCACAGGTATGCAACTCTTTTATCTCACCCTTCAAACCTATTCTAGCTTGACAAAATATTAAAAGTGTGAGAAGGAAAGGTATTTTATAGCCAAACTCAATGCCGGGAAGCCTTGACCTCATTTAGAAGTGAACTTAATTTTTCAACCAAGACACCCACATGTGTGGGAGAAGAAAAATACAAAAGTGAAAAAGAATTGATAGAGAACAAGGAGTGTGAAGGGATAGTTGGGGGCCAACACAGTTAAATCAAATAGCTAATTCTATTTTTCATGCAATATCATTAAGGAAAAAAAAATATATAGGTGGGGGCCAGTTTAGTTAACTCAAAGAACTCCAAGTTTTGTTTGCATGCAATATCATTAAGGAAGAAGAAAAAATATAGATGGGGCCACCTCAAGTTTTGCATGCAACGTTATTTGATTTTTTTTATTTAAAACAAATTGAAGAGAGAGAGTAATATTTAAAAAATTATGTAAAAATAAAAATAAAATGGTGGACCCACCACCTCTTGGGACACAAAATGAATGCTACAGGATTCTACAGGTCGTTACAGGATAATTATAGGATAGTATGGGAAGTTGATAGAGTGTTATAGGAAGACAAATTTTCTAGATAGTGAACACCAAATCTTGAATAACTTGAAAATCAAGGGGACCTTGAAATGAAATGTAAGTTAAAAATTATTTCCACTTTCATTTGACAAAACTGTTCAAAATATATTAGTTTCCAAAGAGAAAATTTTCTACATTTTGCAATGTGAATTCAAGCAGGAAACAGTCAATGGTCTGATTGTTCCTTTTAGTCTGAAAAATGTGGAAAATTTTCATGAGATAATTGATTTCCTCTCCTTCAAAAATTGTGCATATTTCCTCTGCTACAAAATTCCTTGCTGCATAGGAAACCTTAAACTCTTATTCTAGCACAAACACAAATAGAATTGGAAGGGGGAGATAGAAGAAAAGAAGAAGTAGAGGAAGAAATGAAAGAAAATATAGAAGTAGTGACAGATTTATCAAAGATAAAGATAGAGATAAGAACAATTTAAATATATTTAGTCGAGCTTAGTTTGGCATAATCAAAGCTTCAAGCTAAAATACCAACACCACAGACAAAGTCTCAAGATCCTGATAAGGGCATAGAGACACCAAGAAGACCAACTAAGAAGAGGAAGGAGGAATCAAAAGACCGTATGATACACAAGGAAATGGAAATAATTGAAGAACATGTAGGCTTCCATCCAACAGGGGCATCTACATCCACATCAATATGGGGTGTTATAAAGGTTATTAGAGGAATACATGAAGAACAATAGAGAAAGGAAGATGAGTAAGTTGCTAAGAGGATGAGCAACTATTTCAATGGGCGTTATGATGGGCAACCAAATTAGATACAAATTAAGGCCCATCTAACCTTTATTAGACACATAAAGGCTATATAAAATTTCTCTTTTTGCAGTTAATAATGTATTCTTAGCTTTAATAAGTTCCAAGGAAGGTTTAGAGATAATTACATATTATATGCCTAATATTAATTATTTTTGTAGAATATTGTGAGAATATTACGAATATTTTGAAGATTTGGAAGATGAGATAATTTAGGGTTATGCTGCCTACCACATGATTCCACGGGATGGACCAATAAATGAAGAAAATATCATAAAATCATCAATAGATTCTAGAGCTCCACTGATTGAGAAAATCTAGGGATGTGCGCTATACTATAGGAGAAGCTAGATTTCATTA
Source organism: Pinus tabuliformis (assembly GCA_031772625.1). Lineage (NCBI taxonomy): Eukaryota > Viridiplantae > Streptophyta > Pinopsida > Pinales > Pinaceae > Pinus > Pinus tabuliformis. Next base: position 663,009,544 of record CM062808.1, read on the forward strand.
TTTAATAAAGATTCCTCTTGGTTTGGACGAAATCCACTTTTGTAGGAGTTTTGGAGGGAAGTAGTGCACCTCATGCATTTCCTTTCCTAACAGTGTTTCCTTATTTTTAGGAGAACTAGTGAATGAGAAAATTTCTTGTGCAGGTTTTTCAATCACTTCTCCCTTGGGAAGTGTGGTTGGATATGTTATGTTTGCAAGATAAAAAGATATATTCACTTCCTTTGCAGTAGTTAGACCCGAGATTAGTCATTTTTCTTACATCTTTGTTTTCTGCAAACTAATGATTGGCTTAGTAGTTTTCTTTGAGCACATGAAGTATAACCTATAGTGTATTTAGGCCTTGCAAATATTTCCATATAGGTTATATTTTAATGCAATAGTTATATTTCCAATAAAATTTAACTCATCATTTCTTTGTCCTTTCAATTTTTTTCAATTTACATTGTTAACATGCTTTAGTTGTTTGGAAAAATAGAGTAGATTGTTATGGTGTGCAGGTACTACTTTTTATCTACAAGGTTGGAATTTTCATTAATACCCATCATCTAACCGCTAGCTTCCTTTTTTCAACCTCAACAACTTCCTCAAATAAATGTTCACCGAGAGTACATTTTTGGGTTATTGAAGGCCACTATGTGCATTGGTTTTTGTGCAATATGGGATCTTGAAGGGTACTATTATTGGAAAAGGATTAATAAAACCTTCATTTACCCTCCATTACATTTACCTACCTTGATATCACCTTTTCCACCCTTAGACTACTCACAGATTCAGCCCTGTAGCAAAACAGGGCAATCGTGTAGCAGTTTCCCAATCCTGTAGCACTACGAAAAAAGCCTCCAAATGCATCTTGATTTTCCCTAGAACACAATTAACCACCACTAGGCCCTCAATAATTATCATAAGACCATAAATACGAATAAAATGGATTGATATATCTAGTAGAAATGTTTCTTTAGTTAATAAGGTAGATAGACAATCATTCCTAGCAATCTTGTAGGAAAATAATAGTAATTTTATGCTATTTATTAGCTCATTTTAATGAGGATATTTTGAGTCTATTCCAATTTTATTGAGTCCTAAAAACAATCTACTTAATAAAAAAAAATTACCGTGTAGCATTTCCACTTGATCATGTTAGGCATTTGGTAGGTTAGTGAGTTCTAGAATTTCTAGTTTTTAGAGTAGCAATTTTCTACTAATTTTTGGCACATGTTAACAAGGGTATTTTTGAGTGATTCCATTAGGATTCAAGTCCTATCAAGTTAGCACGAGAAACATCAATCCTGTCGTAATATTATAGCATTTAATTTTTGAGATCTTCCTTGTCCATATTCACTCCAAATAAATGGTAGAAGCATATTTCTAGCCCATGAATGATTTAAGACAACTTTTTTTGAGTTGACATTTGGTTAGTTTGTCATTTAGCTCTTATATTCCTTTCTTCTTGAATGTTGATTTTTGCAATTAGTCTAGATTTCATTTTTGCAATTTACTTTATGTAAAGTGTGATTTCATTCCTACAAGAGTAATCTAGGACTTTCCTTTCCTGCAAAATAGAATAGATTTCCATTAATTCCATTTACTTTACAACATGATAGTTTATATTTTCTTAATTTTCATTATGATTTACATTTCTTAAAATAGAATAGATTTCCTTTCTTCCATTTACTTTCCAGCAAAAGTAGAATAAGTTTTCTTATGGTTATTTACCTTTTGCAACTTAAGATTGGAGGCTTACCTTGATATTTGCTCATTTCAAGTTGTTTCATTTCCTTCTTTCACTTGCGTCAAAGGGAGTTAGACTAGGAAGAAGAATGTGTCTATTGCGCATACAGTGCTAGTCCCTCTTAAGTTTGTATCAACCCTGAGTTGATAATTTAAGTTGGTAGCCTTGGGATTTGCAACATTCTTCTTGGAATATTGGGGCTCAAAAGGAAAAAAAATTAAGTAAGTGGCAATTGATTCATGAGTGAATAGTCTCAATCCTTTCTAACCCTATGGAGCACTATCACCTCCCCCCTATCCTACCCACATTCTCTTTCCTAGTAGTATAGCTAAGACATGGGACACACACTTGGAGAAAATACTATGAATTAACCTTCATGCAAAGAAATAAGAGGAAAACGTAGACCCATCTTCTATAGGAATAAGACATAAAGCCACTATATCATCCTTGAAACTCAATATATAAACCTCAGACTTCAGAGAGGCCCCGATGTGGGTGACAAAGGTTAAGACTACCTCTATGAAGGACTCACACCCTAATACCATCAAACAAAAAAATATACAGAAATAGAATAGAGAGCCCCAGATGTCTAAGATATGAAAGCAACCACAATACTCATTCTACAAGGGCCTTCTTGGTTTTTCTATAGAATACACACAATGGTGTCCAAATTCCTTAATCCAATCAATACTCACCTCCCCAAACTTTAATTTTTCCAAGGAACCCCAAAAATATAAATTCATACATGTTCAAAATCCACCCCAAGCCTTATCCACAAACTACGAATGGATCAAAAGACACATCAACAAAAACCATAGCACCTCAGTCCTAGAAAAAACACTAGAAGTAAAAAAAAGAACCATACATAATAATGAAACTGTGTTTTTCTTTGTGATGTGAGAATAAATTAACACTGTCACCATCTCACTAGAATTCTAGGTTCCAAGTGACCATGCATGAACTAGGATGCACAGGTATCGCTCTTCCTTCATCCAACACCCTCATAGGCCACCACATTCACATCTCACCACCTCAATTACAAACTCAATCCCAAACAAAAAGCTCCTCACTATCATAGCCAGATTAGGGTCCATGCAATAGGAGATTGAGGACTAGTGCTTGCCTCCACTCGAACCACAACAAATAGATTCCAGATTCTCCATAAGACATGTACTAATAACAATTTCCAACTAGAAAGTTGAATGCAATGGCACACCTCGTACCGCTCACTTAAAGGTCCATCATGTGTAAAGGATGATGAGATCTGCATCCAAACCCCCAGCTTCAGCATTGTTAACACCCCCATCAGGCGAAAAATGATATTTTATTTTCAATTAAGAATATTATTTTCATTTACTGAACCATTTTAATTAAACAAAATTGCATTGAAGTAATTTATACCAGCCTAGACTCATCTTAACTCGGGATCTACTAAGCACTGAGAGGGATCAAATAACTTTTCACTTTAAAAGAGGTTTTTAACTCAAGAGATTTGATTCCTCTCTTGGTAGATCCGGAGTTGAGATGGATTTAGGATATTTTAATTATTAATTATAATTATAATTATAATTCTTAATTTTTTTATGCAGTTTGACCAAGTCAAAATGTTTTATTAATATATATATATATATATATATATATATATATATATATATAGATATATATATATATATATATATATATATATATATCTATATATATATATATATATATATATATATATATATATATATATATATATATATATATATATATATATATATATAGATATCTTATTTTTATGTAATTTGACCGAATCAAAATGTTTAATAGGATAGGAAAAAAAATCATTATAACGTCTCTTCCATACTGTACTGGAGAATGCCTCTCGGTGCACATAAATAAATTATCAAGAAACAATAAAAATGAAATTTTTTAAATTGTTTATATATTTGTTTTTAATACCCATATAATTAATTATGAGTTTCATTGAAAAAGAAAAATGTTAAAGAAAAATGAGTATTTATATTTTATTAAATTGGCCTCTTGTCACAACAAGTACACATGAGATGTATTATATTTTTTTATTCCTCTATATTGTCCTTATCTTTCATATTTACTATTAACACCTTTTAGAGACTATAAATCTTCTTGAAATTCATTACATTCCTACAACCTATATTAAATTCCTAACAAAAGAAAACATTTGTGAGAGTACATACATCATTTAAGGTCATCCTCTTACTCCTTCGATGGAATTTTGAGGTCCAAGATGTTTTACATTTACTTCCAATTATCTGTACTATATTCACTAAGTGTGATATTTAGAATATGAACCTATTTATGTTGATCAACTATATATTTATTAAGTGCCTCTATTTCATCCATTTACCTAGTTGATTTCTTTGTCAATGCTCAGACCTCCTCCAACACATCCACACTCATCTCCATCTTCTCCATCATTTTCTTATTTATCACTCACAAACCAGGTTGAAGGGAATCCATTTTCTCCATTAGTTGAGTGTCTTTTTCCTTAGATTTGTAGCCAGTGTACTTTCCATAGCTTTTGGTGCCAAAATAACCCTCCTTACCTCTTGACATCATGATATTATCTCTTCAAGAAGCGAAGTTGTTATCTATCTCTTCCCACAATACCAAACCCTCTAGGAGTTAGCTCAACCAACTATTTAGTGTACAACCAATCACTATTCCCCTTCAGACATGTTGAGCACGGTTACAGGTCTCACAAACTAGTGTAGTATTCTCATATTCACTCAACCCAGAGACATAAAACTCCTTTTTTACACCAATCTCCAATTTTTATCCTATTTCAATGCAATTGTGTAGCCTCTCTATACTTTAGTGCCTTTACACCAACCTAATGCTAAAACTAGCAGGATCACACCCAATTTTGATCTAATGAGGACCCTCAAACCAACATGTTGTCCAATTTTACATAGCACCACCAAACAAATCCAACCATGTGCACCTATGTGCTTCCCTCTAGCTTTTTTTTCCCTGTGAACAATGTAGGATTCTATCCGTCAATCCAACAATCATTATCTCAATGAATCGACATTCAAGTTTACCTGTCAAGAACGGATTCCATTAACAAGTTGTAGAGACCCACCCTCAAGTTATAAATTGACCATATTCTAAACAATTGTCTCGAACCCACCATATCTAGAGATCACTAGTAAGCCTATTGGTAATCCAATACTCAAAAAAAGGTAGAAACCACTATGGAAACAAGATATTCCCATTAAGGAAGATCATGCAATAGGTCAGCATATGGATTTACTCCATGGAACCTACTAAATACTTCTGCTAATCCCTTAATATTTTATCCCGAGGTTGAGTTCCAAAATGGGAAGCCACATTGGTCTGTTGTCTAGTTTAGAAAGAAATTCATATGACTTTTTCCAAATCCCACATGATGCTAGCATTATAGCAACATAAATATTTATAATTTCCATTCCTCTAGATAAAATCATCGTTATATGCAGATGTCCTATGGAAAATATGTACCATATTCATCATGTTGTGCCCCTACATTCTAGTAGTTCCAATATTTTTCGTTCTACATGTATCAAACATAATTAGGGTGGCATGACATCCATCAGAACCCCTTACCAAAATTTTATAATGATCCCATTCCCAAAAACTAATTTTATAATCATGGGTCCTCTAGTCATTTTTTCATAGGTCACAGATCCTTCCCTAAAACAATGTTTAATTCTTTGAGGTTACGGTAGGTTCCACCAACCTGAATCACCATTTCTTTCATATTTCCATGCCTGAAGATGGAAGGATTGGTTTCATACCTGTTAGCTTATTCATTTTCACTTCATAGGATATGAAAGTACCTTTTTTGTGGGATAACTTCCAAGAACCCCCATATTCACTTAAAAAAGATTATCCAAATGCTTGTCCCTAAGGGAGGTTCCTTTTGCCTAAATGTTGAATGATTATAAGCGAATCCCCTAAGATGCTAATATGTGTCATTGATATGGGTTTGGCCAATACCAAACATTGTGAAAATCCATGCATTTATACCTGGTTGTTTGTCATTTGTCCCAAACGCATGGATACCATTTAACAAGATTTTCTTTAATTCTATACAAGACCTCTTCCCCTTTCATCACCCCTATGAATTTTATCAAAGTTAATATTAATTAGTAGATATCTGTTTAATTTATCCATCAAAATTTAACATTAAAACCTATAGGATTAATTGAAAATAATATAGCTAATTTAAACTATTTTTAATATAGATATTTTGTTAAAAATATAACTTTATTCTACAAAACTTATCTAACCTTTGTTGTGATTCATATATTTCTCTAAACTCTAAGCCCTTAATACTACTCTCTATATTATGGGAAAATTTACATATGGAATTCCAATGAAGATAAAAATGTTACAGTGGCTTACCACAGATTTTACCATGTTCCTACTATATGTCAAACACTGAAGAGATATCGTTATCCTACACTTTCTAAAAAGGCTTCTAGATTTTATAATTATGACTGCTTTTTCTATAACTATTGCTACCTTTGTCTAAATTCATAGTGATGCCCTACTAATAGTTATACTAATTTCGAGAAGCTAGTTTTACCGTGCACTCACAACTAAGATGTCTTTGATTTCTTTATTCATTCTTTCAATGAGTTTATCCAAAGTCTCTATATTTAAAATCCATGTGAATCATTTTCAAGCGAGCTAGAAATTCCCTTATGTTTCGTCAAATTGATTCATGCCTTCCTTTCCTGATATGCAAATTGGGAACCATTAAAGGAAATATGGCTTCATCTAATACTTCAGCTCGAACCAAAATTTGAGTCGATCTTCTAGTAATCATGTCCACGTTACTTTTCTTTCCTTTTCAACAAAACTAGTTGTGTGCTTTCAGTTGTAGGGCTTTTTATTTATTGGAAAATGAGAACAACTTCTTATAACTATTTCTTAGAAAGGTTCTTTTTAATTACGTAGGAATGACATGTCAACTATGAGAGTAATTATAGATGTTTGCAAATATGTAATTTCAGGTTCCACCAACAATATAGGTATAGTGTTGACATAAAATACTAAAGGGAAATTTTTTGAAACCGAGACAACTCTATCATAAATTTTATTCATAGTAATTTATATTATAAATATGGTGATATGCCATCTCAATATGGATTATTACTTACCTATGCATTAATTGTCATGATAATTACAGTTCACTTTATATGCCTTGTAATAAATTATGAGAATTTTTCAAATTACATCTAAAACTCTCTTTAATAATAAATCCAATATATGTGTTAGTAACATTTGATATTTTTATTAGTGATAGCGACTTTAAGATATTCATATAATAAGTATATCATTGAGCATAAATAAGAAAGTTAAAAGATATCACAAAATTCACATTATTATCTACTTGGACTAGTTAATTGAACATTCAAATATGATGTATTCATTAACAATGTTGAATATAGATGATAGAAACATCTCTTGTTACACAAAACCAGTAGGATTCATAACGAAAACACATCATTGTCTATAAATAAGAGAGATGAAAAATATCATAAAAGTCCACATTATTCTCTACTAATCATTGCATTACTTAATTGATCTTTCAAATATGAATACATCGGATATGGATGATAAAAAAAATCTCTTAATATGCAAAACCAGAAGGGTTCGTAATGAAAAAACTTCCTGTCACCTCCAAAGCCTCAACCCTTAGCTAGAGAATGTTCAAGGTTTGTAAAAGTTGAAAAAATAGAGTTTTAGTTAATACTTTCTGTTTCAATGGTGGTCCATTAAGATATTTCAGTAAAACATAAATCAGCATATATTTGGTCAGTTAGTTAATGCAATTTTCATAATAAACTACAAAATTAAGCCATGGTCAAAATATCGATCCCTGATTTTACAATTTATCTTGTATTTAATTTTCGCCTGATATTTCTCACAACTGATTCTTAATTAATGTGATTTGAATTTTGACAATTTATCTGTTCTTTTGTATTGGGTAAATGGAAATTATGACAATGTTATAGTATATTATTGATAAATTCTTGAAAAGAAAATTTATAGTTTTAATATATTTTAAAAACTAATTTTACATTATTAATATAAAATAAATTGAAAAAAATGAAATATATATTATTTTATTTTTATATTTTTTAAAAATTAATATTTAATTCTTATTTATTATAAAATTTATAGTTTTTAAATAATAAATTAGAAATTAGAAATTTTTTGAATAATGATGATGATGATGGTTAATGTCCACTGAGACCAAACTTTGGTCTATCGGACCTAAAGAAATGAATTATTTAGTTTGATTTAAGATTTTATTCCTATGCTCAAAAATTTTGGAGAGAAGCCTCCCGAGCTCGCTGTAATTTTGACATCGTAAAAGGCTAGGCAGGTTAGTATTGCAACAAAGATTTTGAAACTGAGATTTAATGTAGTTGTACGCGGGGTACTCTAAGAGGAAGTGATTTTCATCCTCGATGTTTGTATTCTCATAGAGATTGCAAAACCTTTCCATCCATGGTTTTTTAGGAACTGCCCAACGACCCGTTTCACTATGGAGCTATGAGAGTTTGTTCTAATCTTGGCTATATTAATTTTCTTCTTTGAGCTAGTTAAAACATAGAGATACTTTTGATCTTCTAGGGTGGGGTTGATGACCTCCTTATAATATCTTAATTTTCTTTTAACTGCTAAATCTTTCTCACACCACATTTTTTCTTTGAACTTAGAAGTAACAATATTTTTAATGTTATTAATGTTTTGCAATGCAACATTCTCATCAATCTCCCAATGGTTTAACCAGGACCTAGTGTCTTTATACCAACCTCGTTTGAGCCCTATGTGGTTTTGGCTGGAATTTGAAGCTAGCATAGGAAGTCTATGGTCTGCTATGTTATTGAGTTTTTTCTTGTACAACAGAATCCTAGTCATAGCTAGGCTCTTGATAGGGGAAAGACCAACTTCTATAAGGAGAATAGAATAGGGTGTGTTTCTTTTAATTTTGAGGTTATACATTATAAAACGCTTCTGGATTTTCTCAATCTTTCTCTAGGATTATCTAGGGATGCTACAACCCCAAACCTCACATCCATATAAGATAACTAGAGTGACTAAAGTTTCAGAGAGGAACTTCTTTTTATCCCACATTATGAGGTTTGTCGTTTTACAATTATTTTCAAGACCAAAATAAGCTTTCCATCCCCCATTAATCCTTTTCTCAATGCTATAGTTCCAGTTGAGCTTGTGATGAATATCAATTCCTAGGTACTTGTAGGAAGACAGTTCCTCCAAGTTACTATTGTCATACATAAAATTAGCATAAGTGTCCTTCTTGGATTTGATAAACATAACCTTTGTTTTGTCAATGTTAACAATCATATCCATGGTAGAGCAAAAATCCTTAAGAAGTATAAGTTGCTTATCAAGATCAGATGGGTATGTTGCAAGAAGAACAATATCATCAATGTACAGAAGAAGGATGATGACTATCCCAGCTAAGATCGTGCCAGTACATCCTGCTTCCTCTAAACAACCTTCTAACTTGTCGATGTAAATGCCAAATAGGGTAGGGTAGAGGGGGAAACCTTGTTTAACTCCGATATTACATTTAATATCTTTCGACCACCCCTCATTGCTCTTTAACTTGGAAATTACATTCTCGTATAACCTTATAGCGGCAGCTCTGAACTCAAAAGGAACCTTTAGCTCTTTTAACATGTTCCAAAGGTTGTTTCTAAAAACCATATCGAAAGCCTTTCTAAAGTCCACAAAGCAACAAAAGAAATTGGATTTATCATGTAGCATTCCTCCACAATGATCCTAAGTGTAACGTGGTGGTCTGTTGTTGAGTGCTGCTTTCTAAAACCCACTTGGCCTTTAGCCCACTTACCTTCACTTTCAAGCCATATGCTGAACTTCCTTTCCAAAATAATACCATATAACTTGACTAGGACATGGATGATCATAATTGTCTGATAATTGGAGGGGTTATTTGTATCCCCACTTTTAAAAATAGAGATAGTGAGGCTTCGAGTCCATGGTTTAGGGAACCCTTGCTTGACCGCTTGATTGAAAAACTTGTGAATGTGGGGGATGAGGACAGGACCTCCAATTTTTAAGATTTCTGCGTGGTAACCTTCAATTTCCTTAGCTTTCCCATTATCCAAGCGATTAACCCCAAAATCAATGTCTTCTAATGAGAAAAATTCTTTCGTTGTGAGCAGGGTTTCAAAGTTATCCCTGCTATTTAGAGATTCATAAAGCTTTTTAAGATAGCAATTCCAGTCATGTAAAGCAATATTATTATTATCTTTAGTTTTCCTAGTTAGGATATGCCTCCAGAATTTCTTAGGAGCTACCTTAGAGAGGCATAAGAGATTATCTTGTCTTTTACAAATATACTATCACAACTACATTATTATATTAATGTAGTTGATATAGCCGAAGGCTTCATTTTTATCTACCATTGATAAATATATAACAATAAAAATAACAATACCAAAATATTATTGCAATACAAATATTATTATTATCATTATAATTAATAATAATGATTATAAATAATAATTATTATTTAATATTAAATGTTATTTATTATAAATAAATAAATATTTAATATCTATTTATAAAAATAAATGTTATTTATTTATCAATAATCATTATTATTTAATTTTAAATAATGTAATATAAATTAATTATTTAATAATAATAGCAGTAATATTAATATTAATTTATAGTAGTAGTAGTATTATAAACCGAAGGAATTGTAATTAGAGATTATAAGCCAATAGATATAAACTCATAAACTCAATGGAATAATATTAAACTTTAGGAATAAATATTATAAACCCAAATTATATAAATCCAATATTATAAACCAAAGGTATACTAAACACAAGGGATTAATAAACCCAAGGGTTTAATATTATTCCCTGAGGTCTATATACCTTGGTTTATAATATTAATCCCTGTCGTTTAATACCATTCCCTTGGATTTATAATCCCCTGGGTTTAAAATATCTAGGGTTTTATTATTATACCCTATGAATATGAACCCTTACATTAATAAACTCAAGGGATTGATATTATAAACCCAATGGAATAATAAATCCAAGGGATTAGTAATAAAACCCTAAGGGACTATGAAACAACCAGAATAAACATTATAAATTTAAAATAAACATGGTTGACCATGGTCAGTTTTGATATTGAGACAATCAATGTCATAATGTGACATTGGAACATGGTTGACCATGATTGATTTTCATATGAAGACAATTATTTTCACAATGCAATGATCGAGCATGTATCACCATGGTTGATTTTCATATTGAGGAAATCTTTGTCACAATGCCACGTTGGACTATGGTTGACTATGAATGAACATGATTGATTTTACAAAACATGGTTAACCTTCGTTGACCATGATTGACTTGGGTTGACCATGATATTATAAGCCAAAGAAAATAATAAAGCCAATGGATTCATACTTAAAACCCAAGCGATTATAAACCCCAAGGGGTTGTTATTATAGACCTAAGGGAATAATAAAACCAAAGGATTAATACTAAAATTCCAAAGGATTATGAACCCAAGGGAATAATATTAAATTCAAGGGAATAATGTTATAAACCCAAGGTATATAAACGATAAGATAAATATTAAAAAACCTAAAATAAACAATGTTGACTATAGTTGACCATGGTTGATTTTCATATGAAGATGATATTTGTCAAAATGCAGTGTTGGACCATGGTTTTCCATGGTTCACCAAGATTGATTTTCATATCAACACATTCTTTATCACAATGTGGCATTGGACCATGGTTGACCAAGGTTGATTTTCATATTGAGACAATCTTTGTCACAATGTGATGTTGGACCATGGTTGCCCATGATTGACCTTGGTTGACCATGATTGATTTTATAAAAAATGGTTGACCATGGTTTACAATGATTCATCATTATAGTTGACCGTGGTTGGCCATGATTGATATTATAAACCCAAGGGATTAATACTAAAATCCAAAGGAAATAATATTAAACCCAAGGGAATAACATATACCCAAGGTATATAAACCATAAGATAAAAATTATAAACCCTTAAATGAAAATGGTTGACCATGGTTGATTTTAATGCTGAGACAATATTTGTTGCAATGTGACGTTATACCATGGTCGACCATGGTTGAACCCTTAGATTAATAAACCCAGAGGATTGATTTTATAAAACTATGGGAATAATAAACCAAAGGGATTAATACTAAAACCCCAAGGTATGATGAACCTAAGGTATATAAACCCTAATATAAATATTGTAAATCCTAAAATAAACGTGGTTGACCATGGTTGTCCTTTGTTGATTTTCATATTGAAACAATCCTTGTCACAATGCGGCATTGGGCCATGATTGATTTTATAAAACATGGTTAACCATGCTTGACCATGATTTACCATGTTTTACCATGGTTAACCATGATTTATCATGCTTGACCATGATTGAAATTATAAACTCAAAGCATTAATAAGCCCAAGGGATTGTAAACCCAAGGAAATAATATTAATCCCAAAGGAATAACATAAACCCGAGGTATGTAAACACCAAGATAAATGATATAAACCCTTAAAAAGGCATTGTTGACCATGGTTAATTGTCATATTGAGACAATGTTTGTCAAAATGCGACGTGAGACCATTTTTGACGATGGTTGACAATGGTTGACCATGATAGATTTTCATGCTAATACAATCTATGTCACAATGTGACATTGGACCATTTTTGACCATGTTTAACCATGATTGACCATGGTTGATTTTCATACTGACCATGATTTACAAACCCAAGGTATATAAACCCTAAGATAAATATTATAAACCCTAAAATAAACATGGTTGACCATGGTCGATTATCATATTGAGAAAATCAATGTCACAATGTGACATAGGACCATGGTTGACCATTCTTGACCATGATTTATTTTCATATCAAGATAATATTTGTCATAATGTGACATTGGAGCATGATTGGCCATGGTTGATTTTCATATTGAGACAATATTCGTCACAATACAACGTTGGAGCATGCTTGACCATGCTTGACCATAGTTGAACATGATTAATTTTACAAAACATGGTTATCCTCTGTTGACCATGACTTACCATGGTTGACCATGATATTATAAACCCAATGGAATAATAAACCCAAGGGATTAATATTAAAAATCCAAGGGATTATAAACCCAAGGAAAAAATATTAAACCTAATGAAATATATTAAATCCCAGGACTATGAAACCTTGGATTAATAAACCAAAGGGACTAATATTATAGACCCAAGGGAATAATAAACGCAAAGTACTTATACTAAAACCCCATGGGATTATGAACCCAAGGGAATAAATATTATAAACCCTAAAATAGATAGTGTTCACCATAGTTGACAATGGTTGATCTTCATATTGAGACAATCGTTGTCCCAATGTGATGTTGGACCATGGTTGTCCATCATTAACTAAGATTGATTTTCATATACACACATTATTTATCACAATGTGACCTTGGTCCATGGTTAACAAAAGTTATTGAGACAATCTTTTTCACAATGCAAAGTTTGTCCATGGTTGACCATGATTGATTTTATAAAGAATGGTAGACCATGGTTGAGCATGTTTGACCATGATTGACCATGGTTGTCCATGATTGATATTATAAACCCAAGTGAATAATATTAAATAAAAGGGAATAACATAAACCCAAGGTATATAAACCCTAAGACAAAAATTATAAACCCTTAAATAAACAATGTTTACCATGGTTGATTTTCATATTGAAACAATGTTTGTCGTAATGCGACATTATACCATGGTCGGATATGGGTCAAACTTCAGATTAACAAACCCAAGGGATTGATATTATAAGACCAAGGGAATAATATTGTAATATCCCTCAGGTTTTGGTATTAATTAACCTTTTTTTTTTTAAGAAATAATTATTGGTCAAGTTGTCATTGGTAGGAATGATATTTCCACAAATTGTATAAATGAACAAGATATATGTGGCTATGTAATAAGTAATGTTTATTATAAATAAAGTGATTCTAGAAAACATATATATAACTACCAGGTTGGGACAGGGGTGTGCGACCTTCAAAGCCTTTTTTCCTCTGCTAGTGTAATATAGTATTAGACACCATCCATTTAATTAAACCGTGGAACATGTTTATAAGTCTAGAGTATTAAGAGAATGCAACAACATTTAATTTAGTATAATCAAGGACAAAAGTACAAATACATCTACAAGCATTTCCAAAACAAACTTTGTTTACCAAGATACACATACATACAAAAGTGAATACATATACATACTAAAGGAAATACATATACATACAAAAGTGAATGAATTCATGGAATGTTGGACAACCATTAAAATACAATTTTTTTGTAAATACTGAAATTAAGAAGGCCTACAGCCATTAAAATTTATACATATAGATTGGTAATGTATATAACTGATAACATGAAAGAAATAAGCTCATATTCTTAGTTACACAGCCTTAGGGTGAAATCCCGGGCAAAATAATAAAACTACGAATTAGGTTCTTTCAGTTCAGTATATCCAAAGTGTTATAGACATTTTTGTGCCTCGCATCATGGAGCATGAAATGTCAATAATTACAGGGATCCTCAGTCCCTAAACATGTTGTTCTTACCCCTAAAAGAACAAGGTCATCAAACAACATCATTTCCAATCAGTTCTCCACCTGAAAACACTTCAAAACAGGCTTATTTTGGATCATGTCAGCTGCTCCACTGAGCATCTGCGCTGGAATGCAACTGCTCCTCCTTGTACCTGCGCTAGAAGTCAAATCTAATGAAGGCTACCTGCGCTGGGCGAGATTGGCCAAGTGGCACAGTCATTCTGCAAGGTGTCAACTGCCCAGGAAGCTTCCAAACTGACACTTGGTTCATGAGATTCGCCCTGTGATGAGTAAGAGGTACTTGATCACCATGTGTAAGCAAGGACCTCCAAGTGGACTCAAGAACTGAAGATTAACTGAAGAGGGAGAGGACACTAGTCAACTCTATGCCAGCCTCAAGCTGACTCATCCTTTCTTCTTCTCTCCTATATATAGAGCTCTTCTATGAGGTCTAAGGAGGCTAGAATTTTGTGTAAAGCAAGGAGGTGCTGTTGGTTTACAGTTAGAGCTATTGGGTGATTGTTTTACTAGAGGTGAAGAGGAGAGTTCTTGCTGCTGGGGAGGTGCTGCTGGATTGGAGCCATCATTGGTTGTAACCTTCTCAGAACCCTGTTACTTCTATCAATAAAGTTTTACATGTTCTCCTATATACTTGTATTGCATTGATGTATTGTATTTACATGTATATTTGATTCATCCTAATCCATGCTCCAGTTATGAGTACATGTATCTTGTAGTTTGCTCTCTTGTTTTGTGCAGGATCTGTGTGTAGCTGGACCGGCAAAGAGAGCAAGGAGCTGGGAACAAGAGACAAAGAGAGAGGGCAAGGATCGACTAAGCGAAAGACACCAGGTTGGTTAATCTTTCTTCATTCTCTCTGTACTTTCATAAAGGAAATCATCAAAACTTTACTTTCAGTTGTTGCTAAAGACTGTCACCTTTAGAGTAGGGATAGGGTCATCCGCATCGGATACTTTTCCCCACAACACAAAGAAATAAAACAACAGCTTTGGTGGACAAAATTTCCATAGATAGCACATCTCGCAGAAATCGCCAGACCATTCCCAAAGCAACACAAAAAAAACACTAAAAGAACTCAGAATTATATGCCAAACCCAATCAACACTACTACCAAACACGGTCAATCGCAGTAATTGGTACCTTGTAGGTAGAAAGGGGAGAAAATCCATTGACCTGTGCAACCAAATGGATTTTTAATGAGCCGTGATCCGAACCCTAAATGAACAAGACTAGGAAAGAAGGGCTGAGAGCATACCTGCACCAAACTAGCATGGAACCCAATTAACTAAATATATAATCCAACAAAACAATGGGGTACATAAGTAAATGGGAATCTGAGTACTCCATGAAACAAAATCCAAAAGTAATTATACCTTCTGCTCAATAGCTAGATGTCCAGCTCCCATACTTGCATGTTGCAATAAAGAAGAAGGTTAGATTTGGGGATAACGATATCAGATATAGAAACCATAAAATTCAATTACAAGATAAGGATAAATTAGTATTGGCTTACCCGATGTAGCGCATGGTGTTGGTAACCCATGGCAGAACCGCTCACAAACACACATCCCTCTATCACCTCAAACAAGAAATTGAATATGAAAACTCCCACAGTCTCCACAAACAAGAAAAGAGATACAAACGAAATAGGGTAAATGGTCGTTCGAAACACTTCATAATATTATGTTGAAATAAGAATAGGGGAGGAAAAATAAATCCATGCTTTGCGACTTGAAGAGGAGAAACAAGGGTTTGACTTACCTGAATGTCGGGGTTTGCAGTAGCATGTCCTAGTGATGACCGAGACATAATACCACGAGCATAAGGAAACCAACCTTGGTGAACCCCTACCTTAATTTCAGGGATGGGACATACACAATGTACAAAATACCTTCAATGAAATTTATCAAGTAAACCCTGGTGGACGCAAGAGGAATTGAGTAGATATACAACTATGAGATGACATTATCTATTTGGGGATGAAATGGGTTACATGTCACAGTCCATTTACGTGTTCACTGCCCCATTCAAGTGGCAGGAACCATAGCTACAAGATGTCGAGTGAACCCTAACCTAGAAGAAAAACAACCTGAAAATGGTAAAATGGATGGGAGATGGTGTTATTTAGCAGATAAGGTGAAATATCCATGAGTGAAAGCCCTTTGCTGAGTTTTCCTGACCATAGTAGGGCGAGGGATAGAGTAGAGGTGAACCTGCCAAATGCCAAGGGAGAAGGAATGCGAAACGTATTTAGGGTTTCAAGGGTACACCTCCACCTTTAGATTTCCACTGCTACATCCTCACCATGCACTTACCCCAAGGCTTGTGCTATCAAGTGAAGAACATATCACAACATTGATTTGGGTTGAGGGGATTGGTTCTTGACTCTGTTGGGTGTACTGATCATCAAACTATGTAGTGGCATTATACAAAGGTAGAATGAGGGGAACAAGGAATTATAACTCTAGGTTAGCATAGGAATTACATTAACCACTATACATTAGACCCAAACATATTTCGAAGCACCCCTCACCATTAAAGCGTAGCTGGATTAATAGAGTGTGAGGGTGCACACCATGGGGTTAAATAAACCTAAGGCACTAGTTGCCACTAGGGAATAATATTTTGTTGAATGTCCTTCATATAATATCTCAAGGGTATGAAAGAATAAGTGCCATTATAGTGTAAAGACTAGTGGATCCACTCTCACCATGTAACCTTGGAAAATGTAAAGCATAGAAGAATTATACATATACAATAAATTTGTAGATAAATGTAGGGAATTCCATAATAACATTAGAACCAAACACTATTATCTTTGATGCATTAGATGAGAAACTAATCTCAGTAACAACGTAGAAAATGGAAAAAAATAAATAAAATAAATAAATAAATAATAAAATAAAATAAATAAATAAATTGGGGTATGTGAGAAATTGGTATCAGTGCCTCGGGTTCAAAAACTAGGCTTAATAGAACCACTACAATACTAATTAGGTAGAAAATAAAAATAGTCATACTTTGTGGAATGAGTAATCGTTAGTTAATCTCACTTGTAGCCCTAATATGTTGTATAGGTAGCATGTAAGGGCCATCAACAATCAATGGCAGAGGATCCTCATCCAGCTATAACGACAGGTGGATGCTTGTATGTTGAGTTGGGAAATGGACAAGAACCACCAAACTCCCAACTGCTAGAAATTATTAGCAATTTACAACAAGAATTGGGTTACCTTAGGACCAACAATGAATAGTTGCTAAAGGCCAATGAGGAACAGGAGAAAATTATTTGAGGATTGATAGAAAAATCCAATTAGAAAATAGTGGAACATGTTGGCGAAAATGAAGGAAAAAAGGGTACAAAATCATAAATGTTTGAGAGTGGAGAGGATTCTGATTGAACATTCCCTCGAATACAGAAGAAGAAGAAACAAACTAGGTTACGGGGGGGAATTCTGAAAAATGATGCCCCCTACTTTTGATGGTGAAAAACAAGAGGATGTAGAGCCTTGTTTGCTTAATATAACTAAGTACTTTCAAGTATATGATTATGAAAGAAACTTAAAGGCCAGATTAGCTATTTACCAACTACAAGGTAAGGTTGCCTTCTCATGGGAAGAGGCTAAGAGTGTGCATTTGCTTGAGGAAAAAACGGTGTCTTAGGAGGGGTTCATGAAGCAGTTCAAGGATCAATATTTAAGTGAACACTATTATGATGATTGTGCCAAGGTCTTCCACAAGTTAAGGTTAGGACAACTCTCGATGAATGAATTTGGAAAAAGTTGAAAAATTTGTTGCAGTATGTACATTATATTAAAGAAGAGAAATCGAAGGTACAAATATTCGTGAATTGATTTCCTATGGTGTACAAGGAACATATTGGGTTTGACAATCCAAAGAGGATGGACGAAGCAATAAGGAAGGTCAGGTTGTGTTATCTGTAGTTAAGAAATAAAGGTGAAGGCTCTATGTTTTGGAAAAATAAGGATAGAATTTAATCCATAGTAGGAGTCAAGTGACAGAAACCAAGATATCTTAAAAACTTTGGCAAGGGCCATCAAAGGAAAAGGTTCAGTAAGATGAATGTAAATCAACTAGCACACTCTTAAGTAACTTAAAGACCTATGGATTTGAATGAAAAAATGGGTAATGGGAACAAGGAGAAGGGAATGTTGAAATATTGGGGGTGTGGCAAACCTGATTTCTTAAGGGATTGTCCACATAATCCCAGATCGATGTAGAATGTACAAGATGTCCATGAAGTTACCATTGTGAGTGATCATGCTAGGAATATACACAAAATAATTGCAATCTTCGACGATAGACAAGTGAAGCATCAATATACAATGATTGAAATGGAAGGTATTATTTTCAAACGATGTATTTATGTTTTAATAGATCTCGGGGCTAGCTTAAGTTATATTGGACCACATGTAGTGGAAAAGTGTAAAATTAAAACTAAAAAATATACACATGCATGGTTGGTACAACTTGCAAGGAGAGCTAAGAGAAGGGTAGTTAGTCAAGCAAAGCAATGTCCACTTGAGTTAAACAATTATTTAACTACATTAAATTCGAATGTACTTCTACTAGGATCTCATGATGTATTAATAAGCATGGATTGGCTGGAAAAACATAAAGCCATTATAAAATTCATAACAAAAATAGTGACTTGTGAAAATCAACAAGGGCAGACTCAAGTGATATAGGGGGTGCCAAAACCCATATCACTTAGAGAAATTACATGGGTGAAAAGCAAAAGAAATGCTCGGAAGGGGTGCAATTTATTTTTGGTTCACATGGAAATGGGTGAACAATAGGGTGAGAAAGAATCATTAGATACCTTACCAATCATTAAAGACTATTGATATGTCTTTCTAAAAGAGACTCTAAGATTACCACTTCATAGAGACATTAATTTTTCTATTGATTTTTTACCTAGGGCAGCCCGAGTGTCTAGAGTACCCTACCAGATTGGCCCACCCGAATTATTGGAACTAAAGATGCAATTATAAGAGTTGTTGGTAAAGGCTATATTAGGCCTAGTGTGCCACCATGGGGGGCACTGGTGTTATTTTTTAAAAATAAAGATGGCACTTTCACGATGTGCGTCAACTACTGACAGCTAAATAAGTTAACCATTAAGAATAAGTATCCATTGCCCTGCATCGACGATCTATTTGACCAAGTACGGTTGGCGGTCATCTTTTCAAAAATTGGCTTAAGAACAAGATACCATAAATTAAGGATTAGAAGTTAGGATATTCATAAGACAACTTTTAGGACTCGATATGGGCACTATGAATTTGTAGTATTACCATTTGGCCTTACAAATTCTCCTGCAGCCTTCATGTGCTTGATGAGTAACATACTAAATTCTTTTTAGATAAATTTGTGCTGGTGTTTGTTGACAATAGTCTGATATATTCTAGAAATGAAGAGGAACATGTGGACCACTTAAATTTGGTACTGTAAGCCTTAAGGGAAAATCAATTGTTTGGAAAATTCAACAAATGTGAATTCTACAAAACTAGAATATAATATGTGTGTCATGTAATCTCTAAGGAAGGATTAGTAGTTAATCCTGAAAAGGTTAAGGCCATGGAAAATTGGCTCATACCAAAGGATGTTTCCATTGTCCAATCATTTATGGGATTAGTAGGGTACTACCCAAGGTTTTTGGAGGGATTTTCCATAATCGACCATCCTATAATGTCATTACAAAAAAGGAGAAAAGATTGAATGGACTCCTAAATGTATGAATAGTTTTGGAAAATTAAAGAATTTACTCACAATGGCTCCCATTTTAAAACTTGAAGATCCTAGCAAAGGAGTTCATCGTTTTAACCAATGCTTGTATGGAAGGGTTTGGGGGAGTTCTACTACAAGATAAATCTTTCATAGCGTATGGGTCCAGAAAGTTAAAAATCAATGAAAACAATGTTTTGTATGATTTAGAAATAGTTGTTGTCATACATGCCCTAAAAATGTGGAGCCATTATTTATTAGGAAAAAAGTTCACTTTTGTCACTGACCATATCAGCTTAAAATATTTCTTCAGTCAACTAGATCTAAATGCAAGACAAGCTAGATGGATGGCATTCCTTAGTGAATTTGAATTCGACATAAAACATATAAATGGAAAAGAAAAGAAAATAGAAGATTCCTTGAGTAGACATGCTTACAATCTCATGGAAGTGGCATTTAGCAGGACAAAGATATATTTCATGGAGCAAATTCAGGATTCTATAATTGATGACCCAAAATATATAGAGATACAACATAAATTACAACAAGTTCACATTCCTAGTTATACAGAAAGTATTGAAAATTTGTTGTTATATAGTAAAATATTGTATATTCCCAACGTACCTTCTCTAAAAGGTATGATATTGGACGAGTATCATAAGAAACCATACATATCAAGGTTTTTAAAGTGTCATCAGCTAAAGGTAGAACATAAACACCCTAATGGGTTGTTGAACCCACTCCCAATTCCAGAATAGAAGTGGGAGATCATCTCCTTAGATTTCATTACTGACCTATCGAGAACTAAGAGACATCATGACTCCATTATGTTGGTGGTGGATATATTAAGCAAGGTGACCCATTTTATACCAGTGAAATCGACTTTTGGTACCATACAAGTCCCAAATATATTTATGAAGGAAATCGTTTGGCTGCATTGGGTAACTAAAATGATAGTGTCAGATAGAGATGTCAAGTTTACCTCAAATTTCTAGAAGCCATTGTTTGGGGCCCTCGGTAATAAATAAATATTAGTACAACATACCATCCTCAAATAGATGGACATACTGAAAGAACCAATTATAGTTTAGGAGACATGCTTTGAATGTATGTTATGGACATGCTTGCCAAATGGGAATATTTTATGCATTTAGCTGAATTCACCTACAACAATAACTATCAGACATCTATTCAAGTGAGCACTTTTGAATCCTTGTATGGAAAGAAATTCTATACATCCCTCACTTCGATTCAACCAAAGGATGAATTGATTTTAGGGTCAGAGGCATTGCACGAAATTAAACAGATAGTGCGAACAATTGAAAAAAGATTAAGACATCACAAATCGACAAAAGTATGAAGACATGAAAAGAACATACAAAGAATTCAAAATTGGGGATCATGTGTATCTGAGAGTAAAACCAAGAAAAAATTCATTGAGGATGGGAACCTACCTAAAATCAACACCATAGTTTCATGGAACACTTGAAATTCTGGATCAGGTTGGACTAGTAGCTTATCAATTAGCATTACCCAGTCACCTTAAAGTTCATAATTCCTTTCATGTGTCTTTACTTAAGAAATATATACATGATATTTCTCACATTATTCATTGGAAAATGCTACAAGTGGAACCCGAAGGCGCCTTCCTAGTAGAACCTATTTGTATTCTCAACAAGAAAGAGATCTGACTCTGGAATCAAGTCATCATTTAGGTTAAGGTGTAATGGAAGCACTTTACTATGGAGGAGGATACCTGGGACTAGGAAGACGAAATGCAGAAGAAATATCCAGCATTTTTCTAGAAAGATGAAGGTGGGAATTAAACACCGACAACAATGTAGCTAATAGGGGGAAACTGTAATATACCTCAGGTTTTGGTATTAATTAGCATTGTTTTTTCTCCAAACAAATAATTATTTGTCAAGGTTTGATTGGTTGGTGATGAGCCCCAAATTTGGTAACATTTTGGGCTCATTTGGCCTAACTACCCTTGCTCAACCCTTCATTTTTCATAACTTATGCATCATTTTTTAGTATATTTATGTCATTTGTATGAATGAGGGCAGTCACTATTCCTAGGTGGCTAACACGTGCTTATTTCAGGTGTTTTGACATTTAATGGAGCAAAACCATGCAGATGAGGGCTAGGAGATAGCCAAGATGGGATCGAGATTTTGTAGGAAGGTTTTCCACAGCATTGAATGGCCTTCCTCATGATCTTCAACCCCAACTCCGAGCTCCAACAGCCACCACCACCGAGTTAGAAGGCAGCCAAACGGATTTTGAGGAAGCAGCAGATCACTCTTACTTTGGTCAGCCAAGCCCCACTGATTTAGGAGGCCAGCTTGGGGCCTCAAGATGTATAAATGATAGGGCTATAGCCTTCGAAGAGAACTTTTGAAACCTTGTTTCATATTCTGAACTACGAGCTGATAGCTCTGTTTTGCTCTTTTGTAAGCCATTAGTGGCATGTTATTTGACTTATGATTGTTATCTTTTAATGAAAAGCAGACAGATTTGAGTTCAGTTCTGAGTTCTTTAAGGAGCCATAGCTCTCGGGGTTGGGCCCAACCTGAGAGCCTAAGGCCTCCTTCCTTTGTATTGTTACCTTTCTTTCAGCATTGTATTTCCTTTCCTTTACATGCATTTCGAAACGCAGTTTGCTTAGTTGAATTTCTTGGTGTGGTTAAGTAGGTTAGTTTTATGGACAGAGTTGCTTCAGTAGTTTAGAATAGAGTAAGGGGATTGGAGTTAATAAGAATTCTAAAAAGGGTAGACTGCACACTCACTTTCACCTATGTTTAGGGACTGGAATTGCAGACAGTGCCACCCACCAAAAACATTGTTTTACATGTTCATGCAATCTTTGATGCAATATTTTCGTTTGAAGAAGTGTCCATGCACTCAAATCTTGTGGAATGATTCTTTGCTTCAGTACCATGCATGATTTTCCTTAGAAATAACGTTGTTGTTCTTTGGTTTTATTAAAACAGTTAGAATAGGTTGATGAAATTTCGGTTATGTGCAGGACGTGGATGATTTGTTTCGTTTACACTGTGCAGTACTACTCCCTCACTCCCTTATCCTTCTAAGCCATTCCTAGGCCATCTAATCATCTCCCAGTTAGACCACTTGCCTCCCAACTCTTCTATTACCCACGTTATTCTACCTTTTCAGCCTTCCATTCCCTCTACCCTCCTTTATACCAACCAGCTTTGCACACCCCCTCTTCATCTCATTCCTCTGTCCCTAAGTCATTAAAAACCCCCCTCCTACCTCCCTATCCATCCATGCAGCCTCTTCCACTCATCCATCACCCAAAAATCCGATTGTAGAACCTCCTGTAGGAATTACTGAACTTCCTGTAGAAATCCTGAACATCCTGTAGAATCCCTGCAAACTTCCTGTAGAAGCTCATAAACACGGTTGCTAGGCATCTAAACTTTGTGAACTTCTCTAAAAGGATGTTAGGGATTGCTTAGACCTTCTCTGAGCCTTCCTGACCTCTTCCAAGCATTCCTCCCCTTGATCTATCCCTGCACAGTCAAGACCCAGTTAGAAGCACACGCATAATAATTCCAACAACTTGAACAAAAATACAAAAATATGTTTTCTTCAGATCAAAGTAGTCTAGACACATGCATCTCACCTTCCTAGAAGTAATGGCATCTCTTTCAGTAGTTTGCATTCCGACCTTTGCATCAGTAGGACTAGATGGTAGAATTAAGGTTTGCTAGGGTTTGTGATTCTTGTTGGCTTTCAGTTCCTTCCTACAGTAGGTTAATTTCCTTTGAGATAGCTTTCGTTCATCGGTTAAAAAGCTTCTTCTGAGAGCTCATAGAAGTTGGCTTGAGCACTAGCAGACTTGTGCCAACTAACCAAGTGATAGCTGCGACAAGAGCTAGTACTTGTGCATACAGCACCGTCGCTTCCAAGTTTGTTACGAACTACCGGGTTGATAAAATTAGAGAAGGAAGCTCCAGGAGTTGTAGCATTATTGCTACAATACTGGAGCCCACCATCTTTTTGGCGTCGTTGCCGGGGAAGCGTTAGAGTATTAGTAATTGTTGCTTTTCTTCTACTTTTCCTACTCTCACCTTCTACTAAGTAGTTGATTTCATTTCCATTCTGCAAAAGTAGCATAGACATTTCCTGCTTTCATAGATTAACATTTCAATTCCGCAATTTCATTTTTGCAAGTGTAGATTAGCATTTCAATTCTGCAAGCGTAGACTAGCATTTCAATTTCTACAATTTCATTTGAGCAAAGTAGATTAGTTCTTTCCCGCTTTCATTTCAATTCTGCATTTTCATTTCAGCCAGATAGTTAGTTGTAGTTCAATATGTTTCAGTTTTTGCAGGTACCAGAGAAAAAAAAAAAGCAATCAAAAGTCTTTCCATTTCATGCCTCATAGGAATCGAGATAAAACAGGCAAATTCTTACCCAACACCCCCACCACATCACTAAGTCACCCTTCTCTCTTCTTTGGTGACAGTGATCCAGAAGAACCTATAGGTGAACCTCCTGAGATATACGAAGATCCTATAGCAGAAGAAGAGTTAGAGACCACTCCATCTGAAGCTATGGCTGACCATAGGGGAGAAGATGAGAGAATAGAAGGTGCCTTCCCCATCCGAGAGACCAATGGAGACATGAAAATGAAGAACATTAGCCCCTCCGCTTTACCTCACTTCCATGGACTGACTACTGAAGATCCTGATACCTTCCTGTTTGAGTTTGCTATCCTTTGTCGAACCTATGACTATACTGAAGATGAGCAGAAGCTGAAACTCTTCCCCTCAACCCTTAAGGATGCAACATTACGCTGGTTCATGGGCTTACCTGGGAACAGTATCACCACTTGGGCTCAGATGCAGCAAGCTTTCAATACCAAATACCGGGACTACTGTAGGTCCAAGGAAACCAAGGGAGAAATCTTTCAGATGACCATGGGAAATGATGAGTCCTTAGAGGATTACGAGGAAAGGTTCCAACTTAGCTATAAACGGGCCAGATGCACACTTGACCCTGAATCCCTCAAGTTGGTTCTGCTCTGAGGAGCCCCTGAAGAAATCTTAGATACCCTTCACATGCTAGCTGGAGGAGATTTTACCAACTGTCTTATGAGGACATAAAGACTGTGTTTAGAAACCACTCTAGGGCAGCTCAGAAAAGAGGTAGAGGAAACCTCCTCTCAGCTGGTATTCCTTTCTCCAAACATGAGTTTGCAAATCAATTAGAAGATCTCAAGAGTGAGGTGAGACAGACCATCGCCATGCAACTGGATACATTCCGAATCTAGCAGAAGAAAGAAGAAGCTGAGAGGGCCTTGGCTATCTTCTGCCCTAGGTGTACAAGGAAACACCCTAAGAATGAATGCCCATTACATTCGGTTGAAGTATGTTTTGTTTGTGAGGAGGACCACCCCACAAACCAATGTCCAACCTTACCTGGGCTTAAAGCCATGTATCAAGGGACAGAAGCCCCCATTGAACCTCTTTATTTCCTCAACCAAAGGAGGCCACAAGGACCTAGACCTTACCAGCAGGGGATGCAAGGGACACCCCAAGCTTATTACAGCCCCAACCAATCTACTCCTATGCCTTCCTGGGGTCCCCCTGCTCATCCTTCCTGGTCTATGCCTCCTCCATGGTCTTACCCACCTCAGTACCATACTCAACCCACTACTCATTCGTATCACTCACATGCCCAGCCACAGCCTCAGTGGAATGCACCTCAATCGGGGTGGAGGCCCTAGTACAATACTCCTCCCGCCATTTTTCCTCCACCACCAGCTCAACCACAACCATTACCTCTTGCTCTTCCAAGGCAACCTCAAATGCCTGCTCAACCAAACCTGAACCCCAACAACAGACAGGCCCAGCAGGTATATACTGGGGAAACACCATGCCCTACCTATGCTATGGAGATCCAGGAGATCAATCTGTGATCTGGAAAGACTCTTCCGGATCGCCAACCTCCTCCCCCAGAGGACGAGGAAGATAAATAGGAAAGTGAACCAAAGGCTATTCCACCCTTTCCTGAGAGACTAACAGCCACCACACAACCCAACCCAGAGGAGGACAAGCTTCCGGGAGAACTCAAACAGTTGTGTGTGAAAATACGACTTCTCCAAGCCATCAAAGATGTACCGATATACAACAAACTGGTTAAGGAAAAGTGTTTTAGACACCCAGGCAGGCGAAAGAGAGATGCTTCAACCATCAATGTCATAGGACGACTGTCTGATCTTATGTTGGGACAAGTCATCTGCCCAAAGTATCTAGATCCTGGGAGTCCTGTAGTAGATGTCCACATCAATGGCACCATCATACCTCACACCTTGATTGATCTGGGGGCTGCCATTAATGTGATGACCAGAGATACCATGCTCAAACTCAATCTTTAGGGTTCCTTGAGAAAGACCTCGACAGTCCTACAACTAGTAGATCGCTCCACCGTGACTCCCGAAGGGATTGTAGAGGATGTCTTGGTCTCTGTTGACTCTTGGGAATACCCTGTAGATTTCTTGGTTCTGCAACCAAAGGCAAAGCTCACTGGATACCCTCTTATTTTAGGAAGGCCTTGGTTAGCCACTGCAGATGCTTACATAAGCTGCCGTGCAGGAAACATGACCATCAAAAATGGTCCTATGTCCAAGAAGCTAGTCCTATACCCTCCTGCCCAACCCTTATTAGAGCATGACTTACCACTTTGGTTGGAGGAAGGAGAAGAGGATGAGGTGTACTCAACACCTTTGTGCACCCTAGACACCACTAGGGGAGATCCCCCAACCGAGGATTATTTGATTGAGACCTTGATCCAGAATCCACCACCCAGTGCACTGTCCTTAGAGGAATTGGTGGAGGATGCCCAAGCCAGCACCTTAGTGGACCTGTGTGCGACCAACCCTGTCACTCCCAGAGTCAAAAATGTGGAGTTCAGCCCTGAGAGAACGTTAAAGATCAGCTCCTCCCTATCTCCTTCCCAGGAAAAGGAGCTGTGTAGTCTGTTGGCCAGTCATCTAGATGCTTTTGCTTGGAGCTATAGGGAGATGAAAGGATTCCATCCTTCAATCTGTACCCATCACATCTACATCAAAGAGGATTTCAAACCAGTTAGGCAACCCCAGAGGAGAATGAATCCAACCCTTAAGGACATTGTCAAGGAAGAATTGCAAAAACTGTTGGATGTTGGATTCATTTACCCCATCTCGGATAGCGAATGGGTGTCCCCTTTGGTGTTGGTTCCCAAGAAAAATGGGAAGTGGAGAATCTGTGTGGACTACCATGAACTGAACAAAGCTACCAAGGAATACCATTTTCCTCTACCTTTCATAGATCAAGTGTTGGATGGACTGGCAGGAAAGAAGTTTTTTTCTTTCCTAGATGGGTTTAGCGGGTACAACCAAATCCAAATCAGCCCGGAAGACCAAGATAAGACCACCTTCACTTGTCCTTGGGGTACCTTTGCAACCCGAGTTCTTCCCTTTGGACTATGCAATGCTCCTGCCACCTTCCAGAGAGCCGTCTTGAGCATCTTTTCTGAGCTGGTCCATGATGCGGTGGAAATCTATATGGATGACTTCACTCCTTATGGGTCCAACTTCCAGGAAGCATTGTCCAATCTGGGAAAAGTCCTAACCAAATGCATTGAGATGAACCTGTCCCTTAGTCTTGAAAAATGTGAATTCTTGATGACTGAAGGGACCGTGCTGGGCCATACCATTTCTTGCCAAGGGTTACAGGTGGATCCTAACAAAATTGCTCTCATCAAGAAGGTTCCACCTCCTCAGAAGGTAAGAGATGTCCGAAGTTTCTTAGGATTAGCAGGGTATTATAGGAGATTCATTAAAGACTTCAACAAGCTAGCCTCGCCATTGTTTGGCCTCTTGGCAAAAGATGTGGAGTTTAAATGGACTGACGATTGTCAGAGGGCTCTGAATGAATTAAAGGACAAGTTGGTGTCTGCCCCAATCTTTAGAGGTCCAAACTAGGCCCTACCTTTCCACATCCACACTGATGCCTCGAACAAAGCCATAGGGGCAGCCTTAGGACAAGTTGAAAAAAAACTTCCATATGCCATTTACTTTGTTAGCAAAAACTTATCCAAGGCAGAACCAAACTACACTGTAACTGAGAAAGAATTCTTGGTCGTGGTCCATGCACTGAACAAGTTCCGACATTATATCACTGGCTATCAAACATTTGTACATACTGATCATGCTGCAATTAGATATTTAATGAATAAACCAGATGTGAATGCTCGTATTATTAGATTGTTACTTTTGTTGCAGCAGTTTGATTTGACTATCGTTGACAAACCAGGTAAAGAAAATGTTGTTGCTGACTTTTTTTCTAGATTGGATTTATCTGCAGATGAGGATGGAACAGTGGATGACCAGATGCCCGATGAACATCTGTTTGCTATTTTAGTACTCTCTCCATGGTTTGCTGATATAGCAAACTACCTTGTTTCGGCACAGTTCCCTCCGCACCTATCCTCAAGAGAGAAGAGCAGAATCGTCAGAAAACGTGCCTCATTCACTTGGATCGGGGGCAACCTGTTCAAGCTTGGCCCTGATCAGATCTTAAGGCGTTGTGTAAGGGAGGAGGAAGTCTTTGATATCCTCCTCACCTGTCATGATGGGCCTTGTGGAGGACATTTTGCAGCAAAGAGAACTGCCTTCAAAATCCTGCAGGCAGGCTACTATTGGCCCACGCTTCATCAAGATGTCAGAAGGTATATCAGCCAATGTGACCGATGCCAAAGGATGGAGAAACCGACTCAAAGGGATGAAATACCTCTCCAACCTCAAGTGACTCTTGAGCCATTTGAGAAGTGGGGTATGGATTTTGTGGGTCCAATCAACCCTCCTTCGAGGCAAAGGTCTTACATCATTGTGTGCACAGACTACCTGACAAAGTGGGCAGAAACCAAGTCAATCAAAGCAGCGACAGAAGAAAAGGTGGCTGAGTTCTTAAGAGAAAACATCTTCTACAAATTTGGCTACCTAAGAGAGCTAGTCACTGAGCAAGGAAGCCATTTCACCTCCAACTTAATTAAAGACCTACTAGCTCATCACAAAATCAAGCATAGGACTTCCACCCCCTATCATCCTCAAGCAAATGGGCAGGTAGAAGTCACCAATAGAGCATTGGAAGGGATCTCGACTAAGGTGGTGAGCAACAGCAGGAAAGATTGGGCAGATCGCTTGGTTGATGTCACATGGGCTTACAACACCACTTGGAAGACCACAACCGGCTTCACACCTTATGAGCTGGTCTATGGGAAGAGAGCTTTGCTGTCAATTGAATTCGAATACAACACTTTGAGGATGGCAGCTCAGCTGGGCCTAGATCTCAGCCATGCCCAACAAGAAAGGTTATTGCAGCTGAATGGATTGGACGAGCACCGAATGCAGGCCCTTCTTCACTCAGAAGTGGTTCAACTTCAGAGGAAGGTGTGGCATGACCAACACCTCAATGACAAGAAATTTCAGCTGGGAGATTGGGCGCTGTTGTATGATTCCAGGCATAAAGATTTCAAGGGGAAGCTGAGAACCAAATCGCTGGGACCATATGCAATGGAAAAATGTCATGACAATGGATCTGTTCTTATTCGGACCATTGATGAGGAGGCCATCCCCATGCTTGTCAATGGGCATCGACTGAAGATCTACAGGAAACCTCTCCTAAGACAAGAATTCATCAAAACTGTGGAGAAATCAGTGCTGGTCATAGAGAAGGGTTCTGCCTCTGCTTTGGGCACACCCTGAAGATCTTAAAAAAAATAAAAAAATAAAAAAAAATAAAGATCCTTGGGTGAAAACCTTTCTGAGGCTCCCAAGGCAGATGGTAGGGGTGAAAACCTCATTGAGGCGCCCCTGCTGTCTTTCAAAAAAAAAAAGAGAGATTTGAAAAAGACCCTTGAGTGAAAACCTCTCTGGGGCGCTTAAGGCAGATGACAAGGGTGAAAACCTCATTGAGGCGCCCCTGCTGTCTTTCAGAAAAAAAAAAAACAATAAAAAAAAAAACAGGGACAACAAATTCACAATTTGGCAATGCATGCAGGTTGCAGGTATTCTATGAAGGAAAAGAGGTCCCTCAACTCAAATAGAAGGGTCCTTATTATGCTACCAGGTGACCTAACCAGCACCCCCTCTGGAAACACTCATCTTCTCCAAGGTATGGGCACGATTTGATCACAGTTTAGTCTTCTACAGGAAGCTACAGACTTTCTACAGGAAGTTCTGTATTTCTACAGGAAACTTCCTGTAGAAGTTTTGGACGGCCCAGAACTAATTATGTGGGGAGATCTAATGACCGAGGTCTGGCATGGAGGTATGAAAGCTACTATTTTCTCCATCACACATTGTTGTCACCTCCTTCTACCACCCCAGTTGCCATGCAATGAAGGAACCTGCACAGTCAAAACAGAACATTGAATTATCAGAGGAAGCGCTTCTCAAATAAATGGAAAAAAGATGCAGAGATACCATGCAATACTTATCCAAGGGCCCTGCGAGCGTGATCGTGATGCCATTGTCTTCACCGTTCAGCATGCACCCGAGGAGGAAAAACTGCTACAGGACATCCTACAGGAATCCCGTAGCAGTTTAGCCAGCTAGAGTGTACACCATTAAATCGCCTGCAACATGCAATAATAGCGCAGGCACATGCACCACCCGCAGCTAGGTAATGAGCATCGTAACCATCAGCAGCCTGCGAAAAGGAAGGACCTCCGGGCCTGTGCAAATAACAGCAGCAAGCAAATATAATCATCATCGTCCTGAAACCTGAAAATCATGTCGCAACCGCACAGAAAAGTGCCTCGCCCTTTCTTTCGTCGAATTATATGAATAATACTTTGAAATGTTTGCAAGTATGAAATGAACAGGTTGAGCAGTCGTATGGCCATTCAAATGGCCATGAAGACCAGTCAAATGGTCTAGTCGGATGTGTAAAATGGTGGTCGTGGCAAGAAGAATGGGTAGTGGACACGTGAGAACCGTCCAGTTGAGGAGAAGCACGTTTTAACAGAAATGACGGCGGCGGATCTGCGGAGAATGATGCAACAGTCAGAGAACTTGCAGTGGAATGAGTAGATGACGTCGTCCAACGGTCCGGCAGGGACAGCTCACCCCCGCGCCACGAAATCTTCCGGATTCAAATCTATCGGCTAGATCGCCACCCCACGCATTTATCATCAGCCGTTTAGAAGTCAAGTGAGCGTCCGAATTCCTCTGAAGCTCGTTACTCCAAGTCTTCGGCCTGTTCGAACGTCTGGTAGCGGCACAGAAGGCGCAGAACCACTGCAGTGCTCTCCAGAGCCCGTGCGCTGCTTCTACAGGAAAGCTACACTACAGGAAGCTCACTACCACGAGGAAAATTGGGCTCTTCACGTCAAAGGTGGCGAATTGGAGAAGGTAAGCCTAACCTGTGCCTCCCATGCAATTGGTTTTGAGGGTGGCGGAGTCGACGTTCTACAGTTTGATCATAAAAATTGCAAGTACTGTCTTCCGTTTGCATGAATTGTCGTCGAAGTGTATGTAAGGTTTTCTACAGGAGGTGATTTTTAAGGCTCATCTGTAGATAGTCTGCGCGAATTATGTGCGTGGCAGAGGCGTAATTCTACGCTCTGTCCCAAAAGGCTAGTTTTTGAATACGCACCCGCCACCTCCAGCTAACGTAGCAGGTTTTCACCATGCCAAGTGGATTCATCAGAAAGGAACCAACCGACTCAATGAAACTAAGGGAGAACCCTGAGGTGGTAGAGCTGTTCACTTGCGCGCAATGGATGTCGTTCTGCGACAAATTGCAAGGGTATGATGATGAGGTGGCAGAGGAGTTCTTGCGAGCTCTGATGCCAAAATCAAAAACACTAGCCACCATCAATTTCAGGGGTTTGAGTCTCAGACTCACCCCACAGTTCATTAGCCGAGTCACTAAGCTCCCAATGGGGGTACCGTGGGACAAGGAGGAGAGGAAATTAGGCCAAAAGGCTAAAAAGGAATTCTTCCCACCAAAGGAGCAATTCTCAGAGGATAAGAACGGGGTTCGCAGAACTAGCTTACTGCCACTTTGGAGCGAGGTCAGCCTCCAAATTATGAAATACATCACATGCGAAGGATGGTTTAGCATTGTGTATGGGTACCATTTCCGGCTACTCACTGAATTGAGACATCAGATGGACCTACCTGCAGAAAACAAACTAAGTATTCCCTACTTTCTACTGCAATCTATGACAGAATGTGCCACCAAGTTAAAAGAAGGCACGCCAGACTAGGTAGCCCACCATGGGCTCATTAAGCTCCTCGTGGAGGATGCACTTCACACATACAAAGTCCCTCTCTCGTGGGAAGCCTTTCGAAATCTGACTAAGGATGGCTATATAAAAATGCTGACCGAAGAGCTTGGTTCCTCCAGTAGCGAGGAGAAGGAGTCAGTACCCACAGAGAAGAAAGAAAAAGGCCAAATACCCACGGCCAAAGCACCGAAGAAAGAGCAAAAGGAGAAACAAGAGAAAAAGGTTGCCAAAGAGAAGGATGACACACCCATGTTAACGCCCAGAGAGAAAAGGTTACAAAGTAGGGTGGACAAGACTGAGCAGGTCCACGTCAGTAAAGGCACCTCGACAGTAGCCTCGACCAGGTCAAAAAGCAAAACACACTCAGCAAAACAAACTAAAATGGTGCCACCTGTTTCTATAGGAAAACCAAAACCGGCTTCTACAGGAAGCCAGAAATCAGCTGATAAAGGGCCTTCTACAGGAAGCCCTGAGAAAAGAAAAACCAAGGAAAAGAGAGCCGACATTCTTGCAAGGGAGGCAGCAACCGTGCTGGCCGCCCTCAGTACACCTCCTAAGCCAAAGGAAAAGAGAAAGAGGGAGGCCCCTCTATATTTTAAAGCTAGGAGAAGTGTGAGAATCAAAACGGGCAAGCCACAGCCTCCATCCAGCAGCCCAATTACTATAGAGGATGCCCCTACTTCACCTAGGGAGAGGTCCCCCTCAAAGATATCAGTCACCTATGAGAGGCGGAGCCCGAAGACAACCACGTGGAAAGAAAGAATGGACAGGTTGGCTTCAGAAGCCTGGCTACAGGATGCTGAGACCGCTCCACAGGAAACCTTAGCCCGACTCAAGGAGGCAGAGAGGATGGAGGGAGAAGCACCCTCATCACCACCGAGGGAAGACAAAGTAGAGCCACCAAGAGAAGAAGAGAAAGAGCATATTCCGGAGCCTAGTCCTCAGCCAAGTATGAGCTCATATTATAACTTCTTAGAAGCTGGAAAAATTATACCACAGAAATTCACTGTGCCACTTTTCTTTGCATTGGAGGAAGAGAGAGTACGAACCCACACGTGGATGAAAATAGCCAAATCAAAAGGTGTGGCAGACATAGGCCCCTTGGAGGAGCAACTCAAGGAGGCAAGAAAGGAATTAGCTATGGCTAAACACATGGCAAATTGCCAGCGGGTGTTCCTACAGGAAGAGAACGAAAAACTTAGACTGCAGCTACAAGAGTTGAGGAGAGGAACAGGCACATCCTCAGGGGACATCAGAGCATAACAGCAAAGCAGAGAAGGACTGCAAGTCAGTCTTGGGGAGCCAACCTCGCATCTACAGGAAACAGAACTGCAAGCACAAATTGAGATACAAGCTCTCAAACAGCAGTTGCAGCAAAAAGAGGCACAATTGGCCTGCATGGCCAGTTGGGCCATGGATGCTATACAATGCAGACAGCCGGCCAAATCCTATGGCCTGTACCTGAGAGACCAGTGGCTGCAATTTCAAATCAATGCATTAGCGCAAAGGGGTATCTCTCAGCTCCAAGACCCACAGCAGTTCACTGAATTATGCAATACCAGTTCATCAGAGGATAAGGCCAAACTATCGGAGTTCTACCTCCATAATTTGGCCCTTCCTAATGTGACTTCATGGGATCCAAACATAGTCTTAGGGGATATGCAGTTGATGGCATTTTCCTCATGGTTGAACCATGAAGATAAGAGAGCAGCAGAAGTCAAGGAGATGATGAACCGAGAGCTGCATGAGCCACTACTAATTAGAGCAGAACCAGGGGATCCAACCACATTAATATCGGCACACCAACACTTATCCACCAACCCTCAAGCTTTATTGAAATATATGGATCAGCAGGCCCAGGCCATAGCACATTTCGAGGATATGGAGAGACTGTTAGGGGACAACTATACTCAAGCTTGCACCCGCCGATGGAACACATTGGCTCACAGTCTAAAAATCAGGGAATATCACACTCCAACTCGAATGAGGGAAGCTCTAGTACGGGTGCCCCTCTATAAGAAATCCATGCAGAACCTCCAGGCCAGCTGGATTGGCCTCAAGCTAAGCCCACCTCTGCTGTTAGGATTGATGGAAGGCAGCACGGAGAAAGATGAGCATGAATAGTGGGAAGAGGTGGAAAGAAAGGTTGGGTTCCATAATAGTGAGGAGGACACTACTGCAGAATCCTGGGATGTGAGGGTCGCAGTGAAGGCAATGAAGAACGAAGAGCTGGATTAGTTACTCAAGGATGAGCAATCATTTTAGCTGGGGGGTGATGATGAGCCCCAAATTTGGTAACATTTTGGGCTCATTTGGCCTAACTACCCTTGCTCAACCCTTCATTTTTCATAACTTATGCATCATTTTTTAGTATATTTATGTCATTTGTACGAATGAGGGCTGTCACTATTCCTAGGTGGCTAACACGTGCTTATTTCAGGTTTTTTGACATTTAATGGAGCAAAACAACTCAGATGAGGGCTAGGAGAAATCCAAGATGGGATCGAGATTTTGTAGGAAGGTTGTCCACAACATTGAATGGCCTTCCTCATGATCTTCACCCACAACTTCGAGCTCCAACAGCCACCACCGAGTTAGAAGGCAGCCAAAAGGATTTTGAGGAAGCAGCAGATCACTCTTAGTTTGGTCAGCCAAGCCCCACTGATTTAGGAGGCCAGCTTGGGGCCTCAAGATGTATAAATGATAGGGTTCTCGCCTTCGAAGAGAACTTTTGAAACCTTGTTACATATTCTGAACTACGAGTTGATAGCTCTGTTTTGCTCTTTTGTAAGCCATTAGTGGCATGTTATTTGACTTATGATTGTAATCTTTTAATGAAAAGCAGGAAGATTTGAGTCAGTTTTGAGTTCTTAAAGGAGCCATAGCTCTCGGGGTTGGGCCCAACCTAAGAGCCTAAGGCCTCCTTCCTTTGTATTGTTACCTTTCTTTAAGCATTGTATTTCCTTTCCTTTACATGCATTTGGAAACAGAGTTTGCTTAGTTGAATTTCTTGGTGTGGTTAAGTAGGTTAGTTTTATGGATAGAGTTGCTTTAGTAGTTTAGAATAGAGTAAGGGGATTGGAGTTAATAAGAATTCTAAAAAGGGTAGACTGCACACTCACTTTCACCTCTGTTTAGGGACTGGAATTGCAGACAGTGCCACCCACCAAAAACATTGTTTTACATGTTCATGCAATCTTTGATGCAATATTTTCGTTTGAAGAAGTGTCCATGCGCTCAGATCTTGTGGAATGATTCTTTGCTTCAGTACCATGCATGATTTTCCTTAGAAATAACGTTGTTGTTCTTTGGTTTTATTAAAATAGTTAGAATAGGTTGATGAAATTTTGGTTATGTGCAGGACGTGGATGATTTGTTTCGTTTACACTGTGTAGTACTACTCCCTCACTCCCTTATCCTTCTAAGCCGTGCCTAGGCCATCTACTCATCTCCCAGTTAGACCACTTGCCTCCCAACTCTTCTATTACCCACGTTATTCTACCTTTTCGGCCTTCCGTTCCCTCTACCCTCCTTTAGACCAACCAGCTTTGCACACCCCCTCTTCATCTCATCCCTCTGTCCCTAAGTCATTGAAAACCCCCCTCCTACCTCCCTATCCATCCATGCAGCCTCTTCCACTCATCCGTCACCCAAAAATCCGATTGTAGAACCTCCTGTAGGAATTACTAAACTTCCTGTAGAAATCCTAAACATCCTGTAGAACCCCTGCAGACTTCCTGTAAAAGCTCATAAACACGGTTGCTAGGCATCTAAACTTTGTGAACTTCTCTGAAAGGATGTTAGGGACTCCTTAGACCTTCTCTGAGCCTTCCTAACCTCTTCCAAGCATTCCTCCCCTTGATCTATCCCTGCACAATCAAGACCCAGTTAGAAGCACACGCATAATAATTCCAACAACTTGAACAAAAATACAAAAATATGTTTTCTTCAGATCAAAGTAGTCTAGACACATGCATCTCACCTTCCTAGAAGTAATGGCATCTCTTTCAGTAGTTTGCATTCCCACCTTTGCATCAGTAGGACTAGCTGGTAGAATTAGGGTTTGCTAGGGTTTGTGATTCTTTTTGGCTTTCAGTTCCTTCCTACAGTAGGTTAATTTCCTTTGAGATAGCTTTCGTTCATCGGTTAAAAAGCTTCTTCTGAGAGCTCATAGAAGTTGGCTTGAACCCTAGCGGACTTGTGCCAGCTGACCAAGTGACAGCTGCGACAAGAGCTAGTACTTGTGCATACAGCACCGTCGCTTCCAAGTTTGTTACGAACTACCAGGTTGATAAAATTAGAGAAGGAAGCTCCAGGAGTTGTAGCATTATTGCTACAATACTGGAGCCCACCAGTTGGAATGGTATTTCCATAGAATTTATACATGAACAAGATATATGTGGCTATGTAATACATAATTTGTATTGTAAATAAAGTGATTATGGAAAACATATATATAACTACCAGGTTGGGACAGGCTTGCGCACCACTATTTCTCTACCGAAGTAATATAGTATTAGACACCATGAAATAATTAAGCCATGGAACATGTTTATAAGTCCAAAGTATTAAGAGAATACAATAGCATTTAATTTAGTATAATCAAGGACAAACGCCCAGATACATCTACAACCATTTCCAATACAAACTTCCTTTATGGGGATGCACATACATACAAAAGCAAATACATATACATACAAAAGAAAATGCATATACATGGAAAAGTGAATGAAGTCATGGAATTCTAGACAACCATTAGAATAGCCATTTTATGTAACTATCGAAATTAAGAAGGCCGATGGTCATTAAAATTTATACGTATGGGTTGGTAATGTATATAACTGATAACATGATAGAAATAAACCTAAATGCTTGGTTACACAACCATAGGATGAAATCCTAGGAAAAATACTCAAACTACAAACTATGTTCTTTCAGTTTAATATATCCAAAGAAAGAAAATAGCAGCTTTGGTGGATGAAATTTCCATAGAGAGCACATCTAGTCGAACTCGCCATATCATTCTGGGAGAAGCAAAAGCCCAACACCAAAATAACTCAGAAGTATAGGCAAGACCCCATCAACTCTCTTATCAAATAGGTATTGTCACAACAATTTGTACCACATAGGTGGTGTTGGGTTGTGTTATATTCTTTCCATGACTAGCTTCCCTAGTTAACCGGGGGGTGGAGCCCCCGCTTCATTGCGCCGATTGCGCAGTGGGGGGGAAGAGCCCCCCCTTCATTGCACCAATTGCGCAGAGTGGGGGGCAGCAACCCCCCTTGTGTAGGGGGTTTGAGGGGGATGGGTAGCCCCCCTCTACGGGGTTTGGGTAGTGCCCCAGGGAAATTGTTTTTGGACCCTATATTAGGTTGGGCGGACCTACCTATGGTTTTGTGCATGGTTTTCACACATGATTTTGGGCACGATGGTTTTGAGTCCATGGTATTGGATGCTTCGGCATGTAGATATATGTATTGTAACATTGAAAGGAATATAATGAAAAATCAATTTGTTAGTCCTGGTTTTGGGATCCAGGGGAAAATTTCTATATATATGTGTTTTATGTGTTATGCTCTCGCATTTTTTATTTTATGTGTTTTATAATTCGTATGTAGGTAACTTTTGTATGGTGTTAAAACCTCCATTTGGTATCAAAGCTATTTTTGGCTTCAAGGGGACGCCATTACTACTAAGGGATTTCGCTCGGGCCTCTGGTAGACCCTGCTCAATGGGAGATCTGCGAGATTGATTCTAGTGGTGAAAGAAGATGGCGAGTAGTGGAAAGATACAGATCAGTAAATTTAATGGTCAAAGTTTTGAGTTGTGGAAGCTCAATATGGAGGATCTATTAGTGGATAAAGATGAGTGGATCACAGTAGATCCGGGTACTAAACCTACAAGAGTGTCTGATGAAGAATGGAGGAAGTTGGATCGGAAGGAAAAGAG
This sequence comes from Pinus tabuliformis, assembly GCA_031772625.1. Taxonomy (NCBI): domain Eukaryota; kingdom Viridiplantae; phylum Streptophyta; class Pinopsida; order Pinales; family Pinaceae; genus Pinus; species Pinus tabuliformis. The sequence goes on from CM062808.1 coordinate 663,048,012, forward strand.
CACAATACGATTGTGTGTCTTAGATTCAGTATTGTTGAATGTGTCAGGGGAAACTATGGCTAAGGATTTGTGGGACAAGTTATGGACTTTTTACCAATCTAAGTCTGATGAATGAACTTTTCCTATGGAAAAGGCTATATAACCTGAGGATTAAAGATGAAGACTCGGTGACAGAGCATCTAAACGCATTTAATACTGTGGTAAGTCAGTTATTATCTGTTAATATTAAAATTTCATATGAACATAAGTGCATCAGTTTGTTGTGTTCTCTACCAGATTCGTGGGATAGTCTGGTTATTGCAATAGGTAGCAATGCATTTGCCTTGCAACTTGATGAAATAGTCTCATCCTTACTGATGGAGGAGATGAGACGGAAAAATATGGAGAGACAGAATGGTGATTCCTTGTCTATACAAGGATGGTCCCTAAACAGAAACAAAAATAAGTCATCAATCGGGAGATCTAAATCTCCAGGAAAAACTGTAAAGGTGGTGCACTGGAAATGTGGAAAGGAAGGGAACTACAAAATGAATTGTAAATCTAAAGCTCCTGAAAAAGGAAAGGGATCTGATGATGCTCCTCCTGCGGAGGTGAAAACCACCTCAGATGAAAGAGGGGGCGTGTACTTGACTTCTTCAAGTACACATGTAGATCATGAGGCATGGTTGATTGACTTAGGTGCATCCTTTCGCTTCACTCCCCATAAATAGTGGTTTTACGAGTATGAGAAATATGATGGTGTTGATGTCTTCTTGCGGTATGACAACAAGGCTAGAATCGTTGGTCGTGGAAAAGTCAAGTTGAAGTTGCAAGGTGGAAGGATTAGAACACTTTTGAATGTTCTGCATATTCCTACATTAGCCAGAAATTTGATTTTTGTCAGCAAGTTAGATGATGCAGGTGTAAAAATAGTGTTCGAGAAAGATACCTGCAAGATGGTTCGGGGAGCACTGGTATTGATGTGGGGAGTTTGGATTAGAACTCTGTACAAGCTGCAAGGTATCACTGTTACTGATGGGTGTAATAGCTTTCTGGTTCCTGAAAGTGGAGTAGAAAATTTAGTGGTCTCTGGAGAAAAGACCATGCTATGGCATCAAAATCTTGGACATATTGGAGAAAGGGGCCTTCAAATACTTCATGGTAAAGGTATGGTAGAAGGTATGACTAATAACTCTCTCGATTTTGATTTCTGTAAAAATTGTGTATATGGGAAGCATAATTAGGTGGGTTTCCCCTCTGGTGGTAAGAGGGCGAAACAGATATTAGAGCTTGTGCACAGTGATGTGTTTGGACCCGTGAAGGTTCCATCACTGGGTAAGTCTGTGTACTATGTATCATTTATAGATGACATCTCAAGGAGTACATGAATATATTTCCTCAAGAAAAAATCTGAAGTCTTTGACAGGTTTAAATAATTTAAGGCTCTGGCAAAAAGCTAGACAGAGAAGAAGAATAAGGTGTTGATGACAGATAACGGTGGAGTGTTTTGCACTAAGGAATTTGAAGACTTCTGTAAGAAGTGTGGTATAGCACGATATAAGACCACTCCATACACACCTGAGCAAAATGGAGTTTCAAAAAGAATGAACAAGACATTGATGGAAAGGGCAAGAAGCATGCTTAGTGGTGCTGGGTTAGGACAGGAATTCTGGGTAGAGGCGGTGGAGACTGCATGTTACCTAGTCAACAGATCACCTTCATCAGCTTTAGAGGATAAGGATCCACAAGAGGTATGGACTGGTAAGAAACCTTCTTTCACATCTAAGGGTATTTGGATGTGATGCATATGATGTTCCAAAGGACAAAAGAACAAAGTTGGATAGTAAATCTAAAAAGTGCATCTTTATTTGGTATAAGGATGGTTTAAAGGGTTATAAGCTTTGGAACCCAGTAATAAGGAAGGTTGTGTACAACCAAAATGTGGTGTTCAGAGAGGTAAAAGATGTTATTAAACATGAAGTTCCATCAAAGTAACCTGAGAAGATATAGTTTGAGCAAAAGGAGGAAGAATAAAAATCTACAATAGAATAGGAATCAGAAGATGAAGAGCCACAACTCCGTTTGTGAGAAGATATGTTTGAGAAAGAAGGCAACCATAAAGGTATAGTCCATCTTCTTTCTATTCAAATTTTCCTTTATCTATTACTGATGATGATCCCATAACTGTTAAGGAAGTAGTAGATTCAGAGGATGGAAAACTCTAGAAAGAACCCATGGTTGATGAAATAGCATCTTTGCACAAGAATGAGGCATGGGATCTGGTGGAGTTGTCAGCTAGAAGGAAACCCATTGGTAGCAGATGGGTGTTCAAGAAGAAGACGAATCTAGAAGGAAAGGTGGAGAAATACAAAGCTCGGTTGGTAGCAAGATTATTCCTAGGTGTCGGGAATTGATTTCGGTGATATTTTTTATCCTATTGCCAAGGTAGCTTCTATTAGATTACTTTTATCTATTGTTGCTGATTTTGATTTTGAGGTAGAACAGATGGATGTGAAGACAACATTTCTTTAAGAAGATCTAGAAGAGGAGATCTACATGAAGCAACCTAAAGGTTTTGTGGTGAAGGTTAAGAAATAATTGATATGCAAGTTAAAGAAGTTTCTGTATGGGCTAAAATAGTCACCAAGGATGTGGTATCAGAAATTTGATACATTTATATGGGGACTAGACTTCACCAGAAGAAACGAAGATAATTGTATGTATTTTAAATTAATTGGTGACCGTGTTATTTATCTAGTATTTTATGTGGATGACATATTGTTGGTTGGAAATGACAAAGAAATTATCTAGGATTTGAAGAGCCAATTGTCCTCCAAATTTCACATGAAAGATCTTGGTGCTGCAAACTATATTTTGGGCATGGAAATTAAAAGGGATCAGGAAAATAGGAAGCTTTAGTTAAACTAGAGGAAGTATGTTGAGGAAATATTACAGAGGTTTAATGTGCAAGATAGTAAACCAGTGAAGGTTCCTATTCTAGTAGGTGTAAGTTTATCTGCTAAACAGTGTCCCAAGACACAAGAATAGGAAGAGAACATGTCCCATGTTCCATATGCAAATGCAGTCGGTAGCTTGATGTATGCAATGGTCTATGCTAGACCAGACATTGCACATGCAGTGGGAGTATTGAGAAGGTTTATGTCAAAACCAGGGAAGGAGCATTGGACAACAGTGAAGCATGTTTTTAGGTATTTGCATGGCACTAGTGATTATGGTTTTTGATACCAAGGAAGATCAGGATTGGACAGTGTTTTGGATATGCATGGATTTTTTGATGTAGACTGGGCTGGAGATCTGGATCAGAGAAGATCTACAAGTGGGTATGTGTTTAACCTTTTTGGAGGTGTAGTCAGTTGGATGAGTAAGAAACAATCTGTAGTGGCATTATCAACTACAGAGGTAGAATACATGGCAACCACTCATGCAAGCAAGGAAGTTATTTGGTTGCATTGATTTTGTTCAAATATGGGGTTAGTACATGAAGCTATAAGAATAGATTGTGATAGCCAAAGTGAAATTTTCTCGGCAAAGAACCCTGCTTACCATTCAAAGACAAAGCACATTGATGTTTAGTATCACTTTGTGAGGGATATGATAGAAGACAAAAGGGTGTTGATGGAAAAAGTGGACACTTTGAAGAATACTGTAGATGCATTGAGAAAATTTGTGAGCTCTGAGAAGTTCTCTTGGTGTAGAGAAACAATGGGTGTTGCAGGGCTAGATAAATGACTAAGCTGTCCTGTGGCCCCCTGTGGAAAGAAAAGAACAAGTGAGAGAATGTTGGGTTGTGTTATATTCCTTCCACGACTAGTTCCCCCTTCATTGCACAGTGGGGGGATGGTTGCCCCCTCTCTCTAGGGGGTTTGAGGGGGGCGGGTAGACCCCTCTAAGGGGTCTAGGGTAACACCCTGTGGAAATTTTTTTGGACCCTATAACAGGTTGGCCAGACTTAACTATGGTTTTGTCCATGGTTTTCGCACATGCTTTTGGGTGTGATGGTTTTCGGTCCATGGTGTTAGATGCTTCAACATGCATATAAATGTATTGTAACATTAAAAAGAATATAATGAAAAATCAATCTGGTAGTCTTGGCTTTGGGATCTAGGGGAAAATCTCTATGTATATGTTTTTTATGTGTTATGCTCTCACATTATTTATTTTCTGTGTTTTAGAAGTTGTATGCAGGTAATTTCTATACGGGGTTAAAACCTATAGGTGGGAAGAGGTAAATGTCCACCAACCTGTGGAACTGGACAACTTGTTAGTTACCTATGTTCTAAATCATTGATGGAACAAGACCAAGAAAGAAGGGAGGAGAGCATACCTACACCAAAACAACATGGAACCCAACAAACTAAGCATATAATATAGTAAAAAAATGGGGTACATAAGCAAACAAGACTCTAAGTATTGAAGCAAAAAAAATCTACAAGTAATTATACCTTCTGCCTAGTAGCTGGATTTCGAGCTCCCATACTCCCATGGTGCTATAGAGAAGAAGGTTAAATTTGGGGATAATGATATCAGATATGGAAACCACAAAATTCTATTACAAGATAAGGGTAAATTCGTATCGTCTTACCTGAAGTAGGGTGCAGTGTTAGAAACCTGTGGTAGAACCCCTCACAAACACACATCCCTCTGTCACCTCAAACGGGAAATTGAATATGAAAACTACCACACTCAGCACAAATAAGAAAAGAGATACAAATGGAACAGGCTAGATGGTCATTTGAAATGCTTCATAATATTATGTGGAAAGAAGAACAAGGGAGGTAAAATAAATCCATGTTCTCCGACTTGAAGAGGAGAAACAAAGGCTTGAGTTACCTTAATGTCAACAATTGTAGTGACATGTCCTAGTGATGACTTAGACATAATACCAAGAGCATAAGGAGACCAACCTTGGTGAACCCCTACCTTAAATTGAGGGATGGTGCCTACATAGTGTATAGAATACCTTCAATGAAATGTATCAAGTAAACCCTTATGGAAGCAAGAGGCATTGAGTAGGTATACAACTGTGAGATGTCATTACTTGGTTGGGGATGAAATGGGTTGGTTATCGCAGTCCATTTTGGTTTTCATTTCTCCATTCAAGTGGATAGAACCATAGCTACAAGAAGTGGAGGAACACAAACCTAGAATCGAAAGCACGCAAAAATTGCAAATAGAAGTGAGATGATTTTATTTAGCAGAAAAGGAAAAATATCCCTGAGCACAGGCCCTCTACCGAGTTTTCCTTTGCATAGCAAGGAGGGGGACAAAGAATAGGTGAATCTGCCAAATGCCAAGGGAGAAGGAATGAGAAATGCATGTAGAGTTTGAGTGGGGAACCTCTGTCATCATATTTTCACCACTCCATTCTCACCGTGCACTTACCCCATGGTCTGTGTTATCACGTGAAGCACATATGACACCGTTGAGTTGGGTTGAGGGGATTGGTTCCCCACTCTGTTAGGTGTACTGATAATCAAACTATGTAATGGTGTTATAACAAGGTAGAATGAGGGGGAAAATGCATTATATCTCCATGTTAGCATAGAAATTACATTGACCACTATACATTAGACATAAACATATTTTGAAGCACCCCTCACCATTATCACGCAGGTGGAATAATAGAGTGTGAGGGTGTGCACCATTGGGTTAAAAAAAACTAAGGCACTAACTACCACTAGGGAATAATATTACATTGAATCTCATTTATAAAATATCTCAAGTGTATGAAAGCATAGGTGCCATTATAGTGTAAATGCCAATGGATCCACTCTCACCATGTAACCTTTCAAAATGTAGAGCATAGAAGAATGATACGTATACAAGAAATTTGTAGACAGATGTAGGGAATTCCATAATAACATGAGAACCAAACGCTATTATCTCTTATGAATTAGACAAGAAAATAATCTCAGTAACAACTTAGAAGATGGAAAAGAAAAAGAAAATTGGGATCTGTGACAAATTGTTATCGAAGCCGTCCATTAAAATATTGAGCTAAATAGAACCACTACAATACTAATTAGGTAGAAAAAAATAGTGATAATGTGTGGAATGAGTAATGGTTAGTTGATCTAACTTGTAGCCTCAATATGTTGTATAGGTAGCACATAAGGGCTAGAAACAATAAATGGAACAGAATCATCCTCCAGCTATAACGACAAGTGGAAACTTGTATGTTGAGTTGGGAAATGGATAGGAACCACCAAACTCCTAGCTTTTGGAAATTACTAGGGTTTTAAAGCAAGAATTGGATTACCTTAGGACCAAAAATGAATTGTTGCTTAAGGCCAGCAAGGAAATGGAGAGAATGATTAGAGGATTGACAGAAAAATCTAGTGAGAAAATGGTGGAACCTATGGGCGAAAAAGAAGGAGAAAAGCGTACAGAATCAGGAAAATTTGAGAGCGGAGAGTACAATGAGAGAAAATTCCCTTGAAGACAAAAGAAGAAAAACTAAACAGAGTTAAAGGGGGAATTCTGAAAAATTAATCCCCCCTACTTTTGATGGTGAAAAGGAGGAAGATGTGAAGGCTTGGTTGCTTAATATAACTAAATACGTTTAGGTATATGATTATGAGAACAACTTAAAGGCCAGATTAGCTATTTACAAGCTACAAGGTAAGGCTACCCTCTGGTGGGAAGAGGCTTAGAGTGTGCATCTACTTAAAGAAAAGACATTGTCTTGGTAGGAGTTCATGAAGCAGTTCAAGGATCGATATTTGAGTGAACGGTATTACGATGATCATGCGAAGGAATTCCACGAGCTAATGTTAGGACATTTCTTGATGGATAAATTTGTGACAAAGTTCACAAATTTTTTGTGGTACATACCTTATATTAAGGAAGTAAAAGTGAAGGTACAAAGATTTCTGAATTGTTTGCCTACGATGTACAAGTAATTGATTGAGTTTGACAGTCCGAAGAAAGTGGATGAAGAAATAAGGAAGGCTAGGATGTGTTATTAGTAGTTGATAAATAAAGGTGAAGGCTCCAAGTTTTGGCAAAATAGGGATAGAACAAAACCCACGGTAGGAGTCAAAAGAGATAAACCATGATATCTTAAAGACTTTGGCAAGGACCATCAAAGGAAAATTTTCAGTAAGATGAATGTAAGTCTACGAGCACACTATCAAGTAAGTTCAAAACCTATTGATATGAATGTCAAAAGGGATAATGGGGAGAAAGAGAAAGGAACACTGAAATGTTTGAGGTGTGGTGAAAGATTTATTAAGGGACTGTCCAAATAATTCCAGATCAGTGCAGCATGTACAAGATGTCTGAGAAGCTACCACTATGAATGATGTTTCTAGGAATATACCGAGAATAATCACGACCTTGGAGGATAGACATGTGGAGCATCAATTTACAATGATTAAATAGAAGGTATTATTTTCAAACAACATATTTCTATTTTAATAGATCTCGGGGCTAGCTTAAGTTATATTGGACCACATGTAATGCAAACGTGTAAAATTAAAACTGAAAAATATAAACATGCATGGTTGGTCCAACTTGGAACTAGAACTAAGAGAAGGGTTATAGTCAAGTAAAGCAATGCCAATTTGATTTAAACGATTATTTGACTATAGTAAATTTGAATCTACTTCCTCTAGGACCTTGTGATGTATTAATAGGCATGGATCAGCTGGGAAAACAAAAAGCCGTTATAATCTTCTTAATGAAAATAGTGACTTGTGAATATTAGCAAGGGCAGCCTGAACTAATGAAGGGCGTGCCAAAACTCATATCAATTAGAAATATTATAGTGGTGCAACTGAAAAGAAATTCTCATAAGTGGTGCCAGTTATTTTTTGTTGAGGTGGAAATGGGTGAAAAATAGGGTGAGAAACCATCTTTAGATACCCTGCCAATCATTAAAGACTATCGAGATGTTTTTCCAGAAGATATTTCCAGATTACCACCTCATATAGATATTATTTTTTCTATTGATTTGGTACTTGGGGTAGTCCAAGTGTCTAGAGCACCCTACTAAATGAGCCCACCCAAATTATTGGAATTAAAGATGAAATTACAGGGGTTGCTAGATAAAGACTATATTAATCCTACTGTGTCACCATGGGGGGAACCAATGTTATTTGTTAAAAAGAGAAATGGCACTTTCAGGATGTGCATCGACTACTGACAGCTAAATAAGTTAACAATTAAGAATAAGTATCCATTGCCATGCATCGACAATAGGTTTGACCAAGTACGGGGGGTGGTCATCTTTTCAAAAATTGACTTAAGAACAAGATACCATTAATTAAGGATCAGAAGTGAGCATATTCACAAGACAACTTTTAGGACTTGATACGAGCACTACGAATTCATAGTATTACCATTTGACCTTAAAAAAGCTCTCGCAACCTTCATGTGCTTGATGAATAACATACTCAGTAAATTTTTTAATAAATTTATGCTGGTGTTTATTGACGGTATTTTGATAAATTCTAGAATTAAAGAGGAACATAAGGACCACTTAATGTTGGTACTGCAAACCTTAAGGGAAACTCATTTGTTTGCAAAATTCAACAAATGTAAATTCTACAAAACCATAATACAATACCTGGGTCATGTCATCTCTGAGGAAGGATTAGCAGTTGATCTCGAAAAGGTTAAGGCCATGGGAAATTGGACCATACCAAAGGATGTGTCTATTGTCTGATCATTTATGGGATTAGCAAGGTACTATCGCAAGCTTATAAAGGCATTTTCTAGAATTGCCTATCCTATAACATCATTATAGAAAAAAGGAGAAAAGTTTGAATGGACTCATGAATGTCATAATATTTTTTAAAAATTAAAGCATTTACTCACAATGGCTCCCATTTTAAAACTTTCATATCCTAACAAGGAGTGCATCGTTTTGACTGATGCTTGTATGGAAGGGTTAGGGAAAGTTCTACTGCAAGATAAATCTGTCATAGCCTATAAGTCTAGAAAGTTAAAAATCCATGAAAGAAAGTATGTTGTGTGTGATTTATAATTAGTTGTTGTCATACGTGCCCTGAAAATGTGGAGGCATTATTTATTATGTAAATAAATCACTTTAGTGACTAACCGTATCAGCTTAAAATGTCTCTTTAGTCAACCAGATATAAATGCAAGACAAGCTAGATGGATGACATTCCATAGTGAATTTGAATTCAACATAAGACATATAAATGGAAAAGAAAATAAAATAGTATATGCCTTGAGTAGACATGCTTACAATCTCATGGAAATGGCAGTCAATAGCACGAAGATAGACTTCATGGAGCAGATTCGGAATTCTAAAATTGATGACCCAAAATATTTAGAAATACAGCAAAAATTACAGCAAGTTCAAATTCCTCGTTATACAAAAATTCCTGAAAATTTGTTGTTATACAGGAAAATATTGTATATTCCCAATGTTCCTTCTCTAAAAGTTATGATACCTAATGAGTATCATAAGAAACCATACGCAGGACATCCTAGGTACCTAAAGATGATAACAACATTGAGAAAAAATTTCTTTTCGCCTGGTATGAAGAAAGAGGTGGTAGAATACTTGTCAAGATGTTTACAGTGTTAGCATGTAAAAGTAGAACATCAACACCCTACTGGGCTATTTAATCCACTCTCCATTCCAGAATGGAAGTGTGACATCATCTCCACAAATTTCATTACTCACCTACTGAGATTTAATAGACAACACGACTCCATTATGGTGGTGGTGGACATATTAAGCAAGGAAACCCATTTTATACCAGTGCAATCGACTTTTGGTACCACAAAAGTCATCAATATATTTATGAAAGAAATATTATGGTTGCACGGGGTACCTAAAATGATAGTGTCAGATAGAGGTGCCAAGTTTACCTCAAATTTATAGAAGTCATTGTTCGGGGCCATGGGTACTAAATTAAATTTAGTAAAGCATACTATCCTCAAACGAATGGATAAATTGAAAGAACGAGTAAAGTTTTAGAATTCATTCTTGAATTGTATTTTATGGATAGGCCTGCCAAATGGGAATATTTTCCACATTTAGCTGAATTGACCTACAACAATAGCTATCAGACATTTATTAAAATGATCCCTTTTGAATCCTTTTATGGTAGGAAATTTCATACACCCCTCAGTTGGAATCAACCAGAGGATAAATTGATTTTAGGGCCATAGGCATTGCATGAAACTCAATAGACAATGAGAATAATTCAGCAGAATACTAAGACAACAGAAGATCGGCAAAAGAGTTATGCACATAGTAAAATAAGGTACAAAGAATTCAAAATTGGGGATTATGTGCATCTGAGAGTAAAGCCAATAAAAGGAACATTGAGGGTGGGAACCTACCCAAAATTAGCACCACAATTTTGTGGACCATTTGAAATTTTAGATCATGTTTGACCAGTAGCTTATCAATTAGCATTAACCAGTCACCTTAAAGTTTATAATGTCTTTCATATCCATTTACTTAATAAATATATACATGGTAGTTCTCACATTATTTATTGGAAAATTCTATAGGTGGAACTCGAAGGCGACTCCTTAGCAGAATCTCTCTGTATTCTAGATAGGAAATATATCTGGCTTCAGAATCAAGTCCTTGTTTGAGTTAAGGTGCAACAGAAGAACTTTAATATGGAGGACGCTACCTGGGAGTGGGAAGAAGAAATGCGGAACAACTATCTAGAATTTTTCCAAAAATATGAAGCTGGGAATTAAACACCGAGGACAATGTAGCTAATAGGGGGAAATATGTAATATCCCTTACGTTTTGGTATTAATTAGCATTTCTTGTTTTTTGAAACAAATAATTCTTCGTCAAGATTTGACTATTTGGAATTGTATTTCCATAGATTGTATAAATTAACAAGATATACGTGCCAATGTAATAAGTAAAGCTTATTATAAATAAAGTGATTATGGAAAAAGTATATATATCTACTAGGTTGGGACAAGGGTGTGCGGGCTTCAGAGCCTCTTTTTCTCTACCAAAGTAATATAGTATTAGAGAACACACAATAATTAAACCATGGAATTTGTTTATAAGTCCAAAGTATTAAGAGAATACAACAACATTTAATTCACTATAATCAGTGAAAAACATCCAAATACATCTACAATGATTTCCCAAACAAACTTCCTTTACCAGGATACACATACATAGACAAGTTAATAAATATACATACAAAAGAAAACACATATACATACAAAAGAAAATGAATTCGTGGAATGTCAGACAACAATTAAAATACCCATTTTCTGTAAATACCAAAATTAAGAAGGCACGTGGTCATTAAAATGTATACATATGGATTGGTAATGTATATAACTACTAACATGATAAAAATAAATGGATATGGTCGGTTACACAACTATAGGATGAAATCCTTGGACAAATACTCAAATTACAAATTAATCTTTTTTAGTTCAGTATATCCAAAGAAAGAAAATAATAGCTCTAGTGGAGGAAATGTCCATAGAGAGCACATCCGTTGGAAGTTTCCAGACCATTCTAGAAGCAGCACAAAATTAACACCAAAAAAGCTCAGAAGTATAAGAAAGACTCCATCAATGCTCCTATCAAGTAGGGCTAGTCGCAGCAATTGGTACATCATAGGTAGGAAGGGGAAAAATTCCACCGACATGTGAAATCAGATGACTTGTTAGTCATCCATGATCCAAACCCTCAATGGAACAAGACCAAGAAAGAAGGGCGGAGACCGTACCTATACCAAACTGTCATGGAACCCAATTAACTAATTGTATAATCCAACAAAACAATGGGGTACATAAGTAGAGGGAAGTCATTCCATGAAAAAAATCTAAATGTAATTATACCTTCTACCCATTAGGTAGATTTCAAGATTCCATACTCGCATGCTGCAACAGAGAAGAATGTTAGATTTCAGGATAACGATATCAGATATGGAAACCACAAAATTTAATTACAAGATAAGGGTAAATAAATATTGACTTACCTAGAGTAGGGCACAGTGTTGGAAACCCATTACAGAACACCTGACAAAAAAGCATCCCTCTATTACCTCAAACAAGAAATTGAATACGCAAACCTCCACACTCTTCACAAACAAGAAAAGAGATACAAACGAAACAGGGTAAATGGTCATTTGAAACATTTCATTATATTATGATGAAAGAAGAATAGGAGAGGCAAAAGAAATCCATGCTCTGAGACTTGAACAGGAGAAACGAGGGTTTGACTTACCTTAATGTTGGGGTTTGCAATGGCATGTCATGGTGATGACCCAAACATAATACCACGAGTGTAAGGAAACCAACCTTAGTGAACCCCTTCCTTAAATTGAGGGATGGCACCTACACCATGTACAAAATACCTTAAATGAAATGTATTAAGTAAACCCTAATGGAAGTAAGAGGCATTGAGTAGATGTACAACTATGAGATGACATTACCTAACTGGGGATGAAATTGGTTGACTGTCACAATCCATTTAGGTTTTCACTACCCATTTCAAGTGGCTGGAACCATAGATGCAAAATGTCAAGCGAACCCTAACTTAGAAGAAAAACAACCTAACAATGGTAAAACATATGGTCGATGATCTTATTTAGCAAAGAAGGATAAATATCCATGAGCGCAGGCCCTCTGTCGAGTTTTCCTAAGCATATCATGGAGAGGGAGAGAGGAGAGGCAAACCTACCAAATGCTAAGGGAGAAGGAATGAGAAATGCATGTAGGGTTTGAGGGGTGAACCTCCACCATCAGATTTTCATTGCTCCATCATCACCGTGCACCTACCCCAATGTTTGTGCCATCACATGAAGCACATTTAACACCTTTGAGTTGGGTTGAGTGAATTAGTTCCCCACTCTATTGGGTGTATGGATCATCGAACTATGTAGTGGCTCTATACCAAGGTAGAACGAGGGGAACAATGAATTATATCTCCGGGTTAACATAGAAATTATATCTACCACTATACATTAGACCCAAACATATTTCGAACAACCCCTCACCATTAACGCGTAGGTGGAATAACAGAGTGTGAGGGTGTGCTTCATGGGATTAAATAAACCTAATGTGCTAACTGCCACTAGGTAATAATATTTCATTGAATCTCCTTTATAAAATATCTCAATGGCATAAGTTCCATTATAGTATAAAGGGCAGTGGATCCACTCTCACCATGTAACCTTGGAAAACGTAAAGCATAGAAGAATTAACATATACAAGAAAATTATATATAGATGTAGGGAATTCCATAATAACATGAGAACCAAACACTATTATCTCTTATGTATTAGATGAGAAACTAATCTCAGTAACAACATACAAAATGGAAAAAGGAAAAAAAGAAAAATTGGGGTCTGTGACAAATATTAAACCCTATGAATATGAACCCTTAGATTAATAAACCTAAGGGATTGTTATTATAGACCCAAGGGAATAATAAACCCAACATATTTTTACTAAAACCCCAAGGGAATAATAAACCAAACATATTTATACTAAAACCCCAAGGGATTATGAACCCAAGGGAATAATGTTAAACCCAAGGGAGTTATAAACCCTAAAATAAACATGATCAATGATGGTTGACCATGGTTGATTTTCATATTGAGCCAATCCTTGTCACAATGTTACATTGGACCATGTTTGACCATGGTCGATTTTCATATTGATCCAATCCTTGTCACAATGTGATGGTTGACCCTAATCGACAATGGTCGAACCCTTATATTAATAAACCCAAGGGAGTGATACTATAAACGCAAGGGTATAATAAACCTAAGGGATCAATACTAAAACCCCAAGGGATTATGAATTGAAGGGAAAAATATTAAACCCAAGGTATTAATCTTATAAACCCAAGGTATATAAACCCAATGATAAATATTATAAACTTAAAAAAGAAACATGGTTGGCCATGCTTTACCATGGTTTATTTTCACATTGAGACAATCCATGTCACAGTGGGATGTCAAAACTTTGGGCCGATGTTTATGCGAACTCCATGGCCATTCTTGTTTCTTGTTTTATTTTTGTTTCTTTTCGATAAAAGAGTACTAAAACTTATAAAATCATATGAACAATCTTATGTTCCGCATAGTCCATTATACTCCAATTTTCTAAACAAAATAAATATCCATCTGTTCCATAGATATTATACTACTGAGCAGAGAATCTCACCTTTTGGGTCTCTCATCAGGTTGTATTACCTTTAGTAATGAAGAAGAGTTATTTTTCTTGTGAAAATATTTTCCTTCATTCCCTCAATTTTCTATGTTGAGATTGTACAATAAAACATTTGAGATTATATAATAAAACATTTTAATTATACAGTTTAATTCTTGTCTTCTGGTAAATCTACAATATCCATCTATAATAAAAACTTAATTAATGCAATTATCTCACGTATCACATATTTATATTACACAAACATATAGATTGTCTTACACAAAGATAGAAATGTGTAAATTTCCACATAAAACATATCATGCATTGTGAATCCCTATCAATAAGGTATGTTTAGCATCCAAAGACAAATCTTGATAGCCATATTTCATTCTATTATATGATGAGATTCTTTCTAGTTTCATTCTATCATACATTAGTTACTCTTTTAGAATATAACCTTCTTCTTCTTATTTTTCTATCAAATATGCAAATATTGAGATTATTTTAATATTGGGATTCTCTACTAACCATTGCATTAGTTAATTGATCTTTCAAATGTGAAGTAGTCATTAATAATATCATATATGGATGATAAAAACATCTCTTATTATGCAAAACAAAAAGGGTTCATAATGTAAACACTTCGTGTCACCTCCAAAGCCTCAACCCTTAGCTAGAGAATGTTGATGGTTTGTAAAAGGTGAAGAATTAGAGTTTTAGCTAATATTTTTTGTTTCAATGGTGGTCCAGTAAGATATTTCAGGAAAAAATAAATTAATATATATTTGGTGAGTTGGTCAGTGCAATTCTCATAGTAAAGCACACTGAAAACATGGATTTCTAATAACTACAAAATGAAGCCATGATTACATCCACTTTTGGCTTCTTGTTTAGAGTTTTACTTTCACTTCCATTTCTAACCGCCTTTATGGGTTCATTTTACTAATTTCAATAACATAGTGAAATATATTAAAGTTTTTAATCATCATTTTGATGTAGGATTTAATGCACGATTATATGAACATAAAATACTCTCATCTTATCCCAGAAACCTAGGACAAATTGATTAAGAGAAAGTTTGTTCTAAGGCTCGGGATTCTTAGTAGTTCAAGATGTAGAGTATAGATTAAAAAAAGAGAGAGAGAAGGAATTCTTGTGAGTCCTCACATGCAAGTATTGTTGGATTTTTTAGCGTAGATAGGAAGTGCTCCTATCTAGCTCCAAAGCTTGGTCCTACACATAAGAGAGAGAACAAAACAATCTTCACAACATAATATCTTGATAATTGAAACTATCAGAAACATATAAATATTACTGATAAATAAATATAAACCAAAATCCGATACATTCATTAGTTAAATAGAATAAGTAAAGAAATAATAGTATCATATGGAAGGAAGAATAACTTATCTATATTAATAAAGGAGTTGGAGGAAAGTTACAACCATCAGATGCAGTTGTAGCAAGACCTCCCCCAACTCCTAGCTCCAAAACACTCCCTCTCAAGATAGATCTCAACAGCGTGACAATACAATAATTCCCATCCTTCTCTAAATGGCTAAGCCTCAAATATATAGGAAATTAAAGGCTATAAAGATTTCCAAAATTCCTCATTAGTTCAATTTGGGCAAAGGCTTTTGGGTGAATAATGTTTCCTCATATAAAAATGGCCTTTTCCATTTTTTAAATGCTTTTGTGCTTACGAAAAATCTTCCCCATGCTTTATGGCTCCTACTTGCTTTTGTATACTTTTACTTTTTAGGAAAAATCTAAAGACAAGGATAAAGAGATCACATTCCACCATATCAGTTTCTGAAAGTGAACAAGAATATCAAATTCTAGGTAACTCAATATTTTTTCCTCATGATTGAGTGAGAATTTTGGTAAGAAAAGTTAGATTAAGGTGACAAATTGTTATATACTAGGATAACGTGGTCATCATGGTACATAAATTGTATTATAGTCTTATATAGTCTAGGAGAAAGGGGTATTTCAACCATCAACATAGTTTTATCCTACAAGATGATGAGGAGGTATTTTCATGTATAACACATTTAAGAAGATATCACAATTCAAATTGATAACTTAATATTTGTAAACAAATTTAAGGGAAATTGACAACATTTTCCAAAAAGATAGCAATATCATCATTTATAACAATTATCTATCAAAAAATCATTGACAATTTTCAATATACATATATGACTACTAAATCAATAATAATTGCAAATATCATTATTCCAAGGTAAATTCAAAACATTACATCCAAAAATAGTAATATCATCATACATAAGGATTCTCCATAAAAAATTATTGACATTTTTCAACACGTATATAAAGTAACAAGATAATACTAATAATACCCCCATCATCTTCAATCAAATCAACTTAGATTCAAATGTTTGATTATCAAGTCAAAATATATCATGAACACCATTATTCTAAGGTGAATTCACAACACCCATCAAAAGATAGTAATATCATTATACATAATAATTCTCCATCAAAATAATGTTGATAATTTTCAATATATACATAAAATAACAAGATAAAAATGATAATATCATCATCATATTTAATCAAATCAAGTAAAAGTCAATGTATGATTACCAAACAAAAATGTTTCATAGGTATCATCATTCTAAGGTAAATTCACAAGATCCATAAAAAATAGGAATCTCATCATACACAATAATTCTTCATAAAAAAAATGTAAACAATTTTCAACATATTCATAAGGTAACAAGATAGTACCAATATTATCATCATCAATATTTGAATAAAGTAGAATTAAAATGTATGATTACCATATTAAGACATCCCAACTAAATATAAAAAATAGTGCATGGCTAGCTAGCACCACAGAAATCATAGTCAAGATCATCCTCATGATCATTTCCATGATCATCATCCTAACCATCCTGATAACAACATCCACATAATCATCACCAACACCATATCCATCATCATCATCATCATCTCTGATATATGATGTAATCTAAACATAGTATGTATCATCATCTTCTTGGTCATTACCTGTAGCTTTCTAGAAAAAAATCAATATTACATGTTAGCACTAATACTATAGCACAATGCATATTTTTATTACAATGCTAACCATAAAATGAGGTAGGACATAATAATTTTTAACAGTACTAAAAAATAAAATTAAATATGGTTTGCGATATATTGGAGATCCAACTAAGATTACACTTGTAATTCACATTAAGTAGTAGAAGAATTTTTTAATGCATATGAAGTAGGTACCCATTTTTTCTTTCGTATTATATTCTGAATGTTTCTTATGATGTCCATGCATAATTGATAAATTAAGAATTACTGGAAGATTTATTTCAAATTACAATTGTAATTCAGATTAGAAATAGAAGAAATTTTAACAAAAAAAGAATGTCACATGAAAAAGTAAATTATTTTTAATGAAAAATAAGTCGCATACAATATGGATGTCACATGAAATATTGAGTTGTATTTAATGCATGTACATTTTTATATGATAAAATGGATCCTAATGTTCGTTCAAGAACAAATGTTCACAAATAATTACTTCATTTTATGCATTATCACACTTAATCCATTATACCTAGTGACGACAATGGTTCCATTTAAATTCCTTTGAACTCCGTAAATATAATGTAAAAGAGAAAACTCTACGACCACAACCATAATTGCAACCCCCTCCCTTGTTCATCCACCATCAGAGACAATGAACTTGGAGTTATGACCACGATAGCCACCCCTCCCTTGCCTCGTGTCCACCATCAGAGGCATTGAACTTGGAATTAAGTGTACCCATGTTTTCTTTGCTCTAATTAATCTCCAAGGAATAAAAACCTAATCAATATATCAAGGAATAGATATATCACAGGCGAAGCTCTATATGCTTTTCCAAAAAAGTGTGAAATAACACTTATGTCTATTTTATGAAAAGACTTGAGAGAGTGGAATGAATAGTGGGAAGAACTTACCAGGGAAAGGAAATTTTTTGGTCCGTCCTTATTTCTATTATTATTTTTTCTTCTTAGAATGCAGGGAAGTCTCTAAAAAAATTCAAAAAATGATTTTAAATAAAAAAAAAAAAATTGCTTATGTTTTACTTTTTTTTAATATATAATTAGTTTTAGTATTTTTTGGCTTTCTAAAAAAATATATTTAGTTTTTGGTATTCTTTTTAATAACAAAAATTATATTTTGTTTTTATAGAAATGGATTTTAAACATTCCATCCATGCTAAATTTGTGATTTTATGATAGAATTTTAAATTATATATAAAAGATGTAACTTAATGCCATGTTTTGTTTCGCTGAGATGGGTATTATACATATCTTCCTTGCTAGGTTATATAATGTGCTTGGGTTTTCTTAATGCAATTAAATTAATTCTGCTCTTCATTATATCTTGGGATGTTAACCTTCCACCTAATAAAACAATAAAGTTAAAATAGGTTTTCCTCTGTCATTTGTACATCTTTGTCTGCATTAATCTTGGTCTTAATATATTAATTTTCTTATGGTGGCCTTGAGTGGTCACTCCCATTAGTTGCATGACTTTTAGTTTTCTGTTAGTGAAATTTCTTAGGATTGATAACATGTTATTTAATTTATTAAAATGTGTTATTGTCCATATTATTGTTAAATATTAATATTGAATATGTTGGTTTTGAGCATGGTTTAGGAAAACGTTCCCAAAAGGTTTATAGATTGTATTTTATAATGTAATGATTCATTGTTGATGATTATTTTGGATATTTTTTTTTAATCATTCATTGATTGATGGAATTGTTATGGATTCAGTGTATTAACTTATATGTGATAAAGTAAAAATTCACCTCTTTTTGATATTTTCATTGGTAAATTTTCCTTAAGGCCATCAAGTTCACCATTCGGTCCCAGGTTAAGGAAATATAGGAGTCATGAAGTGGCATTGTCCTAGCACTTTTATCTTGAAACATGTTTTTTTAGTGACATTATACTTCCTTTCTATGTAAATTCTCCATGAAAAGAGTCTCATGGAACATGAGGGCCCTCAATAGTAAAGGAAAACAAATACTCCTAAAATAAAAATGGTATGCAAAGCACCCATCAATAATCTTGATATAAGAAATACAAATATTAAGTGGGGTTCTACCTCATATAATTAGCACATGGGGGAGAAATTGCCCAATAGTAGTGATTGATGCTTATAGATACTTGGGCCGAATGGTTATTATTTGGAATGATTACGACATCATGGTTACCAATATGTTTACCTCTTTTCGCATTATGAAAATATAATTTTAGTTCATTGACATGGAGGACTACTACCATGTATCCAATGTCTATGACTCCAATATCGCAAATGGAAAACCTTTATTTATCAATTTGATTTCTGGCACAAGTAATTTATACTCCCCATCTCCATGGATTATTGGGAGTGACTTCAATATTATCAAGTGTCTCGAGGAAAAAAAGGATGAATCACAATGTTTACCAAGAGATTTTGTAAGCTATAAATCCCTGAAGTAGTATCCATTAAAGTTCTCAAGAAATGAGTCTCCAACCCACACATGTGGGTCAATGATATGTAATACATGTGTGTGTGGTGACTAACTTAATACATTGTTCTAATAACTCCACAAACTTAAGTATTTCACTCCATCACATAAATTGACCGTAGTGTGACATAAGTAAACCGAGAGTAGACATGAAACCTTTAGGCAGCAAACATTACCTATATCCTAATTAGGTGCTTAAATGATGATGTGAAAATGCAAGGGGAAAAGAGGACTTCATGATTTAACCATAAAAATATGTGATCAAGTATGACTAGGAGTGTATATATTTGTATGTTTTCCAAAGAGGGAGTGAATACATGAGTTACGATTCATTGGGCCTCATTTTTCTTTTTCCTATATATAGGACTTAGGGAATAAGGGCTTCATAAGTTTGGCACAACTCATAGACATAACATTTACATGAATTTTCAATTCAACCTTAGACTTTAGAAATAGATAAATCATT
Organism: Pinus tabuliformis; assembly: GCA_031772625.1. Classification (NCBI taxonomy): domain Eukaryota; kingdom Viridiplantae; phylum Streptophyta; class Pinopsida; order Pinales; family Pinaceae; genus Pinus; species Pinus tabuliformis. Next base: position 663,068,165 of record CM062808.1, read on the forward strand.
ATAGTGTATCTTTAATGATTTTGGATTTCACTTTTTATTTTCTTGCATTACAAATGAAAAAAGGGGAAATATTTTTCCACAAATATTTGAATACATAAGCATAAAGGCATCATGGGATGAAAACAAATTAATGATGTTATTCTCTATGAAAATGATGGGTATTCTTGAGAAAATCACATGCTTGTGGATGTCTCCTCCCTGGTTGAGAGGGAGTGAGGGTGGACACCATATTATCTATGTGTCATGAACTATGTTATGAAACCAGCTCAAGAAAAAGATAGAAAAGATAGATCAACGCCTTAAAATTCAGCCTCTTCGAGAGGGCAACCTCCTTTACATTAGATAAATGAACAATTATTGGATGATTCAAATGACAAAACCTCCTTTCTATATATAGGAGTCTAAGGAGTCACAATATAACACAACCGACCTAACAATAATAATATAAAGCCACAAAAATAATAATAGAGGGATTCTATGGGGCATAGTAATAACAAATAGGGGCACAACAATATTAATAAGGGGTACAACTACAATAGTAATGGGGTAATCACTAATATTATAGGGACCCAACATGCCCCTCTCCTTCAAAAAAGTGTTTTCCTCAACGCTTGAGTAGTTCTGGATGTTTTTGTATAAAATTCTCATCCTCCCATGTGGAATCTTTAGCAAATAAGTTCTTCCACTTGATGAGATACTCTGAAATTGATCGATTTCATAGCTATCGAGTTCTTGTTTCTGTGATTGCTTCTGGTTCCATTATAATTTTTCCTTCCTCGTCAAGTTCTGGAAATATTGTTTGAACTGGGAGCTTATCACCTATAACCTTCTTTAAACATGAAACATGGAAAACTGGGTGCAATTGAGAAGCTGCAGGAAGCTCCAATTTGTATGCCATAGTACTAATATTTTGCAACACCTTTACGGACCATAATACTTTGGTGATAATTTATTATCCTTCTTAGCTTGCTTGAGGGACATTTGCTTATATGGTTGTAGCCATAGAAATCACCTACATCAAAACTTCTTTCACTACGATGTTGATCTGCCTGTTGTTTCAATCTATTCTGTGGCAATACAAGGTTATCCTTTAAGAGTTGGAGGACTTGTTGCTGATGTTCGATGTGATGTTCCACTACTTGAACCTTAGAATTTTCTAGTAAATATGATGTGATGGATGGTGGCTGATACCCATAAAGTGCCATAAATGGGGTCATTTTTGTTGCTGTATGGAAGGAAGTGTTATACCACCATTCAGCCAGAGGTAACCATTTGACCCATTATTTCTGTTTATCAGACACAAAGCAACAAAGATATCCTTCTGTTGAGGGCCCCGAAGTCGGGTCGACAACAAGGGGGATACCCACCCGGTCCGGAACCTGGTTGGCGGCTCCTTGCCCGTTTGGAGTAGCGGTTCCGACTGGGGGTAATGGGACCAGTTTCCCAATGTGAAGGGTGTCCGTGTGTGTGTAGAGTTTGATGTTATTAATCTAAAGGTTTCTCTAAACTAGTCTTAATCTTAACTGCTAAACTAACCCTATGCTAATGTAATCTAATGAAGAGAAACAATACATCTAGTCTACGCTAACCCGGGGTGTTTTCTTTTGTTATGCGATCTAGAAAGATTTCAAACAACAGTTGCTAATAAAGATCATTCAACTGTTATCAGAATATAAATCGATAAAGATAAACCATTCTGCATAAGAAGTTAGGCAGAGTAGTTGTGAACAACATATCGCATAATCAGTTTTCTATATGTCAAGCATAAATAAATGACCCCATCGTACAGAAGTGCCAAATGGTAATACAGACATTCATACAGTAACATATAAAGAACTCAGTTGTGTATTACTTTAGGGATACTAGCAGAATTTAGTAAAGAGATAAAAGTACCATTTATGACTGATTTCACTAATAAACTTCAAGCAATAATGATTTATTCGTACTTGTTCTAATATCTACTAAGAGTATAGAAGTGCAACATCAGTAACAGACATTAAAATGCAAACATAAATAAATCTCAATCCATCCATTCATCAAAAACCTCCTCTGAGGGTGCAGAAGTGCATGTTCTGAGGACAAGTTTTTTGACAGATTTCTGGACCCTTCTCCAAATGCCATGAGAAGGGTTAAATACTACTAACTAATTAATCTTAATTACACGAAATTAGGGAATCGGCTTCAAATGACCGCCCTTTACTAAAAGCAAATTTATTTCTAAAACTTTAAATCTAATGTCTGACCGTTTCTGTATATTCTCTTTAGTGCTGTCAACAGCGCAACGTTTTCCTGGGAACAGTCGGCTAGCCGCCTTCTTCTTTCACTCGGGAGATAAAAGTGGAAATAACAAGAGCTGGCACTTCCTTCTGACAGACCAGAAGATATTTTTGAAAACCTTTCTCTAGCTGGGTGTATTCGCCGCGTGTATACTTAGCACAACCCAGGTTCTTCTCGAACTGATTTTGTTGTTGCTATTCCGGTTTCCGGTCGTGCGAATGACTGAGTGGGTTAGGAGTCGCGCTGTATGGACAATCCCCTGTTTCGAGAATTGTTTCCGCTATTTGTTCCAGGCTTTTCTGGAGCGTCTTCCTTCTCATGCGCTTCTTCCTCTGCTTTACCAAGTCTGAGCTTCAGGATCTTTTGTGAACACGCTGCTTTTGTGCATCTTTGACTCTGAGTCCTGGATAGTCTAATTTCATCAGTGCCGGTTGGCTTATAGTCTAGAATCCGCGGTCCCGCTGCATGCAGCATCCATTTGTGGAGGCATCTTCTCTCTGCTGTCTCATTGGCGCTTTCCCTTTTCCTTTAGATATTTCCTGCATATAGATTTATATTAGTTGCGTGTCTTGCAGTCTACGCAAAGAAGAAGGGAAATGAAAAGATTGACATGAAAGCATTAAACTCTAATGAATGCATAATCCTGACATTCATCATGACTTGACTCTTCGAAAAATGCGATGCAATCATTCCTTGATACTCAAGCATGCGGTAATTAATTTCCTTTAAGGCGCGCGCTTAATCTTGGGTCTATCGGGTATGTCGGAGAATTCGTGCGATGAGTCTTTTCATATCGCAGATCGCAGATCGCAGATCGTGGTTCGCCGATATCGCAAATCGCAGATCGTTGATCGCAGATTTTATTCAATGGTTTATGCCGCCTAGTGCGACGTTTGCAATGTGCAATGTCGCATATCGGCGATCGGCATTTCTTGAAGGTCTTCCTTTTAGAGAGCGCTTGGGATGCATGCAATGCGATGAATTTCGCATCGCTCTTTCGCAGTTTTGTTTTCCGCGCTTGGGTAATGCTTCAGCCTTCCCTTGCGATGCGATTTAAGCCTTAGTGAGAAAAATACAAAAATTTTAAAAAATATTTTTTGGGATTTTTCTTTCAGGGTCCCCCCCTTTGCTCGATGTTATTACTAATATCGAGCAAAGAAGGGGGGGTTGTTGGTGACCACAACAATGGCGATTCACTGTGAAGAACCAGTTATCTCTGCTTGTTCTATTGCATTTTCACTTCCAAAACAGAAAAAAAATTCTTATGCCTAAATTTTGTTATGGACAGATAGAGTATTACCCCTTATCCCGTCAATGAAGTTTCGTCACAACTTTTATTTCATTCTGATTGTTTGCTCCCTCTGGCTTATTTCTTGTATTCACACCTAGACATTACTCAGTGCTTTTCAAAGACAAAATAAGGTCTTCTCTGCGTACTGGCTTTGTAAAATATGCTCATTTGTCGTAGGTAGAGCCTCTGCTGCCCGCAAGCGTCCATAGCCTCGACAGGGTTACCATGTTATCCAGCAATGATCCTTTTTCCTGTTTAAGGTTATTTACAACATACCAGAGAAAAATCCTTTTGACACTTTTTCTTTCTTTTTTTTGATTTTTTATTCTCTAAAGAATAGTGTCTTGGTTTGGTGGCCAAATTATGACACAGTCATTCACTTGATTTACACTTTTGCTGAACAAGCTGGCTCGTGATGAGACCCCTTGTCTTTTGATTGCAACAATCTTGAGTCGTTGCCCTGTTTTGGTAGACAGTAGTGGCAAAGTCAGCAAGTTATAATATCTGTGATCATGATAAGCCGGCTCGTGATGAGACCTCTCATTCTTTGAGATATAGTGTTTTCTTGGATTGTTTCTCTGGATGCTGCGATTTCCTTAACAGGGAGGAAGTCATTGTTTTTCCTTAAGAAAGCTCTGGACGACAATAATAGAGTTTAAGAACAGCAGTTTTGCAGAGAATAATTATTTTGCTATTGATGATACTTTTCATTGCGTTGGCATAAAAGAATTTTTTGCCAAAAGTTACTTTCATCCCATATTTCTTTGTGAAGTTGAAACTAACATCATATTCAGGCTAAAGTTAACTCTATCTATCAATAATAAAAGTCAGATTTTTTTGAAAAGTTTTACTATTTATACAAGTGAGATCAAAATATGATAGAGAAATGGTATGTTTCTTCATGAATATAATTTATGATCATTCACAACCAACCTTATTTATAAGAAATAAAAACTAAAAATAAAAAAAAATAAAACTAAAATTATCCTACAAAAATAGAAGGATGACCTTCTATGGAAAATACATTTTGAGGATTTGTCCATTCACATGCAGAGAATCTCTCCTGCCTGTCAAGTCCTGCAACACAAAAGTCGACGGGCCTATGACCTCTACGATCTGAAAAGGACCAAGCCATAACTTCTGGAATTTCGTATGTTTGCCCTTTTCTTCGTGAGCCTTATCCCATTTCAAAACTAAATCTCCCATCTGAAAGATTTTTCTGGTCATTATGTTCGAATCAAAAGAGGATTTTATCAGCGCTTGGTGGTGAGCATGGGTTTTCTTGGCCTGTTCTCGTTGTTCTTCTAGCTTGATTATTTCCATTTGCCTTAGCTGTAAGGGAGAAGTAGATACTTCATCAATGTATTGTACTAAGGACAAGGAGGGAATGACTAAGTGAGTAGGAAGAACTGCTTCTCTCCCGTAAACCAAATTAAAGGGAGAAGTGTCGATAGAGGCTTTCTTTGTAATTCTGTCTGCCCAAAAGGCGTTTACCAGCGCTTTATGCCAATTCTTTTGGTTTTCGTCGACTGTCTTTTTGATAATCCTGATTAGGTTCTTGTTCATTGATTCAGCTAGCCCATTACCTTGCGGATAGTAGTTGGCAGAATACTTCAGTTTGAACCCTCTTTTGAGCACGAACTCAGTCATGGTATTTCCAGAAAAATATGAAGCATTATCAAATATTAAGGCCGTTGGCAATCCAAACCTAGTAATGATAAACTGATCTATGAATTCAATAATGTTTCCAGAATTAGCTGTCTTGAGAGGAACTGCCTCTACCCATTTAGTAAAATAGTCAGTTGTCGTGAGGATATACCTATGCTGTTTAGAGGAGTGAGGAACGATCTCACCTATTATGTCCAGGCCCCATTGGCTGAACGGCTGTTCGATGTTAACCGGCTGTAGTGGCATGGATGACTTCTTTTGTTTTCCTGCAGCAGTTTGGCAGACTTGGCATTTCCTTACGTGATGGTACGAGTCTTTGAACAGCGTGGGCCAGTAGTATCCTGCACGTAAGATTTTGTGTGCGGTGGCTTCTCCAGCATAGTGTCCACCTGCTGGTCCATCGTGGAGTTCCTGCAAAACCTTTTCGGCTTCAGTTTTCTCAAGACATCTAAGGAGCACAGAATCATAATTCCTTTTAAACAGGACATCATTTACGAGCTGGTATTGTTTAGCTTTTAATCTCAGGGCCCTCTTCTTGATGTGGTCCAGGTGATATGGAGCATGCCCGTTTTTCAGGAAATAAATGGTGTCAGCATATAATGATTGTGCGTCGTTTAGGCTTACCTCATATGCGTGTACCTCTTCAGATGATTTTTCGGGGATTTGCGATGCTCCAGCTAACATCTTGCAGAAGCCTTGGCCTCTTACGATGTGTGCCGACTTGATCTCCAGGTCGTATTCTTGCAAGGCGGTGATCCAACTCGCTCTCTTTTCGCCCACATCTTTCTGTATTAGGAGGTTTCTTACCGCTGGGAATGGTACTATGACCTTGGTATGGGCTTTTAGCAAGAAAGGTCTGAAATATTTAATTGCTTTGAAAACGGCGTATGCCTGTTTCTCTACGTCCGAATATTTCAGCTGAGCACCTTGTAAGTTTGAGCTAAAGAATGCGATCGGAGCCTCTACCTTTTCTTGATTCGCTTGAGTCAAGATCGCAGCATAAGAATTCTCTGAGGCAAACGTGTATAAGACAAAGGGCTCTGAAAAATTTGGGGTTGCTAGAGATGGAGCGTTGATGATGGCTTGTTTGATTAAGTTAAATGCTTCGTGCTCGTCTAGACCCCATTTAAAGTTTGAATTCTTTTTTATCATTTTTTGTAAAGGAGAAATAATACGTGAAAAATCTGGGACAAATCTTTTCACAAAATTGATCTGTCCTAGGAAAGATTGCATGGTCTTTTTGTTATGAGGCATGGATATCTCGGAAATTTCTTTGATTCTGCCAGGTTCAATGTGAATGCCAGATTTGGACACTATGAATCCTAGCAATTTTCCTTCACTCAACGCGAAAAAAGATTTCTTCGGGTTAAGCGAGATCCCATACCTTAAACATCTTTGAAAGATTTGCTTCAAATCTTTGAGGTGGTCGTTTCAGTTCTTGGAGTATACAGTTATATCATCCAGGTAGATCACTACCGATTTATTGATTAAACCTTTAAACGCAATGTCCATGGCTCTCTGAAAAGTGGCGCCGGCGTTGATCAGACCGAACGACATTTTCCGATACGCGTAGGTACCCCATTTAGTTCGGAAGGTGGTTTTTAACTGATCATCTGGGTGTACCAACACTTGATTATATCCTGAAAATCCGTCCAGGAAAGAAATTAACTCTGAGCCTGCAACTGCCTGTAATATTTGCTCCATAGGTGGGAGGGGAAAATTGTCTTTCTAACAGGCTTTATTGAGATTCCGGAAGTCGATGCAGATTCTAATATCTCCGTTTTTCTTCCTAACAGGTACCATGTTGGATACCCATTTGGAATGTCTGACCGGGAAGATTATTCTGGCTCTCAACAATTTATTCAGCTCAGTTTTTATCTGATTTTCTAAGTTGGGGTGGATTTTTCTGAGCTTCTATTGGACAGGTTTCTCGTTGTCAATCATAGGGATAGTGTGTTGAATGATAGAAGTGTTGTAAGTCTTCAGCTCATCGTAATTCCAGGCAAAGACATTTTTGTACTGTCGTAGAAGACGGATATATGCTGATTTTTCTTCAGGAGCTAGGCCTTGACCTAGATTAACGTTTTGCGGCTTCTCATCGGTTCCTAGGTTCACTGATTCGTAGTTCAGATTTGAACTATAGAGTTTGGTGTTAGCTGACCTTTTGAACCGACTTTTCAAGTCGTATAAGTCTTCTAGTTTGACCACCGATTTGGGTATAGCATTATCAGTGCTATTTTGTTGTATCTGGTGATCATGACAATCTTCGTCGATTATCTGGTTTGAGTAGGATCCTTCGGAGGTGAGGAAACTTACGATGTCTGGGTCGTCGTTGAATACTCTCCAGTTGGTGATGTTGTCAGGGATAGATGGTTTAAAAATCGATTCTATCGAAAACCTATCTGGACTAAAGTCTTCGGAGGGGATGAGTCTGGAGGCTACGTTAGCTAACAGGTCTGCGTTTGCATTGTGAAGTCTCGGGATTGACTAAATATTGAACGCTGTAAAATGTGTAGTGAGATCTTGTACTAAAGATTGATAGTGCTTTAAATGATTTGACAGGCAGTGTATGGTGTTACGTACATGTTTGACGACGATCTCAGAATCTCCAAAGACTTGAAGATATTTGACGTTGCAGCCGATTGCTTTGTATAGGCCTTGCACCAAGGCTTCGTATTCCGCTGTGTTGTTCGTGCAATCGAACTCTAGTCTGCATGTGAGCATGGTCTTATTTCCGTCTGGGCTGATCAAAACGCATCCTGCTCCCGCTCCCTCATTGGATTTAGAGCCATCAAAATATAATTTCCAAAATAAAGAAGTATTTACAGGGTTATCTAAGAAACTAACACATTTTGAATCATCAGTCTGGGAAAAGTTTTCAACTTGGGACAAAACTGAATTTTCTAAATATGGTGATATGTGAGCATTGAAATTTCCGAGGAAAGAGTCTACCGAGTAGTTGCCTATGATGCTGTTGTTGTATGCTATGGCTTCGTTCTCTCCTTCTAAATCCGTCACTATGTATTTTTGGTGCAATTCCCGTTCAATCTTTATTTGATTTGGTTTCCCGTTGAAGGGTAACCACATGTGCGACCAGTCGGTTGAAAAGTATCCGTGGAGTTTCTCGGACCAGTCCCTGCTAAGAATTAGACCATAAAATCCAGGGATGTCAGCCACTAGAATGTCGATAACCTGACATACCTTGGGGTTAGACGACAGTCTTATGGTCACTTGATTAAGTTCGCCTATCACTTCGACTTGCGATCGATCAAGTTGAACTATGCGCACTGCGGATTTTTGCGGTTGAACATTAAGTTTGGCACATATTGACTTGGGTAGAATATTGGTTGAAGCACTAGAATCGACCAAGCAGTTATGCACGTTTCTGTTAAAGATTTCATAAGTGAGGAGGAAAGGAGGAGTATGAGATCTAGATCTCCCTCCAATCAGAGCGATGTCATTTGGATCGATTTTATTGATCGTGTTGATTGGAGGTCTTCCTATATTATGGGAAGCTACAGCTGTAGGTAAAGGTGTAGTAGGTACGGTGTGTAACTCTTTCATCATGATTTTCTATTGGTGTTTCAATTTGCTCAACTCGTACAGAGTGATATTAGCCCTAGTCTTTTTCATGTCATCGATGATGTTATACTCCATTTCATCCGACACTATTAGTGTCTTTGATGGAGGTGATTGCTCTGATTGGACTGGGCTAAATGAGGTCGTTTTAGCAATTGTTTTCTTTGGTGCAACCTTTTCTTTTGCTGCAGGGCTTGCGCCCTTCTGTTTTGGGGTATTCTGGGGAGGATCAAGTTGATTTCTGCTTCGTGTGCTAACCGGAAGTGCTTCTTGATCTTCCTCTTGTGGGAGGATGAAATCCCACATTCCTTGCAGTTCCACCACTTCTTCATCGTCGGTCTGCGTTTCGATGGTGCTCTCCTCTTCTTCTTCTTCAGATTCCACATTTGAGACCACGTTGGGTGGCTTCGTCTCCATGGGAGGGTTTCTTTTGAAATTCCTAAAAGGCTTTCTTGGTGACGATTCTACTACTTGTTTTCTTATGTCAATCATCTCATTAGACATGGCCTTTAATACCTTTTGTAGTCCTTCCATGTCGAAAGGATCTTTCGTTTGCTTCTTCTTGGTGTCTTCTTTGAAAGAGATTTTCTTAGATTTACGCTCTTCGATTGTAGATCTCTTTTCTAGGGCTACTACGCGTCTTTCAACTGCTAACGCCTTAGCCAAATTTTCGACTAAGGTTGTCTTGCTCGCCCTATCTACGAAGATGGCCAAGTTTGAAGGTAAGCCCGTGATGTACCACTCACATCTTACTTCCTCGCTGGGTTGAGAAGCAGCGGGGATTTTGTTGAGGATCTTGTTGAATCGTAAGTTAAAATCCTTAATGGGTTCCCTATCCTCAGCTTTAAGATTGGATAAATCGTTGATCAGTGTCGCTATCGATCTATCATCGCCGAATTTGGTGAGAAATTGATTTTGGAAAATGTCCCAGCTGGTGATAGATCCGGAGGGCAGCGAAAAGTACCATGACCCGGCTGTTCCTTGCATTGTATAGGGGAAAATTCGGACCACGACATCTTCGTTGGTAACTCCGTTGAGATTAACAGAAAGCATGAAATTATTGATATGTTCTTCAGCTAGCATTCCTGTTTCTGGATTGAACTTTGGTAGCCATTTCTCGGGATGGGCAGGTATTGGACTTAGGGGTGGAGGCATTAAAACCGCCCCAGGATTGTTCCATGGAGATTGGGCCATCGCTGAGTTGCTAGTCAACAAAAGTGTAGGAGATGGTCTTTGATGTTGAGAATATGGAGATGTTATGATCTTCGACGATTGCGGAGGAAGGGTTGTGGAAGATGGATGAGTGACTTGAGGTGGAGATGTGGGTGGTTGACTTCGTGGAGAGGGAGTGGAAATGGACGAAGTGGATGAAAGAGTCTCTCTGTCAGACTCTGGAAGTGCTTTCCTTGCTCTTTTCCTAACGGGGAGAGGGATTTCAGTTGGCTGGACGCCAAACATTTCACTCTTCAATCGGGTCAGGGGATGAGCAGGATTGTACTGCGAAGTCAGGCTGCCTTTAGATTTATCAGGCTTCTGGGTAAAAATAGAGAATCCCTGGAGTTTACGGATCAAAGTTTGAACTTCACGGGGATCGATAATAAGTTGGTCTGATGTATCAGTATGTATAGCAGCGGTGGATGTCCGAGCGACTTCTAGTTCCGAGATTAGTCGTACCGGTGAAGTCGGGGAAGTTGGTGAGGGTGATTTGCTCTCAGAATGGTATTTGGATTTTGAATTATGCGCCATTCATATCTCGGCCCTCCTTCTAGCACCAGAAATGTTGAGGGCCCCGAAGTTGGGTCGACAACAAGGGGGATACCCACCCGGTCCGGAACCTGGTTGGCGGTTCCTTGCCCGTTTGGAGTAGCGGGTCCGACTGGGGGTAATGGGACCAGTTTCCCAATGTGAAGGGTGTGCGTGTGTGTGTAGAGTTTGATGGTATTAATCTAAAGGTTTCTCTAAACTAGTCTTAATCTTAACTGCTAAACTAACCCTATGCTAATGTAATCTAATGAAGAGAAACAATACATCTAGTCTACGCTAACCCGGGGTGTTTTCTTTTGTTATGCGATCTAGAAAGATTTCAAACAACATCTGGTAATAAAGATCATTCAACTGTTATCAGAATATAAATCGATAAAGATAAACCATTCTGCATAAGAAGTTAGGCAGAGTAGTTGTGAACAGCATATCGCATAATCAGTTTTCTATATGTCAAGCATAAATAAATGACCCCACCGTACAGAAGTGCCAAATGGTAATACAGACATTCATACAGTAACATATAAAGAACTCAGCTGTGTATTACTTTAGGGATACTAGCAGAATTTAGTCAAGAGATAAAAGTACCATTTATGACTGATTTCACTAACAAACTTCAAGCAATAATGATTTATTCGTAATTGTTCTAATATCTGCTAAGAGTACAGAAGTGCAACATCAGTAACAGACATTAAAATGCAAACATAAATAAATCTTGATCCATCCATTCATCAAAAACCTCCTCTGAGGGTGCAGAAGTGCATGTTCTGAGGACAAGTTTTTTGACAGATTTCCGGACCCTTCTCCAAATGCCATGAGAAGGGTTAAATACTACTAACTAATTAATCTTAATTACACGAAATTAGGGAATCGGCTTCAAATGACCACCCTTTACTAAAAGCAAATTATTTCTAAAACTTTAAATCTAATGTCTGACCGTTTCTGTATATTCTCTTTAGTGCTATCAACAGCGCAACGTTTTCCTGGGAACAGTCAGCTGGCCGCCTTCTTCTTTCGCTCGGGAGATAAAAGTGGAAATAACAAGAGCTGACACTTCCTTCTGACAGACCAGAAGATATTTCCGAAAACCTTTCTCTAGCTGGGTGTATTCGCTGCGTGTATACTTAGCACAACCCAGGTTCTTCTCGAACTGATTTTGTTGTTGCTATTCTGGTTTCCAGTCGTGCGAATGACTGAGTGGGTTAGGAGTCGCGCTGTATGGACAATCCCCTATTTCGAGAATTGTTTCCGCTCTTTGTTCCAGGCTTTTCTGGAGCGTCTTCCTTCTCATGCGCTTCTTCCTCTACTTTACCAAGTCTGAGCTTCAGGATCTTTTGTGAACACGCTGTTTTTGTGCGCCTTTGACTCTGAGTCCTGGATAGTCTAATTTCATCAGTGTCGGTTGGCTTATAGTCTGGAATCCGCGGTCCTGCTGCATGCGGCATCCATTTGTGGAGGCATCTTCTCTCTGCTGTCTGATTGGCGCTTTCCCTTTTCCTTTAGATATTTCCTGCATATAGATTTATATTAGTTGCGTGTCTTGCAGTCTACGCAAAGAAGAAGGGAAATGAAAAGATTGACATGAAAGCATTAAACTCTAATGAATGCATAATCCTGACATTCATCATGACTTGACTCTTCGAAAAATGTGATGCAATCATTCCTTGATACTCAAGCATGCGGTCATTAATTTCCTTTAAGGCGCGCGCTTAATCTTGGGTCTATCGGGTATGTCGGAGAATTTGTGCGATGAGTCTTTTCATATCGCAGATCATGGTTCGCCGATATCGCAAATCGCAGATCGCTGTCATCGCAAATCGCTGATCGCAGATTTTATTCAATGGTTTATACCACCTAGTGCGATGTTTGCGATGTGCGATGTCGCATATCGGCGATCGGCATTTCTTGAAGGTCTTCTTTTTAGAGAGCGCTTGGGATGCATGCGATGCGATGAATTTCGCATCACTCTTTCGAAGTTTTGTTTTCCGCGCTTGGGTAATGCTTCAGCCTTCCCTTGCGATGCGATTTAGCCTTAGGGAGAAAAATACAAAAATTTAAAAAAATATTTTTTGGGATTTTTCTTTCAGGGTCCCCCCCTTTGCTCGATGTTATTGCTAATATCGAGCAAAGAAGGGGGGGTTGTTGGTGACCACAACACCTTCCAAACATTTGTTTACTATCTCAGTTTGCCCATCAGATTGAGGATGATAAGATGAGCTATCAGTTAACTGAGTACCAAGACAAGAAAATAATTCTGTCCAAAAATTTCCAGTGAAAATGGGATCTCTATCACTTACAATAATCTTTGGGTTTCCATGTAGCTTTTGAATTGTTTCCATAAATGCAGTAGAAACTATACTGGCTTTAAATGGATGTGATAATGCACAAAAGTGTGCATACTTGGTAAGTCTGTCAACTACCACCATGATGACACTCTTTCCCTCAGATTTGGGTAAACCTGTGATAAAATCCATTGAAACCTCCTCCCAACGTTGGCTTGGAATGGATAAAGGTTGTAATAGACCCAGTGTCTTAATTGTTTCAACTTTGTTTTGTTGGCAAACCAAACATTCCGCCCCAAAATTTTGAATATCTAATTTAGGGCCATCCTAAAAAAATTCCTTCTTAACCCTGTGGTAAGTTTTTAAAAATCCCGAGTGCCCTCCTAAGGGAGAAGTGTGCAATTCCATAATAATCTATTGTTTTAGCTGGGAATTCTTACAGAGGTATAAGAAATATTTGTACCATAACGAATCATTTTTCCAGCTAAATGTATCCGACGTATTGGAATCTTGTTGTAACTTTCGAATAAGTGCCCACACTTCTTCGTCATTCTTCCATTCCTCCCTTGCTTCGTTTATCCAATCTGGTTGGATAATAGAAATGGCGCACAACAATGCTTCCACATCCTCATCCTTTCTTGAGAGCGCATCTGCCACCACATTTTGCTTCCCTTTTTTGTAGATGATTTCAAAGTCATAACCCAACATCTTTGTGACCCATTTTTGTTTCTCTTCAGAGCATAATCTTTGTTCTAAAAAGTATTTAAGGCTATCATGATCTCCTTTTACCTTGAAGTGTCTTCCCATTAGGTAGGGTCGCCATTTCTTAAGTGCATGGAGTATTGCCAACATTTCCTTCTCATAAATAGCTTTGTGTAAAATCTTTCCCTTCATTGGACGACTTTCAAAAGCAATGGGTCTTTCATCTTACATTAAAACAACACCAATTCCATTCCCTGAAGCATCACATTCCACAATAAAGGTTTTTGTTAAGCCCGGTGTAGCTAAGACAGGTGCATGGCACATTGCCTCTTTAAGATGTTCGAAGGCCTTTGTTGCTTCTGGAGTCCACAAAAATGCATCTTTCTTCAATAGTGTTGTTAGAGGTGCTGTTATTCTCCCATAATTCTTAACAAACTTGTGATAATACCCTGTCAACCCGAGAAATCCTCACAGATGTTTTATGGATGTGGGGATTTTCCATTCCTTAATGGCTTTAATTTTGCTAGGGTCTACCTTAATTCCTTCATGAGATACAATATGACCCAAGTATTCCACCTCTTGTACTCCAAAGAAACATTTGGATCTTTTTTCATATAATTGTTTCTCCTCCAATAGTTGTAGCACCCTGTCAACATGTTCAACATGATCCTTGCAAGACTTGCTGTAGATTAGTATATCATCAAAAAATACTAACACAAATTTTCTAAGGAATGGTTTGAAAAGTGAATTCATCAAACCTTGAAATGTTGAGGGTGCATTGGTAAGGCCAAAAGGCATGACCAAAAATCCATAATGACCCTCATGAGTTCTAAATGTTGTTTTCAGAATGTCTTAAGTCTTCATTCTTATTTGATGATATCTTGAACGAAGATCCAACTTGGTGAAGTAAATTGATCCATGCAATTCATCCAGTAATTCATCAATGACAGGAATGGGAAACTTATCTTTAATAGTGAGCTTGTTGAGCTCCGTATAATCCAGACACATGTGCCATGATCCATCCTTCTTGTGCACCAATACTACTGGAGTAGAGAAAGAACTTTGACTCGGTTGAATTATACCAGCCTCTAGCATTTCTGCAACCATACGTTCAATTTCACTCTTTTGGGCATAGGGATATCTGTACGGCCTGATGTTTGGACGAACACTTCCTGGAATCAGATGAATAGCATGATCATGTTCACGAATAGGTAGGAGACCTTTGGGAGTCTCAAATACCTTGGTATGATTGTCCAAGACTTTTTGGAGATCTGGAGAAACAGATGATTCCAATGTGAAAACATCTAGCGAACATAATTGTGCAATTACACCTTTTCATTCCTTTTTTAGAAGCTTTGTCATACCGTTAGAGATGATTATCTTTCCTGATTTCCCTGCAATACCCCTTAATTCAACTTCATTTCTTTCCACAGAAAATTTCATGAAAAGTTCTGGAAAATTAAAAGCTATTGTACCCAAGGATTATAACCATTGGACTCCTAATACAACATCAACACCTCCCATTGGAATGAAAAGCATTGGGCTAGTCAATACATATTCTCCCATGGATAGCTTGATATTATGGCACTTTCTAAAGAAATTTATTGTTCCTCCATTTGCAACCATCACTTGACACTCTGGTGCTGGATATAAGAAGCAATTCAATTCTTTTGCTACCTTACAATGAATAAAATTGTGGGTACTTCCTTAATCAATCAACACTATTACCTTTTTCTTCTTGATTTGTCCTTCTATCTTGATCGTTTGAGGAGTGGTAATTCCCGCCAATGCATTACAAGATATGGTTGGATTCATTTGTTCTTCATCTAGGCTTTGTTCTTGGAGTATATCCTCTTCTTTTGACCTTTCTTCCTCCTTTTCTTATTCCTCTTCACAATCTATGTAGAATAATTTATTCTCAGCACACTTATAACCTTTAGTGTATAACTGTAACAAAGCCCTTTTGCTCTTTTTTCTTCCAATTGTTGTGGTGTTAACCTTATAGGATGTGGAAGACTAGCGGCAACAACACTTCCGTCTTCATAGTTGTGAGTGGTATGCTTCCTGGTTGCCATAATTTTGCTTTCCATTTTTCTTGCTAACCTGAATGCCTTCTATAATGAATCAAGTTCCCAAAGGCGAACATCATGTTGTATATTATCCTTTAAAGACACTATGAACACATCAATCCTATACTCCTCTGGAATATTTTTTACCCTTATGTTCAATTTTTGGAACTCCTCAATGTGCTCCATTATTGAACCCTTTTGTTTGAGACTTATCAATTGGCTAAAAAAAGTGTTGCTTTTTGCATCCTCATAATGTGCTATCAATTCTTCCGTAAAAATTGCCCAAGTGATAAATTGTTTATGAGAGCAAAGCCATTGATACCATACAAACTGATTTGGTTCCAAATATAAAGTTGCAATACGTACCTTTTGTGTGTTTTGCACATTATTGAGATCAGAAAATTACTCCATCTGTAATATCCATGTTGCAGGATCCTTGCCATCAAACTTCCTCATATTGATTTTTGGAATATGGTGCATCTTCGATCCAACATTAGAGTCTACGAAATCATGATTAACATCTCCTTTGTTTGCATCATGAGTTTCCTTTACTCCCCTTTCACCATTAGTAAGTATTTCTTGTAGAAAATTTTTCAAATCTGCCTTCAAATCTATCTTCAAATCGTCAATCTTGGCTTCCACGCCCTTTATCTTAGATTCCACGCCATTTATCTTAGCTTTTGTTAGCTTTTGTGAGAGTGAAATTTGTTGCACTTGGTCTTGTAATTTTGATATATCATGCAGCATTTCTTCCTCTTCTTCATGAGTCATGCTAGAGCTTTCAGATTGCTTACTAGGTGTTTGCATTTTCTTTCCTCGGGGCATCAGTTACCGATACTAATTCTCTACTATGCCCTTTGAATTCCTTCAAAATAATTTTTCAAACCAAGCTTAAGCAAAAATTTAAAAAAATCTACACACCTTTTTTCACTTTGTAGCAGCTCGATATTGCCTCTGGTGTATCTCTGTAATTTCAGATCATCCAGTTCTGAAATTGCAATCTACAGTAGCCCTCTGTGTCCTCTTTCTAATGCCACTAGTCTGACCCCAATTGGATTCTCCAATGAAGAGTTATGCCAAATCTCCCACAGTGACCTGATTATAGACTAATTCAATAGAGAGAACTTGTACAACGTTCCACGAGTTACTGTTTTTACCTTTGGCTCTGACAAATATATACAAGAAAATATAGTCTATCCTCTTTCTGTACCTTCTTATAAAATTTCAATCCGATGCTCAGAGAGAAGGTTATGATGATTTTCCCTAGGTCACCTATTTGGAATGTAATTTAGGAGTCTGCAAAAAGACCAACTTCCTCAGATCATATCTCCGCAAATATAGCACGAAAATCTTTTAAATTTAGACCCAAGGTTCAATGCGATTTCTTCTCAAATGGGTTTCTTTTTTTAGCTTCTGAAACATCACAGAAAGAAAGTTATAGTGAAAATGCCACGATGACCTGTTTGGAGCAGCGAAACCCTAGAATCCAAAGCTCTGATACCAAATGTTATGAAACCAGCTCAAGCAAAAGATAGAAAATATAGATCAACGCCTTAAAATTCAGCCTATTCGAGCGGGCAACCTCCTTTACATCACATAAATGAAAAATTCTTGGATTATTCAAATGACAAAACCTCCTTTCTGTATATAGGAGTCTAAGGAGTCACAATATAACCCAACCGACCTAACAATAATAATATAAAGCCACAAAAATAACAATAGAGGGATTCTATGGGGCATAGTAATAACAAATAGGGGCACAACAATATTAATAAGGGGTAAAAATAAAATAGTAATGGGGTAATCACTAGTATTATAGGGACCCAACAAACTATGGCTAGGACTAACAGTTGTAAGCCTAGTAAGGCACCAATAAGGAGAATGGTGGATTGGATAAATATTTGGGACCAATATTATTTTACAATTTGTTATTTTACTAGGACTAATCACCATAAGCCAAGTCCATTACTCGAAGATAAGAATAGTCATGAGGATCAACATTTCCTGGTGTTAAATATTATGACATTGGATTATGAAATGATCATGTGAGGATATACCTAGTGAACATCCTGGTGGGGTAAGTTCCTAGAGAGGCAGTGGTGTCGAAACTTATGTCTCCCAACATTGTGATCTGATCTAATGGAGAGAAAGAACTTGTTAGTCAAGGCCTTGTTATTTTAAAAAAAAAAATTATGATGATGTAAATCATCATTAATGCTTATCAATCCAAATCCCTTCTTATATGAATATTTCAAATCGAGAGTACTTTTTTGTCTCATTATGAGTACCTCCCTAGTTTAGAGGGAGTGTCGTCATATTCATTATCGTCATCATCACCACCATCATCGTCATCACTATTCTCATCATTTCATTATCGTCATAATCACCATTCATGTCATCATAATCATCATCATCGTCGTCATCATTATGGAAATTGTCATCAATTGTTCAAAATTATAGGTGTCATAAGAAATATCATCAACCCAAAAGATGTTACGAGTGCTCAAAAATGGTTTTTAGGACACATGATATATGCAAGAGAAATAACAACTTTATTTTTGAGAGATGATCGATGATCATCTTCATCACTACCATTATCATCATCATTATAATTTTCATCATCCCCATCATCATAATTAATGTAATTTCTATCATCATTGTTGTCATCTTCTTCATGAACATCATAATCATTATTCATGCCATTATTGTTGTTGATGATGACCAAGACGCAAGTAATGATAGTGATGATCAGATGATGATGACTTGGAAGATGATGCCAAAGATAATAATTATGATTATGACCATGACAACATTTAAAAATTGGGAAGATTGGCCAGGGTCCTTAGCATTGTAATCATCATTGTCATCATCTTCATTGTCATTGTAACCCCCATCATCTTTATCATCATTTTCATTATCATAATAATCACAATTCAGGTCATCATCATCATCTTCATTATCATCATCGTCATAATTATTGAGATTGTCATTAGTTGTTCATAATTGTCACTGTCATGAGAAATATCATCAATGCAAAAAAATAAGATGAGTGTTGGAAAAGGGATGCAAAAGTGAGCAAGAAAAATGGGGGCAACAATAGAGTTAAAATTGGATGAAGAGTGGACATAACATAAGTAGATGAAAAACAAGATAGAAAAATTGACACAAAAGTGGATGAAAAAGGGGAAGAAAACATGGGTGCAATAGTAGGCATAAAACTTAGCATGAATTGTGGTGAATACAAATGTGGATATAACAATGAACGAAAAAAGGACACAAACTTGGATGCAAAAAAGAGGCAAAATTGGATGAAAAAATGGATTTAAACATGGACCAAACATGGGTGCAATAGCGGATACAAAATTGGCTGCAAAATTGGATGCATCAGAAGTGGATGTAAAAGTAGATGCAAAAGGGGATGAAAAAAACATAAAAAAATATTTGATGAAAAATTGAACACAAAAGAGGATGCAAATGTGGATACAAAAGTGGAAGAAAATGTGGGTTGCAATGAGAGGCACAAGATAAGGCATAATGTTTTGCAGGACAAAGTGCATGAGAAAGTGGATGTAATAATATACAAAAAACGATGTAAACTTAGATCCAAGACAAGATACAATAAGGGATGTAAAAGTGGATGCAAACATGGGTGCAATAGGAGAAACAAAATTGGATGCAAAATATGGATACAATGGAAGTAAATGAAGAAGATACAAAATGAGACGCAAAACCAAACACAAAAGTGGATGCAATATTTGATGCAAAAGAGGATGTGAAGATGGATGAAAAATTGGAAGCAAACATGGGTACAATAGTTATAAGTACAAAACATGGCACAAATTGTGTCACGAAAAAAGTGGATGTAATGATAGATGCAAAAAAAAAAGCAAATAATGATGCAAAATAAGCTACAAATTTGGATGCCAAAGTGGAAGTAAACATGGGTGCAACAATGGATGCAATATAGGATGCAAAAGTTGATGAAACAAAACTCAATGGAAAAGTAGATGCAATATGTGACAAAAAACTTGATGCAAATCTTGACACAAAAGTGGATACAAAAAGAGCTGCAAAAATATATGTAAAAGTTGATGAAAACCTAGATGTATATGAGGATGAAATCATGGATGCAAATTTAGAAGAAAAAATGGGTGCAAAGCGAGGTGCCAAACTAGGTGCAATTATGACACAAGAAAATTGGATGCAATAAAGGACAAAAGAACAGATGAAAAAGAGGATGTAAATATGGATGCAAAACAAGATGTAAAAGTGCATGCAATAAAAGTAGATTCAAAATTAGTTGCAAAAGTAGACACAAAACTCGATGAAAAACTTGGCGCAAAGGGGATGCAAAAAATGATGCAAAAATCGATGCAAAAAATGATTTAAAAAATCATGCGAGAAATGATTCAAAAGTTGATGCAAGTGTATGTGAAAAAATTGGATGAAATAGAGTATGGAAATGTTGGTGAAACAAAATTAGGTGCCAAACTTGATGAAAATTTGGTTTAAAGGATGGCACAAAACTTGGCATAAAACCTGGTGTAATCCCTGGTGTAAAATCTAGTGTAAAACCGCTTACAATACCTGGTACGAAACTTGGTGTAAGACTTGGTGCAAAAGTCGGTGTAAACTTTGCATGAAGTTTTTCACCATATCTTATAAATGGACACAAATAGCACCAAAAATAAGCTCTAGACACAAAAGAGGAACCAAAAAGGGATGCTAATCACAGGGTTTTGTTGTAGTGCTTGTATGGCAGGAAATGGCTTACACCCCTCAGTTGGAGTCAACCAAAGGATGAATTGGTTTTAGGATTGAAGGAATTGCACGAAATTGAATAGATGGTGTGAAGAATTTAGCAGAATATTAAGATAGCACAAGATCGAAAAAATGGGTATGCAGACAGGAAAAGAACATACAAAGAATTCAAAATTGGTGATCATGTGTATCTAAGAGTAAAACCAAGAAAAAGTACATTGAGGATGGGAACCTACCCAAAAGCAGTGCCACAGTTTCATGGAACATTTGAAATTTTGGATTCAGTTAGACCAGTAGCTTATCAATTAGCATTACACAGTCACCTTAAAGTTCATAATGTCTTTCATGTGTCTTTACTTAATAAATATATACATAATAGTTCTAACATTATTGATTGGAAAATGCTACAGGTGGAACCCGGAGGAAACTTCCTAGCAGAACCTCTCTATAATCTAGACAGGAAAGATATTTGGCTCTGGAATCGAGTCATTGTTCAGGTTAAGGTGCAATGGAAGCACTTCAATTTGGAGGGGGCTTCCTGGGAGAAGGAAGACAAAATGTAGAAGAACTATCTAGCATCTTTCAAGAAAGATGAAGTTGGGAATTAAACATCGAGGATGGTGTAGGTAAAAGGGGGGAAAGATGTAATATGCCTAATTTTTTGGTATTAATTAACACTGTTTTTTTTAACAAATAATTATTTGTCAAGCTTTGATTAGTTGGAATGGTATTTCCATATATTTTTTTAAATGAATAAGATATATGTGGTTATGTAATAAGTAAATTTTATTATAAATAACATGATTATGAAAAACATATATATAACTACCAGGTTGGGATAGGGGTACACGGGCTTTAGAGCCAATATTTATCTACCAAAGTAATATAGTATTAGAAACCATGTATTAATTAAACCATGGAACATGTTTATAAGTCCATAGTATTAAGAGAATACAATAGCATTTAATTCAATATAATCAAGGACAAATGTCTGGATACATCTACAGCCATTTCCTAAACAAACTTCCTTTACGTGGATACACATACATAGAAAAGAGAATACATATACATACAAAAGAAAATACATATACATACAAAAGTGAATGAATTCGTGGAATTTTGGACAACCATTAGAATACCCATTTTCTATAAATACTGAAATTAAGAAGGCCACTGGTCTTTAAAAGTTATACATATGGGTTGGTAATGTATATAAAAGACAACATGATAGAATGCTCGGTTACACAATGATAGGATGAAATCTTGGGAAAAATATTTAAACTACAAATTAAGTTCTTACATTTCAGTATATCCAACAAAGAAAATAATAGATCTGGTGGATGAAATTTCAATAGAGAGAACATCTGGTGGACCTCGCCAGACCATTCTAGAAGCAGCACAAAACAAACACCAAAAGAACACAGAAGTATAGGCATGACCCCATAAACGCTCCTATCAAATGGTTCTAGTCACAACAATTCATACCTCGTAGGTAGGAAGAGGTAAACATGTACTGACCTGTGCAACCAGACAACTTGTTAGTCACTGATGATCCAAAACCTCGATGGAACAAGACCGAGAAAGAAGGGCGGAGAGCATACCTGCACCAAAATAGTATGGAACCCAACTAACTAAACATATAATCTAGTAAAACAATGGGTTACATAAATAAATGGGACTCTGAGTATTCCAGGAAAAAAAATCTACAAGTAATTATACCTTCTACCTAGTATATGGATGTTGAGCTCCAATACTAGCATGTTGCTATAGAGAACAAGGTAGATTTAGGGATAATGATATCAAATATGGAAACCACAAAATTCAATTACAAGATAAGGGTAAATCATTATTAGCTTACCTAAATTAGGGCACAGTGTTGGAAACCCATGGAAGAACCCCTCACAAACACAAATCCCTTTGTCACCTCAAACAAGAAATTGAATATGCAAACTACTACACTCTGCACAAACAAGAAAAGAGATACAAACAAAACAGGGTAAATGGCCATTCAAAATTCTTCATAATATTATGTCGAAAGAAGAACATTGGAGGAAAAATAAATCCAGGCTCTGCGACATGAAGAGGATAAATGAGGGGTTGACTTACCTTAATGTCAAGTGTTGTAGTGGCATGTCCTAGTGATGACCCATACATAAGACCACAAGTGTAAGGAAACCAACCTTAGTGAGCCCCTGCCATAAATTGAGCAATGTTGCCTACACTGTGTATAAAATACCTTCAATGAAATGTATCAAGTAAACCCTCATGGAAGTAAGAGGAATTGAGTAGATATACAACTGTGAGACAACATTACATGGCTAGTGATGAGATGGGTTAGTTTTCACAGTCCATTTTGGTTTTCACTTCCCCGTTCAAGTGGCTAGAACCATATTTGCAAGACGTGGAGCGAACCCTAACCTAAAATCAAAAGAACATCACAATGGTAAAACAAATGGAAGATGGTGTTATTTAGAATAACAGGAGAAATGTCCCTGAGTGGAGGCCCTCTGCCAAGTTTTCTTGAGCATAGTAAGGCGAGGGACAAATCAGAGGTGAACCTACCAAATTCTAAGCGAGAAGGAGTGAGAAACACATGTAGGGTTTCATGGGCGAACCTCCACCATCCAATTTTCACCGCTCCATACTCACCGTGCAAATACCCCAAGGTCTGTGCCATCATGTGAAGCACATATGACGCCATTGATTTGGGTTGAGGGGATTGGTTCCCCACTCTGTTAGTTGTAGTGATAATCGAACTATGTAGTGGTGCTACACCAAGGTAGAATGAGGGGAACAATGCATTATATCTCTAGGTTAGCATAGAAATTACATTGACCACTTTGCATTAGACCCAAACATATTTAGAAGCAGTCCTCACCATTAATGCATAGGTGGAATAACAAAGTGTGAGGGTGCACACCATGGGGTTAATTAAACCTAAGGTGCTAACTTCCACTAGGGAATAATCTTTGATTGAATCCCATTTATAAAATATCTCAATGGCATGAAAGAATACGTTCCATTATAGTGTAAAGGGTAGTGGATCCACTTTGACCATGTAACCTTGGAAAATGTAAAGCATAGAAGAATTAAACATATACAAGAAATTTGTATAGATATGTAGGGAATTCCATAGTAACATGATAACCAAACACTAGTATATGTTATGAATTAGATGAGAAACTAATCTTAGTAACAACTTAGAAAATGGAAAAAGAAAAAAAAAGGTATTTGTGAAAAATTGGTATGAGAGCCTCATATTCAAAAGTTGGGATAAATGGAACCACTATAGTACTAATTAGGTAGTAAACAAATAGTGGTACCATGTGGAACTAGTAATGGTTAGTTGATCTAATTTGTAGCCTGAATATGTTGTATCGGTAGCACATAAGGGGTAGAAAAAATAAACCGCACAAAATCCTCCTCTAGCTATAACAACATGTGGAATCTTGTATGTTGAGTTGGGAAATTGATAGGAATCACCAAAATCCTAGCTATTAGAAATTATTAGGGGTTTAAAGAAAGCATTGGATTACCTTAGGACTAGCAACAAATGGTTGCTAAAGGCCAGTGAGAAATAAGAGATAATGATTAGAGGATTGACAAAAAATTCTAGTTAGAAAATGATGGAACCTCTTGATGAAAAAGAAGGAAAAAAGGTATAGAATCAGAAAATTCTGAGAGTGGAGAGGGTTATGAAAGAACATTCCATCGAAGACAAAAGAAGAAGAAAAAAAACTAAGTTACAGGGGGAATTCTAAAAAATCAATCCCCCTAATTTTGATGGTGAAAAGGAGGATGTGAAGGCTTGGTTTCTTAATATAAATAAATAATTTTTGGTATATGATTACGAGAGAAACATAAAGGGAAGATTTGCTATTTACTAGCTACAAGGTAAGGCTGCCTATTGGTGGGAAGAGACTTAGAGCGTACATATGCTTGAAGAAAAGACAATGTCTTGGGAGGAGTTAATGAATTGGTTCAATGATTGATATTTGAGTGAACGATATTATGATGATCGTGCTAAGGATTTCCATGATCTAATGTTAGGAAAGTTCTCGATGAATAAATTTGTGACAAAGTTCACTAATATTTTGTGGTATGTACCTTATATTAAGGAATAAAAAGCGAAGGTCTAGAGATTTGTGAACTGTTTTCCTACAGTCTACAAGGAATGGATTGAGTTTGACAATCTGAAGACAATGGATGAAGAAATAAGAAAGGCTGCACTGTGTTATCAGTAGTTGAGAAATAAAGGTGATGGCTCCAAGTTTTGGCAAAATAAGGATAGAATGAAATCCACGGTATGAGTCAAGTGACAAACCAGGATATCTTAAAAACTTTGGCAAGGACCATCAAAGGAAAAGGTTCAATAAGATGAATGTATGTCAATGAGCACACTCTCAAGTAAGTTCAAAACATATTGATCTGGATTTCAAAAGGGGTAATGGGGACAAGGAGAAGGGAACGCTAAAATGATGGGGGTGTGGTGAACCCCATTTGTTAAGGATTGTCCACATAATGCCAGATCAATGAAGCATGTACAAGATGTCCAAGAAACTACCACTATGAATGATATTGCTAAGAATATACCCAACATAATCACAACCTTGGAGGATAGAAAAGTGGAGCATCAATCTATAATTATTAAATAGAAGGTATTATTTTCAAACAATATATTTATGTTTAATAGATCCTGGGGCTAGCTTAAGTTATATTGGACCACTTGTAGTGGAAAAGTGTAAACTTAAACCTTAAAAATATAAACATGCATGGTGGGTCCAACTTACAACTGGAACTAAGAGAAGGGTAGTTAGTGAAGTAAAGAGATGTTAACTTGAGTTAAATGGTTATTCGACTACAACAAATTTGAATGTACTTCCGCCAGGATCTTATGATGTATTAATAGGCATGGACTAGCTAGAAAAATAGAAAGCCATTATAAAATGCTTAACTAAAACAATGACTTGTGAATATCAGTAAGGGCAGTCTCAAGTGATAGAGGGCATGCCAAAACCCATATCAATTAGAAAAAATTTAGTGGTGCAAATGAAAAGAACTGATTATAAGGGGTGTAATTTATTTTTTTGTTCAGGTGGAAATGGGTGAACAACACGGTGAGAAACCATATTTAGATACCCTACCAATCATTAAAGAGTATTGAGATATGTTTCTAGAAGAGATTCCCATATTACCACCTTATAGAGACATTGATTTTTCTATTGATTTTTTACCTGCTCGTAGCCCTAGTGTCTAGAACAACCTACCAGATGAGCTCACCCAAACCCGAATTATTGGAACTAAATATGCAATTACAGGAGTTGCTAGATAAAGGCTATATTAGGCCTAGTGTGTCGCCATGGGGGGCACCGGTGTTATTTGTTAGAAAGAAGGATGGCACTTTCAGGATATGCACCGAATACTGATAGTTAAATAAGTTAACCATTAAGAATACTAACGATCTATTTAACCAAGTATAGGGGGCAGTCATATTTTCAAAAAATGACGTAAGAATAGGATACCATCAACTAAGTATCAGAAGTGAGCATATTAACAAGACAACTTTTAGGACTCAATATGGGCACTACAAAGTCGTAGTATTACCATTCGGCCTTAAAAATTCTCCCGCGAGCTTCATGTGCTTGGTGCATGGCACACTGAACAAAATTTTTAATAAATTTGTGCTGGTATTTATTGACGATATTCTGGTAAATTCCATAAACGAAGAGGAACATAAGGACCACTTAAAGTTGGTACTGCAAACCTTAAGGGAAAATCAATTGTTTGCAAAATTCATCAAATGTAAATTCTACAAAACCAGAATACAATACTTGGGTCATGTCATCTCTAAGGAAGGATTAGTAGTTGATCCTGAAAAGGTTAAGGCCATGGAAAACTGACCCATACCAAAGGATGTGGCCATTGTCCAATCATTTATGGGATTACCAGTGTACTACCACGGGTCTATAGAGGAATTTTCCAAAATTTCCTATCCTATAAGATCATTACAGAAAAAAGGAGAAAATTTTGAATGTACTCCTGAAGTTCAAAATAATTTTTAAAAATTAAAGCATTTACTCACAATGAAACCCATTTTAAACATTTCATATCCTAACAAGGAGTGCATCCTTTTCACTGATGCTTGTATGGAAGGGTTAGCGGTAGTTCTACCGCAAGATAAATATGTCATAGCCTATGAGTCCAGAAAGTTAAAAATCCATGAAAGAAACTATGTTATGTATGATTTAGAATTAGCTGATATCATACATGCCCTGAAAATGTGGAGGCATTATTTATTAGGAAAAAAATCACTTTAGTGACTCACCATATCAGCTCAAAATATCTCTTCAGTCAACCAAATCTAAACAAAGGACAAGCTAGAGGGATGGTGTTCCTTAGTGAATTTGAATTCGACATAAGACATATAAATGGAAAAGAAAATAAAATAGTAGATGCCTTGAGTAGATATGCTAACAATCTCATGGAAGTGGCAATTAGCAGCACGAAGATAAATTTCATGGAGAAGATTCAGAATTCTATAATTGATGATCCAAAATATTTAGACATACAACATAAATTACAACAAGTTCACATGCCTGGTTATACAAAAAGTCTTGAAAAATTGCTGTTATACAGGAAAATATTTTATATTCTTAATGTACCTTCTCTGAAAGCTACAATATTGGATGAATATCATAAGAAACCATATATGGGACATCCTGGGTACCTAAAGATGATAACAACATTGAGGAAAAGTTTCTTTTGGCCCCGTATTCATGAACAATGAAGTGAAAGAATAATTTTCAAGATGTGTAGAGTGTTAATGGGTAAAAGTAGAACATCAACAACCTGCTGGGCTATTTAATCCACTCCCCATACTAGAATGGAAGTGGGAGATCATCTCCCCATATTTCATTACCAACAAACAGAGAAATAAGAGACAACACGACTCCATTATGGTGGTGGTGGACATATTAAGCAAGGAAACCCATTTTATACCAGTGAAATTGAATTTTGTTACCACACAGATCGCTAATATATTTATGAAATAAATATTCTGGTTGCACATGGTACCTAAAGGGACAGTATCAGATAGAGATTCCAAGTTTACCTCAAATTTCTAGAAGTCATTTTTCAGAACCATGGATACTAAATTAAATTTTTGTATAGCATACCATACTCAAATAAATGGAGAAACTAAAAGAAACAATCAAATTTTGGAAGTAATGATCTGAATGTATGTTATGGAAAAGCATGCCAAATGCAAAGATTTTTCTCATTTAGTTGAATTTACCTACAACAACGACTATCAGAAATATATTAAAATGATCCCTTTCAAAGCCTTGTATGTCAGGAAATGTCATACACCCCTCAGTTTGAATCAACCAGAGGATAAACTGATTTTACTGCCAAAGGCATTGCATGAAACTAAATAGACAGTGAGAAGAATTCAACAGAATATTAAGACATCACAAGATCAGAAAAAGAGTTATGTAGATAGGAAAAGAAGATACAGAGAATTAAAAATTGGGGATCATATGTATCTAAGAGTAAAACTAAGAAAAAGTATGTTGAGGATGGGAACCTACCCAAAATTAGCACCACGGTTTTGTGGACCATTTCAAATTTTGGATTGGGTTTGACCAGTAGGTTATCAATTAGCATTAACCAGTCACATTAAACTTCATAATTTCTTTCATGTGTCTTTACTTAAGAAATATATACATGATAGTTCTCACATTATTGAATGGAAAATGCTACAGGTGGAGCCCAAAGGTGACTTCTTAGCAGAACCTCTTTGTATTCTAGACAAGAAAGAGATATGTTTTCGAAATCAAGATGTCGTTTCATTTAAGGTGCAATGGAAGAAATTTACTCCAGAGAAGGCTACCTACGAGCAAGAAAAAGAAATGCAGAAGAATTATCTAGCATTTTTCCAGAAAGGTGAAGTTGGGAATTAATCACCGAGGACAATGTAGCTAAAACGGGGGAAATATGTAATATCCCTTAGGTTTTGGTATTAATTAGCATTGTTTGTTTTTTGAAACAAATAATTATTGGTTAAGTTGTGATTGGTTGGAATGGTATTTCAACATATTGTATGAATGAACAAGATATATGTGTCTATGTAATACATAAAGCTTATTATAAATAAAGTGATTCAGGAAAACATATATATAACTACTATGTTGGGACATGCGTGCTTGAGCTTCAGAGCCTCTTTTTCTCTACCATAGTAATATAGTATTAGACACCATCCAGTAATTAAAAAATGGAACATGTTTATAAGTCGAGAGTATTAAGAGAATACAAGAACATTTAATTCAGTATAATCAAGGACAAACATCTAGATACATCTACAACCATTTCCCAAACAAACTTCCTTTACGAGGATACACATAGAAACAAAAGTTCATACATATACATACAAAAGAAAACACATATACATACAAAAGAGAATTAACTCATGGAATGTCGGAGAACCATTAAAATATCCATTTTATGTAGATATTGAAATTAAGAAGGCACATGGTCATTAAAATGTATACATATGGATTGGTAATCTATATAACTAATAAGATGATAGAAATAAACAAAGATGCTCGGTTACATAGCCATAGGATGAGATTCCTAGGAAAAATACTCAAACTACGAATTAATTTCTTTCAGTTCAGTATATCCAAAGAAAGGAAATAGCAGCTCTAGTGAATGAAATGTCCATAGATAGAAGATTCAGTGGAACTTACTAGACCATTCCAGATGTAGCACATAACAAACACCAAAATAACTCATAAGTATAGGCAAGACCCCAAGAATGCTCCTATCAAGTAGGGCCAGTCATAGAAATTGGTACCTCATAGGTAGGAAGGAGAAAAGGTCTACAGACCTGTGAAATCAGAAGGCTTGTTAGTCACCCATGATCCAAACCCTCGATGGAACAAGACTGGGAAAGAACGGCGGAGAGCGTACCTACACCAAACTGGTATGGAACCCAATTAACTAAACATATAAGCCAATAAAACAATGGGGCACATAAGTAAACAAGACTCTAATTATTCCACGAAAACAATCTAAAAGTAATTATACCTTTTGCCCAGTAGTTGGATGTCAAGTTGCCATACTCTCATGTTGCAATAGAGAAGAAGGTTAGATATGGTGATAACTATTTCAGATATGGAAACCAAAAAATTCAATTACAAGATAAGGGTAGATCTGTATTGGCTTACCTGAAGTAGGTCGCAGTGTTGGAAACCTATGGTAGAACCCCTTGCAAACACACATCCCTCTCTCACCTCAAACATGAAATTGAATACGCAAACTGCCACACTCTGCACAAACAGTAAAAGAGATACAAATGAAATGGGGTAAATGGTCACTTGAAACACTTCATAATATTATGCTAAAAGAAGAACAAGGGAGGCAAAAGAAATCCGTGCTCTGCAACTTGAAGAGGAGAAACAAGGCTTTGACTTACCTTAATGTCCGGGGTTGCAGTAGCATGCCCTGGTGATGACCCAAACATAAGACCACAAGAGTAAGGAAACCAACCTTGGTGAACCCCTACCTTAAGTTGACATATGACACCTACATCATGTACAAAATACCTTCAATTAAATGTATGAAGTAAACCCTAGTGGAATCAAGAGGCATTGATTAGATATACAACTGTGAGATGACATTACCTAGCTAGGGATGAAATTGGTTTACTATCACAATCCATTTAGGTTTTCACTACCTCTTTCTAGTGGTTGGAACCATAACTAGAAGATGTCGAGAGAACCCCAACTTAGAAGCAAATCCACCAGACAATGGTAAAATGGATGGGAGATGGTGTTATTTAGCAAAGAAGAAGAAATATCCATGAGCGCAGGCCCTTTGTTGATTTTTCCTTAGCATAGCATGGTGAGGGACAAAGCAAAGGTGAACCTCCCAAATGCCAATGGAGAAGGAATGAGAAACGCATGTAGCATTTGAGGGGCGAACCTCCACCATCATATTTTTACTGCTCCATCATCACCGTCCACTTACCCCAATGTATGTGTCATCACATGAAGCACATATGACACCATTGAGTTGCGTTGAGGGCATTGGTTCCCCACTCTGTTGGTTGTACTGATCATTGAACTTGTAGTGGCACTATACCAAGGTAGAACGAGGGGAACAATGCATTATATCTCTAGGTTAACATAGAAATTAAATTAACCACTATACATTAGGCCCAAACATATTTCTAAGCACCACTCACCATTAATGCGTAGGTGGAATAACAAAGTGTGAGGGTGCACACCATGGGGTTAAATAAACCTAAGGCGCTAACTACCACTAGGGTATAATATTTCATTGAATCTCCTTTATAAAATATCTCAATGGTATGAAGGCATAAGTGCCATTATAGTATAAAGGGTAGTGGATCCTCTCTTACCATGTAACCTTGGAAAATGTAGAGTATAGAAGAATTATACATATACATGAAATTTGTAGATAGATGTAGGGAATTCCATAATAAAATGAGAACTAAACACTATTATCTCTCATGTATTAGATGAGAAACTAATCTTAGTAACAACAGAGAAAATGGAAAAAGAAAAAAAATTCGGTGTTTGTGACAAATATTAAACCCTAGGAATATGAATTCTTAGATTAATAAACCCAATGGATTGCTATTATAGACCCAAGGGAATAATAAACCCAAAATATTTATACTAAAACCACAAGGGATTATGAACCCAAGGGAATAATGTTAAACCCAAGGGAGTTATAAACCCTACAATAAACATGATCGACGATGGTTGACCATGGTTGATTTTCATATTGAGTCAATCCTTGTCAAAATGTTACATTGGACCAGTTTCACCATGGTTTCTTTTCATATTGAGACAATCCTTGTCACAATGCGATGTTGGACCATGCTCGACCATGGTCAAACCCTTAGATTAATAAACCCAAGGGAATGATATTCTAAACCCGAGGGTATAATAAACCTAAGGGATCAATACTAAAACCTAAAGGGATTATGAACCGAAGGGAAAAATATTAAACCCAAGAGATTAATCTTATAAACCCAAGGTATATAAACCTAAAGATAAATATTATAAACTTCAAAAAAAAACATGGGAGACCATGCTTGACCATGGTTGATTTTCATATTGGAACAATCCATGTCATAGTGCAGCTTCAGAACTCCGTGCCCATGTTTATGCGAACTCCATGCCCATTCTTGTATGTTGTTTTCTTTTTGCTTGTTTCCAATGAAAGAGTACTAAAACTTGTAAAATTATGCGAACAATCTTATGTGTTGCATAGTCCATTATACTCCAATTTTCTAAACAAAATAAATATCCATTTGCTCCAAAGAAATTATACTACTGAGTAAAGAAGCTTGGCTTTGAGGTCTCTCATAAGGTTGTATCCCTTTAGTAAAGAGAGAATAGTTATTTTTAATGTGAAAATAGTTTCCTTCATTCCCAAATTTTTCTATTTTGAGATTGTACAATAAAAATTTTGATATTATTGTATTTCTATTTTGAAATTGTACAATAAAATATTTCATATTATACAATAAAACATTTTAATTATACAGTAATTCTGGTCTTGTGGTAAATCTACAATATCCCTCTCTAATAAACACTTAACTAACCAAATTATCTCACATATCACATATTTATATTACACAAACATATAAATCTAATTTTTCTTACACAAAGATAATGTAATTTTCCATGTAAACCATATCATACTTTGTGAATCCCTCTCAATAAGGGATGTTTAGAATCCAAAGACAAATCTTCATACCCAGATTTCATTCTATTGTATGATGAGATTATTTCTGGTTTCATTCTATAATATATTAGTTACTCTTTTCGAATATAACCTTCTTCTTCTTGTTTTTCTATTAAATATTGAGATTATTTTAATATTGGGATTCTCCACTAACAATTGCATTAGTTAATTGATCTTTCAAACATGAGGTAGTCATTAATAATATCGGATATGGATGATAAAAACATTTCTTATTACTCAAAACCAAAAGGGTTCATAATGAAAACACTTCCTGTCACCTCCAAAGCCTCAACCCTTAGCTAGAGAATGTTCCAGGTTTGTAAAAGGTGAAAAATTAGAATTTTAGCTAATACTTTCAGTTTCAATGGTGGTCCAGTAAGACATTTCAGGAAAACATAAATCAACATATATTTGGTCAGCTGGTCCGTGCAATTCTCATAATAAATCACGCTCGAAACATGGATTTCTAATAAACTACAAATTAAGCCATGGTCAAAATATCGATATCTAATAAGTTTTGCTTGACCCTGATTTTACAATAAGTTTGTAAAAGGTGAAAAATTAGAGTTTTAGTTAATACTTTCTGTTTCAATGGTGGTCTAGTAAGATATTTTAGGAAAACATAAATCAACATATATTTGGTCCGTGTGCAATTCTCATAATAAATCACGCTCATAAACATGGATTTCTAATAAACTACAAAATTAAGCTCTGGTCAAAATATCGATGTCTAATAAATTTTGCTTGACCCTGATTTTACAATTTGTCTAATATTTAATTCTCGTCTGATATTTCTCAGGACTTATTCTGATATTTCTCAGGACTTATTCGTAATTAATGTGATTTGAATTTTGACAATTTATCTGTTATTTATCATAGTATTGGGTAAATGTAAATTATGACAATCTTATACCATATTATCCATATATTCTTGAAAAGAAAATTTAATGTTTTAATATATTTTAAAAATTAATTTTTTATTATTAATATAAAATAAATGGAAAAAAAAATGAAATATATATTATTTTATTTTTATATTTTTAAAAAATTAATATTTTATTATTATTTATTATGAAATTTATATATTTTGAAAAATAAATTATAAATTAGAAAACTTTTGAATAATTATATTAATAGAAGTTATTAAATGATTTTAAAAATATTTTTATTATTTATTTTTATTTTAAAAATGTTTTAATAGAAACTAAGTAGTGTAAATTATATATATAAAAGTTTGAGTATTTTTTTAGTATTAATTTAATATATTTTTACATAATTAAAATATTTAATAACCTAAAATGTAATTTTAATGATTTAAATATTGAAATTTTATAATTCCATTTATTAGATACACGTGTAAATATATATATATATATATATATATATATATATATATATATATATATAATGTTTATTTAATATTATTGTTATTATTGTGAAAGTATATACATTTATAGGATAATTATTATTTATGTATTTGTATATTATTTGTGAAAATTAAATTTAGATTTATATATATTTATTTATTTTTCAGATAAAAAATACATATGTAATCATTCAAAATGAAATATTGATTTTTAATAATAATACTGAAGGACATTACATTAAAGTTTCTTATGTTATTTTTAAAATTTAATTCTAAATAGTAAAGCATACTAAAAATTATATTTATATATATATATATATATATATATTACTATTTCTCATATAAAATATAAAAATATTTTTCAAGCAAAAATCTATATATTACCATAAAATAACATCATATATGTATAAAAAAAGAGATTTTTTTTATTTATTTTTTATTTCTAAATTATTATTTTTGATAAATTTTCCACTCAGCTTACTGGTTCGAATGATAGAAAATTTCTGAATAGAAAACAGATTGAAATATATCATTTGCTTTATTAAATAAAATAAAAAAATATCAGAAAGCAAATGCATATGAATTAAATAGGAAATTGTAAACTAAGCCATATATTTAAACTTCGTTTAAATCAAAAGCCGGCCGGAATGCATAAAGTGGTTTTTAATAATACATCCGAAACAAACATACGATTCTGCGATGCGGAATCTACAATATAATCTGTAATCGCGTAACAACAGACACTGGTTTAGTTACTCGTTTGAAAAACTCAAAATAAATATTATTTGATGTTGAATTTTTATATCTAATATTTTTAACATTAATGCAATGTATATTTGTTATAGTTTCGACGGTGTAGGTAGAAAAGCCAAATATATCAATAAGCTAATCATGTTTCATAAGAATTCCAATACATTAGTGTTATGAACGGCAATACATCAAATTATTATTTAAAACTACTTAAAACAAAAACCCTATACAAATTTTGTTACTGAAATTTATTTAAATGTAGCTATTATATCCTGTTAATTTGAATCGAAGACTTTTAAAACGAAACGAATGTTATTAACTATTATGCCATGAAATAAACATTTAATACTTAAAACTACATTCATGCATTAAGATATAACTACATTAGTCCCTTTATGTCTCTGTGTAACATTTTACTCGGCATAACATAGAAACGTGGTCTATTGAATCTCTACTTATGCCATCTATAGATTATTCAACGTAAATAGCATCCAGCTCATAGCTGAATGAAAACAGCATAATTTTCTTACCAGACCCGAAATGACAAACAAAACAACAACGAAAGAAGACTATTCTCCGCTGTGTTAGTTTGAGGATAACCTTTTGTAAAAGATCACGTAATCTTTTTCTTCAGTCAACTATTTGTGCATTTTCATTTATAGGTCATTGAACATAAATAACATCCAACTGAAACCTGATACATGTATAAAAGATGTATGCATTGCCAATTATAGCTCTTTGAACCTAAATAACATAATTATTTAATCACACTGGGAACTCATGGAAAACTACAACTCTATTTACTGAATAACATTGAAGAAAGTCTAGCTTTCGCTATGTACGTAATCTTTTGCTTCAGTCAAAAATTGGGGCAGTGCCAATTATGTGCAGGAAGAACTACTGAATTGTAGTCGGGATTATCATAGGATTTGGATTGCGACTGAGAAGTGGGCAGCAGGTTCCCAGATGTCTGATCAATAAACTTCTCATCCATGTCACACAACCCTTCATAACCTGTGATGCTAATTGATGGTGGCTGTTGGTGAACAAACATGTGATGTTGTTGCTGCTGCTGCACATAATTATTGTACGTACGTAACCCCGAACCTGCATAGTTCCATGAAGCTAAATTGGGCCTCCCTGTAATTTGCAGTTGTGGAATATAATCCAATCCTGGTTGGTTTTGGATTGGCGTGATAGAAGGAAGCTCTGGGTTATAAACTTCTGTTTCCTGCTGATCTTTCATATATGCTAAATACTGCTGGAGTAAGGTCGGGTGAGAATTACCCTGGTGGGCATCAAGACTTTGACCTTGCAGTAGTTGGGCATAGATATACACATCTGAAACTTCTGATAAGCCTGTCGAGTTAGCTGTGATGAAATGTTCAGAAGGGTGCCCATGGTGGACTGCGTGGCAATGGGCCGGTCGTGCCGGTGCCGACAAATTATCGCCATGTGTCGGTGCAGATGGGCAGTAGATTGCGGGTGCAACTTGAACACGGAAGTCGGTAATGGTGGCGTTTTCCTTCTTCCCAATGTTCACACCAGGATTATCCTCATCCAGGAGGTTGATTCTTTCTGGAAAATTCAATTTGGCCCTTGCCCCTCGAAACTTTAAAGCAGCGTCGTCGTATGCTATTGCTGCACCTTCCGCGGTGTCAAAGGTGCCCAGCCATACTCGAGCTGCTTTCTTTGGATCTCGAATCTCAGCGGCCCATTTGCCCCACGGTCTTTGCCTTACGCCTCTATAGCGTCTCTTCTTCCCGGAATTCTGTGGCTGTTGGAGTTCATCCTTCACCTTCGACCTCAAGTCGTTCTCCCGAATACTTTGCTGGTGTTGGAGATGCGTGACTGTGCTCGATTCTTCTGCAAACAGATTGCACGCACACATAAACGTGGAATCATTGACAGCTATTAAAATGTTATTGGTTAAGAGAATCTACCATTACTTTTCTTATATCTTTGACCATCATAAAGAGAGAATGTCTGTTTAGTGAGTTCGGCAACCAGAAGGATAGGGATATGATATTGCTGATACTTTGATTTTGAAGGGGTTGACTTCTATGGCAAGTTACGATATTGCTGATATTTTGATTTTGCAGGGAATGGCTTGGCTGGCAAGCTAGGGTTGACATAGACCCGCATCCTTATAAAAATGGTCAGCTCTGCAAAGTCAATTGTTTCTGTTTCCTTTTAATCGCGGTAGTTGTCTTTATTGGTTCATTGCATCGTTGAAAATTTAGCACGCAGTAAATTACAGTAGAATATGATTATCTGCGATATTATAAAATTTATGAATGCTTAAATTTAATTAATAACGAAAATGATCAAAAATTCCATATTATGTTGTGAAAAGAGTTCCCCGAGGTCCTGGAAATAGAAAAATAAAGTTTGTATCCCCGTAAAAATCTATGAAGAAAAAGCTTTATAGGAATCCGTAGAAGGTCAAGTTCATTGGAACTCCTAAACTAAATCTAAGTTCTTGGTGTGGTTATATGAATCCGGTTGTTGTTCATGCTGTCTCGTGTATTAAAATGAGAATATCATTACTGATTCATTTATTACTGAGCTAATCGCGCATCTCTTCGGCTAAGATTTTTCTGTTGGACATTGTTTTCATCAAACGCTATTTATTCAGTTTTCGTAAAGAAAATTATGTTTCAAATTGAAATATGTTAAAAACCAGCTTGACCCCGTTGCCAGAAACCGTGGACCTGGCATTCTAATTCCCGTGTTTAGTGTATGGATACATACTTCAATTCATATTGGCAGCCTTGGCTTTTATTTTGGAATGGCGAAGGAATATTATAAAAAACTACAATCAAATTAAATTTCACTGCTATATGCAGGTAGCAATGGGATTGTATAGCTGGCCATCAAGATCCAGATTTGTTTGCACTGGCCGAAGATTTTCTCTAGAAGTCGAAGAAGAACACAGGCGTTGGAGGAAATCAAATCGAATGTCACATCTGCATTGCTTATTTTTTTTGGTAAATTGAAGTGTTGAATCGAAAACCAACAGATTTAGAATAAGAAGTAGAAGAAAATTATTGAATCTAAACCGCTGATTCGAAGCAACCATTAAAATATACACTTTCGAAAAATGACAGCCATTCACTCACTTAATATCGTTAGCGCGTTCCTTATTACCCCGAACTCTCCTACATATATTCTCTTAAAATTCATTTAACATATTTCTCCTGTCAGGTTGGAGAATAATTCTAAGCCTATCAACCCAATAAATATATAAGATTCCTTCCTGCTCTTTGTTTAACCCATTAGGAAACTAATTAATACTGATTTGAATAATATCAATAATATAACGCAGGTTACCAGAAAACAAAAATATGTCTCTTTTCATTTCAAATGTATTCAGCCCATAGTTGTTCATAATAAATTCGCAAAATAGAATTCCTACAGCAACGGATCTCCGTGCTTCATCCGAGTCCCGGAGGGCATAGATTTTCCACCGCTTCATCTGAAAATTTTAAGAAAGCTGCCGTTACCCTAATAACATATTAATGCTCTTAATCCAGTGGTTGCTACATTTTCTGAACAATTTCTTCCTGCTTTAATCTTTCTTTCCTCTTCCTCTTCCTCTTCTGTTTGTGAGATTATATTCTATTCTTTCCCCCAAAACAATTTTAAGCACGGAATAAGAATGAACTTCCCTACTGCATGATTTGTAGTGCAGATTCAACGAATGAGAAAGAAGTTCTCTCTTGCTTCGTTTGTGTTTGCAGAAGCAGAGGCCTTTGGAATTCCCAATTTCCTCATGCAGTCAATCATCGGAAACCTATTGCAAAATCCTATCAACAAGATATTGAACAGACATCAACTCACTCGTAATAACTGCGATTAAATATAGAAGATAACGCTTGTGGTGATTGAGATCGATATAACAGAGTTATCCCTAACTCCAATCAACGGTGACAACACCCTTTCAACCTACAGACCAATTTAATTTTATAAGAAATTTTAAAAGAAAGTTTTAAAGTAAACGTAGGGCGTAAATCTACGCCGTGAAAGCCAACCATTGCGATTCCTCTGAGATGTAACGGGTCGCCTCACAACAAGAGTTGTATTAGCGTGTCAATTTCTTTCTTCTGTAATCAACGGAGTAGATTTTATTTTCAACATCTTGTCCATTCATATTCTAGATATCCCCTCTCTCCTTCCTTCATGCCTTAGAGTTTCTATCGCTGTACACCGACCCTGTAACGCTAGCTTATTAGAATTTAACAGCTCGTTTTCTGTTAAAATCAGAACAGAGAAAGGAATGACTGCAAACAGGATTAAATTTTGTCGTTATTTTTTCCATTCCTGGAAATGAGTGAATAGAAGACAGATCTTGTTACTTTTCATGATCAACATTCGGTCTCCTATAAACCTCATTTGATTTGTTAATTTCTTCCTTCAATTCCATATGAGATAGCACACACCAGAGATATTACAAAGGTTTTATATTTCTTTTCAAGATCGGATTCCTTTCCGCGTTTATATTTCTGCTATTACAAACCTAATTTAAACCTATTTTGTTTCATGTGTTTTTCTAATTTTTATTTCACCTCTTCATTCCTTATAGCATACCAGACACCAGATATAGTAGATTAATTTCGTATTTCCCTTCCAGATCTGGTTCTTCTCGATGCTCGTTTTACTGCTATTAGAAGCCTATTTTGTTTCAAATGTTTATTAATTTTCCTTTATCCCTTTCATTCCATGTAGCATAGAACACACCAGATATATTACAAATATTTTACTTTTTCTTTCCATTTGCCTCCTGCTTTATACCAATTCTGATGCACGATCCAATTGTTTACAACCCCTGAGATATTCATTTCATCTACAATTCGTATTCAGGCCATGTAAACTTAAAAGGACTGTCAAAAAATTCACAGATGAGGAGACTATTTATTTACCTGGAGAGAATGTAAGGTGTTGACCAGAAATATCGTCCGGCTTGGCGCAATTCATGGTGGATGAGATCGTCTGTTCCTCATCTCTGCATCTCTTCTTCCCGGCTACTAATTGAGGTGTGCTGCCCTCCATGGGATGAAGGATATGCCCACAGACTACGCGAGTAAGAGCAGAAATCATCGCCAGCGTATCCTTGGAATGATGACCGCTGCAAAATAGGCTATTTGCCTCGGACAGATCTTTTTCCCCATTTGTTAACACAGGTTTCATCGATCGCAGGTCGAATATAAGGCAACATTTCAGAGAATGTCCAGCTTTATTTCAATTTTCTCGATAGCACTCTGAAGAATATGACAGGCCTTCTACCCTCCATCACATACCAGAGGGTCCAAGGCCCTAATAAAACCTCTGCTCTAACAAGAAATGCTCCTCAACGTATCTACTACGACGAAAGACTTTAGCAACGACCCCGAGTCTTCCAAATAATGGTAGAAGACCTATTTAGTGATCCTGACAATTTCTTACATCTCAGCCAAAACCCTAAACTGTGAAGTACGTAGGATTTCGATATGACTGTAATATCTATAAATCTATTATTAGGGTTTCTTATCTAACGCCTATACGTACATAACTACATGGTTATCTCAAATTTTACATCCTGCCGTCCTACTGAAGAGAAGAAAAGAGCACAGATTTGTTCAAATAGCTTAAATGTTATATATGCTACAATTTATGCACTAAATACCGTCGTGAAACCAAATGTGTCAAAAATAAGGAACAAATCAATAATATGCATTTTTTTCTGGCGGCTTATTAAATTTCATTTACGATGGAGTCAATACAGGAATAAATGGGCATAGATTTTATTTTTCACTTTTCACTGCTCGATATTCATTAGTGTTTTCTTCGTTTAGGACAATGTGCCATAGCAGGAGGACAGATCATTCATTTCTATGTCATTCTAGGTGTAGCAAGAAACTTCGGCTGAAATGGCAGTCCTTAAAGTAAGCCTAGGGACAGCTACTCGCTCTTTTATGTTGGTAGTTAAATTGAATATCGCTGTCCCGATGGAGTTATAATGGGGACATTGCACATCACATAGCATTTTCGAGCCATGTTTGGTCGCCGAAAGTGGGAGGAAGGGGTATAGGTTACTTGGGAAGCAAGGAGTTCGAGAGCCCTCCATTTGTCCACGTCTTAGAATTTGCATGTTCAAATTAGAAGATGGTGTCAATGGTTGGTGTGAGACCTAAGAGAATGCATATCCTCTCAAATTAAATATCATGAATTATCTCTCAAGTTAGGTTCTCCTTTGTTTGAGGACATTTTATTGTGCAAATTATTATTTTATATCGTAGCGTTTTAAGCCAATTTTAGTATTTTCTACATAATTTAATGTTTTGTGTTGAAAAAGAAATGTAAATTGTATCCAGTCGAAAAATGTCAATTTTTTTTCCAAACAATTTAAAATAAATTTAATTAATAAATTATTTTTAACATTTATTTACTTAATTAAAAAATATAATATTAATTATTATTATTTTATTTTTTTAAATTTAATTTTTATTTTATTGTGTAAGAATTTAAAAAAAAAAATATATATATATATATATATATATATATATATATATATATATATATATTTTTTGCTAATTTGACTTATAAGGATTTGAACTTTGAGTATTATGGTTTACATATTACTTCATAATTTAATACTTTAAGCTATTTATGGATCACCAAATCGCCTAATAATATAGATACATAAGTAAATAAATTACTTAAATTATACATTTTATGTTTTATTATTGCTTTTTGTCAAATATTTGTTTTAGTTTCTCTATATTTTTATTAACTTCATGAAAAAAATAATAATATATATTTATTAATTTAAAAGTAAATAATCACTCCTATACTCTTGCTAATCAATGAGCTTGGTGGATTTGGGGGTTGTGCCTGCGACCTTGCCAAGAGGAATACATTAAATGGAGGGTGTGGCATGGCCACCAGCAGGGATTGATAAGCATGTGAGCACATGATATATTTTCTGTGATGACAAGTGGAGTATTGAGGAGGAAAGAGTAGCATGAGGTCGAACCAACGTGCAGTGTTGTAGGGAAACAACTTCGAGTCTTCAAGAAGGAAATTCGTGAGAACTTTGGGGTTGTTGGAGTGATTGCATATAATTAAATAGGGATTATAATTGTTTGTCATCACTCATAGTGTCTCTTGAGGGAAAGGATAACAAAGCAGTGTTGTATGTAAGCTCTATGAGGGAGAATTAGGTGTTGGTTTTGCAAGGCACGGGGTTACACAAGATTGTGGGGAGTTTTTAACAACTTTTATCTATAGACGACCACATTTTTGATGCTCTCAATGCAATTGTTATGCAAGAACTCTTGTCGGTCATCTTCCCTCAAAATATAGACGCCACTACAACGTGGGTAATTCTAAAACCCTCATGTATTATCATTTAGATGTTGGTATTTTGCTTCGCTTTGGGTGTTTTCTTTTGGTGTTGGATTCTAGTATTGGCATTGTCACTGTATCTTCTCCGTAGTTGTAGTTGTGGGATTCTATCCCTGTATTATTGTTGATGTCCCTTTCAATTTTCTAGTCTCTGCATGCATCATATGTGGTTGGTTATTCTTGTTGTAGGGTTGGGTCTCATACCTCTAAGGCTTCATCACCTGACTCTTATTAATGTCCTTGACTTTGTCTCACCTCTAGGCTAAATTTTCTATTACTAGCATGTTTTATGTTGATGCAAGCAGGATAAACCTGTTTGACTATATGAAACACCACAAGATAAGAAGTAGGCATTGGGGGGGAGACCACAACTAACAGGACAAAAATAAGGGAAACAATAGGCCTAGGAGGTTGTTGAGGCCTTCCATTTGGTTTCCCCCAGAAACCCATAATGAATTTCGACCATTGGAATCTCTGACAATCTGATATGGGCATGCCTTCTCGGACTCAAAGATAATGGATGAAGTTGGACAATGTGTTCCTAACCCTGGTCATACGAAGGGAAGGGAAAACTAGTATTTCAATGGCATATCATTATACCAACAAATGAAAACCTTGTTGGATAGGGTAATAATAGAAAAACAAGAAGAAATACAAATGCATCTCGAGTAACCGATGCAATTTTCTGCAAAGGATGGATGTTAGGTTGCCTCATATTGAGCACCACATTCAGTACATTTCTACTATGTCGTATCCTATAAGATTAAGTAGCAAGGATCCGACAAGTATTACCTCTTATGGCACTTAGCTTCTAAAATGTTTGCTAAAAGTTTTTTATTTTTCAATTACACAATAGATACTTTAATTATGTTACAGTTGTTAATACATTTGTAATTTTGGAAAATGTATTCTATAGGTAGGTGGTCAAAAATACTTGGTTTCCTATTGGGCAAATTGAGATCACCTACCAAAAAACATGCTTAAGATGAATAAATGACTAATATACTCTATTAACATAATTCTATGAGACTATATATATATATACATACATACATACATACATACATACATACATACATACATACATACATACATATATACATACATACATACATACATACATACATACATACATACATATATATATATATATATATATATATATATATATATATATATATATATATATATATATATATATATATATATATCGATAGATAGATATGGGGGATATCACTTAAAAAAAATAGATATCAAAAACTTCGTCCTCCCAAAATAATAATAATAATAATAATAATAAATAAATAAATATTTAATTCATTCCACTAACTTTATATCTGTGTAAAGAAATGGTTTTCCAATATGACCTCCCATCAATGCCACTCTTTAATCAATCTAATGAGTGTCACTGTTGTCTCAAAACAATACCTCTTTAGTCATTCCAATCAGTGTGGTCTCAAAACAATATCATTCTTGTAATTTCAATGTAATTCCATTAATTGCCTTAATTATTTATATAAAATAAAATAATGTAAATTTCATTATTTTTTTAAATTTAATTTAATTTATTTAAAAACTTTGTATTAACATAAAAATGTTGGTATTACATAGTTGGAACTTTTCATATCACCAAGGAGACCACTGTTAACTCCCAAAGTAATTGGGTGATTCAAAATTTCATCTAATCCTAGCTTACGAGAAGATACAATACATAATAGCACCACCAACTCGTCGTCTAAACCTAATAGCCATATTGTTGATGCAATATTACAAAACATATCAAAATATCATCCATAGCTAATAGAGATAATCATTATTAATGAGAGGAAGCGATAGGTGTAGGGTCTCCGACACTCGATTGAGGAAGATTATCATTCTTTGAGTGGCATTGTGACTACCCT
Source organism: Pinus tabuliformis (assembly GCA_031772625.1). Taxonomy (NCBI): domain Eukaryota; kingdom Viridiplantae; phylum Streptophyta; class Pinopsida; order Pinales; family Pinaceae; genus Pinus; species Pinus tabuliformis. Next base: position 663,111,739 of record CM062808.1, read on the forward strand.
TCCACGTGAGTTAGTGTTGAATCAAGCCTATCCATAGTGAAGCATTGGTCTCGTGACATCCTCTCCATTTCCTCTAGAGATGTAAATATATTGTAATGTTCTACATATTTATCCTTCAAAACTAGTCTAGAGTCCTCGTTTGTTAGTGAAGGGCCATAGAATTTATATATTATTTCTTTCATCCCCTAATATGCTTGAGGTCCAAAACCTAGTAAGAAACTATGTTCATGATCTCAGAATCATGGAAAGATTTCCTCTCTACTCCCACATGAGTTTCCAACTTCCTGATATCTCTCCTTGTCTCTAGAGGAACTTCATTGAAATATGTGGCAAAAGAGTCCTGAGTAAAGAGTTGAGCCCCTCGCTGACATAGTAAATTGCTACTGCCACCCATCCTTCTACACTACAAACATTTACTTGGTGGCATGGCAGGCAAGAGTGGATAAAAATTAAATAAAAAATAAAAAATTGAACACAACCAAGAAAGTGTTAAGACAAGAGCCAAGAGTGAAGACAGTTAAGAATTGGGACTAGCTAGATACCTACACCGTCATTTGACATAAATCATAGGGTAGTAGACTGAGAAGCCTCGTTTGCATGCACTATGGGACTGGAACAACTCCTTGAGAGATCAGGACTTTCCCAAGCTAAAGGATAGTTAGTAAAACTCAAACCCCACAACATACCTAACAATTCGTAATTGCACCAACTTCCGTGAGTTCAAGAGGGCACAAGACGATTAACATACCACATATTCAACATCTTATTTCCTTTTCCTAGAATTAACTTACACTCAAGGTCCCCTCCCCATACTAGACCAAACCCTATAATCAACAAGAATGTATAGACCACAACTAAATTAGAATTTACGCAGCCCAAAAGCACATTACTACACAAAATACAAAGAATAATATGATGAAGGTGGAGGGACAATAGCATCTCACTAATCGATGAGAGCTCAATCCAAGGCCAACGCTGACCACCACAAGCAAACTTAGGAGCCTCCACGTGACTTTTTTTGCCACAGCTAAAATATTTCCCTCTTCTCCATTTGCCCAGCGTTCACTATTAATTTCTCTCCCATTTCCCATCACTAGGTTTTATGTATTGTAGAACCCTAGTTGCACTAGAACTTCATCTCCTAACAACCTTTAACACCTAGTTTCTTCTCTTCCCACTTGAAAGACCGACCCTCTTCTACTTCTCTAGTTTTTGGCACATGCCTCTCTTCACCAAGCACGCTCTAACGGTGACACTATACCATGATTCCACAACACCATTATCATTCAAGGGAGTAGGAAGTGTGTAGGTCAGCACCCTGACCTCGTTTTTGCAGCATCACTTCAACATCAACACCAAAACACAAACAAAAATCCATAACCTTTCTTGTGTATTTAACTCCATCAGGTGGTTGCATGTAACAACCTTCCCTAGATGCATCACACCATCCTCATTTACTCATGATCGGGTGGGAAAGTTAATGGGCACATTCGCCAAACACTCCTTGGATCTTACACTCACCATCAAGAAGATTTTAATTTATTTTCTTTAATTATATTAATTATTTACATTTAAAATAATATTATATATATATATATATATATATATATTAATGGTTGCACTCCATTCTTCAATCTATAGTGAGAGAGAAAAGTATTTTCTTCTCATGAACATCTTTTTATAATTTTAAATTTGCATTTCAATTGTTTTTTATTTTATTTTTTTCATTATATATAAAAATATTTTAAATTAAATACTCAAAGGATAAAACATTTTGTTTTTTAAACTATGTTGTAATTTTAAATATTATAAACCATGTTGTAGTTTAAAATATTATAAATTAATTATTTTTTGTATAGTAATAAAATAATACCAATATCTTAAAATGCTATGTCATTTATTTTATAAGTCATGATAATATAGTGTTTGCATTATTTTTATGCTTTGTTTTAATTATATATTATAGCTTTATATATTTTTTCTTCTTGTAATAATAAGATAATAATGAAATGATAGAATAAAAGGTTAATTCTTCTTATTCTAATAAATAATAATGTTGTGTTAATATATTAATATCGTAGAATAAGGAATTGGTTCTCTCATTTTCCTGGCATAGTTTTAATATTATAAAATAATAAATTTATATTATTAATTTTTTTATTAATAAAATTAAATAATTTTCTTTTATTCATTACTTCTAAATTGAAAATCTTCCTTTATTATATCTACCTTGTCTTACAAGATATAATGTATTCAATTTTTCATTGATTTGTTATTAGTTTTTTTTTACTAAAAAAAATTAAAATCTATCCAAAGTTTAACATTATGAAATTAAATTTATTATTTTTAAATAAAATTTATTTCTATTTATCTCAAATGTGATTGGTTGAAATGTCTCTCCTCTTATTGTGTAATGATGGCAAGAATTGACTTTTGTTTATCGTATTATTAATTACTATGTACTATATCACTAATTACTATGTACAATAAATATAAATAATTTGAAAAATAACATTATGTATTAATTACTATGTACCATAAATACAAATGGTTTGTAATTAAATTCAAAAATTCCATTTTCTCATTGGTGTAAAGTATTGAATAGACAATTTTTATGGGTTTTATTTTTAATTTAAAAATATAAATTTGAAAAAAATATGTAAAATTAACATGTGTACAATTTGTATAACTCTCATTATATCAATCTATTCTCTAATGATATGACATGTCTACTATAAAATGAGCATTATATAAAAAAATTGTCATCATTCAATATTAAATAAATAATTATTAACTTGTTATCATTCTCTTCAATGTCAATTATATATATATAACCTTTATCTACCAAAAAATATTTAATTATATTTAAAATATTAATTAAAAAAAGATTAAACAAATATTCATAAAACTCAATTTACAATTTTATTATTGTTTGGATTACATACAACATATCATGACATTAAAATATGTTATTAAACTAAGCGGCAGAGAATGTCAGCTATGCTGGTTTACAATTACATTGTTATTATTAAAATAAATCAATGTAATATATTAAGATACATAGTTTTATTTAAAAGATCAATTATAATTTAGTTGAAATTTAAAATTCAAATACTCATAATATGAAAAGTTAATTTTTTTTTTTTTATATTAAATATGACTATATTTTGAGGAAATAATATTTTATTTTATGTATATAAATATAAGTCACAATATCTATTACAAATATGTGAAATTTGAATTTAATGTTGTGTTAATAATTGGTTATATTATTGGATTAAGGGATTACCAAAGGGTTACGGTTATGGAGACATGATTTTCCCATTATTCATCAATAAGTGGTGGAAGATATTATGTTATTTGGAGAAACGATGTTTCAAGAAATGCATACACTAGGTTTGATCTTCTTATATTTCCAAAAGGCCTCTCTCGAGAAATCTAGTATGTATTACTTTAATACCAATAAGTTGGTGCAAAGGAATATGGTGAGAGATATTGGCTGTTAAATATCTTGGGATTCCTCTAGTGGCAAATTCATTGCAAGTTTCATGCGAGTCAGAGATTAAGGAACATACTTTTAGGAGGTTCAAGGAACATATTTTTAAGAGGTTGGAAAACGAGATCTTCATAGCACTAAGTCTTCCTATTCATATTATTTTATTAAAGGATATTCTATAAGCCATATTCATATTATTTTATTAAAAGATATTCTATAAGCCATTCAGATTTGATGTTATGAGTGGTTCCTAGTGAAGCGAGTGTATAAGGACATTATTTCCAGATTCCATAAGTTCTTGTGGAAAGTGGCTCAACAAGGCATAAAATGGATTGTTGTGTCTTAGAAGAAGGCGTGCTTACGAAAATGGGGGGTGTTCTTGGTTTGAGGGACCCTGAGATTCTCAATAAAAACATGGGAGCCAAGTTGTTGAGGCAATGACTTTGGGGAGGTCAAGAGCTATAGTAACAAATATGGAATAGGAAAAAAAACACGGTCACCACTTAAGTTAAGAAAGTGTGGCACAATGATTTTTTTCTATCTCATCAATATGGAATCTAGAATTGGAACATAAGTCTTTTATCCAAGCTCACTTGTTCTTGGAAATTAGAGGTTTGGTACAACCAAGTTTTGTAGAGGAGTCTTGGAAACAATTCCTAAGGCTCGAGAGTAGGGAGGAGTTAATATGTCTCAAAGAGTACACCACATGGGCAGGGGTGATAACGGTTGTGGGCTTTTGGAAAAATGTATTCTCACAAGATCAGTGGCGAGAGTGGAAAAATCGAGAGCATTGGAATTAGGATTTGTTTCACAAGTAAAATATAGAAATATATGGGTAGTACGCAAGGGAGACAAGTTGATATGGGGATATCAAACACACAATGTGATTACCATCAAAGAGGCCTATGGCCTTATGTGAAATCACAAGGAAACCCCAAATAAGCCCCTCTAGCTGAAGATTTTGGCAACAAAGTTATGGCTAAAGGTTGTCAGTTTCCTCTCGTTAAATGGTCAACACATACTCCTAACATGGGAACTTTTGAGGTGAAAAGGTTATGTTCAATCATCTAGGTGCCCCATCTCTCAATAGTAGGAGGAAAGTCATCACCATCTTTGCAACACTTTGGCAAGAATGGAAACTCTTTGGTTTGGGATATGTATCATTTTCAGCTCTTTAGACCACTCCCCTAATATTTTATGGGAAAAAATTGATTCTTGGTGCCCCTATCTGTTCCAGAGTTAAGTTGTGAATAGGGCTTGGGTTTTGGGCTTAGATTTCCTTTTGTGTAACGTATGGAAAGAACACAATAAAACGATATTCAAGGATCTAAAGAGCACAAGGATTGTTATTTGGTAATGCACATGCTTAATATAAAAGAAACAATATTGTTAGAGAAGTAGAGAGACAATGATTGGAAGGTAGAAGGTGAGGAAGCTTGAAGTTTATGAGAGTTGGAAATATCCTAAAATTTAGTGGTTTTAGATGTTTCTCAAGGACTTAATGGCCTTGTCTCACCTCTGGAAGCCTTTACCTTTCCCCCAAAATTATTTATCAAGCTTAATCTCATTGGGGCCTCTAACGGAATTCCTAGGCCAGTGGCATATCATGGAATATTTCAGGATGATCATGGAAACACTCTCAAGTTCTATGTTCGTTGCTATGGGAATACTATTAATAAAGTGGTGAAGTTCAAGGCTCTTGAAAGAGGTATTCTTCTAGATCATGAAGCCGGATATACTAGCCTACAGCAAAAGGGAGATCCACAATTTCTGGTGAATGTGGTTTACAAACTAATAAATGGATCTCTAGTTCAAAAAGTAATTGAGATTTGGCACCTTCATCTTTTGGTTAAAAGAATCCAAAGTCTTGTGCTCTCCTTCCCTTGTGTCCTCACAGTGCATTATAAACAATCAGGAATAAGGTTGTGTATTTGCGAGCGAATTGAGGAAGCAAGGATTCTAACCTAGAGCTTACTCAGAATTGGTCAATGCAAAATTTGAATAGCTGGACAAAATATATTAGTGGTTTCCTAGAGGGTGACAAAGAGTCCTTGATGGGGGTTGATTACCTGGTCATATTGGGGATGGGAGTGGGGGCTTAGGCCCTCTCATACATTAAACCAAGGAACATGTGGCATTTTTGCGCCATGTAGTATCTCAAGGAATGTTCGAGAACTAGGGTGGTAGGTTTATAGGCGACCTAGTGCAATTAATATTAGAATTTGTGAGCTTGGAGATGGTCGATCGTGAGGGTGGTAAAGGCTGTGAATAGTTTGCACAAGTTGACAAAATGTGCATGCTTCTTTGGATTTGGTACTCTATGACAAAGAATCTTGAATGCAAGAGGGGAATCCCCTATTGTTCTCGTTGAGGAAATACACGCCAAGTTTTGGATCCTACTGAGGCAAATAGTTGGGGTTTTCTTTGTCATAGGTTTTGCTGAGTGCAAGGGATACACACATTGAATTTGGCAACTAGTGGAGCATTTCTGAGTTGGTGTTCTACAACAGATAACATAGTAAGCCTCCTTGGTTGTTCCTTTGGCCTTCATAGTGTAATTCTTTTATTTACTTAGGTGGTTTCATGTACTTGTGTTTGTATATTGATGCACCCATTTTCCTATTGAGGAGAGTATAGGTTTTCAAGGCCACAAGGTCAATTGTGGTTGTAACTGGGGATTGACAGATTGTGCTTGGTTTGTGGGGTTTGATTTTGTTTCATGGGATTCTGGTCTAGAAGGTTTAAACCTTCTAGAAAAAGGTGGAGATAGAGGTCAACGTGGTGGTAGGCATGGGGAGCCTAATTTTGTGTTTTGGGTGTTTTCATGTTTTTGGGTTTTGCTGCTAATAGGAAGCCCTAGCCCATCGTGGAAAACAACATAATCTCCATCTAGCTTAGGTGAATTAGGTCTTCTGGTTTGTTTTTAGAACTTCTGGAACAATATTTCTAATTTGGGGGTGTTGTGTTAATTTGGTTGGGGTTGAAGTCATTGGGGGAAGGATACTCGAGGCACTCTGTCGTGGCAATTTAGAGGTGAAAGGTGGTATGTATTTTTCAGGATTTCCTTTATGAAGAGAGGCTTGGACTTGGTATTGTGGCAACTTTACTTTCAGGTACTAGGGTATGGAGGTATTACATGAACTCTGTTTATTGTTAGAAGTAAGGGGTTGGTCTCAGTAGGCTAGGGTTGGATTGAAAATGTATAGGCAATGCAGAAAAGAATGGAGAGGGATAAGGCCAAGAGGGAAGAGAGCTGAGCACAGAGGGTAATTCGTGGAGATGGGGCGAGAAGGTGGAGTGGAAACATAGTTAAAGGAGGAGGTGGCCCATAATCTGATCCCTTGTCTCGGATGTGTTGTTCTTCCTACCCCTTTTTACGGCTTGGAATCCCGTTTGTGGCACATCACCGTTGTCCTAGAACAACTTGGCCAAAATCTTCATGATGATTCTAATAAGTTCATAGGATTCATGAACAATTTGGAAGACAATGAGAGGAATGTGGAGTATTATTTGGTTTCACTTCAATGAGGCCAGAGGAGAATGTCTGAGTGAATGGAGTGAATCGAAGGGAGATTGACTCACATATAATTCTATGTCCATGGCTATCCTGAGCCTTTTGGTTCACCTAATAATGAACCAGATAATCCAATACTACAAAATCCTTAAGCTCTTTAATGTTTGTGAGTTGTATTTTCATCTTAGAGGCTTTTTGGGCATTTTTTCCTTTCCACTTTTAGGTTCTTAGTAGATTTTGGCATTTTATGATTAGTTTTTGTGCTTCTTTTCTGGCCATCAAATCTAATAAGAGAGGCCAAAAGAATTGTGGAAATTGGACAGTCATGTTGTAATCTTTGGATGAATTGATAGAACCATTTTGTCAAATTCATGGCAAGAAATTTCACAACCCTATCCTTCTTCATTCGAAGCATTATTTCCATTAATACGTGAATAACATGGAAGAAAATTATTTCCTTGAAACATGAAAATATTGCTCAAATCCCTTTAAAAACCCTATTTCACAAATTTCTTTATTTAAGGTCTTATCAACATTCACCCTTATCGTCTATTTTCTTTCTTGTCCCTGATGATGGGTGGAGTGCCAACTTGAAACTCCGAACATTGTAGACATCCACAAAAAAAATTCTAAAAGTTTTTGACAACATGTGACAATTAATTCTCACATGTTACATCCGTGTCAAGTGTGACATTGTCACACGTTTCTCATTTACAAGGTGCAACATTGTTTTTAAAAAGGAAAAAATAAAATGAATGAGAAGCTTCTTGAAGATAAGCCTCGTGGATGACATCTATCCCAATCGGTTTTGATACGACTCTCATCCCTAATTTGGCTATATCTTAACCTCCTCCTATTGTCCTCCTCTAAGTTTATATATATAAACATCTTTCGTTCAGAGATTGCCCTTCGTTGATTTCAAAAATGTTTTGGCTCTAAGATTCTCATTGAAACTATTCTAAAATATCGAAATTAGGATCCTAAATCTTTTAAAAGTAAGGCATTGATATGAGGAATAGCTGGAAGGGGACTCTATGACATCAAAGAATCATCTTTTATTTGCTTCCTTATGATAGTACAATTATAAATTGTTTTCCCACAATCATTTTCTTTGTTTTGATGTTTTATGTGGGTGTTTTCTTCATAAGAAATAAAGACAAGGATGGAAGCTACAGCACTTCAAGAAACTAGCAAGGACAAAGTCTGATAAACATGTATGAATCACTTATATCACTCTAATTAGTGTTTTCATTTATGATTTGATTGCAATAGACGTAGGTAAATCTGTAAATTTCTATTTTGTTTTGTTCTATATCTTGGTAACATATCTAGGGAGATCACTCTTGTCCACAAGAATGACTTATTTGATAACACCTTGATTAGAAAATTGGAAAGAGAACTATGAAGAAAGATTACAATGAGTATCTAGTCAAGTGGAAGGGTCTTCCAAATGAAGATGCAACTTGGATGAGTGCTACAAAGATACAAAAATGTGGCATAATTATTGCAGGCTTCATGAACAAGATTCCATGAAATCTTTTTTGTATAGTGAGAGTCTAATGTAAGAGCATCCCAAAAAAAATTCTTTTACCTCCAAAAAAATATTCCTTTACTTCTGGCATTTTTTTTTATAGAAAATAGTTTCATCCATATGAATTTTGTTAAAGTGTCTTACCAGAGGAATTTGTTAGTTTTTTTGAAATGTCCCACAAAACAAATGTAAATATCTAATAATATTATTAGGGTGCACCTAGTTTCATATTATGGGGACACCTTTGAGAAACTCCAAGAAATGTTTTTTATAACTCCATATTCGTTCCGGAGACATTTTTTCTAAACCCGAAAGGCATAAAAATAAAGGGATATTCGATGTTTAGTGGTCCTCTCAAGTTTTTTAAAGGTTGCTCTATAAATCTCGGAAATACCATTAAAATAACTATGTGCATCAGTGTATTCACTGCTATCAAAGTGTTACATTAGTGCTCATAAACTACTAGTGATTGGGTCTTTGTTAGTTTCAATTAGGCACAATTATTGCAACTACCAAAGGGAATTGCGAAAACCCCGAGTGGTGATCAAAGTAACAAGGTGAGTGATTCGCTCAAGTTGAAATTCATTTACCTCGGTGTGGTGCATATTGAGTGAACAAGGTTGAGTTGACAGACTAGCATGAGATCCAAAGGGAACGTTGGGGTGTTCACATTAATGGTTCGTCGTTAGGACAAAGAGGTAATCGAGGCACAAAGTCAAACACAAGGTTTCAGCTAGGAGGAACCTCAATTGTGGACCGCTCATTGCTGACGTCAGGGTACACCCCTATATGCAATTGACCAGCGTCATTAATCCCTCTGCATCTAATCCACACCATTCCATTCAAAGACCAAAACTTGTGGAACCCCAACCCCTTGTCCCACACGCAGATGACGTAAGGGTCCTCGATCCTGCAATCCACAAGAGCCATGAAACTTAGCGAAATAACCTCCACCATTGATTATGTTACCGTTCCCTGTTGTCGGTCAATTCAAATGCGATTTGGGAGTAAGTCGGAGTTCTGACTGCCAGTAGCAACCATCATACCCTTGGTCGTATGCCCTGATCAAAGGAAAACCTGGGGACCCCATAACGTTGAATCAAACTACCACCTTCACTACATAAATATACATTTTTATTTTAACATAGGGTTTTTAGAATTTTAAATTAATTATCAATCATTATAATGTGGATGGTATGAATTTAAGCTCCATGGTATATTCTAGAATAGTCACAGTAACATATAGAAATCAATGGTTGATAATTATCTTTAAAGCAATTATGCTCCTTTTACTATTTTAATTAAATTCATTAATTAAAAACTTGTCATATGAAAGAGTGTCATAAGTCAGTTATGATTTTTTTGGGATGTGATATTGATAAGTCATGGTATTGACCCATGTAATTGTAACAAAGCCTATTTTCATATTAAAAAACTCCATGGTAGAGTGGATGTAAATGTCTATGGTTAAGAATCTTGTTCCATGTTTTTTTAGATATATATCTATATATATATATATATATATATATATATATAGTTTAAAAGAAAGATATAATTTAGTTAATTTTTATTATTTTGTATTTATTTTAGCAACATGAGATGAATCATTAAGCAAGTAGGTGATGCCTATGGGCACTTAGCAGCCATATTAGTTATATGGTTGCACTAGTAATAACTTAATGGTTGAAATATAGCTTCCACAATAATTATTAGGTAGGTGATAAAGATTTAAAATCCACATAACATTTTAGAATATTTTTAATAGTAGTCACACATCAATTATATGAATTATGATTTTTTTGACACAGCATTAGTAAGCCATGCTATTGGCCCATAGTATTATAGAAAAGTCTAATTTAATTAATTTGTATAATTTTCTTAATCTTAACAATATTAAATTAAATGTATCATGATATAAATATTTTAATTCCTATCCAAATTTAAATTATATGACTATACTAATTTAAAAATTCTAAATAATAAATATATCCACTTAATATAAAATACTTCTTCCTTTATAATTTATATATTTATTTTTTATTTTTTCAGACCTTAATGAATGAATAACATGAGTAATTTGTTGGTGAACCTTGGAATATTGTGACTCAAGCTTTCCTTGAAGAGTATATTCAAAAGCGCTCAAACTAATATACCATGAATAATTTGTTAGACTATTGTGACTCAATCTTTCTTTGAAGAGTATATTCAAGAGCTCCCAAATACGATATACCACTACGATATACCAATAGGCTATTACTCAGGTCTTATTACAATCAACCAACATAACCCACGCGAAACTGTATTCATCAATTTATAACTAATACGATCTTATTTGAACCCTTATAAAAAATTCACTACAAAATTTATCCAGATGTACCTATTTGACTCTGTCCTTTTCATCAAACTTGTGAAAAAGAGCAGGGAAAAACGTGTTATTCGATATTATACCATCAAATAAGCAAGACTGAAAACTACAATAATCCATTTTTTGGAGTAATATTTCACTCAGAATGACAGAAGCATGGTCTATTATATTGTTTTGAGAATTCTGTTTGGTGCAGTTTTTTATCCCACCGAATGCAATGAGAAAGAAATTGATTGGACTCTACTAATGCCATCTATAGGTTCTCTAACTTATGCAACGTAAATAACTCCCAACTGATAGCTGAATGAAAATAGGATAATTTTCTCCCCACACACGAAATCAGGGAAAACCAGAGCCCTGCAAACGACAAAACAACATTGAGGACAACCTTTCGTCATGTATCACGTAAGCTTTTTCTTCAGTCAAAGATTTGTGCATTGCTAATTATATCTAATTGAATACAAATAACATCTAACTGGTAGCTGATACCTGTATAAAAGATTTGTACATTGCCAATATAGGTCATTGAACATAAATAACAACTGGTAGCTGATACCTGAATGAAAATAGCATAGTTATCTCGTTACACTCGGAACTCATGGTAAACCAGAACTGTACACGCAGAATAACATCGAAGAAAGTCTAGCTTTCGCTATGTACGTAATCTTCGCTTCAGTCAAAGATTGGAGCAGTGCCGATTATGTGCAGGAATGATTAGTGAATTGTAGTCCGGGTTATCGCAGGAATTGGATTGGGACTGAGAAGTGGGCATGAGGTTCCCAGATGACTGAGCAATAAACTTCCCATCCATGTTATATGACTCTTCATATCCACTGATGCTAGTTGATGATGGCTGTTGCTGAACAAGCACGTGGTGTTGTTGTTGCCGCTGCAGATAATTATTGTACATAGGTAACCTTGCACCCGTATAGTTCGATGAATCTAAATTAGGCCTCCCTGTAATTTGCAATTGTGGAATATAATCCAATCCTGGCTGGTTTTGGATTCGCGTGATAGAAGCCAGCTGTTGGTTATAAACTTCTTTTTGCTGCTGATCTTCCATATATTCTGAATACTGCTGTAGTTCTGAATATTGCTGTAGTAAGCTAGGGTAAGAATTAGCCTGGTCAGCATCAAACCTTTGATTTTGCAGTAGTTGGGCATAGAGATACACATCTGAAAGTTCTGATAAACATGTCGAATCAGCTGTGATGAAATGCTGAGAAGGATGCCCATGGTGGACTGCGTGGCAATGGGCCGGTCGTGCCGGTGCCGACAAATTATTGCCATATGTCGATGAAGATGGGCGGTACGTTGGCGGTGCAACTTGAACACCGACGTCTGTAGTTGCGGCGTTTTCCTCCACCACGATGTTCACGCCAGGGTTAGCTTCATCCCGGAGGTTGACTCGTTCTGGGAAATTCAATTTGGCCTTTGCTCCTCGAAACTTTAAAGCAGCGTCGTCGTATGCTCTCGCTGCACCTTCCGCAGTGTCAAAGGTGCCCAGCCATACTCGAGCTGCTTTCTTTGGATCTCGAATCTCAGCGGCCCATTTGCCCCACGGTCTTTGCCTTACCCCTCTATAGCGTCTCTTCTTCCCGGAATTCTGTGGCTGTTGGAGTTTATCCTTCAGCTTCGACCTCAAGTCATTCTCACGAATATTTTGCTGGTGTTGGAGAGGCGTGACTGTGCTCGATTCTTCTGCATACAGTCAATATTGCATGGACAGAATGAATTTCGACTCATTGACAGCTATTAAAAGGTTATTGGTTACGAGAATCTACCATTACTTTTCTTCTATTCTTGACCATCATAAAAAGAGATTGTCTGTTTCGTGAGTTGGGCACCCAGAAGGATAGGGATATGATATTGTTGATGCTTTGATTTTGAAGGGGTCGGCTTCTATTGCAAGTTACGATATTGCTGATATTTTGACTTTATATGGGACGACTTCGCTGGGAAGCTAGGGTTCACATAGATACACATCCGTATAATAATGGTAAGCTCTGCGAAGTCAATTTTCTGGTTCCTTTTAATCGGCGGAGTTGTCTTTATTGTTTCATCCTATCGTTGAAGATTTAGCACGCTGTATGTTACATTAGAATGTGTTTATCCGCGATTTTATCAAATTTATGAATGCTTTAATTTAATTAAGTACGAGAATGAAAAAAAAAATTAAAAAAATCCATATTATGTTGAAAAGATTTCCGCGAGATCCTAGAAAAATAATGTTAGTATACCCGTAAAAGGCCTCCGAAAAAGCATTATGGGAATCCGTAGAACGTCAAGTTCATTGAAACTCCCAAATCAAATCTAAATTCTTGGTGTGGTTCTATGAATCCTATTGTTGTTCATGCTGTCTCATACCGGGCCTCATGTATTAAAATGAGAAACGCAAAACTCATATATTTTTTACTGAGTTAATCACGCATCTCTTCCGCTCAGTTTTTCATTCGGACATTTTCTTTCATCAAATGCTATTTATTAAGGATGTATTAAATTGAAATGCTTGTTAAAAACCAGCTTGACTCCCTTGCCAGAAAACGTGGACCTGGCACTCTAATTTCCGTGTTTAATTTATGAATAGCTTTTAATTCGCAGTGGCAAAGGACTATTATAGAAAACTGCAATCAAATTAAGTTTGATTGGTATAGAAGAGATTTTGTAGAGGTCGAAGAAGAACACAGGCGTTGGGGGAAATCAAATCGAAGATCACATTTGTGATCATTTTTTTAAACTATAGTGTTGAATCCAAAACGCATAGATTTACAACGAGAAGTAGAAGTTATTGAATTTAAACCGCTGATTCGAAGCAACCTTTAAAATATAAACTTTTGAAAAATGACAGCCATTCACTCACTTAATATCCTCAGCAAATATATTCTCTTAAAATTCATTTCACATAATTTTGGTGAAATTAGATAAAAGGCCATGTATCCAGTCATGTTGGAGAAGAATTCTAAGCTTATCAACGCAAGAAATATTGAAGATTTCATCCTGCTCTTCTCTTAATCCATTGCGAAACTAATTAATACTGATTTGAATAATATCAATAACATCTATAAGATAACGCCGGTTTCCGGAAAAAAGAGAAAATACGACTTGGTTTTTTTTAATTATCTTCAACTCATAATGTATCCTTCACACTGACCTGCCAGGCTTTACAGCCAAGGACCTTGCTTATGTTGATTCCCCTGATGATGAGTAGAGTGACAGTGCCCCTCTGGTTGAATTTTTGATACAGCTAAAGACCTTGCTTTTGATACTTTGGCTGATGATGAGTAGAGTCACAGTGCACCTCTGCTTGTATTTTTTGTATGCAGCAGTTTCGAATTTTTAGGAACGTTGTCAGTTATGTTTATAGTGATCTAGGTAGTAGGAAGAACAAGGATACTCAGACTTACATAGTTATGTAGATAGCAAGAATAACAAGGACACTCAGACTTATCTAGGATGCCTTGCAAGACTCATTATTGTTTGTTTTTAGATAACTTATCATAAAGTTAGCTGGCCAATAGGCCTGGTTTCCCAGCAGATAGATTAAGCCACCTAACCATATAAAATATGGATGTAGCCTGCTCTGCCTTCCCACTAGATAGATTAAAGCCACCTAAACATATGAAATGAGAATGTAGCCTGCTCTGCCCTTTTGATAAGAAATTAATAAAAAGACCTACCAGACTTAGAATATATATATATATATATATATATATCAACACATAGATGTTCATTATTTTCTACCTTGTGCAATAATAAACTTGCAAATAGAATTCCTATAACATCGGATCTTGGTGCTTCAACTATTTTCAGGAAGAGTCTCGCAGGGCAGAGATTTACTACCGCTTGATCTGAAAGATTTTAAGAAAGCTGCCGTTACGCTAATAACATAATAATGCTCTTAACCTAATAGTTGCTGCATTTTCTCTTAGATTGCTCCCTTCTTTTCTCTTTCTTACCGTTTCCTCTTTCAATTGTGAGCTGATTCTCTATTCTTTCCTCCCAAAACAAATTTAAGCACTGCATAGGAATGAACTCCCCCGGTGCATGATTTGTATTTGCAGATTCATCAAATCAGGAAGCTTCATTTGTGTCAACGAGATAGTTAACATACATGGGCTAACTGGTAATATCTTCTACGACATGGAGATGGGCACGCTTCTGTTGATTGAGATCGATAGAGCAGAGTTATTCCTAGCTGCAATCAACAGTGACAAGACCCTTTCAACCTACAGGACCTATTTAATTTTATAAGGAATTTTATAGGAGAGATTTAAAGTAAACATAAGGCGTAAATCTACGCCGTGAAGGCCAACCATTGCGATTCCTCTGAGATGTAACGGGTTGCCTGACAACCAGAGTTGTATCAGTGTGTCGATTTCTTTCTTCTGTCATCAGCGGAATAGATTTTATACTTAACATCTTGTCCATTCATATTCTAGATGTCCCCTCTCTCCTTCCGCCATGCCTTGTTCCTACCGCTGTAGACTGGCCATGTTACGCTAGCTTATTAGAATTTAACAAGAGACGCACAAACGGCCCAAGCTGTAGAGCAGCTGGCTTTTTCCTGTAATTAGTACAGAGAAAGGAATGTCTGCAAACAGGATTAAATTTTGTCTTTATTTTTTTCATTCCTGGAAACGAGTGAAGAGAAGACAGATCTTATTACTTTCCATCATCAGCTTTCGGTCTACTATAAACCTTCTTGTTTTCTTATTTCTTCCCTTAATTCCATATGAGATAGCACACAGCAGACATACTACGAAGGTTTTATACTTCTTTTCAAGATCGGATTCCTTTCCATGTTTATCGTTTCTGCCATTACAAACCTAACTTAAACCTATTTTGTTTCATGTGTATTTCTAATTTCTTATTTCGTCTTCTCATTCCTTAGAGCATACTGGACACTAGACATTGTACAATGATTTTGTATTCCCCTTCCAGATCTGGTTTTTCTTGATGCTCATTTTACTGTTACTATAGGCCTATTTTGTTTCAACTGTTCGTTAATTTTCCTTTCTTCCTTTCACCAGACATATTACAAAGATTTATTTTCTTCCTTCCATTTTTCTCAAAATTTATACCACTTCCCATGCACGATCGAATTGTTTACAGCCCCTGAGATATTCATTTCATCTACGATTTGTATTGAGGCCATGAAAACTTAAAAGGGCAGCCAAAAAGTTCACAAATGAGTAGACTGTTCATATACCTGGAGAGAATGTAAGGTATTGACCAGAAATATCGTCCATCTTGAGGCGATTCATGGTGGATGAGATCGTCTGTTGCTCATCTCTGCATCTCTTCTTCCCCGCTACTAATTCAGGTGCGCTGCTCTCCATGGGATGAAGGATATGCCCACAGAGTACCCGAGTGAGAGCGGAAGTCATCTCCTGCGTATCCTTGGAATGATGAACGCTGCAAAAGAGGTTATTTGCCCCAGAGATATATTTTTCCCCATTCGTTACCACAGGTTCCATCGATCCCGGGTCGAATATAAGGAAACATTTCAGTGAGGGTCCAGCTTTATTTCAATTTTCTCGACAGCACTGCAATCTACTGAAGAGTATTACAGGCGTTCTGGCTTCCATCACATACCAGAGGGGTCAAGGCCCTAATAAACCCTCTGTTCGCACAGAAAAAGCGCATCGACATACCTACTACGACGAAAGACTTTAGCAACGAACCCTAAGTCTTCCAAATTTTGGTCTAAGTCCTATCTAGCGATCCACAACTTCTTACTTCTCAACCCAAACCCTAAACTGTGAAGTACGTAGGTTTCCGTATGAATTAATCTGTATACATCTTATTAGGGTTTCTTATCTAATGCCCATACATACCATAAATAGATGGTTATATCAAATTTTACATCCCGTCGTCCAATTGAAGAGAGAAAGAGAGGAGCAAAAAATTGTTCAAATAGCGTAAATGTTCTATATACTAAAATATATACACTCAACACCCTCGTGGAACCAAATGTGTCCAGAAGGACCAATAAATAATATGCATTCTTCTCTGGCGGGTTATTAACAGTCATTTATTGTAGTTGAAGTCAAATACATCAATAAATGGGCATATTTTTCGCTGATTCATATCCATTCGTGTTTTCTTCGTTTAAGACAATGTACCATTGGAGTAGCAAACATTAATTTATGTTTCCTGGACATTTTTGCACCGACATTTGAAATTTTCAATGGAAATTGCAGCCATTTTATGTTGGTCAAACTAAATGTTATATTGAATACACAGACGGGGGCTTTGTGCCTCTGACCAGTCGCTCTGCCGAAGGGGTTATAATGGGAACGTTGCACATCACAAAACATTTTCCAGCCATATTCGGTGGCCGAATGTGGGAGGTGAACGGCGTATAGCATGCTTGTGAAGCAAGGACTTTGAGAGCCCTCCAGTGGTCCACGTCTCAGAATTTGCATATTCAAATTTGAGGATATCCTCTCAAATTAAATATGAAGAATTATCTTTTAAGTTAAGCTATCTTTTATTAAAAACAATTTAATATACAAATTATTATTTTATATAATAGCTTTTTAGACCTTTTTAATATTCTCTATGGAATTAAATATTTTATTAAAGTACATTGTATTTAGTGGAAAAATATCATTTTTGTTTTCCCAACCATACAAAATTATTTTTAATATATTTCTATTTACTTGAAAAAAATTTTTCAAAATTATCATATTAATTATTTATTTTATTTTTTTGTTTAATTTTTATTTTTATTTTATTAGAAGAAAGCTATCAATATATGTGTATATTGTCATATGTGTATTGTTAACTTGATTCATAGAAAATTAAACATTGAATTTTATGACTTATATAATGGTGATTTTTAATTAAATTACAAAAAAATTATAAATAATAACAATATGTACAAATTATATAAATGTAAAAATATAATTTATAAATAAATTATTTAAATTTTATATTAAGAAAATAAGTTAATTATAATTTTTATTTTAATATAAAATAAATTGGTAATTTTTAATTTCTTCAAATAATTTTTTTTATATATCTATCTATCTATCTATCTATATATATATATATAAACTTATTTTCTAAATATAAAATTAAAATTATACGTTTTATTTTTATTTTAAGATTATATTAAATAGTTTTTGTCCAAATTTTTACTTTTTATTAAATTTTTAAAATATATATATATATATATATATATATATATATATATATATATATATATATATATAAGCAACCATAAAATTCCTCTCCTCATCAAATAACAACAAAACTTTGATTTGTCTCACTTACTTTATCTCCTTGTAAAGAAAAATTTTCAAACATTACTTCCTATCGATGTCACTATGGGTCATTCGAATTATTGTCACTATTTTCTTTACATATTTTTTTTTGTAAGTGTAAGTAGTGCCTTTTTTTTCTATTTAAAATAACCAAAGAGACCAGATACATCGTATTGGTGGCCTCAACCTGCCCCGGAGGGAAACCAGGTCTGTTGGCCACCTTAGTTTACTGTATGCATTCCAAAAACAAAATTTAACAAGTCTTTCCATCCTGGCTATGTGCACTATACAACTGAAACTACTTAGTAAGCTACTAACATGCATGAAATAGTAAAAGCAAAAAGATTCACTGAAACACTTAAGAAACTGGAAAGGATCATTCCTTTCTGATACCAATATTCAGGTCCATATCCATGGGAATATCCACTGGTTCGACCTGCCTTGGAGTTGTATGAGCCATCCGAGATAGCTGCTGATGCATTTCCTCCAGCTTGTTATTCTGCCTGATCATGATAACTTGGAAATTTTTCATTTCTTTTTGCAGGTTTGGCACACCATTTGCAATTTCGGCCATTTCCTTCGCCACCTGCTCCAGGGCTTTTGCCAGAAGGTGTTTTAACACCTAGTAGATATGAAGAGTCTTCCTATACAGTGTCAACCTTCCTCGCGTATTCCCCGGATCACTGATCACTTTAGCCCACCCTTCTGTCTCGGAGTCAGACTGTTCCTCCATCACACTGGTCTCCATATCTTGAATAATTCGACGAATTTCTTCACTCGTGCCTTCCCTATAAGCTCTAGCAGCCTCCTGGACTGCTGTCAAAGTAGATCTTCTCCCTCTGCCCTGGTTACTTGGAGCATTTGCTGGTTGTTCCTCTTGATTCCCCTGTCTCAGACGTCCTCTGCTTCCACGCCCTCTGCCATGACCCGGGCACGCCATCCTGCTATATACCTTATCCTGTTGACAATTTTCATTCACATAGATCAGTTTTTGAGGTTTAGCATCACTGTCTTCCCCCTCATTTTTCTTTGTGGTTATTCCTCTTCTCCTACTATAGTTTCTGCCATTTGTTTGGGTGTTACAATGCTTGTCATTTTCGGGATGCAAGAATTTAAGAAGGCCTTCAGTCATTTGGATCAATTGTTGGGCTAGGGATGAAATTTTTGTATCCCTTTCCTCAGTCTCCCCTTGCACCTTTGCAGTGGGTTGGTTGATACAACCCCCCACTTTTCTTCCTGAACTATTCTCATGGCTACAATTCCCCCATTCATCAAGAAACCTTCCCTGATCCTGACCCGATGGACCCTCACAAAGCATTGCCGAGTGAAAAGCGGGTTCACACCAGTCCTTTTCTTCCTCAGAGGCTTCAAAAGTAATAAATTTATCCATTTTACCAATTATGACAGAGGAAAGGGTTGAAGGGGTCTCAGAGATAACATACCCAGAATCGTTAACCTCCTTGAAAGCTCCTTCCATTTGCGCTTCGCCCTGCTCCTCTTCCTCCCAGCTTAGTCTACCCTTCCTTCTAAACTTCACCATCTTCATAAAATACCACTCATCTGTCCCTCTCCCTCTTCCACTACCGCCGCCACTACTGCTCATCTCCTTCATTCCACCTCCCCCACTCCGGTTTTTTGAAAATTGCGCTGACATGCAGCTCATTGTTCTGGCTGGAAGGACGACGTCGTACGTATGGGTTAGTCCCGCTGTCCTGCCATGATCATAAACCCGTCTGCCACCCTCACCTACCTTTTTCCACATCCCGATTGGGGGCCATCTGTCTTTATTATCTTTGAAACATGTCTTCATGATTATCATGGTTTAGAATCATGCTTAGCTGCTCTAAATCTGAGTCCTCTAAATACATAGTCCATATGTTATCCAGTTTCCTTCCTTGTTCCTGGCCACCCCAGTTCGCAAGAAAATCTGCTGCTCTGTTGCCCTCTCTTCTAACATGCTTAATAATCATATATTCAAATCTTTTTATGATAATTTCTAGCTCCTGGATTAGACTCGCCATTCTCCAACTCTGCGTAACTTTATCCCATGAGGTTCCATTATTAAGTTTTTTGATTACGTGTATGACCATTTGGGAGTCCCCTTCCACTTCCAGGTTATTGTATCTGTTTCTAATTGCTATCTTCAATCCTTGACGTACTGCCATCAATTCAGCTTCATTGTTGCTCATGATGCCACCATTGTCTGAGTAAATCCATTTTGTTCTGCCTTGATCATCCCGAAAGAGACCTCCAATCCCTGCTGGGCCTCGATTTCCTTTGGATGCCCCATCAAAATTTAACTTTATGAATCCAGCCATGGGGCGAGAGAAGTGCATGGTGTTGTTATATCCAATCTTGGGTTCTTTCCACATTCGAGGAGCCACCATCCCTTGATGCAAGTTCAACTTACTTAAAATCTGATCTTCTTCCGGTGTCGTTTCTAGTCTTCTACATTCCAAGTGTCCGCAAGTATGCTCTCATGAATATGATTCAATGTTTCCACCTACATTTAGTCTTTTTTCATTTCTTTGTTTTGGAATATTCTTCTATTTCTTTCTTTCCAGATCATCCACATATTTATCCCTACTGTTAGACTCTAGGCTCTTCTTACCACCGGGCTAGTGAATTGTCCACCTCCCTAAACTTTAATTGTGTTTTTAATGCTTTGTTGATCTTTGTGAGTCCTTCCAAAGAGTTTCCTAACCTCTTACCATTGCTCCTAAGCTCCTTTACATGAGTTCAAGAGGTGTTCCTATGTTTCCTGTTCTTGCTTACAAAGATTTCATCTGGGGGGCCCATGTATGCCTCGCTTTTGGAGTTGGCCCCAGGTCAGGATGTGACCTTTGCTTACCAGCCATAAGAAGTGGGCCACTTTCGGCAACCAATTACCAGTCCATATTTGTTTCCAATGGACTGTCGTATCCTCTGGTTCTCTAGGAGTTAAGAGATGATATGCCTCTTTAATTTAGAAATTTCCTTTTACTGTGTAACCCCATCTCAGTATGTTTGGTCCAGGTCTTATAGGTATTCTCCTTGTCTGCATTTCCTTTTGATATAACTCCCTTTGTTCTCCATCAACTTGATCCATCCATTCTTCCGAACTCTTTAAGCTTCTCGATACTTCATCTTGGCTCCCTTCCTTTCAAAAGTCCCTTACCAGAGTCATTCCATTCTTAGCTGCCTTTTGGCATATATCCCTTAAAGCTTGAAGTCCATTTAGTCTTTCCCTTTGCTACCAGGCTTGCTCCCAAAACCTGGCAGAGCTGCCATCCCTAATTTCCCAAAAAGCATGCTTAGTTATTATTTCTTTTTAGACTAGCTAGATTCCAAATTGTCGACCCTTTCGGGGTATCGCTTATTCTTAATATCTCCTATGTTTTTGTTGGCATATTATATTTTTTTTGTCCATATTCTTTTCCATATGTCGTTTCCTTCATTCATCCAGTGCCACCAAATTTTAGTACCCATTGCCTGATTCAGAATATAAGGATCTCTAAGGCCTAATCCTCCCTCAGTCTTGCTTTTCACCAAATCCTTCCAGGATACTAAAGACCATTTTCTTTGATCCTTCAGTCCTCCCCGGATAATTTTTTTAAAAATCTCTACCATATTTGCGCACGCTCTTTTAGGGGCTTCCATTACTGATAGTTGGTATATTGGGATAGATTAAAGGATTGGTTTAACTAAAACAATTCTGCCAGCAAAATTCAAAGTTCTGAAAGACTAGTTGGCTAGCTTTCTAGCAATTTTCTCAATGGTTTGTTGCCAATTCGACAGCCTTAGAGGATTCAGGGCTAACGGCGTTCCTAGATATCTAGTTGGGAGTTCTCCTGATCGAAATCCTAGAGTTCTTGTTAATTTTTTTTTAATATTTGCAGCAATGTTGAAAAAATAAGTGCAAGACTTGTCATTGTTAATTTGCGTGATTGAAGTTGTCATAAAAAGTTCTAGAATTCTTTTAATTCTACGGGCTTCTTTGAGGCACATAGTACAGAACAACGTAATGTCATCTACGAATTGCTGGTGGGTAATAGGAAGGTTGTTACCCCATATTTGGATTCCTTTTAGCTTTCTTTCTCTTACTTGTTTTCTGATGTACCTTCCTAGGCCTTCTTGTTGTTGGGAAAAGTATCCAATACGGAATGACCCTATCCCACTCTAAGGGTGATAGTACCTCAGCAACAACTGAATACAAAGCTATTCAAGATTACTTCTTTATGAGATGAGAGAGAGAAGAGAAAAGGGATCCACTAACCGTTATCTTCCGCTAATGGTTGATCCAATCTTCCCTCTTGCTGCTTGCTCTTAGCTCCTTGCTCTTTCACCGGCCCAGCTACACAAAGATCCTGTAAAAGCACAAAGAAAGGAAACTACAAGAAGCATACATCCATAACTGATTCAAGGATTAGAATAAATCAAATATACAAGCATCAATTCACCATAGAGACACATGCATATAGAAGAACCTCAAATACTTTATTAATGGAAGAAGTAAAGTTCTGAGAGTGTTACAACCATAATAGGCCCAATCCAGCAACACCTCCCAGCAGAAAAAAATCTCCTCTTCACCTCCTTCAAAGCAATCACCCAATAGTTCTATACACAAACCAACAGCACTTCCTTACTTGCACAAAATTCCAGCCTCCATAGACCTCATGAGAGCGCTCTATATATAGGAGATTTGGAGAAAGGATGAGTCAGCTTGAGGCTGGCATGAAGCTGACTAGTGTCCTCTCCCACTTTAGTTATACTTCAGTTCTTGAGTCCACTTGGAGATTCTTGCTTCCACTTGGAGATCTAGATCCTCTTACTCATCACAAGGCGAATTCCCTGATCCAAGTGTCAGTTTGGAAGCTTCATGGGCATTTGACACCTTGCAGAATGACTGTGCCACTTGGCCAATCTCGCCCAGCGCAGGTAGCCTTCATTAGATTTGACATTCAGCGCAGGTACAGAGTGGAGCAGTTGACATTCAGCGCAGATGCTCAGTGGAGCAGCTGACATGATCCAGAAACAGCTTGTTTTTGAGTGTTTTCAGGTGGAGAACTGATTTTCAGTGCTGTGGTTTGCTGACCTTGTTCCTCTAGGGGTAGGAACAACATGTTTAGGGACTTTGGATCCCTCAGATTATCGACATTTCATGCTTCATGCTGTAAGGCACAAAAATGTCTATAACAGTTGCCCCCTAAAGTATGAGGTCGTTTATCGGGTGAAATGCTTTATCAGGAGGATCCGAAGTTCATTCAATCGCTGAGAGGTGCCCTGTAATAAAATACAATACAATACATTATTTTTTCATTCTGCTTTCATGATCTAGCTGAGGCGGGCATTCCCATGCTCAGTTTTATAAATTCATTTTGGTACATAGAACAAACGATCGTCTGATGGTAGACTGATAATTCTCTGCTGAAATTATCATCCTTTGAGTAGGATGATCATCTGCTGTAATGATGTACATAACAAATGTCTTTATATCCTGAATATATATCGTAGCCCGGATGGATGAAACTAGATCTGGGGTCTTCAAACTCGTTCGATATTCACTCTAAGTACAAGTCGATCCATGTGAGAATTGCGCTGAAGTCGAACATGGAAAGACATCGCTTGATTACCGGTCAATAATGTAAACCGTTAACAAGCGCGAGAGGAATCACCAATAATGACAATGACCCTCAAGGTACTGCAGTACAATTCACGTGGTGTGAATAAAGGACTTGGCGTCGAACACCACACGAAATCTTCTGGTCGAAGGTCATTGATGTATACCTGTCACCGGAAGTGAGAAACTTGCCATTGAGGCATGCAAGCTTCAAAGTACTGGGGGGTTTGTTCCTAGATCAACTTCTTGGATAATGAGCTGAAGTCGACAAGAAGCAATCCGTCAAAGGAGGGCCTTAATGAATCCCACATCAGTGACACGGAACGGAGCTAATGATTTTAGTGGAGGTGAAAACAATCTATGAAATATGATTCAGGGTGGCGATCATGGGTGGATGAAGGATAATGTATGGTAGTGGATGGGACACGGTTGACTCTTTCTGAACACATCTCTTGAACATATAATGACACTGATGTGATGGATCGGTAGCGTTACCCCAAATGTGGATGGTTTGGCGAGGACCATGGTGATGAGACCGGTGAATGAAACAACCCAACCCGATGTGATACGGAGGACAAAGTGTCATGTTCAAGAGCGACTTGCTACCATTAAAGCTTTGAGGTTCTCCCAATTTTTCCCCAGTCATTTCTAACCAGTACCTCTTTATTTTTGTCAAGCTTGAGGAGGATAACATATGCTTGTTCTATAACCTGCCCTTCGGGCAAGCCCATCGCTATGTTTTAACGAGCTTAGCGATAGGGAAACTCGTTCTCGTCTAAAGACAAGTTTGTCGCTATTTAATCATTTTAACGAGTCTAACGACAAGGAAAACTCGGTCCTTTTCAATTTTAGAGAGTCTGAAAAGGTACAGAAAGTTAACTCCAAAATTCCTTTTTCGTCATCTAATCCCTTAAGTCCGAAAAAGTATAAAACAATACAGAAGGGATGAGTTTTCGATAATTTTAACGAGCCGAATAAAACAAGCGCTCGACCTTTTTGTGCAATAATCCCTCAAGTCCAAAAAGATAAAAATCTAGAGGAGGGATAGCTCTTCCGGTCACTTTAACGAGCTGGAAGGCCAAAACTCGGCAAACTTTTCATATTTTACGAGTCAGGAGAAAAGAGCTCAAAGAATACTCGTCTTTTGAGGAACGAGTGATAAACAGGGATAGCGGCGGATTCCAGGTACAGGTTGGAATTTTCCAATCACGGCAGTGTCACAAGGATGGCTAAGTGAAATCACTCTTCGCAGCTGTTCTTCAAAATGGGTAAACAATCATATGGAGGTGAACGATTGGCCAAATGAAATGGAGGTGGCAGGTGCAAAACACGACCAAGGCTTTTATGGCTAATAAATTTACGATCACAATGGTTATTTACCGAGATGGGTTCATTTTTTAATGAGCTTGAATGCGCCAAAACACTGCTCGAAAGCTTATGTTTATTTTTTAACGAGCATGAACTATGACGCTAAAACTGCTCGGATCTCGCTTTTCTATTTTTTAACGAGCATAAATTCCGCGGTAAAACTGCTCGATATACCAGTCATAAGATAAAAAATGTCTCCTGTGAGATAGCTATTTTTTATGGAGCTTTATCTCACGAAGCTATGCTCCTCATTTGGCAAATTTTGACTTTTTCCCCACATCCTTTCTTTATGCAAGTTCGGAAACGACTAATCCAAAAAACAGATAAATAACCGCTCTTTGCTCGCACTCCAAAAGGTTCGCATGCCCCCAAGTATAAAGTACAATTTCAAGGCTGCCCCTACTTATCCTTCAAAACATTTGTTTTGATGGGTGAGGCTTGCCTCTTTCAGGTTATCCAAAAAATGGTTTTATTTGCTGCCGCAAATGAAACTCTTTCTTCGGCGATGTCTATCAGTAGGTTACTCAAAGATGGTTACAATTTGTTGCAGCAAAGGAATCTCTTTCTTTGGAGGCTGCCCCTACTTATCCTTCAAAACATTTGTTTTGATGGGTGAGGCTTGCCTTTTACCCAAAGATGGTTACAATTTGCTGCCGCAAAGGAATCTCTTTCTTTGGTATTGCCTACCTATTTAGACAAAGGTGAATGACTAGAAATCATCAAACACATAACTTTGACAAAAGAATCCTGTTCTAGAACAACCCCTTTTCCTTCCACGGACGGGGTACGGACTAGTCATATTCCTTCGCGGAAATTCTACCTTATACCCAGGGTTTCCTCTGCCCGAAGCAGACCAGGATGCATGCCCCCTGGGTTCCAGTCCCATCTTTCCGAATCACTCGCACTCATCGGGAAGGAGGACTGGGGGTGGAGACATTTCTTGGGTGAATAGACCATTGAGGGTTGGTATTTGACTATTTGCGATGCGTGATCCTGGAAATGAAAGTTGGTCTACGAGCTTGACCATTCTTCCTTCGTGTGGAAAACACATTACTCTAAAGAGTGAGCAGACTACAGCTCCAATGCAATATATATAGTCTTGTCCAAGGAGTAGGTTATAATCCAAGGGTCCTTGAACGACCGTCACGTTCATTTGAACGGTCTTCCCTTTCAATGTAACAGGTACATTGGGGAGGATCCCTAACGGTCAACTGGTTCCTTTATCAAAACCCGAGATATTTCTTATCTCAGGCAAAAGCTTTGGGGAACCCAGTGCTTTCCAAGCAATAGAGGAAAGGATACTCACAGATGCCCCTTCATCAATGATAGTTCCAGCCATCACCATTCTATAAATTTGGACTATGATTCTGAATGGTATACTGGCTGGTAACCGGGGTCTGCCTAGTTGGTTCCAATCAAAGGACACAACCAGGTTGCTTGGTGGTGGGACCGAATACACGGCTGGATACGATCCTGACGATGTTCCTTCCTGCGATAAAGGAATGGGCGCATTGCCCTGATGCTCATCAGAATCTGTGTTGATGAAAAGAATCTGGATGGTGTCATCCTTATTCTCTTCAGTGAGGGTGTCATTTGAAGATGAATCTTCAGTGACGGTGTCATTTGAGGATGAAACCTCTGAAGGAAGAACCGGGTCAACTGTCGTATCGACCTTTAGACTTTCGTCTGGTCTGGATTCAGTAGGTTCATTTTCAATGACTGACGCTTCAGCTGACCACTTGAGCGGGCTAGCTGCATTTTCAACCAACGAAGGACTTGGCACGAGTTTTTTGTATCCAGGAGGAAGTATTACCGGTGAAACCGGGCGATCTTCCAAAACTCTCTTCGCCTCGTCTAAGAAGGGACAACGGTGGATGGCGTGATCGCCTTCACACAGTCTGCAGGGGGATCTTACTCCCCCTCTTTGTCTTGAACCTTCACTTTCGCTGGTTGAGGGTAAGCAATCAACATGGCTATCAGAGGTTGATGCTCCCGAATTGTGCAGACGAGGGGACCAATCCCTTAGTATCCAGGGAATACAGGGACAATCTCTATGGAAGTGGTCTCCCCTACATATGACACATGGCGATTTAGGCCCGGTCTGTGCTGTGTGTGGGTTTTTGTCAGATGTCTTTTGCTTGCCCCCAGTCGCCTTAGGCTCCTTCTTCTTCTTCTCTTTCTTCTTCTTCTCCTTCTTCTCCATGGGAGCTTGGCTTTTGCCGGCTCTACCTTTCGAAGATGAAGGATTGGAGGAAGAGTTATAGGAAGTTGAAGGCTGGTGGGCAGCTCTAGACTGATCTAACTGTTGAATCGACTGTTCAGGAACCATGGTGGTCTGAACTACATTAGTTGAGAAAAACCAAATAGGCAGGCCAATTGTCAGTCCTGGAAGCGACAATGTGGCCATGTGGGGCGCACCAACTTCTCCCCAAGAGGAGAATGGACTAGGATTTCCATCATGTGGAGTTCCTTGGTTGGGGCGTTCCATGTTCTCAACTTTAAGATCATCGCGGGAATAGGAGGTGATTATGTTCCGTTTAAAATAAATTTTATAACGACGCTTAGACACAACTTGCTTTTCACTTTTTAAGAGTCGAGAAAAAGCTAAAGATGACTCTAGTCTCCTTCGATGTTTTAACGAGCCCGAAGTGACAAATGCTCGGATGGACTTTTTCAGTTATAGAGTTTGAAAAAGGCCAAAAGAAACTGCTCTGGAGTTCTAGGCAGAGGGTGTGCCAAACTTTTCGCAAAACCACAGAATACGTTTTACGGTACGAGTGGTCAATCTTCGTGAATGCTGTGTTCACTGCATTGCGATCAGTAGGGCGGCCGACACGGTTTCCTATTGGATAAAGGCTTTATTCCTATAGGGGTCTCCCAATATATACGCGACGGTACGTGGGAGCACAAGTCCGTATTGATACTTATCGCTTCACCGTGGAGGAATCACCCAACCACTCAATGCTAAGATATCACGTTTAACGATGCCGGAACACGTCTCTAGCTTAGACCTCTAGATGTTTGCGTTATGTTTCAATGCGTTGTTATGTAAATTCAATTTATTTTAAGGTTGATCTTGTTTAGCAGTTTGCCTTTATGGATCACCACGAGATGTATGATAACACTCCTAAATGCAGTCTAAGATGATAAGCAAGCTTTTCAATCTTTCAACTTTGAAAACCTTAACTACTGAGGGAAAAGAAAGATAACACCTTTTCACACAGATCATAGAGCACACACTAATGCATTTTTTCCTAAATCAACATGCAAGCTGTCATAATGCACATGCACAATGCAAGTATTTCTTTTCTCTTTCTTAATGTTGGTGAAATGCAAAAAGAAAGCTGTTGTATAATTTTGAATTCAATTTCAAGTGAAAGCAAACAAGCTTGTCCAAAATCAAAAGACACCTTAAGATTTACTTGTTTCGACACTAGAAATATATAAATTCAAACCAAATGACGAAAGAAAAAGCCCAATCAGCTATGAACAACAAACAAACTAACTCTTAAGATCAAAACGACACTTTATCACAGGTCTAGATCTAAGAGGTCACAGCAAGACTAGTTCACTTTCGTTATGGGAAACTGTAAATGTACAAGAAATACACAAAGAACAAACACAGTTTCTTTATACAACTGAGGCGGAATAGTGACAAGGAAAGTTGGTTTTAGATAGGCTCACTGACTGGTAACAAACAGCAAAAACAAGAGTGAAAACAAGGCAAGAAACAACAGGAAACCCCAGCAGCACAAGGCAGGACTGGTCCAGCGCAGGTGGAACACTGCCTGTTTGACCTTCAGCGCAGGTAGCCCCTTCGGGAACTGCGCTGAAATGCAAACAGCCTTTGTACAGCCTGCACTGAAGAACGAAACTTTCGTTTCTGGCGGTTTCCGGGTTACAGATTGCTAAAAAATTCACAGTTTTTGCTCAAATCAGAAGCTATCAGTCAAGGACACACTAAGGGATGACAAGGAGGATGAAAAGCTATCACTAAGAGATTATTAGAGTCCTTGTGGATCAGCTCTTCAAATCATAAACTTGCCCAGAAACTGAGCTAGAGTAGCTGCCCTCTACTTTGTATTTGAAAGATTCAAACACAGTTCGATTCGGTACTCCCTTTGTTTATGAAATGAATAGCAAAAACACAAACAACCAACAAGATACGATCCCCAGTGGAGTCGCCAATTTGTTGTTGGGAAAAGTATCCAATACGGAATGACCCTATCCCACTCTAAGGGTGATAGTACCTCAGCAACAACTGAATACAAAGCTATTCAAGATTACTTCTTTATGAGATGAGAGAGAGAAGAGAAAAGGGATCCACTAACCATTATCTTCCGCTAATGGTTGATCCAATCTTCCCTCTTGCTGCTTGCTCCTAGCTCCTTGCTCTTTCACCGGCCCAGCTACACAAAGATCTTGTAGAAGCACAAAGAAAGGAAACTACAAGAAGCATACATCCATAACTGATTCAAGGATTAGAATAAATCAAATATACAAGCATCAATTCACCATAGAGACACATGCATATAGAAGAACCTCAAATACTTTATTAATGGAAGAAGTAAAGTTCTGAGAGTGTTACAACCATAATAGGCCCAATCCAGCAACACCTCCCAGCAGAAAAAAATCTCCTCTTCACCTCCTTCAAAGCAATCACCCAATAGTTCTATACACAAACCAACAACACTTCCTTACTTGCACAAAATTCCAGCCTCCATAGACCTCATGAGAGAGCTCTATATATAGGAGATTTGGAGAAAGGATGAGTCAGCTTGAGGCTGGCATGAAGCTGACTAGTGTCCTCTCCCACTTTAGTTATACTTCAGTTCTTGAGTCCACTTGGAGTTTCTTTCTTCCACTTGGAGATCTAGATCCTCTTACTCATCACAAGGCGAATTCCCTGATCCAAGTGTCAGTTTGGAAGCTTCCTGGGCATTTGACACCTTGCAGAATGACTGTGCCACTTGGCCAATCTCGCCCAGCGCAGGTAGCCTTCATTAGATTTGACATTCAGCGCAGGTACAGAGTGGAGCAGTTGACATTCAGCGCAGATTCTCAGTGGAGCAGCTGACATGATCCAGAAACAACTTGTTTTTGAGTGTTTTCAGGTGGAGAACTGATTTTCAGTGCTGTGGTTTGCTGACCTTGTTCCTCTAGGGGTAGGAACAACATGTTTAGGGACTTTGGATCCCTCAGATTATCGACATTTCATGCTTCATGCTGTAAGGCACAAAAATGTTCATAACACTTCTACAACTATAATGAACAGGAAAGGGGATAATGGATCGCCCTGTTAGAGTCCTTTGGATGCTTTAAAGGGTTGGGAAGGAGTTCCATTCACAAGGATGGAGAAATTGGCTGAGGAGATCATAGTAGAGATCCATTCAATCCATTTATTGTAGAAACCAAAGGCCCTTAGAACTTCTTCAAATAATTCTAATTCAGACCGTCATAGGCTTTAGAGAGGTCAAGTTTAATCATCATACCTGCTTCCTTTTTTACTTTCAGAGAATGCACTACTTCTTGGGAGACCACCAGTCCATCCAGGATTTGCGGCCTTCAATGAAACTTGTTTGTTCTGGGGAAATAATGCTACATAGAATAGGCTTAAATCTTTTTTCCATTAAGTAGCTATTATCTTATATATAACATTAAAAAGGGCAATGGGTCTAAAGCCCTGGGGAGTTTCAGACTTAGTTTCTTTAGGAATCATAGATAAGAGGGTAGAGTTTAAACCTGTACTTACCTTCTGGTTTCTTCTTGATTCTTCCACCACTTCCAGTATGTCTTGGCCCAAAAAATCCCATCCTGCTTGATAGAATTCCGCTGTGAATCCATCAGGACTAGGGGATTTATTTTTCTCATTCCTTTTACTACCTCTTCTACTTCTTCCAAGGTGGCTGCCCTCATCAGAGCTAGGTTTTGGTCTCTAGTGAACCTACTTGGGATCTCTTTACAGATTCTTTGAGTAGCTTCTCCACAATCTACATTGGGTTCTGTGAGGAGATCTTTGAAATGATCCACCATGACTTGTTCTATTTCCTCATGTTGTGCAACTTGTGTTCCTGCTTCATTTTTTATAGAAAACATTCTATTTCTCTTCCTTCTCTGGACCATGGCTTGGTGGAAAAACTTTTTATTCCTCTCCCCTTCTCTTAACCAATTTACTCTCAATTTCTACCTCCACAAGATCTCTTCTTGTTTCCGCATTTCTTCCATTTGTCCTATCAAGATCCCTTCCTCTCTGACTAGGTCAAAACTTCTTCCTACTGTAATGATTTTTTTTTGGATTTGCTTCATCTTTTGTTCTAGGAGCTGCTGATCTTTGAGTATGTGTCTGAATTCCTCTTTATTCCATTTCTTAATGTTTCCTTTTAGTTCTTTTAGTTTCAACTGAAATGTCTACATTCTGTTTCTTCCTTTCTGTCGACTTTGCTTCCACCATTCTTCTACTTTCTTCATGAAAATTTTATCCCTAAGCCAGAAGGCTTCGAACCTAAAGGGTTTTCTCTTGGGACTAGCTTTAATATCAAGTTCTGCTTTGATCGGCCAGTGGTCCGATCCCATTCCAAGAAGAATCGTTGCTTCAATGAAGATGTCCCAATTTATAATCTGTTTTGACATTAAGAATCTATCTAGTCTGGAAGCAATCTGGTGTCTACCTCCCCTTCCGTTGTTCCATGTATAGATCCTATTTGTTGTCTGTATATCTACTAGCCTTTGATCTGCTATCCAATCTCCGAAGGCTTCCATGTCTACCTCTGTTCTTCTGAGTCCACCCTTTTTTTCCTTTATGATTTTATCATATTGAAATCTCCTCCCACTATCCAAGGAGAGGTTGGATGCAAGGACCACATAACTGCTAGGTTCTGAAGGAAAAACCCGCAATCCTTCTATATATGGGGTCCATATGCATTGGATAAGAGGATCCATTCTTGAGAACCTATAATTATAAATCTTCCTATGAGGATGCGAGGTATACTGATCCAGTCTTCAAATTGGACTTCCTCTAGGTTCCAAAGGATTGATACTCCTCCTGCACTGCCTATCGCATCTTGACCAAGGATCTCGTAATGTGGCTTGAAATTTCTCATCACTTCTTTTAGTTTTCTTTCTCGTAATTTTATTTCTTGGATTAACATTATATTTGGTTTATCTATTTTGAGTCTCTCTTTCAGATATCTTTGTTTTCCTTTATTGTTCAGCCCTCTGATATTCCAAGTTGTGATGATCATTTGAAGATTTTGAGGGGTTGTTGGAAAACCTCCGACAATCGCACAACTCTTCCTAAATTCACCAACATGTCTCCCACCATTTGGATTGTCTCACTCATGGGTCTCCTTCCTCTTTTCCTTCCTCCCTTCCCTATGGTTCCTATTTCTTTGTTTTGATTTCCTTGTGTTCCAAGTTGCTCTGGTTGCTTTGCTAACAATGTCCCTCGTTTTTCTTTGTATGTTTGGAACATATCTTTCTAGAGTTATTTCTGGTCATCTGGTATGAACCGTTAATCCAGATGCTTCCATTCCTGTAAAAGTTTCCTCATGACCTGTTCCTCTTCTCCTTCTTATTCTTGCTGAGGATCTATTTCCATTTGAATCTGTTCTTGAACCTAGTCTCCCCTCTCCTTCTCTTTTTCTAATTCCATACTATTTGGCTCTTTCTTTCCCTTTTTGTTTTCTTTCTATATTTCCCCTATTTCATCTTCCCCTTCTTCACTTTCCACTTCCATTTCTAATTCACGAAGAACCTCAAACTGGTTCTGGCTTTTCTTAGTGCTTTCAGGGTGAAAGGGATTTAGTTTGGTTTTTCCTTTTTGGGGTCATCTTCTTCTCAGTACTTCTGTGAACCCTCCCTTGTTTCCTTCATTAGTCCCCCTCTCCTGTTCCATACTTCCCTTTCCATCTCCCTGATCTGTTGGTGTATCAACTTCATTCATCGGGCAACATTTGAAAAAATGGCCATACTCATGGCATCGTCTACGTCTGAAAGGAATGTGTTCGTAATCAACTGGTTGTTGCCAGACCTCATCATAATATTCTATTTCAACATGATCTAGCAGCGGTTCTATGATATTCATGTAGACAAAAATTCTGGCATAAGATGTATATCTGCCTCTCTTGGTGGTTTCTGCTACCTTCAAAAAGGTCCCAATTCCTTCTAAAATCTCTGGATCCCAGAACTCTATAGGGAGCCCAAATAGTCTGACCCACATTGGTGCTGCTAGCATTTTTTCTTTTTCTGGATTATAGCATTCTTCCCATTGCCTCATGAAGAGCCCTGTGTTGTTGAAGATGTATGGACCCTCTTCAAAGATCCTCTCCTTATCCTCTAGGTTTGCAAATATTACTGTGAAAAGACCTTTTTCCCCCAACTTAAGATCTATATGCCCTTTGGGATTTCACCTCTATTGTATCCACTTTGTCAGATCTTTCTCAGACAGCCATGTTCCTACAAAATTGGAGATGAATGCATGGTATTTCATATATCCCCTCTACTCCTCCAATTTATTATTTGGAACAACAAACCTGGGTTTTTTTGTTGCCCGTGGTAGACATTTGTTCTTCATCCTAGCTTTCCATACTGCTCACATTACTGGCGCATCCTTGCTGCAATTCCCATATCCGTCGTTTACTCCATTTCAGCTTGATTCTCCTATGGTAATCACCTTGTAGGAGGGGGTCTCTCTCCCCCCCCGCACTTGCATTAGTCATTTTCCTCCCAAACTATCCTGTTCTCAGATCCTTCTTCCCTTAGTTAATCTATCGTTGTATTGGTCTGTGATTCACCAGGTGGATACGAGATCCCCTGCAGCCTAACCAGGAACAGGTCTGCTTGGGGTCATCTGAACCCAAACCCTAACCCTAATCTCCCATCACCTTTCTCCTCACTTGCTCGATCTATTTTTCATCCTTTTATGTGATGGGGGGAGGGCGGGTTTGAACCCGTGATCTCCCGCTCCTATTCCCTTCACATAATTTCTTTAAGTACCTAGATAAATTTTAATATTCAAGAGGGTCCTCTTACACCATATCACTTTTTATTTAAATTTAAAATTTATTATTCAAGAGGGTCCTCTTACATCTTATCACTTTTTATTTCAATCTAATTAGTTTATTTATTATTTACATTTCAAATCCTATAATATAGGATTTAATCTTTTAAAATAAAATAAAAATAAAATTTATATAGTTATTTCAATTCCATTCTGTAATCTAGAGTGAGAAGAGTCTTTTCTTTTAATCAGACTTTTGTTATAATTTTTTTGTAACATATAACGAGATATCATAAGTTATTTTTACCAAGTTTAGATTGTATTTATGTTTTTTTTTTACTATTAAACTATTGGGCATAAAATAGCCAGAACAAATACTGTTATTTATTATTTTAATGACTTTGGACAGATTATTAAAAAAAAAAAAAAAAAAAAAAAAATAGTTATAACAACTCCTAGAGTAGTTGGAAACAGTTGCCACCACTTTTCTCCAAAAGGGAAAAGGAAAGGGCAGCAAGGGGGCTGCATAAGTTTCTCCTTGAGTTGGGTTGTGATACCAGTGGGAAGATTTCATTTCATGGCAAACAGTTGAGTAGGTATAGGAATTGAGGGTGGATAGTAGTCGTGATGCCCAAGATACCCAACTATATTTATTTCAACTGTTAGGAGTAGGAAGTGCTCGGTGGGGGACTGTGGACATGATTTCTAGGTCCATGGCTAGGTGGTGAGACCTTCTAGAAGGACTATTTATTTGCATGAAACAAACAAATTGTAGCAGATAAGTACTCAAAGAAACTCCAATTATTTTTTTACAGTTAAAATTGTATGTAGTGGGAGTAATGATCTCATTTCTTGTCTTAAGCTAGATACTCATCATTTATTGGGAACATTTGATTACTAGACTTATTCACCATAGAGAGGAGAATAGATGCATAGTATTCTTCTAGTTACACTGTACAATGTTTCATTAATTCTTCACCCCCAGTGGTAGTTGGAGCCTCCTCTGACATCTTTGTTGTAGTCGGTTCACATGTTTACCTTGCAATTCAAACAAAGTTGAGTGTTAATTCTTCCTTCAGTACTACACTTTTTCAAATGTACACCATAATGTTTATTAAATTTTGTAGTGGTCCCTTGGTCCAATGGTGAACTTGGGCTCTCATACCCTTTATCACAACTCCCCTAATTTTTTAGTTCTTTTTTTTTCATTTGTACTTAACCACCCTTAACATACCCTTTGAAATATGAATTCCTCTTCCTTTTAGTTTTTGTTTCAATGTGATGGCGAGTGTATTGGACATTTTAATTTTAAATTATTACTCTCAGATGAGTCTAATCAAATGGAAGAACTATGTATTTATTCTTATATGTATGTTTCACTATTTATTTCGTCATGTATATACTTCCTCATACCCTTTAAGATGTGATTCAGATGTATTTGCAGGTTCTCTTTTGACCTTGGTAATAGTAGTTGCTCTCTTTCTACCTTAGGGTATTTGGCTTTGTACTAAGTAATGTTTAAAAATTATAACCTTTATACATCACATGCCCTATAGCTTTCTTAACCTTAATTTTTTCTTATTATATAACTTTTGCTCCAAAGTGAGTTGTTGTAGTGTTGGGGTCCTCCTTTACCAACCATTGAGCCTTTCCCCTATCAGGTGGTGTGCATGCTTTTTGGAATTGGTTCTCAAATCATAAATTCACATCTTAGAGTGTGTTTTGATGTCTGCAGTGTGTCTGAGAGTCTTAAAAAATGAGCGGGAACGACTTTTCTATGAAGAGCATAAAGAAATAACTTGTGGGAATAATGTAGTGAAGTGCATGAAGAAATAACTAGTGGAAATAATGCAATGAAATCTACAACTAGGAAAGTGTTGTGTATAACTTTGGTAACCCTATGCCTTCACTCTATAATGATACAAAAGAATATTGCAAATGATGTAGTCAGGATCCTTCCATTCAATATGGACACGATACAAGGAAAATCTAACTAGAGATCTCATAGGAGGCCACAATGAAGGTCCAAGTCAACATAAGTAAATTTTATATTGAAAAAAATTATAAAATGGCAAATTACAATTGCAAATTTGTAATTTTGTAGAAAAAACATAACTTCAATGTTTGAAAAATTAGAAAATGAAAAATTGCAATATAAGAAATGAAAACTACTGTATTTAAAACAATTATAAACAACAAATTGCAGTTGGAAATCATTAATTCTTATATATAAAAAAAATAAAAGAATGGTAATTACTATATTGAAAAGAAAATTGGTAAACTACAGTTTCAAATGGATAAGTCCTATAAAAAAAGAGAGGATAACTCTTATAACATTGTTTTAACTATAATATAAAATGGACATGAAGTAAATGATAAGTTCTAAATATAATGATCAATGATGGTTCAATTAAACTTTTCAAAACTGAAAAGACAAAATAATAAGATTTATAATTTTTAATATGTATACTATCAATTTTTTTTCATATTAGATTTTACACAATTGAATTTTTTCATATCGAATTGAATTTCAATTTTAATTTGGTAACTATGGTATAAACATGTAGGAATATCATTTGTAAGGGTTTACACAATACAATTGGACAAGTTGTTTCATAAACTCATTTAGTTGTTTGAGGTCGAGGAAAGGGTATTGTAGAAACATGAAGATAACTAACCTTGATTTTTGTTGTTATGCGGTCAGACAAGAGAGACACAAAATTCCTCAAGTGCACACTAGCTACACACCCTATTCTAGAAGCCAACAGTCCTACAGAAACCAAACACAAATAAGGAAAAGAAATCATGACAGAAAAATCAATGTAAAATAAGAAAACGAAAAAATGACTCGCGTTATACCTTCAAAAATTCCTCCAATGCAACAACTGCCAAAACAATTACAAACGAACCACCAAACAACTACAAACATGATGCCAAACAACTGTAAAAAATTATGAGAAGGACTCATAGTCGACATAAATATATACAAATTTTTAGCCAAACAACTTGTTCAGCCAAAAAATCTAGTCTATTATATGGAATTTATGATTGGGGACAAAAATATCTCCTCTAGGTTTAGTGACTAACCTAGAAGAACATAGAAACAAGGAACACGATATCTTCTTAAAGTTAATATATGATGGAATGAAACCCACTTGGAATCTGTTGGAAGTACTGAGAGGGGGGTGAATCAATATTTATTATCAATTAGCACTTTTTAAATCTTTCAGAGCATTAGTTAATCTTCAATTATTATTAATGTTTACGTAGTAAAACTAGTAAATAGTAGAACACAGTAGGCACAAGAGTTTAGGTGGAAAACCCCCTATGGGTCAAAAATCACCGAACACTTTTCTAATAAATTGTTTAATCTCCAACCCAACTAAAATGAAAGTTACAACTTCCTAGAATTCTAGAAAAGTATTCTTCTCCAGCTCCCACTAGAAGGATGCCCCAACGCCCTGGTTTCTTCTGTAGTCCACTGAATGGATGCCTCAACATCCTAGATCGACCTACCACCCTGAAGTGTTCACATGCTCCTACCTATAGGCGACTTCCTACACCTTCCTAGCACCTCCCTTCCACCCTATAATGACTGAAATGAGAAAAGAGTATGGATTCCCATACCAGGGACAACGGTCCATGATACAATATGATTTACAATGATTTTGACCAAACACCAAATCACGCTATGACCTGCAACCCAACCATGACATCATCCCAATAGAGATTCCCATACCTCCAAACAATGTCTTTTCGACTCTAAGATGATTGACCTTTTTACAATAATGACTCTTCCAATGATGACACTTTTACAAATGGATCTTTTACAACTTTACAATGATGATTGTTGGCCTTGACAATTCTTCACAATATACCGATGGTTGTCATATCTTCAAAGGATATCCTGCTTCAATCCTTCCTCTGATTTGATACTTCAACTCTTGAATGCTCGCTTGATGTTCTCCTTGAATCTTGTCATGTCTTCACAACTGTAGGTGATGTGGATGATTTGTTCTTGGAGAAGGTCCACACTTGCAAATAAGACGTATCCAAGTGAAACCCCAACCTCAAAAATTAAAATGTAAATATCTTATGCCCAAATAATTACCTTTCCCTCCAACAAATTATTAATGCAAGGATACTTAAAACTCATGTGAATCCTGAAAGGCCAGAAAAAAAAACTATGCAAAACTCCCCTAAATATCAATGAAGCCTTAGCAGTGAATATACTGAAGGACAATACAACAATGAACCTGTATGCAATAAATACTATAAGAATTGTTGCTAAACTAAAGCACAAAAAAAGGACCTACCTTGATACAATTTGGAATGCTAAAATGATCTTCTTATCTGCATAGATTTGGTCAAATACAAACACAATATGAAATAATAAATGCAAACAAACTTACCTTATCTCTAAAATATGTTGCAAAATGGACGTCTGAAGCATTGTCTATGTCACAAATACAATCCCTAACTTGTCACTGTCATAAGCTTGAAATGTGTTGCAGTAAAGATGCCCTTATGTTATGCCAAAAAATGATATATCCAAGATATCGGTTGAAGCCTTAATGTAAATAGTCATTGTTTTTTTCTAGATTTTAGATCCTTGAGTGATTTGTTTTCTAGTAATTTTATTCCATAAATGAAGACCAAAAGGCACAACACCTTATTTTTTTTGTGTGCCAATACACTATATACTCCCACAAAAAATTTGTTCTTTTTTGACAAATAGACCTGTAATGACAACAAATTTATGGCAACACTCTATACAGAACCCTTGCTCTTCCTTTAATGCAAACCTGAAATAACATCGAGCCATAAATATTGAGAATCGTATCTCAAACAGTCCTAAGAGGTCATTTAATCCTTTGTTGTACACAAGAGAATTCCCTATGATGAAACAAACCTCCGAACAACTCACAATGTCATACCTTATCCTCAATAGAATTCTACGTTAGAATCCCAAAGGTTAGCAAAAAATATTTCAGAGCTAGCCTTTTAAAATTTTCGTTCAAGTGCATGTTTCTGAGAAAATGCATAGGCCTCTTTTTATAGTCAAAGGATGAATGTTAGGGGGCATTATTGAGGTAGATGTTGGAGAGAAAATATGGCCTCCATAATTATTGGATAGGGCTTCGTTATAATCTTTTATTTGTTTTTTTTTATAATAAAATTAATTTAATTTCATAGTTTTTGATAAATTGTTTGTTTAAGCTCTAAGGAATTTGTACACTAACTGTTTTTGGTGTGGTTTTAGGTGACACATGAGTGTATTAAGTCAATGATTGGTTCACTAGCTTTGGATTTTCAAGTTATTCAACTTATACCAGGCGATATTACGGTGCGAATCCCTATCATATATTCACAGCCGTTGGTGAATAAGATGATGTCTCAACCCCTGGGGTTTTAGCCCACTAATGAGGGTTTCCAACTTTAAATGCAAATAAATCTCAAACAGTGAAGAATTAGGAGGCATACCATCTATCACCGGAAACATTTCGATGAGTAGAATCCATCAAGAAGATCTTTGATCAAAAATAATATTAGTTGTCAATTAAAAATTCCCTTGCAAGATCAAGGTAGCCCCTGGTGCTTCTTGGGTTCACATCAATGACAACCATTGATAAAAAATCTCCCCCTTTGGAGTTGATGGCAACACAAGTACTCCCCTTACGATCATGACACCTCTTCCTACTACCTTCTCTCCCCCTTTGTCGTCAATGGCAAAGGGTAACTCCCCCTGAAAATCAACCATCCTACGGACCTGTACACACCTCCACTCCCCCTTTCTACTCGACTACATAAGAGAAAGATTCTAATCAAAAATTGGGAGAATCTAAAGGTTTTGGTGAAGATAATCAAATGCTTCACAATGTAATGGTTTGGTAAAGATGTCAGCAATTGTTCCTTTGTGCCAACATATTCAAGCTTGATATTCTTTTCGGTGACCTACTCTCTAACAAAATGATATTTAATCGAAATGTGCTTCATTTTGAAATGAATCACAGGATTCTTGGAGATACTGATGGCATTGGTGTTATCGAAAAGTATGGGAATAGTCTCATCAAAATTGACTTGAATATTTTGCAAAGTTTGCTTCATTCGAAGAACTTAAGTACAACAAGCTACAACAACGACATATTTTCCTTCTACTATGGATAACGAAATTGAAGACTTGTTTTTACTTAACCATGAAACAAGACAACCACATATATATAATGCTACTCCACTGGTACTCTTATGATCATCAACACTTACTGCCTAATCTGCATCTATATAAGCTTTGATAACCATATCATTTCCTTTGGGATATCATGGACCATATGATGTTGTGCCCTTAAGATACCGAATAATTCTTTTCATAGCAATAATCTGAGATTCTTTTGGTACGGTGTGGAATCTTTCTATTTGTCCAATTGCCTACATTACATCAGGATGGGTGGCTCCCACATATAGGATACTACCAATCATGGATTTATACAACCTTTGGTCCACATCCGTTGACAAATATTTTAAGCTTAACTTGAAACCTATTATCATCGGGGTATGTACTAGCTTGCAATCTTCCATTTGGACTTTTCTGAGCATTTCTTTGATGTACTTGGTTTGATATATGAATATTCCGTTTTCCTGCTGAGAAATTTGAATCTCCAAAAAGTATGTCATCTCACCAAGCATAGACATTTCAAACTCACTTTGCATTTTTGTGGCAAAGTCTTTACTTAATCTGTCATCACTGCCTCTAAAGATTATATCATCCACATATACCTCAATAATTGTTAGGTTATCTTGATACACTTTTGTATAGAGATTGTTGTCAACTCTTTCTTTCTTGAATCCTTGTTAATGTATATACCTATCAAGGCGAACATACCAAGGCCTAGGAGATTGCTTGAGACCATATACTACCTTCTTTATTATGAAAACATATTTTTCTTTATTCACCATTTAGAAAGGCCAACTTAACATCCATTTTGTAGAATTTTATTTTTCTCGAGCATGCATATGTGAGAAACATCCTGATAGCTTCCATTATGGCAATGGGAGAAAATGTTTCTTCAAAATCGATTCCTTCAACTTGGGCATATCCTTTGTAGATTAATCTTTATTTATTCTTGGTAACCTTTCCATCATCATTCAATTTATTTCTGAAGACCCATTTAATTTCAATAACATATTTATCCTTTGTTCATGGAACCAATTCCCAAGTGTTGATCTTCTCAATTGATCCAGTTCTTCATTCGTAGCTGCTACCCAGTGTTAATTTTGACTAGCTTCCTGAAAATTGCTAGGCTCAAAAGTCGCTAAAAGGGAAAAATGGGCTTATTGTGATAAATGAATTTGTTGACTTCTTTTGGTTCCAATTCCTTCATTTATGTTGCTGATGACCTGATTTGATGAATGATTCTTTTGATACCATTCTTTTGAAACTTTTGGAGAAACTTCTGTACATCCTGCTGATCATTTCTTATTTCTTCTTGGTTGGCTGATGTTTCCGTATTTGATTGGTCTTGTTATAGAGCTTCTTCTTCATTCTTCATAGATTCTACCCAAAGCCCCTGATATTTTCTTAAAGAGACGATCTCATTCTTATCCTTTAGAACACAATCTTCGTTAAAAGTAACATTTATACTTTCAACTATTTGTTTTTGTCTCAGATTGTAGCATCTATAAGCCTTTCTTTTGTGTGAATAACAAACGAAAATACATTTTTCAATACGGGATTAGAACTTGCCCAATTTTTGGTCTTCTCTTTGGATGTAGTATTTACTTCCAAATATTTTGAAGTATGTGACATTAGTCGGTCTTCCTTTCCATAGTTTGTATGGATTCATGTTACAGTTGTTCTTAAGAAGGACTCTCTTTATAATGAATACAGGAGTAACAATTTCTTAAACCCACAATTTATCATCTAATTTTGAGTGTTTTAACATGGTTCTAGCTATTTCCTATACGGTTCTGTTTTTTCTTTCTGCTACTCCATTCTGGTGTGGTGTTCTAGCTGTTGAGAATTGCCTTTTAATTCCATTTTCATCATAGTATTGCTGAAATTATTTGGATGTGAATTATCTGACATTATCTGATCTTAGAAATTTGATCTTCAAATCTGTTTCATTTTCAACCAATTCCTTGTAGATTTTGAAACATTTGAATGACTCATACTTTTTCTTCAGGAAACTCATGACTGTCATTCTGCTGTAATCATCTATCATTAACGTAAAGTATAATTCACCATCTAAGGCTTTGTTCTCATAGGACCACATAGATCAGTGTGTATTAATTCCAATGGACATGACGCAAAATGTTCCTTTT
Organism: Pinus tabuliformis; assembly: GCA_031772625.1. Lineage (NCBI taxonomy): Eukaryota > Viridiplantae > Streptophyta > Pinopsida > Pinales > Pinaceae > Pinus > Pinus tabuliformis. Next base: position 663,154,200 of record CM062808.1, read on the forward strand.
TCTTGAACTCAACTTTTGTTTGTTTTCCGTGCTGACAAGCTTCACAAATCATATTGGTAGGTTTTGAGATTTTTGGCATTTCTCTAACTGGTTATTTTTTCTTGATCTATGTCCCATTCCTTTGTGCCATAACCAACTCTCATCTTCTTTTTCCAAGAAACATGCTTTAGGTGTCTCATCTAAAATATATATGTCGTTTGGAACTATCCTTTTTGTAGCCACAATTTTATCAAACTTGCCTTTCCTGATTTCACATTTCTCCGAGTTGAATAACATCATGTGTCCTTGATCGCATGTTTTTCCAGCACTAAGAAGATTTTGATTCATATTTTCAACCAGCATCACATCCTTTTCTAATGCATCCTTACTTCCAAGAGTGACCATACCTGATCCTATGACGTTTCAAGACCCATCATTTCCAAAGGACATTGTTCCATCCTTATTTTCTTTCAAGGATATGAACTTATTTCTATCTCCAATCATATGCGTTGAGAAACCATTGTCAACATACCATACGTTTATGTTTCTTTGAGCCTTGAGAGTGTGAACACACCTTTCAGTCTTCCTTTTCCATACTTGTTCATTCTGATTTTGGTGGCAAGGTTCTCAGGATCTTTCAAACAAAATTTTTTGTTTCAACAGGTTATCCCAAACCTTCCAATATATTTTTTGTTTCCTCAACATGCTAAAAGTGTGCAAAATTTTTTGTTTCAACAGGTTATCCCAAACCTTCCAATATATTTTTTGTTTCCTCAACATGCTAAAAGTGTGCATCAATACCTTCATATTCCCTCATTTGGAGTTGCTAAAATTTTTGCTTGAAAATTTGAAGCTTTGCTTCTTTCACCTTTGAGTCACATGCATATATAATTTCAGGCTTTCCACATACCTCTTTAGCAGTTTTGCAACTCAATACCTTAAGATAAATAGATTCGATAAGCCCACTGATAATAAGATCTTTATCCTTTTCATCATATACCATATTTTCCTTACCTTGCTCATCTTGGGTCGGTGTGAAGCCTTTGTCAACGATTTCCCATACTTTGTATCCTTGCGCCAGCAAATGAACCTGCATTCTTCCACTCCAAAGTGCATAGTTATTTCCATTGAATAGAGGAACTCTATTCTTAGTATACTTCGTGATATCCTTCTATTTGTTAGACTTCTATTAAAGTAACCAAGCTCTGATACCAATTGTTGGAAATACTGGGGGGGTTGAATCAATATTTCTTAGCAATTATCACTTTTTAAATCTTTCAGAGCATTAGTTAATATTCAATTATTATTAATGTTTATGCAGTAAAAATAGTAAACAATATAACCCAATAGGCACAATAATTTAGGTGGAAAACCCCCTCTATGTTAAAAATCACCGAACACTTTTCTAATAAATTCTTTAATCTCCAGCCCCAACTAAAATGAAAGTTACAACTTCTTAGAATTCTAGAAAAGAATTCTTCTCCAGCTCCCACTAGAAGGACAACCCAATGCCTTGGTTTCTTCAGTAGGTAACTGAATGGATGCCCCAACATCCTTGACCGACCTACCACCATGAAGTTTTCACAAGCTCTAACCTATAGGAGACTTCATGCACCTACCTAGAACCTCCCTACCACACTATAATGAATGAAATGAGACAAGAGTATGGATTCCCATACCAAGGACAATGATCCACAATACAATATGATTTACAATTATTTTGATCGAACACCCAATCACAATATGACCTGCAACCCAACCATGAAAACATCCCAACAGAGACTCCTATACCTCCCAAGAATGCCTTTTTGACTCTAGGCGAGTTGACTATTTTACAATAATGACTCTTCCAATGATGACACTTTTACAAATGACTCTTTCACAACTTTACAATGATGACTCTTGGCCTTGACACTTCTTCAAAATATACAGATGGTTTTCATGTCTTCAAAGGATGTCTCGCTATAATGCTTCCTTTGATTTTATTGGACACCTAATCCTCTAAGGGTTGGTGTGGAAACTAAATAATCTAAGGAAGTCCAAGAGACCTTGGAATATGAAACCAAAGGTCATGTGAATGTACTATAAATGTATATCATTGTCAATAATAGATACACTCATGTTTATCATTTACACTTGGTGTTGGCAATGTGTGTGTCTGAACATGTTATCAGAGCAGGTTCCTTCCTGCCCTGCTCAAATTTGAATCGCTAGTTTTATGGTGTAGTGATTTTCGGTGTTTCTCTATTTTGTACATAATTATCTCTTTGTCAGCTACTTCCTTGCACTATCTACAGTCTTGAAATAAAAAAAAAAAAAATGTTGGTCTCTTTCATGATTTATTGATTCTCTGTTTCCTTGATTCCCAGCTAACTCTGCTGCATGCAGTACTGATAAAATAAAAGGAAATGATCCTAGCATTAGTTCACTCCTGTTCAAGTCACCTACTTTGACCATTGAAGTTCTCTGAATTTTGAAGTTCAGGGGCAATGGTATTTCTAGTATGTACGGTGGTCAAAAATCCCATATGGAGAATCTCTTGTAATAGTTAATGTTGAATGGTTACAAACAGTCATACCACGTTCTCCCGTCATTCGCACCGTTTGAGTATTTGAGTAGAGCTCTACTCCGGAAACTCAACTGTGGTTCTTTACTTCATTAACTATATGGAGTGAAGGGAAGATGTCGACAATCCAGACATTGGAATTTACGGTTACTAGTCACGTTGCTCTACAAAATTGTTGCGTTTGATTCTGCCAGTATTGAGGGGAAAATCTACCTCTTCCTTCCAATTTTTGGACTTCTGCATATGGGTTATCATGCTCACCGATAAAGGTTTTGTCCCCAAAAAATTGGATCCAACAGATAGGAGGGTTCCAGTACATGTCAATTTGATCAGGAGGGATGAAGACTGTCCTATCCTAGATCCAACATATGTGCCTTTTCAAGGTTTAGGCAGAACACTCGATAGCTCCAACTCACCAGCTCCTGAGCTCAACCCCCCTTCAATAGTACAACCAACTACTAGTCAGCATTCAGAAGGTCTCACAGTGGATGATTCTAAGCCATCTACATCTATTCAACTTTGCTTATCTGACGGGACACGCATGGTGGCTCGCTTCAATCACCATCACACAATTACTGATATATGAGCATTCATTGATGATGCAAGGCATGGAAGTGCTACAACGTATCAACTGCAAGAAATGGGTTTCCCTGCAAAACCATTGAATGATATGACGCAGACCATATAAGAAGTAGGACTAATCAATTCTGTTGTAATACATAAATTTCATTTTGTTAGTCTCATTAAGGAAAACTTGAAGATTTTGACATAATGGCACATCATGATTACTATCTTGGTTATTAAATCCTTGTAAAGGTTTTGTTTCTAAGTCGAAAGGGAATTCTTTCCCAAGAATGGCGATCTCTGGTGAAGTTTGGTTCTTCTTCTTGGTGGTGTGTAGAGGATTTCGATTTGTGACTGTTGGAGTTTGGGGCTCATGGAATGGAAGAAAACAACAAAAAATTGGAGGTGTGAAAGAATGTTGTTTGGATAAGAATTGTTAATGAGTTGTAATTCTTTGGGCAAAACTCTTCTCCAAAACAACAAATTCATGGAGATTAGAGGAGAAGTGGAAGAGGTATATCCATGTATGTAGCCATTTTTTATATAAATTCTTTTCTATGTGGTGCATTGTTATAGAGAGGATGAGTGGGCATCACGTCCCATCGAGATAACATGTTGGCCCTATGGTGTTGTGATATGTCGAGGTTGGATTATTCATAGGTATCTCATATTTATTCAAAGGTAACAAATATTGATTTAGAGCCAAGCAATGCTCAAAATCATTTTCTTGCATATTGTTAAAATGGAGGAAGCTTTCAAAATAAGTATGTGCGATCTATGTAACCAGATTAGATACTGACCTATTTCTTGTTTTGAGTCTCATCATTTGTGAATGCACAATATACTTCTCCTTGTATATGAATGCAACCAACCATTATTGCGTGTGGATTTGGAGAATAATTGTAGAGTTAAAATCTTGCTTTTGGTTCATTCCTCAAGGAAGAATATCACTTCATTGTTGTAGTTTTCTGGGAGAACAAAGTTTGAGAATACCTTGCAGTGACATTGGTTCATAGTTGCGAACAAATTTTAAAGTGTAAGTTTGACATTGGAGAAAATGACTCAAATTGGTGAAGTATTAGAGTTCTTGAAAATTCTGATTTTCTGATGAAACATTCCAAAATAGCAAAGGCTCTCTCTTAGAAATTCAGACTTGTCTACAATATGCACAAGAACATATTGATTTTTTGCAGCTTGAATCTCAACTACACTAGGAAGAATTACAGCAGTGGAGTCATCATTCTGAACCTTTTTTTGTTAAGAAGATTGAAACAGATTCCCACAAATAGCAAGACAATAATGTTACAATTGATTCAGATCCAATGCCCGATAAAGCAACAGAGTTACAAGTAGATGCAGAAGTTCAGTTTTCACTTCCCAAGCCCATCATCAGACCTTGGGAAGAGCTTGTCCATAACAAGCACAGAACAGGTCTTAGATATGATAAGGAGTTTCCCTTTCATATTCTAGATTACTCAAATCCCATTCAATTTCAAAGTGCTAGATTCCTTCATGACATTCCAGCTTTAGCTCTTCCAGATTCTACTCCTCATTCACATAAGCCACAACAAGTTGTTAAATGCCAATACTGTGACCGAGTTAACCATATGAAAGATCATTGTTTTGATCTTCATCCATGTAAGCACTATCATAAAACCAGTCATTCTTAAACTGGATGCTTCAGAAACAAACATGTTGCAAGAACAAAGATTCATATTGGATGGATCACTTCTTGGTAATGGGCTTCAATAGCCAAGAATATATTTCACTAATACAATAGGATTTGTTCTCGGATATGGAAATGTCTTGCGGTTGAGATCTCTTCATCTTCTCACCTTGTATCTGATAGGGGGGAAGTGATGGTCATCTACAAGCCAGATTCAGAGTTGTATCTAGAGACAAATATGCCACTGAGCATGCCTTCAGTCGGTGATACCTCTTCAAAGAATTGGGGACACTTCCTCTAGCAGAAGACTTCAAATTCTTGCTAGTTTTGGAAGAGTTCCAGGAATTGCATTAATCATTCTAGAGCTGTTAGTCATCCTTAAACCATCACAGGCTGAGACCTCCCTTTTCAGGTTGAGGTTCTCCCTTTTATGCGAGGTGATACCTCCCTTTATTGGTTGAATGTTTCCCTCTTCAAAACATTAGGAGCACTTCCTCTAGCAGAAGACCTGAGCTTCTTGTCAGACTTGGAAGAGTTCTAGGAACTGCACTAAGCATTCCATTGTCGGTGGTCATCCTTAAACCACCTCCCTTATAACAACATTTCAGAGAGCACATTCATCCTAGTGCTGCCATGCATTTTTTCACATTTTGTATTACAACTCTCTTCTTGGACCCATACATAATCCTTCAGATTAAGGGGGGGAATGTTGGACACTTAATCCTCTAAGGGTTGGTGTGGAAGATGAATAGTCTCAAGAAGTCCAAGAGACCTTGGAATATAAAATCAAAGGTCATGTGACTGTATAATAAATGTATATCACTATCAATAATAGATACACTCATGTTTATCATTTACACTTTGTGTTTGCAATGTATGTGTCTTAACAAATTTTATACTTCAGATCTTGAATGCTCTCTTGATGATGTCCTTGAATCTTCTCATCTCTTCACAACTGTAGGTGATGTGGATGAATTTTTCATGGAGAAGGTCTACACCTACAAATAAGACGTATTCAAACAAAACCCCAACCTCAAAAATTAAAATTTAAATACCTTTTGCCGAAATACTTACCTTTACCTGCAACAAATGATTAATGCAAGAATACCTAAAACTCATGTGAATCCTGAAAGGCCAAAAAAAATTCTATACAAAACTCCCCTAAATATCAATGAAGACTTAGGAGTTTATAGTACGAAAGGACTAGAACAATAGACTTGTCTACAATAAATACTATAAAAATGGTTATTAAACTAAAGCACAAAATAAAGAACTTACCTTGATACAATTTGAAATGCTAAACTAATCTTATTATCAGCAAAGATTTGGTCAAATACAAATATAGTATGAAATAATAAATGCAAACAAACTTACCTTATCTCTAAAATATGATGCAAAAGGGACGTATGAAGTATTGTCTATGTCACAGATACAAGCCCTAACCTAGCACTGTCATAAGCTTGAAATGTGTTGCAGTAATGATTCCCTTATCTTATGCCAAAAGATGATACATCCAAGGTATCGGTCGAAGCCTTAATGTAAATATTCATTATTTTTTTCTAGATTTCAGATCTGTGAGTAATTTTGTTTTGTAGTAATGTTATTCCTTAGATGGAGACCAAAAGTTACGATACAAATTAATTTTATTGTGTGCCAATACACTATATACTCCCATGAAAACTTCACTCTTCTTTGACAAATAGACATGCAATGACAAAAATTTTGTGCCAACAATCTATACCAAACCCTCGCTCTTCCTTTAATGCAGACTTAAAATAACAATGAGCCACAAATATTGAGAATCATATCTCAAACAGTCCTAAGAGGTCATTTAATCCTTCGTTGTCCACAATAGAATTCCCTATTCTGAAATGAACCTCCAAACAACTCACAATGTCATAACTTATCCTCAATAGAATTCTGTGTTAGTAGCCCAAAGGTCAGCAAAAAATATTTTAGAGCTAGCCTTTTAAAATTTTCGTTCAAGTTCATGTTTCTGGGAAAAGGCATAGACCTCCTTTTATAGTCAAAGGATGAACGTCAGGGGGCATTATTGAGGTAGAGGTTGGAGAGAAAATATGGGCTCCATAATTATTGCGTAGGGCTTCATTTTAATTTTCTATTCGTTATTTCTTTTAATAAAATTAATTTAATTTAATAGTTTTTTATAAATTGTTTGTTTAAGCTCTAAGGAAATTGTACACTAACCCTTTTTGGTGTTGTTGTAGGTGACACATGAGTGTATTAAGTAAATGATTGGTTCACTATCTTTGGATTTTCAAGTTATTCAACTTATGTGAGGTGAGATTACAATGAGAATCTCTGTCATATATTGACAATCATTGGTTAATAAGTTGATGTATCAACCACTCGAGTTTTAGCCCACTAATTTGGGTGTCTAACTTCGAATTCAAATAACTCTCAAACTGTGAGGAATTGGTAAGCGTACCATATATCAACAGAAACACCTCAACGAGTAGAATCCATCAAGAAGATATTTGATGTAAAATAATATGAGTTGTCAAGTAAAAATTTCCTTGCAAGGTCGGGGTAGCCCCTAGTGCTTCTTGGGTTGAGATCAATGACAGCCATTGAAAAATATAATCTATCACGGGATTCACTCCTTCTTTAGATTGGACTCTCTAATTCCAGCTTCGATTGCCAAAATTAGAACTTGCATAGTCAGATAACACAACCCAAGAAACTACGAGATCTATGCAATATCATCTATATACTCTATTCAATTTGTCAGCATGGTATTGAAATATATCAAATAACAACATCACATATAGGAAAACGAAGAATTATTTTCATTAAGATAAATGGAAGGAGTTTACAACCATAAATATGTGTTGATCTTCTAAAGGAGCTCCTCCAGGCTGACTTGTACTTTCTTTGCCACAATGTGCACCTCTAATCACCCTAAATGCATGAAATTAAACCTCTCACCACAAAAACATAAGGGTAGAATCACTCTCTCAAACCCAACCCGTTGCATATAGAAGGTTGTAAATATATAGAGGAGTGGGGTAAGTTGGAGTTCTTATCCAATTACTAATTTAAGGTTTTAGATCAACCTTTTATGGGAGGATGGGATCAAAGGATAAGGGATGTAAACTCCAACGTAGGATAATATAGGATTTGCATGTTTTATCTGAGGTAAATGATTGTAACAAATTCTAGAATCTTCTGGAGAAGGAGGATTCCCAAAATTCTCTCTTTTTTTCTGAACTTCTAGAACCAACGAAGGTGCAAAGGGGATCAATTTGCAGGTGATCAATGTAGGCCATGGTGGAGAAACCTATAGGTGAACATTTTCCAATAGGAGATCAGTGTGCATTGGTCCTATAACTAGCTCAGATGATGCAGTTTAGTGTATAAACTCTGGGAAATGAAAGAAACATGCCTAGGGCTTTGTGCAAGATGATGAAAAGTGGGAATATGATATTGATTGATCCCGCTAGGAGGTCCATTGATCCTGATGTGACCAAATGGCCTATAACATAGTACCCCCTAAAGAACAAAGTCAGAAATGATGACTGATGAGTGAAGTGATTTACCTTGTGACAAGTAGGGATCAAGAACAATCGACGAGATTCATCTGTTACAATACATTTTCATCATGGCATATTTGCTGTTGAGGAAGGCATACGCATATTCAACACATAAGCTAACATAACATGAACAATGATCAAAATATGTGTCCACAGATGACAACTAGTGGACCAATGACTGGATGATTGTCTCTATGATCATGGCCATCATGCATTGTGATCTATGTATAACTCCAAAAATTGCATCCTGGATGGATGAAACTAGGTCTAGGGTATTTTATCTCCTTCACGCAAACAACCAATGTATGAGTCTAACCATGTGAATCAATGATATGAGGTCGAACATAGTAGAAACCATATGATTATCGGCCGATGATGTAAGTTTTTAGCAGACACGAGAGAAACCACCAATGATGTTAATGACTCTCATGATAGTACAGTACAATCCATATGGTGTGAATAAATGAGTTGATTTCAAACACCACACATAGTCTTTCATTTGGATGTCATTTATCTAAACCTATCACCGAGATTGAGGAAACTTTTCATTGACGTATGCAAGCACCAAGGTACCAAATGGTGTTTCTAAGTCAACTTCTTGGACAATGTGTTGATGTCGACAAGAAGAAACCTGTCTCAGGAGGGCCTTGATGTATTCCCCATCAATGACACAAAATAGATATCATTATTGAGATAGAATGATCAAAATGATGTTGATATGGAACTGGACCAGGAAAGGAAAACATGGAATGAGGGCTTAAGAGTATTGTAACGAATATGAATTGAATGAATTCTCTTAAACACACTAGCGACATTGAATGCCATTGGAAACATTGATACAAAATTGAAATGGAAGCTTTAAAAATGGTATGATAACCAAAAGACAATCAAATCACCCAACCCAACAGCCACAGAGATGTAGTGGAAAAGTGTCGTGTTCAAGAGGGACTCACTACCATTAGAAAATGTAATAATCTATTTTCCCAATTTCCTAACCATACTCGTGAGTACCTCTTTATTTGTTAACAAAATTGAAGATGATAACATATGCTTGATCTATAAGTTCACCCTTCAGATGAATCCCTTCGAGTATGTTTAACGAACCCTGAGAAGTACTGGTTGATCCTTGTCATGTTCGACAAGTCTATCATTGTTTGATGTTTTAATGAGTTTAGCAAAGGTAAAACTCGACATATTTTTAATGTTTGAGGAGTTTGAAAAAGAGGCGAAAAAGGAAACTCCAAATGTCCCTTTTCATAGATAGTATCTTAAGTCTAAAAAGGTGGAAAACAATACTCAAGAGAACCTCTTAGCCATGTTCGAATAAGGTTTTCATTTTTTGTAAATATTATATCTAATTCCAGAAAAGGGTAAAACTTATACCTAGTAGGCGTATCTTCATTTACTTTTACAAGTTTGAAAATACAAGTGTTCAACCATATTTTCATGTTTTAGTAGTCTGAAAAGAGTTGAAAGAGGACTCCAGGGAGTTCCTTTTTTGTAGGTTTACAGAGCCCAAATAATAGATAGAAACATACTCCTTATTGGCCCTAAATTTTGGTCATTTTTTCCTATCCTAAATCCATCTGTTTACCACCATATTCCATGATATTTCACCTATATATGCCTCATTCTATTCCTATTTTTCATATTCAGTTAACTAAATTAAGTTTTTCAACTTTTGAAAATTTTTGTAAAAATTGGGTTTTAAGAGTAAATTTGGACGGCATTAAAAATTCCCGTAATAGATCCATTAAGGTCATATATGTTGGACACATTGGTGAGATCTGAGCACATATTTGGAAATATTGTGAACCACAGATGAAGAAACACCTATTGGTTTAGTGAAACTGAGCAAAAATAGGCCCAGTCAACGCTGGTCAAACTTGACCTGTCATTTAGGAATCCCTAGTAAAAAGGGGCAAATTTATTATTTTGTGGGATTTTTCTTGATTTTGTGAACTAGAGTTGATGCATTCGACTTTTATGGATGGATTAGGATTGATAAGGCTATTAGGGCCATTATAACAAAGTTTGTTTATGATTTTCTTATTTAAACAGAGTTTATGGAGCATTCAAAGTAGTGGAAGTGTGTAATTTTGTATTAAGACTATTGGAGACTTTTGAGATAACTTGAAGAATCATTTTCTAATGTTCTATTTTCTGTTCATGATGTGGATTCCTTATTAAGTTAGTTTTAGCAGAAGAGTTATTCAAGCGTACAAGGCAAGGTTGGAGGGCCCCCATACCAAGCTAAGTACACTTTGGTTAAATTTTGTATAAAATAACATAGTTTTGTTCAGTATTTCTTGTTTCAGTTTTATGATTTAGTTACTTAGATGTGTTATGATTTTTGTATGATTTTTGGATGGTTTTGGTTCAAAATCTAATTTTCATATGAAAGGACAACCAAGGATTCAAGTAAAATTCTCTTGCTATCAAATTATGAATCACAACTAAAAATCATGCTTTTGCATTTCTTGAATTGTTTCTTGAATTTAGATTTATGATTTGATGCAATGGTAATGTTGTTGGAGTACAAATGTGAGGAAGGACAACCATGACCTCCTAAGTTAGGAGCCTCTTCTCTTGCTTCCTACACATCACAAATTGTTGCTCTTTAGTTTCTCTTCTTGAGTACAGTATTGTGGGGAAGGACAACTAGGAAATCCTAAGTTAGGAGCCCCTTCCTTCGCTTACTACATCTTGAATCAGAGGCTTTTTAGTTTCTTTAAACTTAAAACTTATTTGTAATATGCATTTCATTTAACCTTTGAGCATTTCCTTCCAAAATTAACTTTACCTGAAATCCATAAAATTTGGATGTGCTTCCTAGTCTATGAACCTGGATTGATAAGTAAAACATCTTCGTTAGTTTACTTAGTAAATTAACTTGACATTTTTGGGGCTATTTCCGGGGAAGCATATTCAGATTTAATAAAAATAGGAATATCATTTAGAAAACATAAAAAGAAATATATAAAAGCAAAAACATAAAAAAATTAGGATTTTTCATTATGGTCATTTATGCATAGACAAAGAGATGAAAATGGAAGATATAGAAAACAAAACCCCCCAATTACTAAAATATTGGTATAAGAATGACTACCTCCATTCGAATTAACTACACCAATTGATGGAAAACCAACTTCGAAAGAGTTAGAGGAAAAACAACGTTCATCACAAAGGTTAACACATTTTGAAAGACAAACTTAGTTATCTTATGAAGTAAAGAGAAAACAAAAATAAACAGAAACATATTCCATAGGAAAACAAAGAGAGACAAGAAAACCAATTGATCAACCTAATATTGAACAAATAGATTAGCCTATCTTTGAAACCATTTCTGAACAAGCAAAACAAGTTGAAAATACACAATCTCAATTTGTTACTGAAACATTTGAAACTACTAAAAAATATATGGCAGAAGAAGGGTAAGGATATAACATCGCAATACTCACTCCAGAACATTAAATGTTACAATATGAAAAGAAACAAAAAGAATGGCAAAGAAAAAGGGAAGAAGAGACAAGAAGCAAAGAAGAAAGGAAAAGAGAAGAAGATGCCAAAAGAGAATATGATCATAAGAGAAGACAAGATGCAAAAATAGAGAATTATGAAGAAGCTACTTTTGGATTCCCAATTTTAGATGCTAGGGAAATTCTTGGAGAAGAGGTAAAAATGAAGAATATTCCACCTTCGATTTTACCAAATTTCTATGGAATGTCTTCTAAATATCCTGATTCATTCATGTTTGAATTTGATATCTTATGTCGTACTTATGGTTATATTGATGATACACCTAAGCTTCATCTTTTTCCTGCTACTCTTAAAGCAGTTGCATTAAAATGGTTTATGGGATTAGGATAACACACTATTACTTCTTAGGAAGACATGAGGAAATTTTTTCTTAAGAAATATCAAGCCTATTGTAGGCCTAGAGATTCAAAAGAAGATATTCTTCAGATGTCTCAACAAGAAGTTGAGAGTTTGGAAGAATACTTAGAACAATTTCTTTACAACTTAGAAAATTCCAAACAACATTCTCTTAATCCTTATACCATTAGAACAATTTTTCTTAAAGGAATACGAGATGAGTATCTTGATATTCTCAATCTGATGGGTAAAGGACATATTTCATACTTACCATTCGATGAAATTATTGAATTATGTCAGAAGCATTCTAAAGGTAGAGCCAAAATAGGAAAAAGAGATAACTTCAAGAGCTTCTAAATCAACAATAGGAGTAACAATAGTAGAAATAGGGATTTTGTTAGAAAACTTTAAAACTGATATTTCGAAGAGCTTAGGAGCACAGATTGATGTATTGAAAGCAAAGAAAAAACAAGAAGAAGAAGAAAAATACTATCAATCTTTTGTCCTAAGTGTGGAAAGAAGCATCCTTTAGGAGAACATCCTTTGGACAATATACATGTTTGTGGGCGTTGTACACAAAATCATGTCACAGATTATTCTCCAACATTAAAAGAGTTGCAAGCATGCCAACAAGAAGAAAATCAATGATTTTATTATATGGCACCAAAAAGAGCTTGACAACCACGTTTTGCAGGTACATCTCAACAGCTTCCTCAACAAACTCCTTATAATTTTTAGTATCAAAATTCATGGAATGCTCCTATGCCATGGTAGGTTTGGCCTCCTTAGCAAAACCAAAACCAACCTTCACAAAGTTGGTGAGGATATGATTATGGAGCCCAACCTTCCTAACAATTTTACCCTCAACAACCATATTAACAACAATATCAATCTTATCCTCGATAGCCATATCCTCAACAACCATTTCCATATAAATAATGTCAACAGTCAAATCCATTCACACAATAATCAATTCCTGCACTAACTCAACCTCAGCAACTTCAGATACCATCTAAGCAACCACCACCCATACCAACTCAATTGCAAGCTCATCCAGTAGAAAATTTGAGTAATAGAGTTGAACGACTAGTATATAATGTGGAAGAAACAACATTATTTCTTACATATTCTATTCTTCCTATTCAAGACATCCACTTAAGGTCTGAAAAAGTTCTACAAAAATATTCTCCACCAATCATAGAAGAACAAATTGAAGAAGGAGAACAATCTATATAATCTAATCCAGATAATCAAATTCAGAAAAGTAAAACACCACCTTTCCCAGAAAGGAAAAGGTTAGTATAGGAGAAAAATTTAATTTCTCTTCCTGAATTTGATATTTTAGATGAATTAAATAATTATTATTTCAAAATTCCTTTGTTACAAGCTATTACAAATATTCCAATCTATACAAAAACAATCAAGGAATTATGTATTAAGAAAACTGGCAGAAATAAAAGAGATCCACCCACAATCCAAGTCATTGGCAAATTAGCTAGTCTCCTATTTGCAAAAACAACAATTGAAAAGGATATTGATCCTGGGATACCTATGGTTCCATTTTCAATCAATAAATTTTCAGTTCCTAAAACTTTAATTGATCTAGGAGCTCTTATAAATGTCATGACAACAGAAACTATGAAGTATTTAAAATTTCCAAATATCTGACCTACTATTACAATTTTAGAACTAGCATATATATCTAAAATTGTACCGAAAGGAATACTTGAGGACATGATTGTTTCTTTGGATTCATTGGAGTACCCTATAGACTTTCTAATCATGCAACCAAAAACAAATCTAGGAGGACATTGTTTAATTTTCAATAGACCATGGTTAGCCACAACAGATGCCTTCATTAGATGTAGATCAGGAAGCATGATCATAGCATATGGAGAAGAATGGAAACATATTACACTCTATCCTCCTGCTCAATCTCCTTATTTACTATCATGGCTTGATGACCAACAAGAATAAACTCAACCTATTTTAAGCATTAATCAAGCCTTTAATTTTAGAGAAGAAGAAGAAAATGAGGATTTAGTAGAACTTTTCATCTCAGAACCTGATATTTATGATCAACTATGAATAAGGAAATATGAAGCTGCAAATCATCTTTTAAATCATTCTTTTTAGGAAAATTTTACTATTCAATCATTATAGAATTAATTTGAAACAATTTTTCCTATCAACTCAATTACTAATTCTGAAAGAAAAACCATTGAAATCAATCCTAGAAATAATATAAATATTGGTAATAATATACAATCATCACAAGAACAATAGGTAATTGCATCGTTACATAAATATTCAAAATATTTTTCCGAGGACTATATAGACATGTAAGGAATCCATCCAAAAAGAAGCATCCATCACATTTACACAGACGAAACAATCAAACCAGTAAGACAACCACAAAGAAGAATGAATCCAATGATGAAGGAGATAGTGAAAGAGGAATTGCAGAAACTATTACTGGTAGGATTTTATCTACCCCAACTCTGATAGTCAATGGGTTTCTCCCTTAGTTGTGGTTCCTAAGAAAAATGGAAAATGGAGAATATGTGTAGACTATAGGGAACTGAATAAAGCAACATTGAAATATAATTTCCCACTACCATTCATTGATCAAGAACTAAACTCATTGGTAGGGAAAAAGTTATTTTCCTTTCTTGATTTATTTAATGATTATAATCAAATCAAGATAGAATTAGAGGATCAGCATAAAACTACAGTTACCTGTCCTTAAAGAAAATATGCTTATAATGTTTTACATTTTGGATTATGTAATGCACCTACTACATTTCAAAGAGCAGTCCTAGCTATCTTTGTAGATCTTATACATGAATGTGTTGAAGTCTACATGGATGAGTTTATTGTCTATGGAGGTACATTTGATGATTGTTTAAACAACCTTGAAAAACTTTTAAAGAGATGCATAGAGACAAACTTATCCCTTAGCAATGAGAAATGTTTTATGATGTTAACTGAAGGGATAGTGTTGAGACACGACATTTCTTCTTCTGGAATAAAGGTAGTCCCAACAAAGAAAGAATTCATTGTAGAATTAATGCCACCAATAACATAGGAATAAGTAGGAATTTTCTTGGGATATGCAGGCTATTATAGAATATTCATTGAAATATTCAACAAAATAGCTTTACCCTTGTTTAAATTACTTGCAAAATACATTGAGTTTCAATGGACTACATATTATCAAAATGTGTTTGAAAAACTGAAAGAAAAAATGTCTATATCACCCATTCTCAGAGGACCAAATTGGTCACGACCATTCTACATATCTACTGATGCATCAGATGTAGCTATAGGAGCATCTCTAGGACCAAAAAAATCATTTTAACTATGCCATTTATCTCATTAGAAAAAATATAACTCCGACATAATTAAACTATACAATAACTGAAAAAGAAATGTTAGTTGTTGTGCGTGCAGTCAATAAATTTAGGCATTATATAATAGGCTATCAAGTGTTTATTCATACAGATCATTCACCCATTAAATATTTAATGAAGAAAACAATTACCAATGGCAAAATTACTACATGGTTATTACTAATGAAATAATTCGATTTTACTATTCTAGATCGACCAGGAAAAGATAATCAAGTGGAAGATTTCCTGTCAAGACTTCATTCTCCTAGTGATATTATTCCTATTTCAGACAAATTTCCTGAAGAACATATATTTTCAATAACAACTAAAAACACATTCTTTTCAAATGTATCTAATTGTTTGTCATCTAGAATATTACCAACTCATTTCGCTAGCAAGCAAAAAAGGAAAATAATCATAGAGAGAGATAGATATAGTAGGGTCAATGGTGACCTCTTCTATACTATTCTTGATATTTTGATAAGAAAATGTGTAAGAGAAGATGAAATTATTGATATTCTAAAAGCATATCATGATGAACCATGTGGTGTCTGTTTTGCAGATAAACGAACATCGTACAAGCTGCTCAAGCTTAGCTACTACTGGCCAACAATTTTCAATGACTCAAAGGCCTATGTCAAAAGATGTGATAGTTGTCAAAGAACCTGTGGTATCTGATGAGATTCAACTGAAACCACAAATACTTATAGAACCATTTGAACAATGGGCTCTTGACTTTTGGGGACCTATTAGCCAACCTCCAAATGTAAAGAAGTACATCTTAGTGTGTAGACATTATGCTACAAAATGGGCAAAGGAAAAAGAAGTGGCATGTGCAACACAAGAAATAGTGGTTTCATTCCTCTTTGAATAAATATTTGTAAGAATTGGAGTTCCAAGACATATTGTTACAGACCAGGGATCACAGTTCACTTCTAAACTTGTTTGAGATCTTACAGAAAAATACAAAATCAAGCATAGAAAGTCTAATCCGTATCATCCTCAAGGAAATGGACAAGTAGAATCTACTAATAAGGTTCTGGAAAACATCATGACAAAGACAATGCAAATGAATAGAAAAAATTGGTCAGACAAATTAAAAGATGCATTATGGGCATACAGAATTAAGTGGAAAAATACTACTGGATTTAGTCCATATCAACTGGTATATGATAAAGAAGCTCTATTAGCAATCGAATTTCAAATTCATACATTTAAACTTGTCGCAAAATTGATATTGGACCTGTCAGAAGCCCAACAACAGAGAACTATGCAACTGAATGAACTAGATGAGATCAGGCAACAAGAAGTTGAGCATATATCACTAGTATAACATCAGAGAATCAAATGGCATGAAAAATTTATCAAAAACAAATTTTTTCATTAGGGAGAGTGGGCACTTCTTTTCGATTCGAAATACAAATATTTCAAAGCTAAGTACACTACTCATTGGCTTGGGCCATATGAGATAGAAGAAATATTTGACAATGGTGCAGTCAAGATCAAGACAATTGATAAGCCGCCATTTCGTTTCTAGTCAATGGTCATAGACTCTAAGTTTATAATACGCCTATTAATAATGAAGAATTTCTGAAGAGAGCCTTAGCAGAAAACAATATGAATTTATTGGAACAACATAATGATATGCCATTCTTACTTCCAAAACAAAGAATAAAAAAGTTAAAAAATAATAAAGGATATTGGTTGTGAAAATCTAGGATACTGGCACAATACAAACTCGAATTCATATAGGAAAACCAACTTGTTTGGCCAATATGAATTCTCTTCTATGTTTTTCAATTTAATTTTTGAAAATCATCCTCCGAAATTCAAAGACTTGAGGAAAAGTCTTAAGATCAGCAAGGAGGAAGATTCATAATTAACCAATAACTATGCAACTGGTTTAATGTCAAGCAGTTGTATTGCAGAAGGGACTTGAGACATCATAATCTATTTTTATCAGTAAGGGACCCAAACAAGATCAATGTCATATGTTATTGCTGAAGGGACCTGATTATCCATTTTAAAATCAACATCAAAGGGACCTGAGAAGTAGCTACAAGCATCTACAATCCAGCAAAATTATTCAGAAGAATTCATTTTGAGGTCAAAGTATCAACATCATTAGCAAAAGTTCAAGCGTTTACAAAAGAGCTAAGGTCATCATCAATAGAAGAAAAGAATTTACAATGAGCTATCAAGCGAAATGAAAGTACTGTAAGTTTAAAGTATTCTTAATGCCTTCGATTTTGAAATTTTTTCTAAAGATTGATAAACTAGTTTAGACTTGAATATGCAATACCCCTATCCATGTATATATCATCCTACATTATCCTACATTACCCTATATCCTACATAACCCTACATTATATAAATATACCTATTACATTATTCATTCATCCTATTACATTCATTAATCTTATTATAACCTTACATTCATCAACTCATCATTCACTCAACCACATTCGTTTGTAGTTTTGACCAAACTTTTTGGCCACATCTCCTTTTTGGGCATATTTTTTTTTTTTCCTCATGGAAAATTTCCTACAAAACAAGAAGGATTAGTTTCATATGCATACAAATCAAGAACGAAGAGAGTTAGTATCATTACAAATATACTTAACATCTTATTTCAAAGGGAATTTTATTTAAATGACCAAAGATTTTGGTCATTTCAAAACAAATCAATACATAAGTATATGTAAATGATGACAAAAAAAAAGGCAAGTATGCGAATGGATATGCAACATGCAATGCAAGTATAATGGATCTAAAAATGTTCAATGAACAAGAATAATGCATAATAAAGAAAGAATGCAATGAAAAAGTCATAGAATAGTCCTAATAGTGATGAGTACTGAAAGCTCTAAACTACAAGCAGTTATGAGCTATGATTCAACATTAACAAGAAATAAAACAAGTGTTGAGACATGTACAATGGACAACACTTTGTTACAAAGTAGTAATAAGAGTGTAAAATCACGATGCAAGTTATGTACAAAGTTTAAACAAGTGGCAAGCTACGTACAAAAGGGAATAAAGTTATATCATGCACATAAAACCACGATGCATCAAATAAAACAAGTGGCAGCCAAAGGTACAAGTGACAGGATGAATAGCTATTCAAATAAAAAACGCAGCAGCAACAATCAAAATTTGTTTCAAAGGGTTGCACGCATAGTTAAACATTGTATAATCATTTTTCTTCATCATCACAGCTAAGTTTCATCATAACCCAGCTCATAATCAAAGGCGTATTCTTCTTATCCAGAGCCTAAATAAAACACGACAAGACAAACCCTGTTTGATTGACAAATACACAGAGATTGAAAGAGAACTGCATGCAAAGAGGAGAACCCTCTGTAGTAGAGATAGCACAAGCAATTGCATGGAGAAATAATGAGGAACATTGTGTTTAAAAGGAGGAGAGATAGGAGAGTGCCAAACCAATATTTCCTCTGCACTGAGCAGACATATTCTCCATCAAATCTAATAAATTGTGTAGTGATCAGGTAAGAGTAGACCTCGATCTCTTCTCTAGCAGTTAAAATATTTCAAAGATTTTTTTATTCTCTCGAAAAGGGTTCAGCTTGAGTTTTAGTTTAAATGTGTCATACTATGAGAGAAACACGACTTCAGTAATTCTCGTCACCCTAAAAAGACTTTGCCACTTATAGACCAGAGATTTTTTGGATTGCAAGAGACAAAGAATTTAACAAGGATGGTATGTTTACACAGGAGCAAACAAACCTTAACTATAAAATCTCTACAAGGTTTTGATAGTAATTTGCAGCTCAGGTATTGTTCCGAAAACAATTTCCTCATACATTTTTTTTTAAACAAAGTTTGACAAATTTTGCACATAAAAAACACAGTGCACATCCTTTTGCATATACAGTGAATAGTTTTGAATGAAATTTTGCAAATAGAGAAGGTTTTTCATGTTTTTTATGGGAAATTTTGCAAAAAAAAGGATATTTAAACACGACTTTGCAAACAGTAAGAGATTTTGAATGCAGTGCAGATGTTTTCACATGTTCTTTTACACAGTGAAGAGTTTTTTTTACCCAGTTTTACAAAAAGAGGATTTTGTATACCATTTGTTGCAGGAGACAGAGAAATTGAAGACCTAAGGGCAGAAGAAGTAATATCATTCTCTTTTTTCAAAGATACAGAGGTCTAGTAAGTACATTCACCACGATTTTTATCCAAAGATTACATGGATGAGAAGGTCAAATATATATATTTTTCTTGTTATATTCATGATGAGGTTATTTATTGGAAAAGGCCATATTAATTGGTACATAGAGCAGATGAAAATGGCAACCAAACTTGAACCCAAAGACTTCAAGATAGAAAACTAGAGTAAGGATACAATAGAGAAACTATGTCAGGCAGGGCTACTAGAGTTTCTTAAAAATTTCAATGGCCACAATGATAAAATCACACAGGAGTTTATAGAGAATTTTTAACATGGACAAACTAGAGTTGGTGAAATTTCTATACCATTGAACCCAACCTTTATTTCTCAGGCATTGGACCTTCCTTTGGTAGCAGAAGAGTATCACAAGGGTGTGCATTTTAAGGAGAAGGGATGGAACCTTTTCTTCGAGAAACAAAGGAAGTGGTCCTTTGACAGGACAAGAGGGATTCCATGATATTGACTGAGAGAGCGATGATTAGAGTCGGTTCTGATTATCCAGAAGCACTTCACTTGTGATAATTAGTACAATGTGGTATAACTCTATCATATCAATTTGGTTCAACATGTGAAGGGAGATTGTAAAATCAACTTGCCCTACTTCTTTTCAAAAAGCCTAACCAAAATGATAGAGCATGTCAAAAACAAAAAAAAATGGCTAAGGAAGCCAATAACTATCATCATGGGCTAATTAGATACTTATTGAGTACCAGGTAAGGAATAAGGGGTTGCTTTGGAAGGCGTTTTTGGCTAAATATCATTTTGAAGAACAAACAACAGGGAATGAGGAGAATTTTGAGCAGTTTCATGTAACAGGAAGTATCATGCATTCTCCTTTATATCATAAGACAAGATTGAAGAAAAAGTAAGATGATATTATGATTGAAAAAGAGAAATAGTTCATGTA
This sequence comes from Pinus tabuliformis, assembly GCA_031772625.1. Lineage (NCBI taxonomy): Eukaryota > Viridiplantae > Streptophyta > Pinopsida > Pinales > Pinaceae > Pinus > Pinus tabuliformis. The sequence goes on from CM062808.1 coordinate 663,174,905, forward strand.
CATTCCTAGGAAGCCTAGAAGAAAATCACAAGAGGAACCAAGCAACAAGGAAAATGATACAGAAATTTAAATTATTGGAACTGAGCCTCCACAAACATCAAAACAAATTAATGAGATTATACAGAGATTAGACAAGGAAGTCCAGGTTGAGCCCATAGATAAAGACTCCTATTTTGAGGATGCTTGGGTAGGAGCCACCTCATCTCAATCATATGCCAAAGAGACCAGGGAAGAATCTAAAGATGAACAAAGTGAAGTATATCTCAAGAAAATAGCAGAGCTAACAAGTGAGCTAGAAGACAACAAGACCATGCAGAGACATTTGAAAAAGGAGAACAAAATGTATAAAGAAAATAAAAACAACATAAGCAAGAAGAAAAAGAAATTGAGAAAGCAGATTAAAAATCTTGAGACTCTGAATATCCTCATCTCCAAATAAGCCTATAGATTACTAAAGGACAAAACGTTATGGTAGTATAGATATGAGAAACAAAAAGTGAAGACATCCATATACAAAGAAGAGAAATATGAGCGTATTGACATTCTCCTTCGGGCTGCACATGAGAAAGAAACAAAATCAGGAACAACAGGGGCATCATCACTCAGAAGATCTAAACGGAGGAAGCAAGCATGAGGACATGCTTGAACATCAACAAGGGGGAGATGTTAGCCTTCAATTTCGGTCATTTTTGCCTATCTTAAATCCATCTATTTACCACCGTATTCCATACTATTTCAGCTATATATTCCTCATTTTACTCCTATTTTGTATATTCAGGTAACTATATTAGGTTTTTCAATTTTTGGAAATTTTTGTAAAAATTAGGTTTTAAGAGTAAATTTGGGTTGCATTAAAAATTCTTGTAATAGCTTCATTAAATTCATTTCTGCAGGAAACCTCGACGAGATCTGAGTGCATATTTGGAAATATTGGGAAACACAGATGAACAAACACCTATTGGTTCAGTCAAATTGAGCAAAATCAGGCCTATTCAACGCTGGTCAAACTTGCCCTATCATTCGGGAATCCCTAGCAAAAAGGTGCAGATTTATTATTTTGTGGAATTTCCCTGATTGTTTTAACCATAATTGACGAGTTGAACTTGTATATATGGATTACGATTGACAAGGATGTTAGAGCCATTATAGAAATTTGTTTTCATGATTTTCTTATTTAAACAATGTTTATGCACCATTCGAAGTAGTGGAAGTGTGTAATTTTGTATTAAGACTATTGGAGACTGAGATAATTTGGAGAATCATTTCTACTATTTTATTTTTTATTTATGTTGTGGATGCTATATTAAGTTAGTTGTAGCTGAAGAGTTCTTCAGGTGTATAAGGCAAGTTTGGAGGGCCCCCATACCAAGCTAAGTACACTTTGGTTAAATTTTGTATAAATTAGCATAGTTTTGATTCAATCCTGTTTCTGTTTTTTGATTCAGTAACTTAAATGCGTTATGATTTTTCCATGATTTTTTGATGCTTTTGATTTAAAATTGAATTTTCATATGAAAGGACAACCAAAGATTTAAGTTAAATTTTCTTATGAATCTCAACTAAAAATCAACCTTTTGCATTTCTTGAATTGTTTCTTGAATTCCAGTTTATGATTTGATGCAATGGTAATGTTGTTGGAGTAGAAGTGTGAAGAAGGACAACCAGGACCTCGTAAGTTAGGATCCTCTTGTCTTGCTTTCTAAACATCACAAACTGCTTCTGTTTAGTTTCTCTTCCTGAGGAAATTATTGTGGAGAAGGACAACTAGGACCTCCTATGTTAGGAGCCTCTTCCTTCGCTTACTGCATCTTGAATAAGAGAATTTTTAGTTTCTTTAAAATTAGAACTTATTTGTAATATGCATTTCCTTTATCCTTTGAGCCTTTCCTTCCAAAATTGACTTTACCTAAAATCCATATACTTTAGACGTGCTTCCAAGTCTACAAACCCAAATTAACAAGTAAAACACCTATGTTAGTTTACTTAGTAAATTGACCTGACACTCCTTAGTAAAAATAACCTATTTAAACCATGATAATAACCTCTTAACAACTCTCAACCTACTCAAATCACCACAAGAAGGATAAAACATACTTGTTTCATAGTAAAAATGAAGCATATATAGGTCATGACATTAAATATGAATAAAATAATGTGAGAAATGACCGTAAATACTCAAAACAACTATTCATTTTCACTATTTAACATTTAACTTTAATAGTGAGAACTTTGAGCTCTTTTGCCCTCATTTTTATGTAGTTCATTATGACCAATCTCACGGATCATTTTGAGTACCATCACTTCCAGGTAGGAGCTAAAATCCTTCTCTTCCTTTTCATGGTCCATTTTTGTGATTTCATGAAATTGTTTTGAGGTTTTGAGGGTCCCAGGGTTCTAAGAATACGACCTAGGACAAGCGCACCCCCTCAGTATCGAAAGTTTCATTACACGTAGGTAGAGTAACACTCCTGGAAGAGGTGCAATGCCCTGTCATGCACTATTGGGTTGCATTGGGTATAGAATGCTAAGTTGTTTATCAGTTTTTCATCAATTTTTGTCAAGTTTTTGCATGAAAAGAAACCTAATGAATCTTTGGTTGATGTTTCAGGTGTTCGTCAGCATGAAATGGCATTCATTTGGAGAGAAAGAGAACATGAGGAATAAGATTTAAATGTAGAACATGATCCTGCTACCATCTACGCAATCGGCACAACGAAGGGGTGGCGGAACTCCCCGATTAAGTACGTGGGCTAGTCGTGGAAAGAATGTAACACGACCCAACATTCTCCCACTTGTTGTTTTCTTTCCATAGGGGGCTACAGAAGAGCTTAGTCATTTATCCAGCCCTGCAATGCCCATTATTTCTCTACACCAAGAGAACTTCTCAGAGCTCACAGATTTTGTCAATGCATCTGTAGTATTCTTCAAAGTGTCCACCTTTACCAGCAACACCTTTTTGTCTTCTATCATATCCCTCACAAAGTCATACTAAACATCAATGTGCTTTGTCTTTAAATGATATGCATGGTTCTTTTCCAAGAAAATTGCACTTTGACTGTCACATTCTATCCTTATATCTCCCTGTACTAACCCCATACTTGAACACAATCTTTGCAACCAAACTGCTTCCTTGCTTGCATGAGTGGCTACCATGTATTATGCCTTTGTAGTTGATAGTGCCACTACAGATTGTTTCTTACTCATCCAACTAACTGCACCTCCAAATAGGTTAAACACATACCCACTTGTAGATCTTCTCTGATCCAGATCTCTAGCCCATACTACATCAACAAGCTTGAATACCCAACACTCTATCCAATCTTGGTCTTCCTTGGTAGAACAAACCATAATTACTAGTGCCACGCAAATACCTGAAAACCCACTTCACTACTATCCAACGTTCCTTTACTGGTTTTGACATAAACCTGCTCAATACTCCCACTGCATGTGCAATGTTTGGTCTAGTACAGACCATTGCATGCATCAGGCTACCGACTGCACTTGCATATGGAACACGGGACATGTCCTCTTCCTCTTCTTGTGTCTTGGGACATTGTTCAACAGATAACTTTACACCTACACGAATAGGAACCATCACCGGTTTACTATCCTGCATATTAAATCTCTGTAATATTGTCTCAACATACTTCCTCTGGTTTAACAAGAGCTTTCTCTTTGTCCGATCTCTTTTAATTTCCATGCCCAAAATATAGTTTGCAACACCAATATCTTTCATGTCGAATTTGGAGGAAAATTAGGTCTTCAAATCCTGGATAATTCCTTTGTCATTTCCAACCAACAACATATCATCCACATACAAGACCAGATAAATAACATGGTCACCAATTAATTTAAAATACACACAGTGATCTTCTTTGCTTCTGGTGAAGCCAAGTCCCCGTATACATGTATCAAATTTCTGATACCACATCCTTGGTGACTATTTTAGCCCATACAAAGACTTCTTTAACTTGCATACCAATTCTTTCTTACCCTTCACCGCAAAGCCTTTAGGTTTCTTCATGTAGATCTCCTCTTCCAGATCCACGTGAAGAAATGTTGTCTTCACATCCATCTGTTCTACCTCAAAAATCAAAAGTAGCAGCAATAGATAAAGGTAATCTAATAGAAGCTACCTTGGCAACAGGAGAAAAAATATCACCAAAATCAATTCCTGGCACCTGGGAATAACCTTTTGCTACCAATCGAGATTTGTATTTCTCCACCTTTCCTTCTAGATTTCTCTTCTTCTTGAACACCCATTTGCTGCCAATGGGTTTACTTCTAGCTGGCAACTCCACCAGATCCCAAGCGTCATTTTTGTGCAAAGATGCCATCTCATCAACCATCGCCTCTTTCTAGAGTTTTCCATCCTCTAAATCTACTACTTCCTTCACAGTTTTGAGATTATTATCAGTAATAGATAAAGAAAAATTTGAACAGAAAGCAGATGGACTATCCCTTTCTGGTTGCCTTCTTTCTCGAACTGATCTTCTCACACCTGGAGTTTGTGGATCTTCATCTTCTGATTCCTCCTCTGATGTAGAGTCTGGTTCTTCCTCCTTTAGTTCAAACTCTATCTTCTCAGGTTCCTTTGGTTTGATTTCATGTTTAATAACATCTTTCACCACTCTGAACACTACATCTCAGCTATACACAACCTTCCTTGTTACTGGGTTCCAAAGCTTATAACCCTTCAAACCATCCTTGTACCCAATAAAGATGCACTTTTCATATTTACTATCCAACTTGGTTCGTTTCCCCTTTGGAACATGTACATATGCATCACATCCAAATACCCTCAGATGTGAAAGAGAGGGTTTCTTACCAGTCCATACCTCTTGTGGAGTTTTATCCTCCAATGTTGATGAAGGTGATCTGTTGACCAGGTAACATGCTGTCTCCACCGCCTCTGCCTAGAATTCCTATCCTAACCTGGCACCACTGAGCATGCTTCTTGTCCTTTCCGTCAATGTCTTGTTCATTCTTTCTACAACTCCATTTTGCTGAGGTGTATATGGAGTAGTCTTCTGCCATGCTATACCACACTTCTTACAAAATTCTTCAAATTCCTTACTGCAAAACTCTCCACCGTTATATGTCCTCAGCCCCTTTATCTTCTTCTCTGTCTGGTTTTCCACCAGAGCCTTGAATTCTTTAAACCTGTCAAAGACTTCAAATTTCTTCATAAGGAAATATATCCATGTATTCCTTGAGAAGTAATCTATAAATGATACATAGTACATAGACTTACCCAGTGATGGAACCTTCACAGGTCCAAACACATCACTATGCACAAGCTCTAATATATGTTTCGCCCTCTTATCACTAGAGGGTAAATTCACCCGATTCTGCTTCCCATATACACAATTTTCACAGAAATCAAAATCCTGAGAGCTATTAGTCATAACTTCTACCATACCTTTACCATGAAGTATTCGAAGGCCCTTCTCTCCAATATGTCCAAGCCTTTGATGCCATAGCATGGTCTTCTCTCCAGAGACCACTAGATTTTATGCTCGACTTTTAGGAAACACAGAACTGTTGCACCCATCAACAACCGTGCTACCTTGTAGCTTGTATAGAGTTCCAATCCGGACTCCCCGCATCAATACTAGTGTTCCCTGAACTATCTTGCAAGTATCCTTCTCGAACACTGTTTTTACACCTGCATCATCCAACTTGCTTACATAAATTAGATTTATGGCCAATGAAGGAATGTGCAGAACACCCGGAAGTGTTCTAACCCTTCCACCTTCCAACTTCAACTTTACTTTTCTGTGACCAACAATTCTAGCCTTCGTATCATCCCCTAAGAAGACATCACGACCATCATATTTCTCATACTCGCAAAACCACTCCCTATGGGGAGTGAAGTGAAAGGATGCACCTGAGTCAATCAACCATGCCTCATGATCTACATGTGTACCTGAAGACGCCAAGTACACATCCCTACCTTCATTTGAGGTGGTTTTTGCCTTTGCAGAAGGAGTATCATCAGATCCCTTTCCTTTACAAGGAGCTTTATATTTACAGTCCCTTTTGTAGTGCCCTTCCTTTCCGCATTTCCAGCACACCACCTTTACATGTTTTCCTAGAGATTTAGATCTCCCTCTAGATTTAGATCTCCCACTCGATGACTTATTTTTGTTTCTATTTTGGGACCTTCCTCGTACAGATAAGTCATCACCATTCTAGCTCACCATATTTTTCTATCTCCTCTCCTCCGTTAGCAAGGATGAGACTATTTCATCAAACTCCAAGGCAGTTGCATTGCTACCACGAATCTATTAGAGAACACAACAAAATGATGCACTTATCGTCATCTGAATTTTAATATCAACAGATGCTAACTGACTTACCATAGTATTAAATTCATTCAGATGCTCTGTCACCGAGTCTCCATCTTTCATCCTTAGGTTATAAATCTTTTTCCGTAGGAATAGTTTATTCACCAAAGACTTAGATTGGTACAAAGTGCCTAACTTGTTCAACAAAACCTTCGCCATAGCTTCCCCTGATACATTCAGCAATACTAAATCTCAGACACACAATTGTATTGTTCTCTTTGCCTTCCAATCCAACTTCTTCCATTCTTCATCAGACACTCTCGTTGGTTTAGTACCCAGATCTACTATGATCCACTGATCTTTATCCACTAACAGATACTCCATCTTGAGTTTCCACAACTAAAAACTCTGACCATTAAATTTCCCGATCTCTATCTTTCCATGCTCACCATCTTGTTTCACCACCAGAGTACATCTCACAGATCTCCCACTGAACAGGGTCAACAATAGGCTCGAGTGAAACCCCTTAGCAACAAAGGCATCCCCTTGAAGCCAAAACAGCTCTGATACCAAATGTAGGTTTTAACCCCATACAGAAATTACCTGCATGCAAATTCTAAAACACATAAAATAAAAAATGTGAGAGCATAACACATAAAACACATATACACAGAGATTTTCCCCTGGATCCAAAAATCGAGACTACCAACTTGATTTTTCATTTTGTTCCCTTCAATGTTATAATACAGATTTATACATGCTGAAGCATCCAATACCATGGACCGAAAACCATCGTGTCCAAAAACATGTGTGAAAATAATGCACAAAACCATAGGTGGGTCCCGCCAACCTAACATAGATTCCAAAACCGAAATTTTCTAGGGCGCTGCCCTAGACCCCATAGAGTGGGGTTACTTGCACCCCTCAAACCCCCTGTGACCCACCCCTGCTACAAAATCGACACAATGAAGGGGGGGCTCCGCCCCTCCTTTAAACCCTTGGTTAACTACGTGGGCTAGTCATGGAAAGAATATAACACAACCCAACAATTGCTACGTATTGTAGACTTCAAGACCAAGAAAATAGGGATGGAAAGATCAACATAAAATATGTAACCCAATTACCTTTGAGAATGATATTTTTCATTATCACAAGATTGGTTGGTAGCTCAACACTTCACGTGGAAAGTACACCATACATGCATTATTTGTTGTAGTGTTTAGAGAAAATAGTATTCAACTGGAGTGAGGGAGTTTTGGTCCATATTAAAGAACAATTGACTAAAGAAAGAGAGGGGAGGTTAAAGAACTTTGGCTATGGTTTGATCTTAGTCTCTCTTTCTCTAGAATGGGTGCCACTACTTCAGCCTCAATAGATCATACTCGAGCCTATCTATCTAAGGGCCCCACGGATGAGAAGATGGATAGACCATATGGACTGACATGCAAGCCCATTAGCAATCAACTTCTTACCAGCCTTCTTTGGATGGTTGTGTAGATAGTTCATCATGATTAACTACTATCCTTATGCAAAGATGGATTTTTTTGACGATCCCAAGGTCATGTTGCCTAAGGGTGAGAAATGGGATTCTTTAGGTATAATATTTTGAACATTTAAACCTTTAAAAGTTTTACAATTTTTTTTGTGTTTTCTGATGTTTTTCGAGACTAAAATATTGATTTTTTTCATGAAAATATTAGATCAATTTGGCTAGTGGGTGATTCATATCTCCATCGAGCAAAGAGGCAGCCACATGAGGATGTAGTGGAACCAGTATAGGTCGTTGTGATAGGATGGGATGTGCTACAGGAACTTGGGGTATTTGAGGTCCTATCGGAGGTAGATCGCCACATGAGGGGCTGACACATGGGATTGATGAGACCATGGTTGATCATATCCTGATGTGACTTCAGCAATACACTATTTTAATGCCTAGCCTTATTGGTTGATTACTGTGCAATATAACTCATGCAATGCCATTCTATCATGAGCACCATTGATTTGTATACTTAGATCTCTACATTTAGTTTTTCATATGGGCAATGTAGCCATATGTGTCTCAGGGCTCAAATTTTTGTAAACCCAAACTTAATATATATACATATATTTTCAGTGTTTCCTAGTTTCTATTATGCCTTCAATATGATGTGATGTGAATTGAAGATTATTTACATTCGTTGTAAATGTGTATCTGAAAAGTAATTAGCTAGGGAAATTTCCGTTGTGTTAAGATTCCTATAAATATGTTCATATCGTATGAACTCGAAATTTCTTTCCAGAATACGCACTCTCAAAACCATACGAAGGACGGAGGGTATTGTCATTGAATAGATATTCGTGAGTTGTAGTACTACGAGTTGTGAGCCGAGCATGGAGACTAAATGGCATATACCATGTAAAATAGCATCATATAGTATCTCCACCACTACGATATACTCAACAATGTTGTTATTAGAGAAACAATTGAAATCTCTTGCATACTCACTAGCTCACCATTTGGAGCAAAGATGACCCATTCTACAGAGGATAGGTTATGAACACTATGACTAGCACCACTAACATAACCAATATACGGCTCGAGAGAGTTCAGCATCTGCAAACCAAATGTAAAAAGGATCAACAAAAACAATGGAAAACTTTGTAAAACACACTACAAACACACTTAACACACCTATAGACATTATGTACCTAGTTTACTATGCATGGGATCAAGCATAGTATTTTTTGAGGTACAACCCATTCCAAGGATGCACCGGTGGAACTCCATCTAAGTCTACTAACTCATAGGCCCCTTTTGCAAGGAATCACTTCACAATGTATGGACCTATCCACATGGGCTGGAAGTTTCCTAGACCTAACTTATCAACATCTTGGTCATATAAGAGAACTAGGTTTCATTTCAAGAAAACACGAGGCTTGACACTCTTGTCATACTGTGCCTTGATGGGTCTTTTATGAGCTTTTTTGGCTAAGTTAGCATTGCAACAAGTCTCATCCAATCAAATCAAATGTAAAATATAGTCCTCCTCTATGGAAGTAGTAGGAAGAAGCTCAACAACTAGTTTTAATGATGAAATTTAACATTCGATGCGGACGATTGCTTCTAGAGCATAAACGAACTAGAAGGGTGTGAGTCCCATAGTAGTCCTAATTGAGGTTTAGTATGCCCACAAGGACACATAAGGAAGCAAGTGCCAATTGGATTTGTGAATATATTTCTATTTACTTGAAAAAAATATTTCAAAATTATCATATTAATTATTTATTTTATTTTTTGTTTAATTTTTATTTTTATTTTATAATAAGAAAACTATCCATATATGTGTATATTGTTATATGTGTACTATTAACTTGATTCATAGAAAATTAAACTTTGAATTTTATGATTTATATAATGGTGATTTTTAATTAAATTACAAAAAATTATAAATGATAACAATATGTACAAATTATATAAATGTAAAAATATATTTTATAAATAAATTATTTAATTTTTATATTAAGAAAATAAGTTAATTATAAATTTTATTTTAATATAAAATAAATTGATAATTTTTAAATTCTTCAAATAAAATAATATATATATATATATATTATATTTATAAAAATATAAACTTATTTTCTAAATATAAAATTAAAATAATTATACATTTTATTTTTATTTTTAAGATCATATTAAATATTTTTTTTCCAAATTTTTATTTTTTATTAAATTTTTATATATATATATATATATATATATATATATATATATATATATATATATATATATATAAACAACCATAAAATTCTTCTCCTCTTCAAACAACAACAAAACTTTGATTCGTCTCACTTACTTTATCTCCTTGTAAAGAAAAAATTTCGAAACATTACTTCCTATCGATGTCACTATGGGTCATTCGAATTATTGTCACTATTTTCTTTACACAATTTTTTTTTTGTAAGTGTAGGTAGTGCCTTTCTTTTCTATTTAAAATAACCAAAGAGACCAGATACATTGTATTGGTGGCCTCAACCTGCCCCGGAGGGAAACTAGGTCCATTGACCACCTTAGTTTACTGTATGCATTCCAAAAACAAAATTTAACAAGTCTTTTCATCCTGGCTATGTGCACTATACAACTGAAACTACTTAGTAAGCTACTAACATGCATGAAATGGTAAAAAAAAAGATTCACTGAAACACTTAAGAAACCCGAAAGGATCATTCCTTTCTGATACCAGTATTCAGGTCCATATCCATGGGAATATCCACTAGTTCGGCCTGCCTTGGAGTTGTATGAGCCATCCGAGACAGCTGCTGATGCATTTTCTCTAGCTTGTTATTATACCTGATCATGATAACTTGGAAATTTTTCATTTCTTTTTGCAGGTTTGGCACACCATTTGCAATTTCGGCCATTTCCTTCGCCACCTGCTCTAGGGCTTTTGCTAGAAGGTGTTTTAACACCCAGTAGATATGAAGAGTCTGCCTATATAGCGTCAACCTTCCTCGCGTATTCCTTGGATCACTGATCACTTCAGCCCACCCTTCTGTCTTGGAGTCAGACTGTTCCTCCATCACACTGGTCTCCATATCTTGAATAATTCGATGAATTTCTTCACTTGTGCCTTCCCTATAAGCTCTGGCAGCCTCCTGGACTGCTGTCAAAGTAGATCTTCTCCCTCTGCCTTGGTTACTTGGAGCATTTGCTAGCTGTTCCTCTTGATTTCCTTGTCTCAAACATCCTCTGCTTCCATGCCCTCTGCCACAACCCAGGCACGCCATCCTGCTATATACCTTATCCTGTTGACAATTTTCATTCACATAGATCAGTTTTTTAGGTTTAGCATCACTGTCTTCCTCCTTAGTTTTCTTTGTGGTTATTCCTCTTCTCCTGCTATAGTTTTTGCCATTTGTTTTGATGTTACAATGATTTTCATTTTTGGGATGCAAGAATTTAAGAAGGCCTTCAATCATTTGGATTAATTGTTGGGCTAGGGATGAAATTTTCGTATCCCTTTCCTCAGTCTCCCCTTGCACCTTTGCAGTGGGCTGGTTGATACAACCCCCCGCTTTTCTTCCTGAACTATTCTCATGGGTAAAATTCCCCCATTCATCAAGAAACCTTCCCCGATCCTGACCCGGTGGACCGTCACAAAGCATTGCCGAGTGAAAAGCAGGTTCACACCAGTCCTTTTCTTCCTCAGAGTCTTCAAAAGTAATAAATTTACCCATTTTACCAATTATGACAGAGGAAAGGGTTGAAGGGGTCTCAGAGATAACATACCCAAAATCATTAACCTCCTTGAAAGTTCCTTTTGTTTGTGCTTCTCCCTGCTCCTCTTCTTCCCAACTTAGTCTACCCTTCCTTCTAAACTTCACCATCTTCATCAAATACCACTCATCTGTCCCTCTCCCTCTTCCACTACCACCACCACTACTATTGATCTCCTTCATTCCACCTCCCCCACTCTAGTTTTTTGAAAATTGTGCTGACATGCATCTCATTGTTCTGGCTGGAAGGACGGCATCGTACGTATGGGTTAGTCCCGTTGTCCTGCCATGATCATAAACTCGTCTGCCACCCTCACCTACTTTTTTCCACATCCCGATCGGGGCCATCTGTCTCTATTATCTTTGAATCATGTCTTCATGATTATCATGGTTTAGAATCATTCTTAGCTTCTCTAAATTTGAGTCCTCTGAATACATAGTCCATATGTTATCTAGTTTCCTTCCTTTTTCTTGGCCACCCCAGTTCGCAAGAAAATCCACTGCTCTATTGCCCCCTCTTCTAACATTCTTAATAATCATATATTTGAATATTTTTATGATAATTTCCAGCGCCTGGATTAGACTCGCCGTTCTCCAACTCTACGTAACTTTATCCCATGAGGTTCCATTATTAAGTTTTTTTATTACATGTATGACCATTTGGGAGTCGCCTTCCACTTTCAGGTTATTGTATCCGTTTCTGATTGCTATCTTCAGTCCTTGACATACTTCCATCAATATAGCTTCATTGTTGCTCATGATGCCACCATTGTCTGAGTAAATCCATTTTGTTTTGCCTTGCTCATCCCGAAAGAGACCTCAAATCCCTGCTGGGCCTAGATTTCCTTTGGATGCCCCATCGAAATTTAACTTTATGAATCCAGCCATGGGGCGAGAGAAGTGCATGATGTTGTTATATCCAATCTTGGGTTCTTTCCACATCTGAGGAGCCACTATCCCTTGAGGCAGGTTCAGGTTCCTTAAAATCTGATCTTCTTCCGGTGCCGTTTCCAGTCTTTTACATTCCAAGTGTCCGCAAGTATGGTCTCATGAATATGACTCAATGTTTCCCCCAAGATTTGGTATTTTGCCTTTTCTCTGTTTTGGAATATTCTTCTATTTCTTCCTTTCAAGATCATCCACATATTCATCCCTACTATTAGACTCCAAGCTCTTCTTACCACCGGGCTAGTGAATTGTCCACGTCTCCAAACATTCATTGTGTTTTTAATGCTCTGTTGATCTCTGTGAGTCCTTCCAAAGAGTTTCCTAACATCCTCCCATTGTTGTTGAGCTCCTTTACATGAGTTCAGGAGGTGTTCTTGCATTCCCTGTTCTTGCTTGCAAAGATTGCATCTGGGGGGGCCATGTATGCCTCGCTTTTGGAGTTGGTCCCAGGTCAGGATGCGACCTTTGCTTACCAGCCATAAGAAGTGGGCCACTTTTGGCCACCAATTACTAGTCCATATTTATTTCCAATGGACTATTGTATCCTCTGGTTCTCTAGGAGTTAAGAGATGATATGCCTCTTTAATTGAGAAATTTCCTTTTACTGTGTAACTCCATCTCAATATTTCTGGTCCAGGTCTTATAGGTATTCTCCTTGTCTGCATTTCCTTTTGATATAACTCCCTTTCTTCTCCATCAACTTGATCCATCCATTCTTCCGGACTCTTCCAGCTTCTCCATACTTCCGCTTGGCTCCCTTCCTTCCAAAAGTCCCTTACCAGATTCATTCCATTCTCAGCTGCCTTCTGTCATAAATCCCTTGAAGCTTGAAGTGCATTCAGTCTTTCTCTTTGCTCCCAGGCTTCCTCCCAAAACCTGACAGAGCTGCCATCCCTAATTTCCCAAGAAGCAAGTTCAATTATTATTTCTTTGCTTAGACTAGTTAGATTCCAAATTGTCGACCCTTTCGGGGTATCCCTTATTCTTAATATCTCCTCTAGTTTTGTTGGCATATTATATTTTTTTTGTCCATATTCTATTCCATAGGTCATTTCATCCATTCATCGAGCACCACCAAAGTTTAGCACCCATTGCCTGATTCAGAATATAAGGATCTCTAAGGCCTAATCCTCCCTCAGTCTTGCTTTTCACCAAATCCTTCCAGGATACTAAAGACCATTTTCTTTGATCCTTCAGTCCTCCCTAGATAAAATTTTTAAAAATTTCTACCATCTTTGTGCACACTCCTTTAGGGGCTGCCATTGCTGATAGTTGGTATATTGGGATTGATTGAAGGACTGCTTTAACTAAAACAATTCTGCCAGCAAAATTCAAAGTTCTGAAAGACCAATTGGCTAGTTTTCTAGCAATTTCCTCAATGGTTTGTTGCCAATTCGACAGCCTTAGAGGATTTAGGGCTAACAAAATTCCTAGATATCTAGTTGGGAGTTCTCCTAATCGAAATCCCAGAGTTCTTGTTAAAACTTTTTTAATATTTCTAGCAGTGTTGAAAAAATAAGTGCAAGACTTGTCATTATTAATTTGCGTGCCTGAAGCTATCATAAAAAGTTCTAGAATTTCTTTAATTTTGCGGGCTTCTCTGAGGGACATAGTACAAAACAACATAATGTCATCTACGAATTGCTGGTGGGTAATAGGAAGGTTGTTACCCCATATTTGGATTCCTTTTAGCTTTCTTTCTCTTACTTCTTTTCTGATGTACCTTCCTAGGCCTTCTACAGCTATAATGAACAGGAAAGGGGACAATGGATCGCCCTGCCAGAGTCCTTTGGACGCTTTAAAGGCTTGGGAAGGTGTTCCATTCACAAGGATGGAGAAATTGGCTGAGGAGATCATAGTGGAGATCCATTCAATCCATATATTGCAGAAACCAAAGGCCCTTAGAAATTCTTTCAAATAATTCCAATTCAAACGGTCATAGGCTTTAGAGAGGTCAAGTCTAATCATCATACCTACTTCCTTTTTGACTTTCAGAGAATGCACTACTTCTTAGGAGACCACCAGTCCATCCAAGATTTTCCGGCCTTCAATGAAACCTGTTTGTTCTGGGGAAAGAATGCTAGATAAAATAGGCTTAAGTCATTTTGCCATTAAAGTAGCTATTATCTTATATATAACATTACAAAGGGTAATGGGTCTAAAGCCTTGGGGATTTTTAGACTTAGTTTCTTTAGGAATCAGAGATAAGAGGGTAGAGTTTAAACCTGTACTTACCTTCTGGTTTCTTCTTGATTCTTCCACCACTTCCAGTATGTCTTGGCGCAAGAAATCCCATCCTGTTTAATAGAATTCCACTGTGAATCCGTCAGGACCAGGGGATTTATTTTTTTTCATTCCTTTTACTACCTCTTCTACTTCTTCCAAGGTGGCTGCCCTCATCAGAGCTAGGTTTTGGTCTCTAGTGACCCTACTTGGGATCTCTTTACAGATTCTTTCAGTAGCTTCTCCACGATCTACATTGGGTTCCATGAGGAGATCTTTGAAATGATCCACCAAGACTTGTTCTATTTCCTCATGCTGTGTAACTCGTGTCCCTGCTTCATCTTTTATAGAAAAGATTATATTTCTCTACCTTCTCTAGACCATGGCTTGGTGGAAGAACTTTGTATTCCTCTCCCCTTCTCTTAACCAATTTACTCTCGATTTCTGCCTCCACAAGATCTCTTCTTATTTCCGCCTTTCTTCCATTTGTCCTATCAAGATCCCTTCCTCTCTAGCTAGGTCATCACTTCTTCCTACTGTAATGATTTGTTGTTGGATTTGCTTCATCTTCTATTCTAGGAGTTGCTGATCTTTGAGTATGTGTCTGATTCCTCTTCATTCCATTTCTTAATGTTTCCTTTCAGTTCTTTTAGTTTCAACTGAAATGTCCGCATTTTGTTTCTTCCTTTCTGTTGACTTTGCTTCCACCATTCTTCTACTTTCTTCATGAAATTTTTATCCCTAAGCCAGAAGGCTTCGAACCTAAAGGGTTTTCTCTTGGTACTGGATTTAATATCAAGTTTTGCTTTGATCGGCGAGTGGTCCGATCCCATTCTAGGAAGAATCGTTTCTTCAATGAAGATATCCCAATTTATAATCTATTCTAACATTAAGAGTCTATCTAGTTCGGAAGCAATCTGGTGTCTACCTCCCCTTCTGTTGTTCCATGTATAGATCCCGTTTGTTGTCTGTATGTCTACTAGCCTTTGGTCCACTATCCAATCTTCGAAGGCTTCCATGTCTGCCTCTATTCTTCTAAGTCCACCCTTTTTTTCCTTTATTGATTTTATCATTTTGAAATCTCCTCCCACTATCCAAGGATAGGTTGGATGCAAGGACCGCATAACTACTATGTTCAGAAGGAAAAACCCGCAATCCTTCTACATATGGGGTCCATATACATTGGATAAGAGGATCCATTCTTGAGAACCTATAATTCTAAATCTTCCTGTGAGGATGTGAGGTATACTGATCCAATCTTCAAATTGGACTTCCTCTGGGTTCCAAAGGATTGCTACTCCTCCTGCACTGCCTGCCGCATCTTGACCAATGATCTCGTAATGCGGCTTGAAATTACTCATCACTTATTTTAGTTTGCTTTCTCATAATTTTGTTTCTTGGATTAGCATTATATTTGGTTTATCTCTTTTGAGTCTCTCTTTCAGGTATCTTTGTTTTCCTTTACTGTTCAGCCCTATGATATTCCAGGTTGTGATGATCATTTCAAGAGTTTGAGGGGTTGTTGGAAAACCTCCGACAATGGCACAAATCTTCTTGAATTCACCAACATATCTCCCACCATTTGGATTGTTCCTCTTCTCCTTCTTGTTCCCGCTGAGGATCTATTTCCATTTGAATCTGTTCTTGAACCTGGTCTCCCCTCTCCTTCTCTTTTTCTAATTCCATACTATTTGGATCTTTCTTTTCCTTTTTGTATTCTTTCTAGATTTCCCCTATTTCATCTTCCCCTTCTTCACTTTCTGCTTCCATTTATAATTCATGAAGAACCTCAAACTGGTTCTGGCTTTTTTGAGTGCTTTCTGGGTGAGAGGGGTTTAGTTTGGTTTTTCATTTTTTGGGTTGTCTTCTTCTCAGTACTTCTATGAACCCTCCCGTGTTTCCTTCGTTAGTCCTCCTCTCCTGTTCCATACTTCCCTTTCCATCTCCTTGATCTCTTAGTGTATCAACTTCATTCATTGGGCAACATTTGAACAAATGGCCATACTCATGGCATCATCTACATCTAAAAGGAACGTGTTCGTAATCAACTGGCTATTGCCAGACCTTGTCATGATATTCTATTTCAACATGATCCGGCAGTGGTTCTGTGATATTCATGTAGACAAAAATTCTCGCATAAGATGTATATCTGCCTCTCTTGGTGGTTTCTGCTACCTTCACATAGGTCCCAATTGAGTTCCCAATTCCTTCTAAAATCTCTGGATCCCAGAACTCTATCGGGAGCCTAAATAGTCTGACCCAAACTAGTGCTGATAGCAGTTTTTCTTTTTTTGAATTATAGCATTCTTCCCCTTGCCTCATGAAGAGCCCTACGTTTTTGAAGAAGTATGGACCCTCTTCAAAGATCCTCTCATTATCCTCTAGGTTTACAACTATTACTGTGAAAAAACCTTTTACCCCCAACTTAAGATCTATATGCCCTTTCGGCTTCCACCTCTGTTGTATCTACTTTGTCAGATCTTTCTCAGACGGCCATGTTCCTACAAACTTGTAGATGAGTGCATAGTCTTTCATATATCCCTTGTACTCCTCCAATTTATTATTTGGAACAACAAACCTAGTTTTTTTTGTTTCCCACGGTAGACATTTGTTCTTCGTCCTAGCTTTCCATACCGCTCCCATTACTGGTGCGTCCTTGCTGCGATTCCTAGATCCGTCATTTGCTCCATTTCCGCTTGATTCTGCTAAGGTAATTGCCTTGTAGGAGGGGGTCTCTCCCCCCTGCTTGCATCAGTCATTTTCCTCCCAAATTATCATGTCCTTAGATCCTTCTTCACTTAGTTAATCTATCGTTGTGCTGGTCTGTGATTCAGGAGGTGGATACGAGATCCCCTGCACCTTGACCAGGAGTAGGTCCGCTCAGGGTCGTCTTATCCCAAACCCTAACCCTAATCTCCCAGTGCCTTTCTCCTCACTCGCTCGATCCGTTTTTCATCCTTTTATGCCATGGAGGGAGGGCGGATTTGAACCCGTGACCTCCCATTCCTATTCCCTTCACATAATTTCTTTAAGTACATAGATAAAATTTATTATTCAAGAGCATCCTCTTACACCATATCACTTTTTATTTCAATTTAAAATCTATTATTCAAGAGGGTCCTCTTACACCTTATCACCTTTTACTTCAATTTAATTAGTTTATTTATTATTTACATTTCAAATCCTATAATATAGGATTTAATCTTTTAAAATAAAATAAAAATAAATGCTATATAGTTATTTCAATTCCATTCTATAATCTACAGTGAGAAGAGTCTTTTCTTTTAATCAGAATTTTGTTATAATTTTTTTGTGACATATAACAAGATATCATAAGTTATTTTCACCAAGTTTAGATTGTATTTATGTTTTTTGGTTACTATTAAACTATTGCGCCTAAAATAGCCAGAACAAATACTGTTATTTATTATTTTAAAGACTTTGGACAAATTATTAAAACAATAAAAAAAGAAAGAAAAGAAAAACAGTTATAACAACTCCTAGAGTAGTTGGAAACAGTTGCCACCACTTTTCTCCAAAAGGAAAAAGTAAAGGGCAGCAAGGGGGATGCATAAGTTTCTCCTTGAGTTGGCTTGTGATGCTAGTGGGACGATTTCATTTCATGGAAAACAGTTGAGTAGGTGTACGAATTGAGGGTGGATAGTAGTCGTGATGCCCAAGATACCCGACTGTATTTATTTCAACTATTAGGAGTAGGAAGTGCTCAGTGGGGGACCATGGACATGATTTCTAGGTCCATGGCTAGGTGGTGAGACCTTCTAGAAGTAATATTGATTTGCATGAAACAAACAAATCGTAGCAGATAAGTACTCAAAGAAACTCCAATTATTACTGATAGTCAAAATTGTATGTAGTGGGAGTAATGATCTCTTTCTTGTCTTAGCTAGATACTCATCATTTATGGGAAACATTTGATTACCAAACTTATTCACCATAGAGAAGAGAATAGATGCATAGTATTCTTCTAGTTACACTTTACGATTATTCTAAAACCAATAGTACTATAATATCTTGAACTTATTTAATATCTGCTGTATAAAGAAGAAAACAAGTGTATTGTAGTATCTTGAACTTATTTAGTATCTGCTATATAAAAGGAGAAAAAAACTACTACTATTATGGCAATAGAGTTTCAATTTCTATCCATAACCTGTTAAAGAGTAAAAAACCTAGAATGGAAATCAATTTATAGTATTTGTACATTTATTCCACTTTACCAAAAAGAATTAAACATGATTCATGATGCATTCCAAACGAGAAGGTCCGAAATCTCATATAGGAGTACTTTTGTGGTAAAATAGGAGCGAGACCAAGAAATATACATATACATGTTTATGCAAAAACTGAGTATACTTCCACATTTCAATACTCATGTTCGTATTAATACCACTGACTAAATTAAGATTCACATATACACTGGACCATTCATTGAATTATTGCAACGCACAAACAAGTAACAAAACCATGATTAAAAGAAGTATAAATCTTTGAGAAATTCAAGAACTAAGATAAAATATATTCTGAAATATCCCTTTGTCTTAAATCTTGGCTCATCCCTTCCACCTTTACATAGTTTACATAAAAACTTCAATAAGAATGTCACTACAGCATATTGGGTAGCGATCGAGGCTTGGAAAAATGGTCCATAACCTATCCAACACTTAATACAGACATAAAAAAAGGGTTCATGGAGTCATAATGGGCAATGAATTCCGTAACCTTTCTATTGAACAATTCAAAGAAAATTCAGAAGTACTCTTTTAAGCTCCGGGTGCAAACCCAACCAGATGCGTTAGTTGCTATAAATTCCATTCTCTAAGGAAACCCTCACGGACTATGGATTGTGATGAGGGTTTGATTGTGTTGAAGGCCAACAAACTCTTCCACCTCATCTTGGAGTCGAGCTAGCAACTCAGAGAAGTAGACTGACAATAGAGGGAAAAATAACCGACCTGTAGATAGCAAAAAAGCTTGGCTTAGGTTTAATGACTCTTAAATGACTCTTCAACCCCAATAACAGGTTTGAACCATACCTATGAAAACATACAAATAACCTGTTAGAAGCAAACCTCAGGTTGAATAACGACAGAGAATGCCTAAATGAAAAAACGTGGTATGTATTTAGTACCTAAGGAGAATGGCGCCACTACTGGAGCACCGAATTCCTGGAAACAAATAGCAATCATTATTACTCACATACCAGAGGCGAGAATTAAACTATAAGGGTGTTCAGTTTACAAAGAACCTGACCTCAGTAATAGAATCACATCTCTGTTCAGCTCTCGGGGTGGAAGAAGGGCTTCGAACTTTCCATCAGACCATAACTGTATCAAACGTTGGATCAGACCCTCACTGTTCGAAGGAGATTCAGAAGAAGCGGTAGAAGCCTGGCTGATAGACATGGGAAAACACTTCCAGATTTATGAATATACTAAAAAACTTAAAGCAAGGTTGGTAGTGTACCAATTACGAGGAAAAACCACTCTCTCATGGGAAGAGATTAAAACCGTAAGAAAGATTGATGAGGAGCAAGTAACATGGCAAGAATTCCAGAAACACTTTAAAGACAAATATTTAACAGAACGTTATTATGATGAAAAAGCAAAAGAGTTCCATGAATTGAGACTGAGAACCCTAACCATGGATGAATACGTAGCATGCTTTACTTCCCTGTTGCATTACATCCCATATATGCAAGAAGAAAAAGCTAAGATCCAATGGTTTATTAGCAGCTTGCCCAAATTCATGAAGGAGAAATTAGAATTAGACTACCCTAGAACCATGGACGATGCGGTCCAGAAGGCTCATAACTATTATCAACAGATGAAGCAGAAAAATGAAGGATCTAAAGGAGTTGCTACCAAGAAAATGAGGAATTTGCCACCAAACAGACATCCGAAAACCATGCATGGCAGAAACAATCAGCAAAGGACATTTATAAAGTTTTCAAGAAACCCACCTAGGACTCAGACATTCACTGAGAATAGATAACCAGAAGGAATTAGCAGGACTATTACGGAACAGCCAGTGAAACCACCACTACACTGTTGGGGATGCGGAGAAGCACATTATTATAAAAATTGCTCGCAGAGAGCTCGGATTAAGCAAATTTCTAACATGTAAGAAGCCCCTACTGTAGGGGATATCATAAGGAGCATGCCCAGGATCAATGCGGCTTTGGACGATCATCAGGCTGAATATCAGCTCACCATATCGAATGCGAAGGTATGATTGCTGGTCAATTTGTTTCTATTTTATTGGATCTAAGCGCTAGCCTGAGTTATATTAGTCCTAAAGTGGTAGAAAAATGTCGACTGCAAAGCCTTAAAGACAAATAATTGTGGCTAGTTCAACTAGCTACTGGTACCAAAAGGAAGGTGGCAACAAAAATAAAAAACTGCCCTATTATAATTTCAGGACAGCCTGTCCATGTCAACCTGAATATTCTTCCCTTAGGCTCATATGATGTATTAATAGGGATGGACTGGCTGGAAGGTCACTGGTCCTTGGTAAGTTGCAAAGAAAAGTACATAAGCTATCTTACTGAGTTAGGACAGCGGAAGGAAATTCAAGGAATTAAGAAAAATATCAAGATGTGCCCTATTATAACTAACTAACTCAGAAAATGTATAAGAAAAGGGTGCCAAATTTATGCTGTTCAAGTAGGCTACAACAATGATAAAAATAAAATGATCTCTTTAGAGAATATTCCTGTAATACAGGATTTCTTAGATGTGTTTCCCGAATCTATTCCATGATTACCACCAAGGCTAGACATTGACTTCGCAATTGAACTAATGCCCGGTGCAACCCCTGTTTCGAAAACCCCTTATCGTATGAGTGTTCTAAAACTGATTGAACTCAAAATGCAGCTGCAAGAGCTATTAGACAAAGGATACATACGCCCAAGTGTGTCTCCTTGGGGGGCCCCAGTGCTATTTGTATGTAACAAGGAAGAAACCTTACAATTATGCATTGACTATCACCAGCTAAATAAGTTGACCATAAAGAACAAATACCCGCTACCTCACATCGCTAACTTATTTGACCAACTACACAGAGCTAATGTGTTATCGAAAATCAAATTAAGGTCTAGATATCATCAAATTAGAATAAAGGATGAACACATCAATAAAACTGCATTCCGAACTTCTTATAGATATTACGAGTTTGTGGTACTGCCTTTTGGCCTTACCAATGCACCAGCCACATTCATGAGCCTAATGCATGATATTTTTTAGTATTTTTAGGATAAGTTTTTATTATTTTCATCGACGATATACTAATATAATCTAAAAATGGAGAGGAACATGAACAACATTTGAGAATGGCACTACATATTTTGCAAGAAAACCAACTATATGCAAAGTTCAGCAAATGTGATTTTTACAAAGATCAAATTCAGTACTTAGGCCATGTTATATCATCAGAAAGAATAGTAGTGGATCCAGAGAAGATCAAGACTATTATGGAATGGATTTCACCGAAAAACGTGGCCGACATAAGATCCCTCTTAGGCTTGGCAGGGTACTACCGTCGATTTATCAAGGACTTTTCGACAATCACCTTCCCAATGACTTCACTTCAGAAAAAGGGATAGGATTTTCATTGGACAGTGAAATGCCAACAAAGCTTTGAGCAGCTAAAACAATTTCTCACAACCGCTCTGGTGCTAAAGGTAGCGGATCCAAAAAAATCCTTTGTAGTATGTACCGACACAAGTAAAGAAGGCATCAGTGGAGTACTAACTCAGGAAGGAAAATTCATTGCATATGAGTAATAAAGGCTGAAGGATTATGAATAGCATTACTCTGCCTATGATTTGGAGTTGACCACAGTAGTACATGCACTAAAGATGTGGTGACACTATCTCCCGGGGAAGAAATTTTTGTTGTTAACTAACCATAGCAGTTTCACAAATTTCTTTAATCAATCAAATTTAAATGCTCGCCAGGCTAGATGGACCACATTTCTAAGTGAATTTGATTTTGACTTGAAGCACATCAAAGGAAAATAAAATCGAGTAGCTGATGCTCTAAGTAGGAAAGTACATTGTATCTATGAGATACACTTCAGCTGAGTGCAATCTAACCTACCGGAGGTTATCCGGGAGGCTTCCCTCAAAGATCCAAAGTATGCATTCTTATGGCAGTAAGCTTCAAAAGCTCAGTAAAGAGGGAAACAATGTGAGTATGCAATTAATTCTGATAAAATGTTAACATTCAAAAATAGAATTTATATACATAATCAGATTTCTGCGAAGCAGGTGTTACTCAATGAGTTCCATACGAAACCTTTTGCTGCCCACCCAGGGTATCAGATATTGTATTCTGCTATCAAGACAAATTATTTTGGCCTGAATTAAGAAAAGATGTGGTGGAATACTTATCTAAATGCTTAGAGTTCCAATTAGTAAAAGCAAAACACCAACATCCTGCGGGTCCGTTGCAACCACTGCCCATTCTGTAATGGAAATGGGTGATCCGGACTTAAACAGGAACGCAACAAAATATAGAGATAACCATATACACAAAGATGCAGTGGAAATAATACTTCATTTCATTAATGGAAAATACTGAAATATGCTTACAACCAGAAATGGAAATAAACCAGCTAGGGTGATGGTAGCTTACCTCTGAGAAGAAATGTGGTGGCTACATGCCTCTAAAATGTGTTACAATGAGGCTCGAAGGCCTATTTATTGTTGAGAAACAATGGAAAACCCTTAAGATTCCAAAACCTAACCCTAGAAGATGAAACGCCAAACTATGGGCCCTGTTTGGGTAAATTGGTACATCAATTTCCTGGGGTCGTAACTTTGGCATACGATCTTCGTTTGACGCGTATGATAGCTCGTTAGAAAGATCTATCTGAGAACTACCACTTTGGGAAGGGCAACATGGTCCATGGACCAATGTTGCCCCCAGATTTCCAAAAAATGTCGTTTAGGGCCTCAAAACGGCTCCAGAAGTTCAGGACCCAAAAAACTGTTAAAAATAGTAAATTGTGCTACATTTTAGGAAACTTAAAAACTGAAAGAGACAATTGTGGGGGTCCAGATGGGATAGGTGGGTGGCCACCAACATCCACCTAGATCATTCCTCCCCCCTTAGGAAGCAATGGTCCCCATGGCATTGAGTTCCTCCCTGAGATGAGGAAGCTTCTGCTGAGCTGGGTCTCTAGTGGGTTATTCTACAATCTTTGATGTGTCCAGAAATGGGGGGAAGCATGGTCAACGATGGTCCACATTGAACACTTGGTGCAAGCAAAGGAATGGCATAATGTTGTGCTTCAAAGCATTGTTTCCCATAGCCTTGGTACTGCTGTAAGGACCATGTCAGAGTGGTTTGAGTTTCTGATGGGTTCTGATAAGGCGTTCTCTTTGCAGATGTAACCAAACTTTGTCGCCCACCTGAAACTTGTGTGGTACCCCTGTGGGTGAGGAGAAGATGTTCATGTGTTCTATCATGACTGTATCCCTTTGCTGCTGTTGCTGCTGCTGTGTGGAGGAACCCTTTGCGGGGTTCATGGATGTAGCAACGATCTTCCCCTTACTTTGGGAGTGAACCAGACAGAGAATAAATTTCCTAGTCTGGGAGATGAGCTTGCTGCCTTTCTTGGTAGTGATCAAAGAGGTGGCAGTAGGTGGGGCTACCTCCGGTATCTTGTATAATGAATTATCCAAAGAAATAATGACAACACGAGGCCTTGACTCATACAAAGCATGTCGCCTCCACAAGTATGGTTGGCCAAATAATACATCACAAACAGCCAGAGGTGTAACATCACACAATACCTCGTCTGTGAAGGGCTTGATGTTGTAGGGAAGGCAACACTGCTGGCGAACTTTGAGATCTCGTCCTTCCTGAAGCCACCCGATACTGTACGGCTGTGGGTGTGGTATAGTCAGTATGCCTAATCGCTTCACGACCTCTGCTGAAATGAGGTTCTTTTGGCTGCCACTGTCAACAATGAATTGCAACGGTGAACCCTTCACCCACATCTGTGAGTGGAAAAGACGTTCCCCCTCCTCTGGTTCTTCGGGTCCATTCTTCTGGATCTTGGTGGTGCCAACAGTGGCACTGGGATCCACATCAATGATCTGCTTCCCTTTTCCATTCCCCTTGTCAGGTTCTGGCTCAGGGTTGGAACATGCATCTGATTCGAAAGCCTTCAACTCGACCACCAACGACTGCTTGGTCCGACACTCACTTGTGTTATGAGTGGGACTCTTATGGAACTAACACCACTTTCTTGTGTCCTTCTTCAGCTTCATGGTGTTGTCCTTTTCTTGTGGCTTCAACGAGTTGGCTTGGGTCACCCCGCCTTGGCTTTGGATTTGCAGACCCAAAGTCTCGCTTCTTCTGTTTAAACTTTTGCTCGATTTTGACAGCGTATCGGTATGTTGTGCCAAGTGAGGAGATGTTCAAGAACTCCATCTCTTCCTGGATGTATCTGTGTAGGCAGCCACGGTATTTGAGTACCAGATGTAGCTCAGAATCTTTGATACCCAACTGTGTGCGAAGGGTATGAAAAATGTTGGTGAACTCAGGCACATCTTGGTCCCATCCCTGCTGCAGTGTGGTCCATTTGATGTATTTTTCCTCATAACTTTTGACAGGGTAGTACTACTCCTTGATGGCATCCCGAAATTCATTCCAAGTGGGTGCAACTGAAAATAGTGAGTCTGTACTTTCATCCTTTTGCTCGCAGTAGGTTTCCCACTAGTCCTTGACATGGGGGGCTACTTTGAGAAGAGCAAAAACAATTATTTCCCAACTCAAAAATTCATGAATAGAAAAATAACCCTCTAGCAGATTTAACCATTTATCTATGGCATCTACATCTATCTGACCCTCGAATATGGGGATTTCAAAATTAACTTGTACCTTAAAGGGCGTGGTGTTTCCAGAGTAGCTGCTGAAAGCTGATGCGTCGCTTCTGGGTAGCCGCTGAAGGATCTGGGCAAAGATGTTCATCATCGTGTTCTGTTGTCGCTCGAGGGCTTCTTTGAGCAAGATTTTTATAGGATCTCCTGCCACCTCATCTTTCTTCTCATCCGCCATGGGAAGCCGTCGGGATTTGCAAGGCTGGTCTTCCAAAGGTTTGACCAGTTCAAGCCCTAACTCCTTATATCCCAACCTCATTGGGGACATGCAAAGAAAAACAGAGAAAAAAGCAGACCACTCTGATACCACTGATCTAGACTTAAATAGGAATACAACAAAATATAGAGATAACCATATACACAAAGATGCAGTGGAAATAATACTTCATTTCATTAAGGGAAAATACTGAAATATGCTTACAACCAGAAATGGAAATAAACCAGCTAGGGCGATGGTAGCTTATCTCTGAGAAGAGATGTGGTGGCTACATGCCTGTGAACTATGTTACAATGAGGCTCGAAGGCCTACTTATTGTTGAGAAACAATGGAGAACCCTTAACATTCCAAAACCTAACCCTAGAAGATGAAACGCCAAACTATGGACCCCATTTGGGTAAATTGGTACATCAATTTCCCGGGGTCGTAACTTTGGCATACAATCTCCGTTTGACGCGTACAATAGCTCGTTAGAAAGATCTATCCGAGAACTACCACTTTGGGAAGGGAAACATTGGTACATGGACACACGTTGCCCCCAGATTTCCCCAAAAAACGTCATTTAGGGCCTCAAAACGGCTCTGGAAGTTTAGGACCCGAGAAACTGGCAACAATAATAAACTGTGCTACATTTTAGGAAACTTAAAAACTAAAAGAGACAATTGTGGGGGTCTAGATGGGATAGGTGTGTGGCCAACAACATCCACCTGGATCAATGGGAGACCATAACTCTAGATTTTATTATAGGGCTACGTCGTACCAGAAAGAAACACGACTCAATCATGGTGGTCATGGACAAGCTAAGCAAGACTGCTCATTTCATTCTTGTAAAATCCACCTACAAAACAGTAGAGATTGCAAACATATTTATGAGAGAAATCGTTCAGCTACACGGGATACCCCGAGTGGTGATCTCTGATAGGGATGTAAAATTTACATCTGCTTTCTGGAAAACTCTTTTTGCGAGACTGGGGACCCAAATCCATTTCAATACAACTTACCATCTATAGAAAGATGGTCAAACCTAAAGAGTAAATCAAGTTTTGGAGGATAAGTTGCGCATGTTTGTAATGCAGCAACCACAGATATGGGAGGATTACCTCCACTTGGTAGAAATTTCCTACAATAACGGGCATAAAAAATCTCTAGGTATGAGTCCCTTTGAGGTACTTTATAGGTGAAAGTGTCAGATACCCATAGATTGGAATAGTCTAGAAAACAAATTAGCATTGGGCCCCGACATACTAGTAGAAATGGAGGTTACCATTAAGATGGTTCGTCAGAACTTAAAAGCGGCACAAGATAGGAAAAAGTTGTATGCAGATAAGAAAAGAAGTCATAAAGAATTATAGCTGGGTGATCACGTGTATCTAAAGGTGAAACCTCAGAAGAGCACCTTGCAGTGCAAAGGTTGTGCAAAATTGCGACCCCGATATTGTGGGCCTTTCCAAAATTTGGAACAAATTGCACTTGTGGCATATAAAATAGCACTAGCATGTGACATCTGAGTACACAACGTATTTCACATGCCCTTGTTAAAATAATATATTTACGACCCTCGACATATTATTAACTGGGACAGTATTCAAGTAATGGTAATAGAAAAGTAATATGATTAAAATATTATTGTTTTGAAATGTTCTAACAAGATAATATGAATGTGCTCGTAGAACACGAGGGAGAATTCCTGGTAGAGACTCTTCATATCCTCAATCGGAGAGAAACCACCTTGCGGAGGTGAGCCATCATCCAAGTTAAAGTGCAATGGAAGCACTTTGGCCCAGATGAGGCTACCTGCGATGAAGAAGAGGTCATGTGAAAAGATTAACCTCCATTGTTTACGTAGACAAAGAACACCAGGGACGGTGTTCCTCTTGAGGGGAGGGAGCTATAACATACAACAATATATCATGAGTTATTTTCACCAAGTTTAAATTGAATTTATGTTTTTTGTTACTATTAAACTATTGGGCCTAAAAATAGTGAGAAAAAATATTGTTATTTATTATTTTAAAGACTTTGGACAAATTATTAAACGAATAAAAAAGAAAAGAAAAGAAAAATAGTTAAAACAACTCTTGGAGTAGTTGGAAATAGTTGCCACCACTTTTCTCTAAAAGGGAAAAGGAAAGGGCAGCAAGGGGGTTGCAGAAGTTTCTCCCTGAGGTGGGTTGTGATACCAGTGGGAAGATTTCATTTCACGGAAAACAGTCGAGTGGGTATGGGACTTGAGGCTGGACAGTAGTCTTGATGCCCAAGATACCTGACTATATTTATTTCAACTGTTAGGAGCAGGAAGTGCTCGGTGGGGGACCGTGGACATGATTGCCAGGTCCATGGCTGGGTGGTGAGACCTTCCAAAAGGACTATTGATTTGCATGAAACAGACAACTCATAGCAAATAAGTACTCAAACAAACTCTAATAATTTCTGACAATTAAAATGGTATGCACTGGGAGTAATGATCTCATTTCTTGTCTTAAGCTAGATACTAATCATTTATGGGAAACATTTGATTACCAAACTTATTCATCATAAAGAAGAAAATAGATGCATAGTATTCTTCTAGTTACACTGTACGATTATTCTAAAACCAGCTTTAGTATAGTATCTTGAACTTATTTAATATCTGTTGTATAAAGAAGAAAACTATTGTACTGTAGTATCTTCCACTTATCTAGTATCTGTTGTATAAAAGGAAAAAAGGCTACTACTATTATGGAAATAGAGTTTCAGTTTCTATCCATAACCTATTAAATACTAAATAACCTAGAATGGAAATCAATTTATACTATCTATACATTTATTCCACTTTACCAAAAAGAATTAAATAGGATCAACAATGTGTTCCAAATGAGAAGGTCCGCAATCTGTAGGAGTACTTTTATGGTAAAACAAGAGTGAGAACAAGAAATATACATATACATGTTTATGCAAAAACTGAGTATACTTCCACATTTCAATACTAATGCTCGTATTGATACCACTGACTAAATTAAGATTCACAGATATGCCCAACCATTCATTGAATTATTGCAATGCACAAACAGGTAACAAAACCATGATTAAAAGAAGTATAAATCTCTGATAAATTCAAGAACTGAGATAAAATATATTCTAAAATATCGGTCTCTCCTAAATCTCAGCTCATCCATTTCATCTTTACATAGTTTACATACAAACTTCAATAAGAATGTCACTACAACATACGGGGTAAGGACCGAGAATTGGAAAAACGATCGATAACATATCCAACACTTAATACAGACATAAAAAAGAGTTCATAGAGTCATAATAGGCAATGAATTCCATAACCATTCTATTGAACAATTCAAAGAAAATTCACAAGTACTCTTTTAAGCTCTGGCTGCAAACCCAACTAGATTGCGTTAGTTGCTATAACTTCCATTCTCTAAGGAAACCCTCACGGACTTCGGATTGTGGTGAGGGTTTGACAGTGCCGAAGGCCAACAAACTCTCCCACCTCAACTTGGAGTCGATCTAGCAACTCAGACAACTAGACAAACAATGTAGGGGAAAATAACCAACCTGTTGATAGCAGAAAAGCTTGGCTTAGGTTTAATGACTCTCAAATGACTCTTCAACCCCAGCAACAGGTTCGAACCATACTTGTGAAAACATCCAAATAACCTGTTAGAAGTAGACCTTGGGTTGAATAATGATAGAGAATGCCTAAACAAAAGAACATGGTTGGGATTTAGTACCAGAGGAGAATGGCACCATTGATGGAGCACTGAATGCCTGGAAACAAACAACAATCATTATTACTAACATACTAGAGATGATACTTAAACTATAAGGGTGTTCACTTTAGAAAGAACCTGACCTCGACGACAGAAGCACATCTCTGTTCGGCTCTTGGGGTGGAAGAAGGGTTCTGAACTGTCCATCAGACCATACCTGTATCAAACATTGGATTAAGCTAAGAAGGAGTAAGGTATTTGCATTTTCCAAGCAAAGAGTAGAGTTGTTTTGCTTACCTCCTTGTCTCTACATCAGTTGTTGCCTCCGAAAATGAAAAAGCACTCGCTAAGGAAGAGGTAAACCCTCACTCCACTGTTCTTACCATGTGCGCTATCAGAGCTGTGTTTTCACCTCACAACAGTGAAAAATGAGATGAAATGTCATATTAGGTTTTCATTTCAGGTTAAATGCCTCTGTCAAATCACCTGCGATGACTGAATGCAGCATGCCATACTTACCATTGTATTAACCACCAAGCAGAGAAGCCATCACCTCTACCGAGGTGTGGGTAGGTGGCACATATACATGGCTTGATTCAGATAGTCGTGCAGGAAGTCCTGTGTCTCATTTAATTCCATTAATATGTGCCAAGATGAGAGTCATTCATGACCCTTCCCATCTGTTTACACATCGTGTTGATTGGGTTAAGGTGGAATGTAAGGTTGGTAATTAAGAGGATAAATAAAAAAAATGTACTTATTTCAGGGTGTTACACTTTTATATTGTATCTCAAATGATCAATGTTGTAAGAAGAAAATCTAAGTTTCAATGTATTTTTTTTTTAATTTTAGTAATATATATTAAAAAGAATAAAAAAATTATATTAAATTATTTATATGGTAAAATATTTTATTTTTTAATTAATGTTTATTTTTTAATATTATAAATTAATATATTTTTTTGTATATAATGATGGAATAATAATGATATTTTAGAATACGAGACTAATTATTCTAAAATTCATAATAACAATGTTTATCTTATTTTTAGACTTTATTTTAATTAAATATTATAATTTTATATTAGAGCTTTGGATTCTAGGTTTTCGCTACTCCAAACAGGTCATCATAGAATTTTCTCTATAACTTTTTCACTACGAAGTTGTAGAAGCTAAAAAAAAACCCATTTGAGTCGAGATAGTTTTGCACCTCGGGTCTGAATTTCGGATGTTGTCTCTCTATATTTTCAAAGATATGATATAAGGAAGTTATGGTTTTTGCAGGCTCCCGAATGACATTCCAAATAGGTGGCCTGGGAAAAATCATCACAAAATTTTCTCTGGGCATTCATAAGAATTTACAGAAAGAGGATGGAGTGTAGTTTTCTGTGTATCATTTTCAGGTCCAAAGGTCGAAACAGTGACACATGGCACGTCATACAAGTTCTCTCTACTAAACGAGTCTATAATGAGGTCATCGTAGGAGATTTGGCATAACTCTTTCTTAAAGAATCCAATATTGATAAGACTAGTGGGGTTAGAAAGAGGACTTAGAAAGCTACCGCATGATGCAATTTCAGAACTTGGAGATCCAAAATTATAGAGTTACAATCGTTTTAAGATCGAGCTCCTAAAGTCAAGAAAACGAGATATGAGGAGCTTTGATGGCAATGATCTGGTAAATTAGATACTATAGATGGAGCAATATTTTTATCTATATGGTGTACAATTGTTACAAAAGGTACATATTGCATCTTTATTTTTAGAACTGAATCAATTTTTATTGTATAAAGGGCTTTGTTCTCATAAACCACATGTCACTTGGTCAATTTTCATGGAGGAAATGATAGCACATTATGAGGATACAAAGAGAAACACCTTCTTTAGCCAATTGATAAATCTCAAACAAAAGGGTTCAATGGCAAAGCACATTGAGGACTTCCAAAAATTGAATATAAGGGTAAACGATATTCCAGAGAAGCAAAAGATTGATTTCTACATACAGACTCTAAAGTATAACATTCAACATGAGTTTCTTCTTTGGGAACCTAATTCATTGGAGAAGGCATTCAGGTTCGCAAGAAAAATTGAAAGAAAAATTATGGAAACAAGGAATCCTACCAGCCACAACTATAAATATGGAAGTGTTTTTTCTCCTATCTTTCCACAACCTACAAGGTTTACACCACAAAAATTCGAAGAAAAAAGAGAAAAATGGTTTTGTTATAGTTGTGATAGAAAATACACTAAAGGTCATAAGTGTGTAGAGAAGAAATTATTTTACATAGATTGTGAAGATGAGGAAGAAAAGAATCAAGAAACATCAAAAGAAGAGGATATACACTAGGAACCAACCCCATAGAAAGAAGAAATGAATTCGATAATATATTGTAAAGCATTGGCAACAATTACCACTCCTCAAACTCTCAAGATAGAAGGACATATCAAGAAGAAAAAGGTTCAAGAAGTGAAAGATCACATCTTGCATCAAGAAATGAATTCGACCATATCTTGTAATGCATTGGTAGGCATTACCACTCCTCAAACTCTCAAGATAGAATGACATATGAAGAAGAAAAAGGTTCAAGTAGTGAAATATCACATCGAGCATCAAAAACAAGTTATCCAACTTTTAAAGGATAACCCCACTTTGGTGCAGAATCAAATGAAATAATAGGCAGATCAACATCGCAGTGAAAGAATTTCTGATATATGCGATTCGATATTTTTACAGCTACAACTAGACAAACAAATGTTCCTCAAGCAAGATAAGAAGGATAATAAATTATCACCAAATTACTATGGCCCTTACAAGTTGATGCAAAAGATTGGTACTATGGAATACAAATTGGAGGTTCCTACATCTTCCCAAGTTTCCCCAATTTTCCATGTTTCATGCTTAAAGAAGTCTATAGGTGACAAGCTCCCACTTCAAACAATATTTCCAGAACTTGACGAGGAAGGAAAAATCACAGTGGAACGTGAAGAAGTCACATAAAGAACCCGAAAACTATGAAATCGATCAATTTCCGAGTATCTCAGCAAGTAGAAGAACTTAATTGATGAATATTCCACATGGGACGAGGAGAATTTTATAGATAAGCATCGAGAACTACTCAAGCATTGAGGACAACAATTTTTGAAGGAGAGGGGCGTGTTAGGTCCCTATACTACTAGTGTAGCCCTTTACTATTATTAGTGCAACCCCCTTATTGTATTGTTTTTCCCATGTAGTCCCCATGTTGTTATTATTGTGCCCAAATAGTCCCCATGTTATTATTGTGCCCCATAGAAGCCCACTATTGTTATTGTTGTGCCTCTACAATATTATTGTTATGTAGGCTCTAATTATATTAGGACCACTTAGACTCCTATACATAGAAAGGAGGTCTTGTCAGTTGTATTATCGAAGTATTGTTCATTTGTGTAATGAAAAGTAGGTTACCCCTCGAAAAAGTTAATTTTGAAATCGTTGATCTATCTTTTCTATCTTATATATGTATTGTTAACTTGATTCATAAAATAATAAATTTTAAATTTTATAATTTATATCATGCTTTTTATTATAGTGATTTCTAATTAAATTAAAAATATATATAAATAATAAAAATATGTACAAATTATATAAATATGTGAAAATATATTTTATAAATAAATTATTTAAATTCTATATTAAGAAAATAAGTTAATTATATTTTTTATTTTAATATAAACTAAATTGATAATTTTTAGATTCTTCCAATAAAAGATAATATAAATAAAAATAACAAATATTATATATATAATAGATTTATAAAAATACAAACTTATCTTTTAAATACAAAATTAAATTTATAAATTATATTTTTATTTTTAATATTATATTAATTTTTTTTTTTTCCAAATTTTTATGTTTTATTAAAATTTTAATATATATATATATATATATAAACGACTATAAAATTTGTCCCACCAACAACAACAACAACAATAACAAAATTGTGATTCAACTCACTTAGAAATTTCCAACATTACTTCCTATAGATGTCAGTATGAGTCATTCGAATTATTGTCACTCTGGTCTTTACATAATTTCTTTAATTACATACATAAAATTTCTCATTCAAAAGCGTCATTTTACAGGCTATCACGTTTTTATCAATTTAATTAGTTTATTAATTATTTTAAATAAGTTTATTAAAATAGTATAATATAAGATTTAATCGGAATTAAAAAGTGATAGCGTGTAAAACGACTTTTATCTACAATCTAGAGTGAGACTAGTCTTTTCTTTTAATCTTGTTATAACTTTTATATTGTATCTCAAATGATCAATGTTGTAAGAAGTAGGTAGCAAATCTGAGTTTCAATGTATTTTTTTTAACTTTTATTATATATATTAAAAAAATATATATATTAAAATATTTATTTGGTAAAATATTTTATTTTTTAATATTATAAATTAATATATTTTTTCCACATAACGATGAAATAATAATGATGATATTTTAGAATACGAGATTAATTATTATAAACTTCATAATAACATAGTGTTTATCTTATTTTTATACTTTATTTTAATTAAATATTATAACTTTATATGTTTCTTCTTCTTGTAATAATAAGATAGTAATCATGTCATAGAAAAAATGGTTGATTATTAGTATTTTAATAAAAATATGAAGTTAATATAATAAATGATAGAATAAGAAGTTTACGGTCTGATTTTAATAATGTTAAAATGTTAACATAATAAAATAATAAATTTATATCATTAATTTCTTTATTAATAAAACTAATATTTTTTTTTGAAATAAAAAAATACTAATCAAATTAAATTAATCAGTTTTTATGAGATAGTTATCTTTACCATATTCAAAAAAAATTTGCTCTTATATATAATTATATTTTTTTATCATTAAAATAAATAAATGTAATATGTTAAAATACAAAATTTGATTTAAACCTTCAGTTCTAACTTTTTTGTTTGTTAGTGGTCTATGATTATCAAAGATTACATCAGGCTTGACTTGTGGCTTGACACACAGCGACCGAGAGCATCTAACCCTTTGCCTTCCAAATCAACCAGGAATTACACATGCAAGCCTTTGCCTTCAAAATCAACCAGGGAGCATCTAAGCCTTTGCCTTCAAAATCAATGAGGAATTACACATGGAAGCCTTTACCTTCATAATCAACCAGGGATTACATTGGGCCTAGGTCAACCAGTTTGGAAGTGGTGAACTTCACATCACAAAATAACTTAACAACACACCCGATCACCATCTACTCTGAGAAGAAAAAAAATCAATTTTAATTTAATGTAAACTTAAAATTCAAATATTAAAAAAATGCAATTAAATTTATTTATATTAAATATAAAAACTATATATTTATCACAAAATATTTTATTTAATATATAGTTTTATTTTTTTAATATTTATATGTGTATGGGGTATTTATTAAAAAATGACTCTATATAATTTAAGTAATATATCTTGTCTTGCTCGTTGATTTCACTGATAATAATTTATATTTAATTTATATACTAATTATTTTAATAATAGTAATTTAAGATAAAATTACAATTTAATTAATTTTTATGATAGTTTTAAATTTTAAAAATATGAAATGTATGATGAAATATGTGCTTTAATATAATTAAAATTTATACTTATATTTATTAATCATTTAATTTATATATAATTGTAACCATTAAATTAGTTTTTTTAATTAACAATAATTATATAATAAAGTGTTGTCATAAAATACTTAATTAACCTTTATAAATATCATTTTAACTTAGGCAACTTTACTGATTAAAATTTATTTACTAACCTATGGTTTACTTTACATTCGGAATAAGATGACTAATAAATCTTTGTAAGTGAGATACTATCAGAGCTATGCTAATGTGAGAAATATTATAAATCAATTTTGTTATATTGTAATGAATTGTTATCGTCTAACAAAGGAAGAAATGGAGGAAATTTTATACCTCCCAACCCCGGCTGACTCCCAGCCTCATGGTTCTCATTTCTCTGCCCTGTCAATAATGTGAATTTATTGTAATAAATAAATATTATTTTTCACGTCATGTGTCTAGAAAGTTCTATATAAATAATTATGGTGTGCCCTATTTACATAAGGTGATGAGAGAGAAAATCCAATTCATGCTGGTCTTCCTCGAAAATTTTGAGAACCGAAAAATAGATGTTTTTAAATAATTTTTTTTTTTTATATTCTAGTAATTTATTATCTGAATCTTATTTTTAATAACTATTTGTTTTATATAATTTTTCCTTATTTAGAAATAATAATTTGAATCCACTCTTATATTTTAGATGAAAGAGTCTTCGTGCTCCACCCTTTTCATACTCCATAGAAGATTCTTAAAGCTTCTTAAATGATCTCACTTCACCTCTACCCTAAGTTTCATGTACCTTCGGTATATCTTTGGCCCATACATCTTTTGGTAACCTATTCTACAACTTCTTACACGCTTTGTAGATTTCACCTTAACATATCAATTTTTCATGTACCTTCGGTATATCTTTGGCCCATACATCTTTTGGTAACATATTCTACAACTTCTTACACTATTGGTAGATTTCACTTTCTTAACATATCACATACATATCAATATTGTGAGTTGATTTAATAATAATAATAATAATTTTTAAATTAAAATATTTTATTTTTTAATAAAATATTTTAATTAAATAAACCTAATAAATATATATTTTTAAATAAAATAATAATATATATAGTAATGCTTTGAAGATCAATAATGTTCTTATCATAAAAGTGATTATATATAGATCATCAATTATTTATTAAAATAATTATATTTTTTTCTTAGAATATTATAATTTTGAAATATATTAGTAGATTTTATATCTAAATTATTTCATTAAAAATAAAAAAAAATGTTAAGATATTTTGTTAATTAGAAATTGTTGTCTTATAAGGATCATCACTCTTTCAAGGTTCCAATTATTTTACTAATGTGATGGTACTGTTAACCAATATTTTAGTTTATTTTAGCTTATTTGATACTAAATAGTATTGAAAATGTTTCAAAATCTACCAAAATAAAGTAAATCTAATATAAACTAACAATTAATATATTGTAATCTAAAATGTATATCTAGATATTATTATTTTTAACTAACTATCCCAATTAAGACTTACGGTAATTAATGTCAAATATGCAATTAGAGATTATTTATTGAATAAAAGATATAATTCATTTTATTTAACAATATAGTGCACATAACCCCGATTAGGGTGAATAATAATGTGGAATTGGAGATTGGGGAGTTTTCCTCCCACTGCATTAAAGAAGAGGGTGGCATGGAAAACTTTCCCACGCATAATATTTGTGAGTTTATTGTCTATTATGCATGATGTTAAGCATCGCCTAGTTCTTCTCTCCCATGAAGATTAACACCGCTTCCTAGAATTTATGTACTACCAAAGCTCTTCTACTACCACTAGTGTGATTATTCCCTCCTTGGCCTAATGGTGTCTACTTTACACTTGGTGGAAATTCCACAAAGTTATGGTGGGATTATTGGCCTTTCTCTTAAAAAGGGTAACCTATTTTCAAGGATGCAAAGGCAATGCTCTAGTACTACATGCACACCATTCCAATTTATAACATCTGTAGCCACAACTACTTAGTTTAGCCTTTGGTTCATAGACCGGAGCTTCAAGTTGGATTTCTAGAACGTTTGGGCTGCATAATTTTGTAAAGTTTGATATTTTGGAGGGGAAGGTAGTTAGTGTCACCATCCTGCATACAATGACTGTATCATCACCTACTTTAAAAACCTGGGATAAAATATTCTAGCTATTGGCCACTCTATTGACTTCTTCATTCTATTTCCTCTTCTCTGTGTTTGTGTGGTTCTTGTTTTGTTTTATTACTCTTCCTTGGGATTTCACTACGTCTTATGCTTTGGGGTCCCTTGAAGAGTGGGCGATTTTTCCTTTTGGGCAACTTTTGTCTCATGGTGTATTTTCCAGTATTGGTGGATTTCCATTGGTTGTCTCAACCTTTTGTCTGCTTATGCCACTTCTATTGTCCTGATATCTATAGCCTTACCTAGTTTCTAAACTTGATGAGTTCCTTTAATGATGTCTGACTTGGTCCTTCCTGGTTTTTAATGACGAAATAGAAAATCTGTAGCCACAAGGGTGGTGGTGGTTTGTGTCTACAAGGTCGACTATGTGCGCAGGCCAAAAATCAAGAAACCACTACTATCTTCCACTCTGGAACATTGTAATGCATTCATAAAGAAATATGCTAACTCAAAACTTGGACAACTAATGACCACCGTGATTATTCCAACTCTTAGATCATAGAATATGTGTCTGATTACATTCCTAACCCTAGCTACACTAGGGAAACATAGAACCAATATCTGAATTTTTCCACCCTCCACTGGTAGATGAAAACTCTTTTGGGTCACATCTTGAAAGAGAAGCACTAATATCACAGTGACATCATTTCTTCCTTGAAATAGATTAAGTAGGTGTAATGTTATCAAAGATCATGTTTGGCTAGCTTGGATGCCCATCTAGCTTATATGGAGGGTGACCTTCAATGCAAGGTCAAGCCCTTTTCTCCAGTTAGCAACAATAAACAAGATCTTTCTCTAGTGACTTCCTTTGATTCCCAACCTCACGCTATGTATTTATGTAATTTCCTTGCTTTTCTATGTAGATCAATATCAATTAGTTCTTTTAGTTTTCAGAACCTGAGACCTTATCTTGGTATTCATGCTTTTAAATTACTAGTCAACATATTTAGCTTCCCTTGTGCTAGATTGAGACTGGAAATATTTTCAACTATGGTGATGGGAAAGATGTAATTTTAATTTTGAGGCAATACTTAGTTAACTTACAAAAAATAATAATATAGTGAACATGAAACAAATATCACAGTGACTTTCGATAAATAATTGTAAAAAATTAGACATCCTTCCTTAATAATTAACATTAACATCAATTAGAAATAAATCTGTGATAAAGAATTATATATAAACACATGCAAGAATAATAAAAATATTTATCAAAATAATATAAAAAAATATGTTATCTTTCAAACATTTATGTCATGTTATAAAATATGCAAATGGAAAAACTTCAATTGAAATTACTGTAAAATTACATAATTCAAAATAAATTACTTTCAATGTTTTATATAAAGATAATTCTTGTTAAAATCTAGAGGAATCTAGATATACAACAAGATATCCCCCTCCCTATTTTCAAAATAATTTATAGCTTTAGGCAAGATAAGATTGGCCCTTTATAGCATGAAAGTCCTCCTAATTAAACTAAACCCTTATATTCTTCCATGGGTACCCTTTTTAAACTATTTGACTCAAGACCTTATATTCTATATTTGTTGTATTCCATCACAACAACTATTGTTCTCCAGCATATGTTCTGATATTAAAATAGAAACAATATTTTACAAACAATATAATTGATTCAATTTTTCTTTCTTTTCCAATTTAGAAGTTCTTGTTGCACTTCATTCTCGATCCAAAAATCTTGAATGGACTACGAATTATACTACAATATTTATGGATAGGATTACTTTACCTTCACATTAAGCCTTGGTTCAAATGAAAATAGATCCACATGGTGATGATCTATTAGAAAATATTCCCATGATTGCTTGCTAAAATTGTAAAAGAAAAAGTGATTCCTCAAAAATTTAGAGAAAACAACCTAATCCCATGTTGCTTCATAAGCAAAATTTCGTGGTCGCTTTCGCATAATATCACTATTCCTTATCTCCTCAAAAATTGATGAAGGTATCCTCATAATATAATTGTAGCACAATGGAGGAGAGAAATTAGATAAATGACAGATGTTCTCATGTAATTCCAAAATAACCATTTGCTCTTTATCATGACCAATTTCATCCTCATATAGATCTTCATATTCAACCTCATACTCATCTTGTTTCCCATCTACAAACTCATCCTGGATCTAATTTGCAATCTCATCTTTGAGTTCCTCTATAAACTCATCTTGGAGTTCATTTGAAAACTCATCTTGGAGCTCCTCTGGAGGATCATATTTGATCTCATCTGTAAAATCATATTGGATCTCATGATCATCTTACTTTTCATGTTGGACATCAATGTGGAGGTATCCCACAAGTAGTATCCACCCATAATAGGCAAATAAATTATGGATTGGTATAAGTCAATTTTGGAAACAATATTATATCGGAGGTGCCATATTTGATATTGAATCCCATAATATGATACCCATAGTATTCTATATCCAACAAATAGTAGACATAAATCTCAAGGGAAACCATTCTTTTGTGAGCCAATTTTACATTCCTGGGCAGTTGTTCAAACATTATCAAGATATTTTGAGAGGGATCATAATAAACACTTTCATATTCCCACCATCATGCCACTCATTTAATGCCATAACTTTGTAGCTATTCATCTTCCTTTTCATTATGTCGATGCTTTATTGAGATGGGATATTTGGAAGTTTCAAGGATGTTTTGAGCAATTGTGTTGTAGATAATATTTTACTCTATGGAAAATCTTTCATTTTTTATTGTGAATGGATAAAGGTCCACTATACATACATCTATTGTTGTTTGTATGTAATTTTTTCTTACATAAGAAGCCTTGGGTAAAAAAACCTCCCTTTCTTGTAGGAAGGAAAAGGAGAAGTTCTTGTCCCAAGTTTTCATGATCAAGTTGTAAGAATCGCAATGGTACGATGGTTTAAGCCATGACAAGGTATGGTTGTGGCTTGAAATTTGAGTCTTGAGAGGAGGATGCCTTCATAAATTAAGTACATATAAATTGAGGATTCTAGTTTATATGAGCCTCCTTTTCCATTATTCTAGATGAAGACACTACTTTTGGTCTCTAAATCCACTAATTTTGAATTCCTTAAAAATTCAGTGAAGGTATATGATTCCTCATCTAGTTTTATGATTCCTCTTTTTTTTTTGTGAAGTCTCCACCTATTATCCAATAATTATCCCTAGCTAACTATGTTATATTTTAAATTCTATGGATGAGGGGTTATATTTTTATGGGTTGTGTTGGACCATATACATTAGTGATTAATCCCATCTTTATAGATCCTAGAAGTTGAAATCTAGTAGTTAAGGTTTCTTGGGTGGCTAGAGAATCTTAAAGAATTATGTTATAGGGGTTAAAGAGAATGGTTACACCTCTCAAAGAACCATAGAAATCATTGGTTATGACTTGATATTTTTTCCATATGAATTTGGAGATATTTTTAGGAATTTATATAGGGATTTAGTTTCCTTATGCATGATCATTTCAAGATTTTCTTGTTTTATTTTTTTCTTGAGGAGTCTCTATTTTATTTTCCATTGAGATCGCTAATGTTCCATGAGATTATTTTCATTGAGGTTGTGAAAGAGGCATAAATTCCTATGTCATCAAGACTACAATACCTTTGTTTTCAAGACTTCCTCCATTTCCTATATTAATTATTTGTTATTGTTCCTGCCTATATTTTTATATTCTTTTGCCCCTTTTTAGTGTTCCTTATTAATATTTATTTCAGATCCTAAAGCAATAGTTGCAAGTTTGGATGTGTTGTAGCAGCTACAACCACACTACAAAATTTTGGCCCGCACCAATTTCGGAGCCTCCCTTGAAGAGTTTCACCTAACGAATGCACACACTCGGGTTCACTCCG
This sequence comes from Pinus tabuliformis, assembly GCA_031772625.1. Classification (NCBI taxonomy): domain Eukaryota; kingdom Viridiplantae; phylum Streptophyta; class Pinopsida; order Pinales; family Pinaceae; genus Pinus; species Pinus tabuliformis. The sequence continues at coordinate 663,216,160 of CM062808.1, forward strand.
TAAGCGCGTGTGAATATTTACATCCACCTTGCTTGATTCATTGCATTCAAGTCTCTGCATGCTGATGTTTGAGTCATGGTTGCGATCGTGTTCCAGTTATGCATGAAGGCTTTGCTTTGTATGTGCTTGTTTTATTCACTATGAAATCATCTGTCGCACTCACACATGGAGTCACATTCACTGTTGTGCAAGCGTCATCTCAATCAATGAATAATCAATCATGAGTTTCGTGCTTGTCGCTTACACGTTTAGTTAGTCATATTGAACATGTGTGTCTGGATGGTTTGGTCATCTCATCGTCAAGTCATGTGAGTGTGTGTTCATATGATCACCTATGCATCTTTCGTTTGTTCAAACACTTATCCTTTTTTGCTGAAGGATCTGATGACCTGAATCCCCTCTCACAGTCGGACCATCACCCTACCATCGATTTGATCAACTGTCAACCAGAATAGTGCAGGGGCACCAAGGTAGTCTTTTCAAGCTACACTGCACACAAGAAATTCAATCAACTCTCATGCTAGCTAAATGGACAATCAGACCCGGCAGTTACCCGAGACTCACTCCCCTCAAAATTTGCTCAAAGGCCATTGAATTCACTCGCTCAACTAGCTGAGGAAATTTCATAAACAGGTTAGACAGAAACAAAGTGCCCATCCCTATTTCCCTTAGAAAATTGTGCAGTTTTCCCAGTTAGTCATCCTAGCAGTCGACCAAATGTTGATCTTAGAAATTGCGCAGTGTTCATGAGCAGGCCTTCCACTACCCATCAGTTATTTCATCTCAGAAATTATGTAGAGATGATCAGCAGGCCAGCCTCTTGACCTCAGTGTAGTTTTCCTTGCCAGCAGCCCCTAGCAGTAGACTACCAGTTCCCTCTGGGTATTGCGCAGTTTCAGCTACTAGTCTCCCTGGCAGCGAAATGGTAGTTCCCTCTAGGAATTATGCAGTTTTGGTCGCTAGTGACCTTAGCAGCCAACTAGCAATTCCCTCTAGGAATTTCACAGTTTTGGCTAGTTCCCTATGGGAATTACACAGTTTCGGCTGCCAGTGACCTGGGCAGTTTCCCAGAAAAATTGCACAATCCCTGCCTACTGACCCTTCATGCAGCCCAACTCATTCCTCTAGAAAATTTTACAAATCTGGTTGTCTAGCCCCGCTTTCCATTCATTGTAAAAAATGTGAAGAGCATGCATGCCTTGCCTTCTAGAAGCCCAGATTGTTCCTCCCAAAATTTGTTTAATTTTGCTTCCGAACTGAGCCAGACCTTGCAGATAGTCACTGTCGACTCGGATTTCTTGTCTCCATCTCTGAGTGACTCTTTTGAAGTTTTCATTAGCAGTTGTCCAGAGACATCATTCCGCATCACAGCCCTGCTGCCTCTCCCGGTCACCTACACCCGAATGATCATGTGTCATGGTAGACTAGGAGGTTTTGGATTTGATGTCATCTCTTCATGAGTGAATACAGGTATAGGTACACCAATGAACATGGCAAGATGATGATTGCGATGAATGAAGAGAGCACATGCATAATGACAGGTTCACCTACAGATGAACGAACAAATCATGTGAAGCAGGTGAACGTGACAAACAAGCACCTTTGTGAACAGATGAGCCTGCCAAACCTTCTAACATGCAAGCAAGGAATGACATGTTAAAGCTTCATCAAGTGAACCAAGGACCATCGAAGACTCCAGACACTTCGCCATGTGGAGGTGAAGCTATGATACACCATGAATACATCCATCACACAGCAACACTATAGCTCGACAAGCACTCCAGCAGCAACATGAATGTACCATCATTGTCATTTCAATTCATGTCGAGTCATGTCATGAATCATGTCACCCACATCCTTGCTATGGGCGTGTTGTCAATCAATGTGATGTAATGTGGAAGTTCAAGAGACCCACTTGTTGAACAAAGAGTCATGTAAGTTGAAGAGTGATGAAAGTCAAACGGTCATGAGCGTAGTCAAACAACCACAAGGGTTAGTTTCACCCTTGGATATAAATACCCCGTCATTTGTACATGTAAAGGACTTTCCATGTCAACTCCTCCCACATAGACAAGAGAGTCTGTAATATTTTCTTTGAAGAGTAAGTAATGGCTCCAACAACCCATTGATGAGGTTGGTGATGTATGGTGTAACGATGTGTCTTGGAACTTTCACTTAATTTAGAAACATGTTAATAGGTGAGCACGTTTTCACACATGTATTGTATCTATTGTAAGACTGATCTTTAACACTTGTAATGCATGTTTCTTTAACCTGTGTTCTACATATGAACTATTTCATTTGTTGTAATGCATAATCTATTAATGGAAATGTGTTGTATATGTTGCTAATGTTGTCCTATGCGTGTCGACTGCTCTGCTAAACATTAGACATACCTTTCACCTGAGCATTGCTGTAACAACCGTTGCACTCATTCGCAATGTTCTGTGAGTGTTATACGTGTTATCTTACCTTGTATGTTATGACTACCACATCCGAGTGGACTATTGCGCTGGAAGCTGTGTATGTCCTTTTGTGTTGTGTGTCCCTAGCCGAGTTCATACTGATCCCTTTAAACTTGGAACTCACCTTCGCCTTCTTCCCCTCACAGTGAAAGAACTATTGACACAAGTACACTTACACTCACTTGGCATGTGAACCTCAATTCTCAAAGACAGATGGAACCACTCCCATGTGCTGACAATAAAGAGTTGATGCAAATCCTTAAGACAATGGCAACTAGGCCTTCATACAAGATGGGCCTCCCACACCAACGGTGTGAGGTCTAGTTGGGAATGCATACTGGGGTGATCCCTTGAATGTTGGGAGGTCTAGCATTGTCAACATTTCTTGCGCTAGAAGGAGGGTAGCTAGTTGTACATGGCTAAAATTCCCCTCACACTCACTCATCAATCATCTGGTTAAGCTATTAAATCGCACAACTCTATAGTTGGTTACTCCTCACCTCCCAGAATTTAACACAAGATTTCATATCAACACCTTCACTCCGTCTATCCTGTCACTCACCAGTTTGCAAAAGAAGTCAGACTGATCCTAGGCATACAACATCTTCCACACACATCTAGAAAGCCAAAAGCCACTCCCATAGGGGCTTTTGTATCATCGGTGGAAGAAGTAGTCCTTGCTACCCTTGAACGTCTAGAGGCAGCTATCGAAGATGGAGAGGAACCTCCAATCTTCCTTGAATACGACCAAGGCACTCTTTTGATCTTGGGATTGAACTCTGGTGTACAAGGTGGAGGAGAAGGCATCGGAGGAGGTGGAGGTGGAGATGAACTGACAAACCTAGATCTAGAACTATCATACTCCGAAGGAGAGGAAGAAGGCGAAGAGATTGCTAACCCAAATCTTAAATGGATGACTCAGGGATGATTGGCCCTCCTGGCCATTCTTCACAAGATGTCAAAGTGAGGAGAGAGGATGAACATCAAGTTCAACCCTAACAACATGACGAAGGCAAAAGACCACTTAGACAACTTCTATGTATAGCTGCAGACAATTGAGGTACTTTATGATGATGTAGCATGTAGACTGTTCCCATGTACCTTGGATGACCGTGCAACTTCCTAGTATCAGAGCCTTCCAACCAACTCCATACAAAACTAGGGTTCTTTCAAACGTATGTTCCTTGAAAAGTTCGTTGAAGACAAGACCCCAGCCATGCTTCTCAAGGAATTGGGAAGCCTCAGGATGGAGGGAAAAGAGAAAGTGGAAGACTTCAATCAAAGGTTTTTGTGTATTTTGAAAAAATTTGTAGTAAACAATAAACCTCATGACTCCATCAATGTTGACTATTAAACGTCTACACTGCTGACCACCATTGCGCAGTTCATCAAGCGAGCTACGAAGCCAACACTTTTAGAAATTTGTGAAGAGGCTATTGTTGTTGAAAAAGACTTGCGCATAATTGGAGTCATCAAGGATGAAAAATCAATAAAAGACTCCAAGGATTCTAGTATAAAGCCCAAAGTAATGGCGGGCAAGGGTACAAACAACGAAGCCACTGATATTGAGACCCTCACTCACCTTGTCAAGGACTTGGCCACCGAAATGTCCGAAGTCAAGCAACGGAAAATGGACACATTCAAAAGCATCCATTCGCCTAGACAGAGATAAGCAATCACTTCATCAACTGACTCATCAAGAAACAACTGATTCACTTCCAAATTTGTGCAGAAGCCTATGTTCCAACTCAAGCATTGTGTTGATCCTAATTTCTATTCGTTCAACGAAGAGTTCCACCCTGAGAAATGTTGTTAAGATTGGAAGTGAGTTGTTACCTCTGTTTGCAATCACATTGTTGATGCAGAAGGCGATATGTAGGAGAAGCCCAAAGACACTGATGAGAGTGAAGAGGTTGCACCTGATGAAACACCAAGTTTTTGGCATGTAGTGAATACTTATCAAAGACGAACAATGAGAAGCAACCCCAAAAGAAAAATGATAATTATAATCTTAGGAGTAAAGGGATCCTCCTACACTTGCGGAAATGCAAGAGAAAGTGAGGAAACTAGTAAATAAGTCCGATCCACCAGCTGCTTCAAAGCAATAGACACAAAGCAAGTCTGGGAAGATAGTGGCGGATAAGATTACATCCATGAGCAGCAAGTTACAGAACACTCTGCTAGACAACATGAACATCGGTTCCACCTCGGATGCCTCAGTAAGTCTACCACCTCTAGACTACAACATAGTCGACAAAATGAAGAAAACTCAGGTGAAAATCAGTTTGTTAGAGTTAGACAAAGTCTAGAGTCAGCGAGATATCTTGCTGCGTGCATTGGGACAAACATCAACAGACAACACAGCCTCCACAAGTAAGGGAGCAAGCACACCTCCCAGATCACTATCTACTATGCTCAATAGACTCCAGTTGGAAGAAGAATACTCATGTTTCCCCTCATTCCTACTTTCATTCGAGGTTTTCAACTAAAACATTCACAACTGCTTGGTTGATTCTGGTGCGGCAGCCATCGTCATGCTACTCTCCATTTATAAGAAGATCAATGCACGATGGAGCAAAACATCCACGAGAATAATCCAACTTGATAGAACATTGGTACTAGCCATTGGTGAACTTCGAGATTTGATCATCTGACTATCCCAAGATGCTCGAGTTCAATAATGCATCAACATAGTTGTTGTGGACATACTGGAAGCATGTGGCCTGCTACTCAGTAGAGACTGGTCTAGTAAGCTAGATGGATACTTCACTATAGACTAGTCTCACATGTGGCTTCCATATAAGGGAAGATGCAACCAAATCCGGGTGTTATCTGAGAGGTATGTGAAACACAATTTCACTCCCCTTAACGGTGGGAAAAAGCCGTTGGCCTTTGCAGAACTCATGTTTGGAAAATACTTCCTGGAAAAGACATTGGAGTGTTATCCTATGTGGCCAACTCCAACCTCATCAGACAAGTAGTTGGGACTCGTTTCTTGACCAACTAATGATAATGAAACTTGTATAATTTGTTTTTTTGATAGTAGCAGTAATAGCAACAATGGTAGTAGTAGCGATATGAGCACACCAAATGATCCGTGTACAAACGGTCCATGGGCTATGAGCCTTGACAAGTTGAGAACACATGATGACCCAAAGACCAAGTGTATCTCAGTCATCCAAAACAATTGACAATGCATGATTTTGATCTTTTTGAAGTTTGAAGGCACAAACAACAATGCTGAGTATGAAGCACTCATGCTAAAAACACAAAGATTGACACTATGAATGAACCAAGCAACCTGGGAAATTGCCACAATCTGAAGATGGCCAATCTTGGCACAAGCTACACACTACAACAACGAAAAATCATTGATCGCTTGATCAAACAGTACCGAGATGGGTCTGCACGAGTAGATAATAACCTAAGTACACACTGAACATGAGCAATCCAACATGAGATTCCAGGTAAAGGAGGAGACAAGCCATTGTAGCAAAGAACAAGTAACACATACATGTTGTTTGCACTCCTTTCACCGAAAAGATTGACTAACATTTTAAGTGTTTGGATTACTTACAAAGTTTGTCATCATCCTTGGTTTACTAATTTAAATACTACAAGTAAGAAGTCTGTGAAAATCCTCTTACGCATTGAATTCAGAAACTTGAACCCTTCCCGAAATAGAAACAACTACCCAGTGCCATCATCTGAGCCCATGTTGCACACAGTACCTGAAACAATGGTGTTGTATTCATTTGAAGGTCTTCTAGAATGCCACGAGGTTCTGGTAGCAGAGCCCGATGGACTTGCACTAGTCTACAAGAGGCTTGGTCCACACACGTATCATTTGCAATCACTGGGCAGGAGGATTGACAACCTTCCTGCCAAAGGGCCAAGATCTCAAGGATTGTTTTCAGTAGGTCGGGCCATGGCCATGCCATGTACATAGTCTACTTGCTCCTTGGTGTTTTATTTGTTTTTTTATTATTATTATCTTTGCCTTTGCTTCGTTTGATTTTTCTTACTATTTTTTTTTTACTTTTGTTTTGTTTGCTTGATATATTACTATTTTTCATTCCGGAAATAAGTGTTGCCAACTACTACGTTCTAGCTTTTGAATAGAGTATGTGGCTGAAATTTGAAGAGACTTGTGACACTACAACACTTGGCCAGTCTTGTGTTCGTCTTCTCTGTGCTTGGTTACAAACTTCTACCGATGAAGTCCTGACGGAAAATACAAACAGTCTGTAAGGGAAGCTTTGGTCCAACCATAAACCTATGTCCACACTAGGAATCCCCATGCATGTACTCACCCTTCTGCTCCATGTGTTTAAGCTCATACAACTACTAGAAACAAAGAAGGGGAAATCTAAATGAGTAAACCTATGTCAAAGGTCTTACACGCTTCTCTGAAGGAACAACCTCTCTTGCTCTGAATAAGTCAAGATCCCTTTTACACCCCAAAAATAAATAGGTGCCTATCCATAGTCCTCCTGAAAAGATACAAAGGTGAAAGAAGAGAAAGGCTTCCTGCGCAGAGAGGTGAAGCATGAAACTCCACCGGGGTACTGACCAGGATCGTTGGTAGTGGAGCAATGTATGCATTCTTGTGTGACTCTACTGAGGTACTATCCAGGTCTGCTAGAAATGGAGAAACACCAGAGATGAAAACTTATACTCTGAAAATCTTCAACTCGTGAGCTAAACTACCCTTCCCAGATTTGAAACACTTAGATCTAACCTGAAATTTTGATTGTGTTTAACTGAATTGGCAAAAGGTGAACCATATATGTCCATCGGGTAAGTGGGAAGCTAAAGTAACCTTCACAACGATTCAATATTCCATGAAAGTCCAAGGCCCTATGCTAGAAATGAACTGAAATAGATAAGTTGGAGTTCTACTAGTCTGTCGCCAAGTGTTCTAGTGACTACAATCACCCTCCAAAATTTTGGCCTACCTCAATATCGAAGCCTCCCTTGAAGAGTTTCACTTGATGACTACACACATTCGGGTTCACTCCATGAGCTCATGTGAGTCTTTACATCCACCTTGCTTGATTCATTACATTCAAGTCTCTACACGGTGATGTCTGAGTCATGCTTGAGACAGTGTTCTAGTTATGCTCGAAGGCTTTGCCTGATATGTGCTTGTTGTATTCACTATGAAAGCATCTATCGCACTCACACACAGAGTCACATTCAGTGTTGCGCAAGCATCATCTCAATCAATGAATGATCAATCATGAGTGTCGCGCTTGTCGCTTAAACCATTGGTCAGTCTTGTTGAACATGTGTGCCTGGACACTCTGGTCATCTTGTCATCAAGTAGTGCGAGTGCGTGTTCATATGATTGCTTATGAATCTTTCGATTGCTGACACACTTAACCTTTTTTGCTGAAGGATCTAACGACCTGACTCCCGTCTAATAGATGGATGATCACCTTGCCATTGACTCGATCGATCATCAACTAGAGTAGCGTAGGGGCACCAATCTAGTCTTTTCAAGCAGCGCTGCCTGCAAGCAATTCAATCAACTCTCATGCTAGCCACCCGAATAATCAAACTTGGTAGTTACCCTAGGACTCACTCCCCTAAAAAATTGCGTAGAGGCCATTGACTTCACCTGCTCAACTGGCTAAGGAAATTGTACAAATAGACCGGACAGACACGAAGTGCCCATCCTTGTTTCCCTCATAAAATTGTGCAATTTTCCCAGTCAATCATCCTGACAGCGAACCAACTGTTCATCATGGAAATTGTGCAGTGTTCATGAGTAGGCCTTCCGCTGTCCATCAATTAGTTCATCTGAGAAATTGCGCAGAGATGATTAGCTGGACAACCTCCTGACCTCAGTGCAACTTTCCTTACCAGCAACCCCTAGTAGTAGACTGCCAGTTCCCTCTCAGAATTGCGTAGTTTTGGCTGCTAGTCTCTCAGGCATCCAATTGGAAGTTTCCTCTAGGAATTGTGCAGTTTTGGCTGCGAGTGACCCCAGCATCCAACTGGTAGTTCCCTCTAGGAATTGCACAGTTTTGATTGCCAGTGACTCGGGTAGTTCCCAAGAAAAATAGCGGAATCGCAACCTGCTGACCCTTCATGCACCTCGACTCATTCCTATGGAAAATTGTGCAAATCTAGGTGTCTAGCGCAGCTTCCTATTTGTTCTTAAAAATGCATAGAGCATGCCTGCATTTCCTTAAGCATCCTAGACTGTTCCTCCCAAAATTTGTGCAATTTTTTCTCCCAGCTGAGCTAAACCTTGCAGACACTCGCTATCGACTCAAATTTCCTATCTCCATCTCTCAATGACTCTTGTGCAGTTTTCATCAGTAGTTTCTTGGGCCATCATCTTGCATCACAACCTTACTACCTCTCTTGGTCACCTACACCCGAATGATCATGTGTCATGGTAGACTAGGAGGTTTTGCATTTGATGTCATCTCATCATCAGTGACTGTAGGTATAGGTACACCAATGAACATGTAAAGTTGATGAATGGGATGAATGAAGACAGCACATGCAGAATGACAGGTTCACCAACGGATGAATGAATGAAGCATGCAAAGTGAACAAACATGATGAACAAACACCTTCACGAACATATCAGCTTGTCAAGCCTTCCAACATGCAAGAAAGGAACAACATGCTAAAGCTTCATCAAGCGAACCAAGGACCATCGAAGACTCTGTGCACTCTACCATGCGATGATGAAGCTATGATACACCATGAAGACATCCATCACCCAACAACACTATAGCTCGACAAGCACTCTAGCTACATCACGAATATACCAGCATTGTCATGTCAATTATTGTCAAGTCATGTCATGAGTCATGCCACCCACATCCTCACTATGGGTGTGTTGTCAATCAATGTGATGTAATGTTGAAGTTCAAGAGACCCACTTGTTGAACAAAGAGTCATGTAAGTTGAAGAGTGATGGAAGTCAAATAGTCATGAGAGTATTCGAACATCCACAAGAGTTAGTCTCAACCTTGCCTATAAATACCCCCTCATTTGTACATGTAAAGGACTTTACACCTTAGCTCCTGCCACATAGCCAAGAGAGTTTGTAATATTTTCTTTGACGAGTAAGTAGTGGCTCCAATGCCCCACTGATAGGGTTAGTGATATATGGTGTAACGATGTGTCTTGGAACCTTTTCTTAATTCGGAAACATGTTAACATGTCAGCACATTTTCACACATGTATTGTATATGTTGTAAGAATTATCTTTAACACTTGTAATGCATGTTGCTTTAACCTGTGTTCTACATATGAACTGTTTCATTTGTTGTAAGGCATAATCTATTAATGGAAATGTGTTGTATATGTTGGTAATGTTGTCCCATCCATGTCGATTGCTCTGCTAGACATTAGATGAACCTTTCACCTGAACCTTGTTGTAACAACCGTTGCACTCGTTTGAACTATTTCGTGAGTGTTGTACGTGTTATCTTACCTTGTATGTTGTGACTACCACATCCGAGTGGATTGCTCTCCCGAAAGATGTCCATGTCCTTTTGTGTCGTGTGTTCCTAACTGATTTCAGACTAATCCTTTTCAACTTGCAACTCACCTTCACCTTCTTCCCCTCGCAATGAAAGAACCATTGACACAAATACACTTACACTCACCCCGCACATGAACCTCAATTCTCGAAGGCAAAGCAAACCACTCTCCTGTGCTGACAAGCAAGAGTTGAGGCAAATCCTTAAGACAATAGCAACCGAGCCTTCATACTAGATGGGACCCCCACAGCAAACAATATGAGGTCTAGTTGAGACTTCATACTAGGGTGGTCCCTTGAATGTTGGCGGGTCCAGCACCATCAACAATATGTTACCTAATTTTTGTTTTTTTCCCTCCTTTGATTTTTAATATAGGTTTTTTTGATTATCTATAATTGTTCTTTTTGTATGGTAATTATATCATTTGAATTCCATTCTAATGCAATTTTCTATAGAACCATGTTTCTCATCTCTACATCTTCTCACTCCTTAGTTTATGGTTCCTCTTTTTCTTCCTCTTCTATCACTATATCTTCTGGGTGGGTCTTTTGCTTCAATAACTAATATTTATTTTCATTAAGTTCGTGTGTATTTTTTGAGGTGTTTTCTTATTCCTTGGTTTTTTTTCTTTGTTCCCCTCATTCTCATATGGGGTTTCTTTGGGACAGGTTCATAAAAACCCTAGAGTAATCCTAAGATATTATGAAAGTCTAGGTTTTACATTTTGTATACACTAGTATGACTAGAACTAGTGAAAATCCATTCAGTTATTCAAGTACCTATTATAATTTAGAGAAAACCTATATGGATTTGAATCCTATCCAATAGGATACGATATGATGTAGATTTAGAGGTCATTGATGTATAGTCTGTTGAAATATGGCAACAAGAATATTCCAATTTTATTTGTCCTTGAATTAAAATCGAATTTTGTCTTAACAACTACTTGGAAATAATTAATTAATTATTTCTGAATTAATTAGTTGGAGAAATTCAAGTTAGAAGTCTTTCTGAAGTCATGCAAGAGTTATCCCTTAAATTAAGGAGATAAGGTTCAGTTATATTTGAGTTGTAATTAGTTAATTCAGTTTACTGAGTTAAGTCTAGTTAAATTAGTTCCAACCTGTTTGAGGAACTAATAGTGAGTTAACAATCAATTGATGCATGCATGCACTCAACTAGTGCTACTCCATTTAAGTAAAGATTGCCTCATCAGAAAGTCATGCATGTCTATTCTAAGAAAGACCCAGTTGAGATTAAAGTCAAGGATAGTCTAATATCAGTTGCATGTGTTTTCTTATAAAGAAAACTCTTGCATGTAGTCAAGGAATCATCCTTGAAGATTGCACAGTTTTGGAGGAGGATGATCCACTCGGTAGAAGGATCTTCCACATGGTAGCAAGAAATCATCCACAAGGGATAGGGCAAGGAAATAGGAGCTTGGAGGGCAGAGAGGAAGGATAGAGAGTAGCCAAGATTGCTTGTGAGCATCTATGAGGATTGTACTAAGAGTTGGATAACTATGAGAGCTAAGGCTTTGTATAATTCCTATGTATTTCCACCTGTATGATAATACAATAGTGTGGGGTTTTTAGTTGAGGCTTTCCCCAAAGTATTTTCATGTGTATTGTGTGATTGATTCTTCTTCTTCTGGTTTTATTGTTTAGCTCGATATTTAAGATTCCACAAATTGATAGTAGAAGTAGGTTATAGTATTTAGGTTTGATTTATATTGCATTATCAGGTAAACCTATCACAGATTTTCTACATGGTATCGTAGGTGGATTTGTAGAAATTTCTAAATGGTATCGAAGTTGTGAATAGTATACTAATAAAGGAATTTGAAGTTTGAATTTTGGGGTTGTAGGTGAAAATCGAATTCATATCATACTTCAAGGTTGGCCAATGGCATTTTATGGCTTGAGACTCGAGTATGCCTTGGAAGGTAGCTCAAATTACAAAGCATGGAAAGATAGAATGGAGATTGTATTAAGGCAATGGCTTGAAGGAATTCATTGATCAAGAAATCCCAAAGCCAGCTTCAACTAATGCACAACAGTTGGCTAAGTGGAAGAAGTGTGTCGTGAAGGCGAGACGGATCATCCTTGAGGGAGTTCGAGACCATATTGTCTCAAGTATCCATGGGAATGATACTCCATTTTCAATGTTGAAGAAAATGAAGGACCTCTTCCAGAACAGTAACGACTAGAGGAAATTGGAACTCAAGGAAAGGCTTCGAAGAATCAAGATGGAGAAGGGAGATACTATTTCCACATATTTGAACAAGCTCACCACCTGCAGAGATGAGCTTGGCGGTGTCAACATAACTACTGTCGATGATGATATGGTGAGCCTCGCTCTACTTGGCCTTCCAAAGAGTTGGAATAGCTACTAGGACTTTATGAATGGAAGGGAGAAACTTTTGGATTCGGAACGACTATGGTTCATTATTATACGGGAGGAGATCAGGAGGAGCACATGAGATGATTCTTTATTAAGGAATGATGATGAAGAAAATATGGCCTTAGAAAGTAAGGCAAGGAAAGGAAATGGGAAGGCTTCCAATTTCAAATTGAATTCTTCTCATGGAGGGAAGAAGGGTGACATGTCTAAGGTAAGATGCTTTAATTGTCACGAGATGGTACAATATGTGACTAATTGCCCATTGAAGAAGTCCAAGAAGGGATCCTCAGAAGGATCGGAAGGTGAGGCATTAGCCTCTGAGTTTGAAATGGACTTTACCCTCATCGCATGCATGGTGTCATCAATGATGGGTTATGTCTGGTATCTTGACAATGGAGCCTCATTCCACACGACTGGTGATAAAAATTATTCAGTGCATTGGAGGAGAAAGACCTTAAGATGCGCATAGAGATGGGTGATTATGGAAGGTATAGTGTTTCAGGAGTGTGCACGGTTGCTTTTCATAGGGAGCATGGAGCTCTTATCACCTTGACAGATGTGAAGTATGTGCCTGGACTAAAGAAGAACTTGGTATCAGTTGTGATGTTGGAGGAAAAAGGCTACGATGTTTTCTTCAGTAAAGGAAAGGCCTTCCTAACACACATAGCCATGGGTCAGACAAAGAGGATAGGTATTCGGGTGAAGAATCTCTATAAACTAGGGGTAGATGATTATGCAGCATTGAGTACGAAAGCAGAATTGGTGCAAAGCCAAGACAATAGTGAGTTATGGCATAGGCAGTTGGGCCATTTGCATCATGGGGCTTTGAAAATAATGCAGCAGATATCTACAGGACTTCCCAAAGGTAAACTTGAGCAAGTTGACACATGCAAAGGTTGTACCTTGGGAAATTACACCAAGTATTCCTTTCATGATCGAGACAGTCGAGTATAGGCTATCTTAGAGTGAGTTCATATTGATGTCTGTGGACCATTCTCAACAGAATCCACAGCGCAACAAAGGTATTATGTGATTTTCATTGATGACTATTCTCGTAAATGCTGGAATTATTTCATGCAGAAGAAGGACCAAACCTTCACAAAGTTTTGTGAGTTCAAAGCTTTCATCGAGAAAGAGTCAGGGAAGAAGATCAAGGCCTTGAGAAGCAACAATGGTGGATAATATGTCCCTAAAGAGTTTAAGGACTTCTGTGCAGTGAAATGAATTACACGAGAGTGGATGACACCTCATAACCCACAATAGAATGGGGTGGCCAAGAGCAAGAACAAAACTATTGTAGGGGCAACATGAGCAATGTTGGATGACCAAGGCCTACTAGTTCACTAGTGAGCTGAGGCATGCAACATAGCAGTCTATTTGCAAAATAGAAACCCACATCGCATACTTGGGATGAAGACACTTGAGGAAGCTTTCTCCAGTAAGAGACCAGATGTGGGTCACTTCAGGATCTTTAGCTCATCAGTATATTTCCATGTCACAAAGGATGCATGGAAGAAGCTTGAGCCAATAGCAAAGTTGGAGATACTTGTGGGTACACTGATACAACTCACAATTATCGGGTGTACTTCCCTACCAGTCAGAGGACAGTGGTTCGCAGAGATCTCATGTTTGATGAGCAGAAGGCCATGCGAGTTTCCCTTGAGAGGGAGTTCCAACTACAGGTTATGGAGGAACTATTCGTTCCTAAGGAGGAGGAGCCTCAGATTGATGCAGAGCAATCACATGCAGAGGTTCCAGGAGTGGAGACATCCACTCAAGTAGAGTCTTCCAGAGATGGATGGAAGTGCTCAAGGGAAGCTGACAGATTGTTGGAGGATGTGAGAGAGAATGTGGGAGCACCATCTTCTCAGCGTAGATAGAGGAGGTCACTTGAGAGGTACACTGGATACATGTCCCTTACTAGGGAATGTATTGAGACCGAGCCATCCTCCTTTGAGGAAGCGGTACAGCAGCTGATTTGGGTTGGTGCTATGGTGGAGGAGTGTGACTTTATAGTTTGTAACAGTGTTTGGGATGTGGTTCTAAGACCAGAAAACAAGTTAGTTGTGAGTTCCTGATGGCTTTACAAGGTAAAGCAAGTTGTTGATGGTAGTTTGAAGAAGCATAAGGAAAGATTTGTTGCCCGTGGCTTTTCACAGGCCGAGAGGATCATGTTACTATAGTATATTTTGACAGAGGAGCAAGATGCTAACATTTTGACAAAGGCATTGTCAAAGTGTAAATTTGAGTTCCATAGAGACAGGATCAGGGTGACAGATAATCCCTTTCTTGTTGAGAGGGAGTGTTGAAATTTGGCAACAAGAATATTCCAATTTAATTTATCCTTGAATTAAATTTTGAATTAAAATCTAATTTAGTCTTAACAACTACAAGGAATTAATTATTTATTTATTTATGAATTAATTAATTAATTATTTATGAATTAATTAGTTGGAGAAATTCAAGTTAGAAGTCATTCTGAAGTCATGCAAGAATTATCCCTTAAATTAAGGAGACAAGATTGAGTTATATTTGAGTTGTAATTAGTTAACTTAGTTTATTGAGTTAAGTCCAGTTAAAATAGTTCCAAATTGTTTGAGGAACTAATAGTGAGTTAACAGTCAGTTGATGCATGGATGCACTCAACTAGTGCTACTCCAGTTAACTGAAGATTCCCTCATCAGAAACTCATGCATGTCTATTTTGACAAAGAACCAGTTGAAGTTAAAGTCAAGGATAGTGTACTATCAGTTTCATGTGTTTTATTATAAAGAAAACTCATGCATGGAGTCAAGGAATCATCCTTGAAGATTGCATAGTTTTGGAGGAGGATAATCCACTTGGTAGAAGGATCTTCCACTTGGTAATAGGAAATCATCCACAAGGAACAGTGAAAGGAAATAGGAGCTTGGAGGGTAGAGAGGAAGGCTGGACAATAACCAAGATTTCTTGTGAGCATCTGTGAGGATTGCACTGAGAGCTAGATAGCTATGAGAGATAAGGTTTTCTATAATTTCTATGTATTTCCACTTGTAGGATAATACAATAGTGTGGTGTTTTTGGCTGAGGCTTTCCCCAAATTATTTTCATGTGTATTGTGTGATTGATTCTGCTTATTTTGGTTATATTGTTCAACTCGATCTTTAAGCTTCCAAAAATTGATAGTAGAAGTAGGTTATAGTATTCTACTTTGGTTTATATTGCATTATCAGGTTAACCTATCACAAAGTTTCTACATAGTCTTGGATACCGGTGAAGGAAAATAAAGGATTTAGTTGGTGTTTAAGCATAGGAATTTCTTCTACTCATGGGATATGGTTGATGAAAATTAGTTTCTCATTGAGTCTAAATCAAGAAGAAGCTAAAAAATTCCCTCTAACCTCACTAAAAATAATAATTTTCCAAGGCTTATGTTATGACACTATTCTTGTTTAGATTTGTCATTTTTTGAAATATTGTTTATTCCTCCTGCATCAATATTTGAATACTTATTTTACTAACATCTTGGATAATTAAAATTGATCATCCTTAAATATCATCATGATGTGGAAGATTACACGAAGGGTTAACACTCAGAGGGAGCTGAGAGCCTCCTACAATTTGTACTAAAGTTAAGTACATTGTAGACTTATGTCATATCTTTGCGGCACTATTCTTGTTAATTTTTTATTTTTGGTTATTTTTTATTCTTCCTACATGATTATTTTATTTATTTCACTAACTTGTTGTATGAGGATTTCCTCCATCTCGAGTATCATCAAGTTAAAGAATACTGCAGGAAGGGTTAGCTCCAAGAGGGAGTTGGTGCAGAAAAAGGAAGGAGCCACTCTCATATCTAGAAGAAAGATCGACTTGCCTCATCATGAGGTACACCTTCATTATGTTTATTTAATTTACTATTATTTCTCTTGATTTGGTTCTAGGGTTTGCAGGTACATCTGATGTATAAGAGGTACAAGACCTCCAAATACACCTAACTTGGCATATGATGTATATCTGCCCTGCCTAGTGGTTTGTGATATCATTACCAATGACCCAATGGAACTCCGAAGGCCCTCCAATATATTTTGTTCCTATAATTCCTACAAAAATTAGTATAACCATATCCAAACCAACGGTAAATTGAAATCTTATTTATTTGAGTTTATTATTTCGATCCATCGTTTCATGTATAGTCCAATAGAGTTCAAAAAGTAGGTCCCTCTTGGCCAACCAATAGATTCCCCTCTAAGTTTTCAAAGGATATGGGCCACTCCTTTTATTCTATGGTTTGTTTATGGTTTTTATACCTTTCTTTGAACTGAAATGACCATTACAATTCTGAAGTGAAGGTCGTATTTTGAACTTTGACATGATTTATTGAGGCACATTTTCATTTTATTTATCGTGTGAATGACTGTTCTTATCATATTGAGAATTATTATATCCTTTTGTGAAGTTATATATATGTCCCATATGTTTTCGGAAACCTTGTAACACTATATGTCTATTCAATTAAGCCTACATTTGAACATTATGTTTTATAATTTATTATTGGTTGAAATTATAAAGGCACAACATGCATGTATTATATAAGCTCATGGATCATGGATGTTTTGAACAGTGTCGAACCTTTATATAATATAAACATAGGTGTTTACATTTTTAATCACCCGTGCTTTTTGAAATGCACCATGTTATGGATTTCTCAATTGACAATATTGATGGAATTATTAAACCCTATATAGAAGGAAGGAAGAACAAATTTACAAGTCCCTCTGGTGGGTAGTGAAAGTATTATGGAAGAGTAGTTTTCTTGGGGGAGCTACTTTGAGGAAATAAAAATTGTTGTTGATTCCAATGTTAGGACGATTCAAAAAATGAATTGAAAATGGTTCTTGTTTTCTTCTCCTTAGTTTACTGTCATTTGATGATGTTGCATTCCCAACATCTAGACTTTGTTGTACATCTGCAAAATATGGTGTTCACCAACTATCAAAGATCCCTTTTTAGAGAACCTAATTAAATTAAATGATCATTGTAGTAATAAAGGTATATAAGGACATAATGCATCCACCTTTAACTCTTTGACACTTCCAATGATCGGGACTAGCCCAATGATTTGTTTTGGATGCCACCCCCATCCTTAAAAACAAATAATTAAATCATTTTTTTACGTAATATTTATTATACTCAAAATTCAATTCACCATAACCCATCTCCTAAAAATAAAACGTTATTTCAATATGTTTTTACAAAATAACACATGATCAAATAAATTATCCATATGTAAATACTAGAAATAAAAGTGGTGACTTAATTTATATTATTATAAATGATAGACAAAACCTCATTGTTAGGCCACTCTGAAGTAACAATAACCCAAAAAATAGAGTCCATGGTATTCAATCCATCATCCTTCAGAACTCCACCATTATCATTGCACTCAATGTCCTAAGGACTTACATCATCAAAATCTTCACTCATTCCATCTTCTTCATGTAGCCTTTCTTTGTTATCATGAGAAGAATCAAGTCTCTTATCTTCATTTTGCATTGTGAGAATGGACTCAACTAAATTCTGGTAAGGATCATTAAACAATATTAGAATTTACTTGAGTGTTGGTGTGATCTCCCCTTTAGTTTATAAATCCATCACCACTTTCTCAATACATTCTACATCAAGAAAAAAAAAAGTTTGGAGAGGAAAAGTAAAAAATGGTCTTTTAAAAATACTATTAGGCACGTAGTAATGCATGCCATACATTTTATGAAAGAGATGTTAATTTTCTTAAAACTCTCATTGTTTTGTGTAAATGCAGATTTCATACTTTTCCCTGAAATGTCTTAGGAGTCAAACACTATTTGGCAATCATTGTAAACACCAAGGGTGTTGAGAAGAATACCCTTGGCCCATTCCTCATCAAATTCTGTAGATATTTGATGATACAAAGGATCTACCATAAAATTAGTTGCAGAGAATAAAATATAATGATATTGTAATCTTTAAATATAACAGGCTTTCCACAAACAAGTTTCAAAACCCTAATATTATGAAGGAAATAAAATGAGCCATCCCTCCATGCGAAGAAAATTAAAATATTACCATTAATTTTTTTTACATTCAATCACTCAAAAGAAGGTTCCAAAATAGTTTAGGGATCCGATATCAACAAAATAGAATGCAAGAAGATCATTTCATATATAATATTCTAGCCCTTCAAGAATTTCTAGGTATTAATAGTTTTTTATAGAACTTTTGTAAATCATTCTTCCCATAGATTTGATCTTGATCTGTAACTCCATTTTCACCCTCTTCTCAATTTCATGGAAATCATTATTTAGTATTGATTCAGTGCATGGATGCCCAAGATACTAGCTTGTAATTTCTCACAATTTACTCAGATATTAACTATATGATATTTCAAAGTCATGACAATGCAATTATTCCTAGATGATATTATTTGTAAATCCATTTTAAAATAAAATGTTATTGGCATGTTCTTTTACATATCTATTTTTTTTTTCTTATAGCAATGTGATGTTAGCCTAGGAATATACATATTTGATGTGTGAGGGAGTTATATAGAGAATGATTGAAGTTGATTATCTTCTCTTGTCTAACATGGTTGAACCACAATGTTGTTTCAAGTTCTAAACTGAGATATATATTCGAAATTGTATTATCCTTTTAATGGAAGTTTTCAATTGGGATATCGTACATGGTAGCAAAGAGTAATGTCTCTATTTTAGCTACTACTAATATTACCACTTCAAAAAATATTACTAACATTTAAAAAAAAGTAACAAATTTACTCTCCAAATAGCTCGAGAGTAGGGAACTCTTAACACATTTGACTACCTCCTGATCCCATAGGAGAAACCAAAGGCATATTTAGAGTTTCTTATTTTCAATGTTTGATGAAAGGAGTGTCCCTAACTCTTGCATCCCTGGGATCATTTGGTTATATCCATTGTTGGCCCTACGAGACTTCAATAGCAAGCCTATACATATTTCACCTCCCTCACCATCAATTATTAGACTCAATAGCCTTTGATATATCTACCACCATTGGTAGACCCTACCATCTGACTCAATCATTCCTTTTTAGTAAGCCATTATTATTATTTATCATGTCACATGCTATTGGGTATCTTGTATTATAGCACAGTCTCTTATATACATGCCATGATAGCACTACAATTGGTTTCTTTCTATCTATATTTTATTTTTAGCAATATTTTGGAAATGCAATTGCACTCCCACATTGTAGTTACAATGAATGTACTCTTCTTCAGTTCCATTAACCTACTTTCTTGGTCATTAGTTAGACAATAATAAATTTAGTCTCTCACTTTGAAGCACTTGGAAAACTAGACATACAATGATAAATCAAGTATGAGAATAATTGATTGAAAAAAATAATGGAATAGGTGAGAAGATATTATAATGAATAAGTGTTCAATCATTTTAGAAGTCTTAAATTAGTATTAGTTGGATGTTTCATAATTCCAAAAAACATGCAATGGAAATAAATGTATTAGATGAATTATCTGGAATGATTTCATCCTAATAGAGAAGCTGCAAGCCCTCTTCATAGAACATAACTAAGATTCCAGTCTTATCAAGCCATTTCAATGAGTCTCCATTGGGTTAATCATAAAAACTTGATGATTTTAAGTAGAAAACTTGACGATATGGGTTTCCATTCAGTCTAGGGGTCCCTTATAGTATAAACCAAAATTAGAAAGACCAAAAAAAGAGTATCTCTATAGCTAGGAAAGAAAAATATATAATGGAATGGTATTTCTATCACTAATAAAACAAGATGTAGTGGTGAAAGGTTCTACAAAAATTACCCTTCTTTTTAAAATATCAAAATATGGTTGTTTTTCATATGGGCATAATATTTGAAGGCCTTCTATGGTAGTTAAAACCTATTTTTGAAATATTTTTAGGTCTATACATTATTTTAAATTATCTTTAGGCAAAAAAACTACACTTATATGAAGTAATCCGATTCAAACTTAACTTCCAACAGATATAATTTGATCAAACAAAATATCTCAAGGCATAGAAGAAAAGGAAATAAACATAATTTTAACATCTTCTCCATCGTAAAGTCCTCTATAAACAGTCCCAAAGGTTCCTTGATAACACTCATGATATCCATTTTTTTAAGGTCAATTTCCTACTGCTCCTTTGGCTTCTGAGCTTCGGATTTCGTTGATACCCTACTTAGATGGATGTCTAGATTTTCTAGATTGATATGATTTGTTCTGAAAAACCCACTCTTTTATGGAATATCCTCCTTCCATTTTATTTCATACTCACTCTTCTTTGGGCACTCCTCCTTCTATTTTATTTCAAATTGATAGGACTTCTCACTGCTATTATCACCACCCTTCTCGACTTCTTTTTCTTCCCGAGCTTTGAAACCCTTCTCTATCATGAAAAATGGATCCTCCATCCCAATCTTGAACCCAAATTAATGATCTTCACCTTCCTTCTGAATTCTACTGTGGAATATAAGAGATTATGCATGGAGAAAGAGCATCGAACTATCTCCAAAGCCAGGATAAAGAAGAGTAGCGACACAAAACATTGTAATAGGTTGATTTTAGATTCTAGAGTAAGTCAAAATTAGATTTTAACAATATGAAATTGTTATGGTACCCTATGTTTCCACTGTTGAGGTTAAGTTTCTTTTCATTTGAGAAAAAAGAGGTCACTTGAAATAAAGGCTATATCTAATGACGTTGAAGTCCTAGAGAGTGATAATTTTGGTTGCGGGTATTAATAAAAATTATAAATACCTCCCTAATACAAGAAAGTACGTTCATATAAGTAGGGAAAGAGAACATGATCCTTACACATAAGGGGAATATCCACTAACCCTTAAGGAGGTGGAAAATATACTTAAAATCTATGAATAATGTTATTAATCAACTCAAGTAGTTGTAAGAAGCCCATAATGTTTGAGGAGTAATATTAATAATAAAATTCAAGTAGTTATCTGTAGCTCAAGAATACCCTATTAGAATCTAGCAATAGCTAATTTAAATTAGTCATTTGCATTAGTCATTTCTAGTTGTATTACCTATTATCTAGTCGTATATTTTAACCCGGGAGTAAATTAGTCATTTATGTTGGTTTTTTTTAGTTGGGTCACTTAACATTTCTCATTTTTGGTACTAGTATTTCTCTTGGAAGGTTGCGGTGACTAACTTTTTTAGTCACCTAGTCACAAATTTCTCATTTTCTACTGGTGTATATAGGAAGAACAAGAAATTCTTGTCATAAAGGAGTAATATGCATGCCTTGAGGAAGAGTAAGATATTCCATTTAGAGGAGTGTAACTCATGCCATTAAGAGAGGTATGCATGCCTTATTTAAGGAGAGTGTAACACATGCATTAAAGAGAGTGTAAGAGGAATATTTTATGACATGCATTTAATGATTGTAAGAGGAATATGTCCTTATTTGATGAGTGTGTAAGTTTGAGAGAGTGTAATGTATCACTAAGAGAGAAAGAGATAGTTACTTAGAGCCATGAGAGTCATCAAGGAGAGAGGTGTGAAGTAATTGACGTGATGAAGGTGACTTCTAATTCTCGTTAATAATAATATCATAGTGTCATAAGATAATAATAATAATAATAATCAAGTCGATATTTCACTATTAGGGTTGATTAATGATAAGCTAACTGAGGTTCCTTCAACTACACTTGATTACCAATTTATGAAAGGTAATTTATTATTTTTGGAAATTCATGCTTGAGATGCTAGACATGCCTTTCTAATTTTAGAAAATCACTCTAGGATTGTCAGAAATGAAATTTTGTTTGAGAAAATTCATCCATGAGTTGTCAATTTTCAACACCCATTATTGTTATTTTTTTTCCAAATGATAGGAATTTCACACCCATATTTCATGTATCTCTGTGTCTTAGTGGATTGAGGACTTCACACACTAATCTATTATAAAGATCCAAGATTCCACACAATGATCTTTTAAATATTTGGGACTTTGTTCCCTAAATATCAAAGAGTCCATGTCTTTATCTTTCTTGGATTTATGACTCCGCATGCTAATTTACATCCCTTCTCATCTATTATACTTTGAAACTCCATGCTTCACCTTAAGGTACTAATTCTGAGCTCATATGAATCTGATGGTTCATTGGTAAGGCCTTGTTTCAAGTCTTGCACACATCACAAACTCATAGATCAAAGGAATCAAATGAATTTCATAATGAATGTAACTTAATCACACTTTACCAAGAACTTTTCATGCCTTACACAATCATTTTGGTTTTCAAGAAATGACTTCCATAGTCCTTTATAATTTCAGCATCCTTGTTGCCAAATGACTAGGTCCGTTATGACATCCTACTCAGTACAATATTAGGCATATATAATCATACAAATCTTGTATGATCCATAAATCATAATTAACCATATGTTACACATAACCATGAAGTGTTCTACAGGACAAATTTAAATAATTGATAATATCAAGTGGAACCTAACTTTCTAGAATGGGGACACCTATAAGAATCTCAAGGAACTATTTATTATAGTTCCATATTTGCCATCAAGATATTTTGTATAAAGATGAGAGGGATAAAAATAAAGGGAGACTCAATGTTTGGGGGCTCTCTCAAGTCTTTGTGAGGCTACTATGTAAAACATTGAAATAAAATTAAAATAACAATAATGTGTATTATTATATTCGCTCTTGCTCGAGTTCGTGATACTTTAGCGCTCATATAAAACTAGTGATTGGGTCTTCGTTAGTTTCTCTTAGGTGAAATTGTTGACAACACCTAATAAAACCATAAGTGGTGAACGAAGTCACAAGGCAAGTAATTCCATGCATGTAAAAGATGATAGATAGGCATGGCACACATTGACCGAACTAGGATGAGGCAATAGTCTAGCATGAGAGCATAGTGGAACATTCAGTTGGGTTTGCCACCATTTGACTCGAACATTAGGTGTAAGTCAGCTTTTTGAATCCTAGTACCAACCATCATATTGTTGGTAATATGCCCCGATCAAATGAAAAGGTCTAAAACAAGTATGTTCCTAATTCCAACCATGGTCCCAATGATGTTGGATCGAACTACTACCTCCAATGTATCAATAGGCATGTCTATTTTAAGATATGGTTTCTAGAATTTTATTTTAATAGTAAATATTTATAAGTTGGATTGTAGGGATTTAACTTCCATGAAATATTCTAGAATATTCATAGTAGTATATAAAAATTAATGGTTGAGATTTATTTTCAAAGTAGTTATTCTCTTTTACCCCTTGTAATTAAATTGATTAACTAAAAAGTTTCATATGAGCAAATGATCATAAGAGGTGAGTTATGATTGTTTGGGTATGTTTTATTCAAAATCCATGGTTTTGACCCATGGTATTTTAACGAAGCTTATTTGTAGATTAAGAATCTCAATTGTAAAGTGAATATAAATCTCCATGGTTAAGGATCTTATTTCATGTTTTTTTTTTCAAATGTAAATATATTTAACTTTATATTAATTTTGAATAGAGCTATAATTTAGTTAATTTTTATGATTTTTAAAATTTTAAAAACATGAGATATATCATGAAGTAAGTGTGTTGATGTTGATTATGGATTGTAAGTTATCTGGTTGCACTAGTAATAATTTAATTATTTATCCATAAGTGTCTCTATCTAGAAATATAGCTCCTACAATAATTATTAAGTGGATAGTAGGGATTTAAACTCCATTAAAAAATTTAAAATATTTTTAATAGTAGCCACGCATCAAAGCTAAGAGTTATGATCTTTTTAGATATGGTATTAGTAAGCCATACTATTGTCCCATACCGTTATGGTAAAATGCAATTTAATCATTTTTTCTAGTTTTTTAAATCTTAATAATGTTAAATTATCATAAAATAAATATTTTAATTCATATCCAAATTTACCACCCAATTAAGTATATGACTATACTAATTTTAAACTAACAAAATATTTCAAATTAGTATAAAATACTTCCTCATTCATAATTAGTCATTTTAATTTTTCAAACCTCAGTGGATAAGTAATTTGTTAGAACACACTAACTAAATCACTATAATTTTAAGATTATATTCAAAAGTTACCAAACACGATATATAAATAAGATACTCCTCAAATGTTATTACAAGACACTACCATTACCTGTGAAAACAGAAATTGATCTGGATGTAAATATTTTATTATATTTTTTTTATTAAACTTAATCTATAACTTGTAACTCAAAAATAAAAATAAAACAACAACAAGAAGTATTATTCCTTATTATACCATCAAATTAGCAAGATTGAAAACTACAAACATCCATTTTAGAGTAATATTTCACTCATAATGACAAAAACTTGGTAAACTCTATTATTTTGAGAATTCTGTTGGTGCAATTATTTATCCCACTGATTGCAATGAAAAATAAATTGATTGGACTCTACTAACACCATCTACAACTTCTCTAGTTAATTCAACAACTTATCCAACATAAATAACATCCAACTAATAGCTTAATGAAAGTAAAATAATTTTATCACTACACACAAAATTGCAGAAAACCAGACCTCTACAAACAAAAGCACACTGTAAAAAGACTAGCCTACGTTTTGTGTTAGTTCGAGGATACCCTTTAGTAATGCATCACTTAAAATTTTTCTTCAGTCAAGATTTGGGCATTTTTAATTATAGCTCACACTACAAAAAATAAAGGGTTTTAAGATAATATTTCACACACCGTTAGATAAATTTTCTTAATTTGATACAAAGAGGAAATTGTGTTTTGTTTTAGATATTGTCTTTAAGTGAATGCTCCAAACTATTGTCTTAAAAATTTGTTTTTATAATGAAAATATATAACACAAACATTATTTTCTATTTCTGGAGGCTCACCCATACTACATACAAGTAATAAAAAAGAAAGTCCCATCACCAAAATTTGTTTTTATCAAGAAAATATATAAGACAAACATTATTTTCTATTTTTGGAGGCGTCACCCATATGCCTGTAGTGTAGGAAGATACAAGCAATAAAAAATCATGTCCCATCACCAACACCCACCTTTGGAGTTTTGGTGTTTGGAATTGATTTGCAAAGAGTCCCACCAGTGTTGTATTAGGAAATATTTTCAGGTTTTTCTCTACAGACAATACTTGGGATTAAAGACATGTTGTCTTTATATTGACAATATATCATTAATCCTAGCTATTATCTCTCTAGAGACAACAAAAAATTATATTTAAAGATAATACAATATCACTTTGATCTCTTTATAGAGAATATAATGTAGTTACAAGACATTACTAAACAAGAAAGAAAATGAAACTGAATACACCCGCACAAGTAAAAACTCAAGATTTACGTGGTAAAACCCTAACAGGGGGTCAAGGAAACATCCACGGGGTAGGGGATTGGAATTTCTATTAAATCAATAAATTATTCTCCATTACAATAGTTCAGGCATTCATTAGTTTTATATGAGCCTCCTCAGTTACATAACTGTTGATTTGGTATGAAACTAACTTGTCAATAACTAATACAATTTTACCAAAATTTACATCAATTAATTGTCAATTACCAGCAAACTCCACATTGACAACAATTTTCCTAATCCCTTTCCCATGCTCATTTATCATCTCTTCTACAAGCCAAGAGAAGATAAACACCATCGCAACTTCTCTACTGTAACTAGCTTTGTGAATATGTCTGCACAATTCTCCCATGTATGGACCTTTTGAAGAGCTACTTTTCCACCATCAATCACATGTCTCAGAAAATGATACCTTACATCAATGTGCTTGGTTCTACTATGTTAAGAAGGATTTGTAGCCAAGTGAATAGCACTCTGACTGTCACAAAGTACATTCACCTTCTCCTACGTCCTTCCAATCTCATCAAGTAGACCTTTAACCAGATTTCTTCTTTACTGGCATCTGAAGCAGCTATAGATTCTACTTCGGTAGTGGAAAACGCAACTGTTTCTTGAAACTTTGACATCCAACTAATCGCTCCACCTGCAAGATTAAAGACATAACCTATAGTAGATCTTCATTTGTCCAAATCACCTGCATAATCAGCATCTACATATTGGCAGACTGATCCTTCACTATCGTTACAGATGATGCAATGGTCACTTGTGCCTCTTAGATATCGAATCATCCATTTCACTACTCGCTAATGTTCTTCACCTAGATTTGCCATGAACCTGCTAACAACTCCAACTGCATGTGAAATGTCAAGTCTTGTAGATACCATCGCATACATTAAGTTGCCTACAACATTTTCATATGGTACATGAGACATATATTGCTTTTCTTCATTAGTTCTAGGACTCAAAACCAAAGAAAGCTTAAATGGGAAGCTAATGGAACATTAACAGGCTTCACATTGTTCATATAGAACTTTTCAAGTACTTTCTCCACATACTTTTGTTGTGATAATGAAAGCATACCATTTTTGCTATCTCTATGTATCTCCATGCCCAAGATATGTTTTGCTTCTCCAAGATCCTTCATATCAAACATCCTAGAGAGTTGAGCCTTTAAACTATTGATCTCTTCCATGCTTTTTCTTGCAATAAGCATATCGTCAACATACAAAGATAAGATAATGAATATGCCATTGAAACTCTTGAAGTTATACACAATGATAATACACACTTCTAATAATGTTCTCACTCACCATGAAGGAGTCAAAATTCTTGTACCATTATCTGGGTGACTGCCTCAAACCATACAATGATTTCCTGAGCTTGCAAACTAATCTTTTGCTGCGACCTTGTATAAAACATTCTGGTTGTTCCATATATAACTCTTCATTCAAAGCACCATGTAGAAAAGTTATTTTAACATCTAACTGTTCTAACTCAAGGTTAAGTAATGCAGTTAGTGCCAACACAGTACGAATAGAAACAAGTTTTACAACTGGTGAAAAAATCTCATGAAAGTCAATACCTTCAACCTGAGAATACCCTTTTGCTACCAGTCTTGCCTTATACCTTTTGATACTTCCATCAACTTTCTGCTTTAGTTTGAAGACTCATTTGCATCCAACAACACTTCTCCCTTCAGGAAGTTCTACAAGATCCCAGGTATTGTTCTTGGCTAAGGAATCCATTTCTTCTTCCATAGTCATTTTCCATTTTTTGCTATTCGTATCATCTATTGCTTCTTGATTACAAGAAGGTTCCCCATCTTCAATAATCAAAGCAAAAGATGAAGCAAAATCTTCATACCTTTTGGGGGTTTTTCTTTCCCTTGTAGACCTTTTTAGAATGACTAGTTGTTGAACTGGTTCTGAAACTTCAACAGTTTCCTTTGAATCTTCAACACCTTTTTCTCTAGAAGTCTCTTCTTCCTTTTGACTGTCACTGAAAGGTCTAGCCTCCAACTGAATTTGTTGATTTGGAAATACCTATTCCTGTTCAATTCTTTCAATATTTGATTTTAACAAAGAAGATTCATCAAATGTTACATCTCTACTAATGACTATCTTCCGCGACGTAGGATTCCACAACCTGTATCCTTTCATCGCATAGTCATACCCAACAAAGACATAACATTTCAATTTTGGATCTATTTTTGAACGTTTATTTTTAGGAATAAGAGCATAAGCATGAAAGCCAAATATCCTTAAATGTGAATAATCACAAGACTGACCTGACCAAAATTCTTCAGGAATTTTACATTTAATTGCTACTGAAGGTGATCTGTTAACTAAATAACAAGCAATGGATACTACTTCTGCCGACAACTCCTTTTGCAGGTTAGCATTGTTGATCATGCTTCTGGCTCTTTCCATAAGAGTCTGATTCATACGTTCAACAACACCATTTTTTTGAGGAGTATAAATAGAAGTTTTTTGTCTAACAATTCCTTCATCCTTACAGTATTGTTCAAATTCTATTGAAGAAAATTTACCACCATTGTCAGTTCTTAAACATTTAATTGATTTGCCTATTCTTTTCTCTACCATTGCTTTACATTGTTTAATGATATTGAATACATCAGCTTTATTTTTCAGCATAAAGACCCAAACTTTACGGGAGAAATCATCAATAAACATTAAAAAACATAGAGCACCTCCATATGATACAACAAGAGATGGTCCCCATAGATCAAAATGAATATAGTCTAAAATATCCTTACTATTATGGTTTCCAGTTTTAAATCTTTGTTTACACTATTTTCCATACACACAATGTTTACAGAAATCCAACTTCAAAGATTTTAGATCAGGAAGTG
Organism: Pinus tabuliformis; assembly: GCA_031772625.1. Taxonomy (NCBI): domain Eukaryota; kingdom Viridiplantae; phylum Streptophyta; class Pinopsida; order Pinales; family Pinaceae; genus Pinus; species Pinus tabuliformis. The sequence continues at coordinate 663,244,802 of CM062808.1, forward strand.
ATCTACATTTCATCAGTACTTGAATACCTTTCTCGCTCATGTGACCAAATCGCTGATGCCATAGGCGAGTACCTTTTTCTTCATTTTTTGACACAATCGCTGCTTCACTGATTTGAGTACTTCCTTTGAGTCTGTAAAGTTTTATGACCTTTTCTGCTTTAATAACAACTAGCGAACCTTTATAGACTTTCAACACTCCATTCTAACCTGTAAACTTATAACCATATGAATCCAACACTCTCAAAGAAATCAAAATTTTCTTCAATTCAGGTACATGTCTAACACTATTTAATGTTCTAACCATGTTATCATGCATTTTAATCATGATATTTCCCATCCCAATAGTTTGACATGATACATTATTACCCATAAACATAGAACTACCATTTACATCTTCATATGAAGTAAACCAATTTCTGTGTGGACACATGTGATGAGAAGCACCATAGTCTAAGAACCAGCTTTCAAATCCCTAAGAGACATTACATACAGGTAAAGTTTCATCTATCATACATAATTCTTCAATAGATAAAACTTCGTCTGTCATACCTAAATCAACTTGATTTGCTTCCTTCTTAGGGTTATTAGACTCTTTTTCATTTCCAATAATTTTTCTTAAGGTGTCCAATTTTGTTGCGGTGCCAACATTTTGCCTTACACTTCTTTCCCTTTGATTTAGATCTGGAAGACCCCCTTGTTTTTTCTCCACTTTCCTTTGACCGTCCTCTAGCTATCATGGCTTCTGGTGTTACTGTTTCAGTACTGGATTTCCTTCGTACTTATTCAGACAAGAGAGCTCCCACAATTGATTCAAATTTGAAAGAATCGTCGGTGCTAAAACTGATTGAAGTTATGAAGTGGTCCCATGACTCGAGCAGAGAACACAGCAAGGTTATAACTTTGTCTTCTTCCTGAATTTTAACTTCCATATCTGATAATTGGCATATAAGTGTATTAAAAACGTTTAAATTCTCTGCAAATTTTGAACCCTGCTTCATTCGAAGACTGTACAATTGTCTTTTCAAATAAATTCTATTGGTTAACAATTTTTCATATATAGTTTTTCCAATTTTTTCAATAAGCCTAGAGCTATACTCTCGTCAACAATGTTGAAGGGAACTTCATCCGCTAGGCATAACCTGATGGTACTGAGAGCTCGGGCATCCAAGTCCTCCCAGTCCAAATCTTTCATGCTAGTAGGTTTCTTATTTTCCCCATCCAAAGCTTTCTACAGACCTTGTTGCACCAGCAAATCCCTAACTTTCAGTTTCCAGAGAGCAAAGTTGTTTTGGCCAGTGAATTTCTCCACCTTGAACTTTGCATCCGTCTTTTTAGCCATTCCTTTCCAATTTTCTTCTAAATTGTTACTTCTAGGTTTGAATTTATCCACAATCTGCCTTCAACTAGCAACTAGGGTTTCTTTCTTTTCAACAAAAAAAAACTTAATTTTGTTGCTCCTTTTTTTAAACCCTGATTTCTGTCTTCAACTAGGGTTTCTTTCTTTTCGACAAAAAAACTTAATTTTGTTTGCCCCTTTTTAAAAAAAAACCTTAATTTATTTCCTAGAATTTCTTTTACACATATTGATTACTTCAAATATACATGAAACAATTCAATTTCCCAGAAAAAAATTACTTCAAACCCAAAAAAAATTTCAAATTCACCAGCGTCTCAACAGCAAATTCTTATTTCTATTGTTTTAAAAAAGGAAAAAAATACCCGAACTTATTTATGTTGATTGAATTCCTCTTGTGGCAAGCTCTTCGACAAGTCAGGCTTTGGACAAGCCCATAACAACCCCTCCTCGGCGGCTCTTCCTCTAGTGGCAGGTTCAAAAACTCTTCCTCTTGACACGCAGGTCTAGGCTCTGGACAAGCCCGTAACGACCCCTCCTCAGTATCTCTTCCTGAGGTGGCGGGCTCGACGGCTCTTCCTCTGGTGGCACGTAGGTCAATAATAGGTATAACCCTTACACAACCCAACAATGGTAACACGCAGGTACGGAAAAAGCACACAGCTTGGTCCATGCTTCTCCTCGGCGGCACGCAGGTTCTGGATAGGTTCTGCAAGAGGCCTCGACCTGCAGAGGGCCAGCACGCAAAGGCACGAATGGGCCACGTTGCTCCAGTTCTGGACAAGCAACGAACCTCCATGATTTTTCTATGCAAAGGCACTCAGGTACATGAGCTCTCTTCCTCGACCAACATGTAGAGAATGGCTCTGGCTTCATGCACACGAAGAGATCAGACCACAGGTTTTGGTTTGGCAGCGTAGACTCCTTTCTTTTTATATGCAGAGAGCAGAGTCTGTTCCACGCTCCTCCTCCTTGCATACATGCTCTGATACCATTTGTAGTTACAAGAGGTTACTAAACAAGAAAGAAAATGAAACTGAAAACAACCACACAAGTAAAAATTCAATATTTATGTGGTAAAACCCTGATAGGGGTCAAGGAAACATCCACGGAGCAAGGAATTGGAATTTATATTCAATCAATAAATGATTCTCCATTACAATAGTTCGGGCATTCATCAGTTTTATATGAGCCTCCTCAGTTACATAATTGCTCATTCGATATGAAACTAACTTGTCAATAACTAATACAATTTTACCCAAATTTACATCAATTAGTTTTCAGTTACCAACATATAAAATAATGAATCCACAAAAAAAAGCCACCAATGGAACAAATCAAAATAAAAACAATTAAAAATAAACTACAATATCATTAATGAATTCATGTTAGGACATAGTGCAATGTAACCGCCAACCTCTACATATAAGCAAGATGCCCTTCCATTAAGCTAGCACCCTTTAAATAATTATGTAAATGTTTTAGAAGTCCTTAAAATCTCATATATAAACATTGTTTTAGAAAAAATGTTGAGCACATACTGATATAGTATTAGAAGTTGTATTTCTTAGTACAAAAGGAAATATTTATAGAAAAATGGATTGGATCCTTTAGTCCTGAAAATTCAGGAAGCATCTATTATCAGCTATTATTGGAAGAACGCACCCTGACAGAATATAGAATAAAGAGATTTCAACTAAACTGATAACATTCCTTAGTTTGAATAGTTCACAAATTTGTATCTTTTATGGAAATAAAACACACGATACAGGGAGAATAAAAAAAAGAAAGCGCATGTATCGTATATAAAGTGATTGGAGGGAACATCAAAACAAGATGTGCCAACATTTTTGAGATTGTATTTCAGCCTTTGGTTGAAACAAAATCCCTAACAAAGGGAGAAGAGAAAATAAAAGGTATAGGGTATCATATACAAAGTGATTGGAAATCACATCAAAACAAATTGTATTATAATTTTGCAGAATTAACATGTTTTACTCATCAACAGAATTATAGGTAAATTTAAAAATGACCAAGTTCCTATCAGAGGAAACATAATCAAATTCCAGTGAATGTAAATCATAAACACACCTTGAACTTCTCTGAATCATTTTCACTACTGTAGACCTCAAAACTTTTGATCATGTGCCTTCCAAACCATCTACTAGACATCGAGGATCCTCTGTACCTGCCAACATAAGTTGTCACAACGAGTAGTGCTTTAGAAGTTACACCTTTTCCACACTCCATACCCACTTCAACCAGATAGTCTGAAGGCATGGAAATAATAATATTACATCAATATACTAAAGCCAATCAGCATACCATTGAGGATTAAGAGTGGACAAGATGCAATGGATGGAACTGAAAATGGAGCATCAAATTTACCTTCTAATCCAAATGTTATTTTTTTCAAAGAAAATGATGCATATAATTTTTAAGCAGCATTAGTATTTGGAAAAATGGACAATGGTTTCACAAGAAACTAGACCAATAACACCAAGAATGCATGCCTAGATTATTTTCCTGGAATAAATAGAAATATAACTTACTTTTGCAATGTATAAAATGGAAGACTTATAAAGGTTACTTCTCGCCTTTGTAAACAAAGGAAAACTGAAAAATATAATTGAGCACAATATTAAGTGAAATCCAAAGGAAATAAATTTAAGCTCACCTTCATACACATCCTTTATGCTTGCAACTTGGACATGCAATTTATTGTTGTTTATGGCCCAAATAAAAGCCTGCACATCTTTCATTGAGAATTCATAAACAAATCAATGCCCAACCAATACCTAAACTCCAATAATTGGAACTGCCACAAAATATCATGGGTCAGCAATAGTACCAAACCATGAGTGCATTCCTTCGAATCATGCCAAGTTCAAAAGTGTGAATAACTAAATATAGAAAGCCAACAATCCACATTCAAGAAAGTGGAAATAATTTTACATTCATCGTATGCCAAACCTCAGTGCATTTCAAATGCACCATTAATGTAAATCACCAAAAAGACATAAAACCCAATGATCTTCTGTTATTTCTATTACTAAGAGATAGAATTGCAGTCTAGGGCTTAGAAATTGTTATCAATGTAAAAGCATCAAACATAAAAAAACCAAAACTAACACATTGCATGAAGTGAAAATTCTCATCTCCTAGTGATTCGTTGGTGATTAATGTCCTCCCTTGGAGAAAGGTATTTAACTTTAACAAATCCCACAACTACATACCATATACTATAAATTATGAGCAATCCAAACATGAAAGACAATGTATACAAATGTTTTTAATTCAAATAATTCATACTACATAGAGATCATTATGGAATGAAGGTAAAATAGAGATTTTTGAATGTTAAGTGAGATAGGTATTGATTTAGAAAAAATTCACAATAAAAATGCTCGACGAAGACTGATAGAGGACGTATTGACAGAGTACATGCTAAATAATGATTTACATGTATTTTTTATTGAGATTGTTACAGATAATGATAGGCAAATAAGTCAATATAAAAACTGATATATCATCAAGAGTCATCCCGAAAAATTCTGAAAGCAAGTTCAAAGGAGAAACATTTTCTTGTAGTCATGAGGAACTATAATGAGAAAATGTATGTTTCCACTTTTATCAAACCGTAAAACTGACTGAAAAATAAGATGCTATAGGAATTTCTATTATAGAAGTATTATTTCTTGGTACAAAAGAAATATTTATAGAAAATAGAGAAGAGAAAAATAGAGAGGAGCCTCTAATCTTTAAAATCTAGGAAGCATCTATTATTAGCTGTTATGGGAAGAATGCACCTTAATGGAATATAGGATAATTAGGTTTCAATTAAAATGATAACATTCATTTGTTTGACTAGTTCACATATTTGTATTTTTGATAGAAACAAAACACAATCAAAAAGAGAAAAGAAAACATGCATGTGGTATATAAAGTGATTGGAGCACAAATAAAAAAAAATCTACCAAGATTTTTAGGATTGGATTTCATCCTTGATAGAATCAAAATCCTCAACGAAAGGAGAAGAGAAAAGAAAAGGCATATTGTATCATATGCAAACTGATTGGAAATCACATAAAAATGAATTCTACTATCATTTTGCAGAATTAACATGTATTACTCATCAACATATTTCAAGATAAATAAAAAATTTAATCAGGGTCATGTCAAAAACAAGCTAATGAAATTCCAAAAAATGAAAACCATAAACACATCTTTATCTTTTCTGAAAAATTACAATATTTGTATAGTAATGTAATAAAGCCAATCAACATACCATTGAGGATTAAGAGTGGAGGTGCAATGGATGGAACATGGGGCATCAAATTTATATTCTAATCCAAGTGCTATCTTGTCTCAAACCTTATTCATAGAATTTTTAAGGAGCATCAATATTTTGAAAAATACACAATGGTTTCATAAGCATCTGGACCAAGAAAACCAAGACAACATGCCTAGACTATTTTCCTAGAATGGATAGAAAGAAGGCTTACTTCTAGAATGGATAGAAGGATGACTGGCCAAGGTTACTTCTAGACTCTCTAACCAAAGGAAAAATAAGGAAAATAATTAAACACAATATTCAATAAAATAAAAAAGAAATGAATCCAATCTCATCTTCAAATACATCTTTTATACTCTCAACTTAGGTGTGCCATTTATTGTTGCTTATGGCTCATCTAAGACCCTGCACATATTTTGTTTCAAATTCTTAAACATACCTATATGCCTCAAATAAATGCTAAGCAATAAAAGTTGAACTCTAAGTGAGACTTTTACACTAGCAACTTAGGCATGCCATTTATTGTTGCTTATGGCCCATCTAAGACCCTGCACATATTTTGTTGCAAATTATTAAACATATCTATATGGCTCAAATAAATCCTAAGCAATAAGATTTGAACTCTAAGTGGGACTTTATTCAAGAAAAAAAAATCATCTCTTCAAACTCTAGGTGAAGAATGCCGGACCAATACCTAAACCCTAATAATTTGAACGGAGACAATGTATCATGGGTCAGCAGCGGTAGCAAACCATGAATGTATTTCTTCAAATTGTGCCAAGTTCAAAAGTGAGAATAACTAGATAGAGAAAAATAATTGTCCACATTCAAGTAAATGGCAATAATTTGACGTTCATCCTATCTCAAACGTCAAAGCATTTCAAATGAACCATTAATATAAATCATCAAAAAATATGTAAAACCGAGTGATCTTATGTTATTTTATTAGTAATATAACTATTACTAATAGATAGAATTCCAACCTAGGGCTTAGACATCATTATCAATGTAAAATCATTAAAGCAACCAAAACTAACACATTGGATGAACGGGAAATTCTCACCTTCTAGTGATTCGTCAGTGATCACTACATAATAACGGTTAATGTCCTCCCTTCCGAAAAGGTATTCCATCAATTTTATCAAGTCCCACAACTACACACCATAGACTATAAATGATCAATAGTATTAACATGAAAGAAAATGCATACAAATATTTTTAATTCAAAGAACTCATAATACATGGAAATCATTACGGAATCACGATAAAATAGAGGAGGATTTTTTAATGGGGTGAGATAGTAGATGATGGATGCGGGAACAAAATTCATACTAATACCATATCTATCATTTTTATTTTTAATATAGGGAATCTACAAGAAACATTGACTAGCACTCTCATTAATCATCTATGTAACGATGGTAAACTAAAGGCAACTTTTCAAATGCTAGGTGAGATAATGGATGATAGATGCAAGTATACCATTCATACTTATAACATACTTATCACCATTCTTTATAATATTGGGAGCTACAAGATGTATTCGATCTAGTAAATAAAATAGTGAAAATGCGATGCCACCAACACTCATAATTAGACTACACTAATCAATGGGTTGTGCAAAGAGAACAATCTGGAAGAGGGAAGAGAACATTAAATAAAGTATTGAAAGAAAACCTAATTCCCAATAAAGTCATAACTAATTCCCTAATCAATACCCTCTCTCTATAGAGAGAGGAAAGTTGACACTGATTTTGAGATTCTTTAAAGGATGGAAAAAATTGGTTGTAAACAATTTTTTTGTACCACAATGAACTGATCTATGAAATCACAAATAATATAAGCCACACGGCAATGTTTCTTTTTAATGTTTTTTAAAAAGAGGTATGGTTCCCTCCAATAACATATAATAATTTGATTCATTGTTATTCTAAAAAGAGTAATCCTAGTAATGTTTTTAGGCTCTTTTCCATGACGGAGAGAGAAGCTTGTGAGTTACAGTGAATTTATTAATGAAATTTATAAACAAGACATGTTGTAGCAAGTATATGGGCTATTTAATAGGATCCTTGTGAAATGTATGACACTAGATGGCGTGAAATATATTGCCTTGATTGATGGACATTGGAAAGGAGGAAAAGTTGGCACTACTCTTAGACCAGTGGAACAGATTAAGGAAAATCGTTGTGAACCAAATGATTATACTTACACTTTGTTGATGAGTGGACTCAGCAAGGAATGTTAGGCACCGGAGGAAAACAAAGTGTTTGAAAAAACGTTGCATGTGTTTCTAGTTCCTACTCTATTTACTTACACATCCTTGATTGATAGACTTTGTAGTGTAGGTGCAATGGATCTTACATTTTGAATACTTGACAAAATGGTGAGTGGATCCTGTGAGTCTAATATTCACACTTAGAATGAATTGGTTCATGGGATTTATAGGGGTAATCTGTGATAAATTTTATCCTTTAAAATGTTGAAAATATTGGTTCATGAAGTAGAAACAACTGTGCCAACATCATGCTCAATATGTGGCTGATTAGAAGAACAAGCTGCATACATTAATGACATGAAAGGATATCAAGGAGGAGGAGATAAATATTAATCTAAATTTCTAGATCAAATTACATAATTACATCAATCAAAAGTTATAATTCCTAACCATGTACACATTTGGGGATATTTAGAGCCTCGAGATGAAGATTCAATGGAAGGAGAAGTATAAACAAACAAAAAAAACCCCATTATTTTAGATAAAAACTTGACCAACAAGGAAATATATATTATCAACCATAAATTATAATCTATCCAACTGCAACTCAAACAACAATGCATAGCTTAATAAACAATTTTCACTCTCAAAAGAAGACTAGGTGAGCTGTTGCTAACAAAGAAGCATAATGAATCTAGTAAGTGGTGAAATATCATAAAACATCCAATCATGATAGTCAATTTTTTTCTTTTGATATACTCCTTTAACATGTATTAATAATACCCTTTCACAAGATAAAGGAAAAATAAGCAAATTACATTCTCTACTACTTGAATCTTCCAGCGTCGTTATTGTCTACAATGCACATATGCTCAAAGTAATCATAAATCATAGTGAAATTTCAGGAAGAAAATAATGGTTATTCCACATAAAAATGTGGGCACATCAATAGCCTGTAACTTTTATTGTCAACAACAAGATTCAAAGGAATCTAATCTCCTCAATCATGATTCAATCACTGAAATTATCTACACAACCTTACCCATAGATTTATACATCAAAAAACTTAGTTCAAGTAAGGAACTGCATGACACAAACCAATGCACATGTCAATACACCATCTATCCATGGAAGGATAAAGTCACATGTGATATTGAACCTCTTAAAATCTACAACATGTCCATAGGGTGACGTAATATGTGAGAAAGACATGGAGTCTCTGAGTCATGCATGGCTTGATCATCATCCTTAACATCAAGGGGAGACTTTTATACATTCTCGAGGTAAAAATAATTTGAATATTCCTTTAATTCTACAAAAAAGTGACATAAGTTTATAAGTCAAACACAAAAATTCATTTTGTTGACCATTCGATTGATAATCATGTGTAAGAATGTTGTTCCCATACACCTTTTTCACACAACACAAAACATAAGCAATTGTCAACACTTAAGGAGCAACATTAATATAATGGAGTCTTAAACCATTTTCTAGTTCAACATCATATTGGTCTAGTTCTTTGAGTGGTGTTTCCCAATGGACCTCTATATCTTAGAACCTTGCTAAGATGGAAAATTCAGCAATAGATCTAGGATGTGTTACATAATTGGCATATAAGGCTAATTGCACCATGTGGTAGTCCAATTATTTTTACGCCAAATAAAAATGGTTCCCAACACCTTAACGTAGGCTATCAATTCCCTAAACAAGATGAAGTTGAAGAATTACTTCAATTGATGACCTTTTAGACACACTAAAGGGAGCAATGTTTTTCCTAAACATTGACTTGATGTATGATGATTATCAAGATCTAGTTAAACTTTGTATTTTTTGGAGACCATATTTAAAGCTAGAAACAACCTATATCAGTTGTTGGTTATTACTTTCACCTTAATCAATTCTCATGTGCTATTTATGTTCCTTACGAATGATGTTCCACAACCATTTACAAGTAAATTCATTTTTTTTTATCTCAATGATATGTTGATTTATAGGACATGGGAACAACTACAACATGTTGCAAATACTCTAAGGGTGCTACTACTTGACCATAAGTTCTTTTGAAACCTGGAGAAGTTTGGGTCTCTATGAAGTGTGTCTAGTACTTTAATTTTATAGTTGATGACATGAATGTATGTGGCCCTAGAGTAGGTTTTTTTTCCTCTAAGGGACTTTCCTACCAATCAATCTCACAAAGTTGTTAAATTTTCTAGGCTAGCCAAATTGTAAAGAAAAAGTTTGTTGGGATCTCACACATTGTACACCCTTTTCACTCTATCCTTTGCAGAAACACCAAGAAAGTTGAATTTTCAATAGAATGAATCCAATAGTACAATATAATATTATCGAGAGGACCACCTTAGATTGGTATTTCTTAGACATTTCATGGAGGTTGGAGAAAAGATATATTTTTCCAAGCAAACTACATCATATCCTTCCCTCTTCCCAATAATATTGAGATGGATGGTAGCACAACTAAAGACCACTATAGATGACATTATCTTAGCAAGACTTAGTTAGAGTTTAGACTTACAACTCAGCTAAACTAAAATATGAGACCTCATGGCTGAAGACTGTAGCAAGATCTTTCTTGAAACATTCCATTTGAACTAGTTCCTTACAAAAAATATAACTGAATAAAGGTAGCATTTGGGTTTGGCTTTACACTTTAAACAAAAAATACAATGCATCAATGAAGGAAAGGTTAACAAGACAACATGATGATGAATAAATGCTTTATAATATTTTGACAATAAACAAATGCTTCAACAATTATTCACAATAATCACATCAAAATGAATGATCTAAATGTAATTATCAATCAATGTAGTTTGCAATTAACTATAGTTGCAAATATCCCTAATTTTCCTTTAACCATCAAATTCTATAATGTGTTATTATCATATGTTCCTAGATTTGAAGTAAGAATATTACAGTGATATCATTTACAAAGATTCAGAATGGTATACACAGCCCTTGGGCATGGTTATTTTTTTGTCATTGACTTTCCCTTAACCATTCAAATTTTTATTGTGTTCTTAGTAGAACTTCATGGATTTGAAGTAAAAAGATCATAGTGTTGTTAAAGAAAAATATCATAATATTATGCATAGACCTTGGTCAGGGATATTTTCATTACAAAAGAAAAATTACAATGAAAAGTCGATGTAGTATGTTCTAGTTCTCCAAAAATACTTTGTATGGGAACAAATTAAAATTAGAAACTTTTGCTTATTATTGCTTCAGACAATTTGAAATCAATTTGTAATTTTTTAGCTATGTAACACATTAATCCATTTACAAATGAAAAAATTTAGCATATTATTACTTGAGACAAGTTTAAAACATATTTGTGATTTAGTAGACATGCAATGTACTAATCCATTTACAACTATCTATTGGGAAACAACTAACTTTTCTATTTTTAATCACATGTTCAAAAGGTTCTCAACTAGCAACACAATAAATACAGAGAAACTGTGAAATAAAATACATAATAATGCAATGTATCACTTTAGTTTTATATATTTCTTACAACCAAAAGGAAGTGAAACGATGAGAAAAAGTACCAAACATAAATGACGCTTCAATAACTACATCTCTTCTGAGAATACATGAGATTGTGGTTCTATTTCTTGATTATTTTCTGAGATAGATTGTAGCTAAACATTCTAGTTACAACCAATTGTTCAATTTGTGATTGAATACTTAATTTTTATTATAAGCTTATCACATGCATTGTAATTTTGTAGTTATCCCATTCTCTTGAGTGAGAAGCATGATATACTTTCAATATACAATGGACCAAGTAATCAGCTAAGACAATCCCTAGGTAAGTCAAAGAAAGAAAAATTCCAAAAGACTAGGAGCCTAAGGACATAAAGGATTGTGAAGGAATCTATTCCAGTATAATGTTAGCTCTAACCTATACTCACCTCGGAGAAAAGAAGAAAAGAGATAAGTGTTGGGTAGGCAATTCCAATGGTGAGACATGAAAATAGTATCAGGTTCAACCAAACATATTTTGTATCTATATTTGCGCCATTGAAGAACAATTTGTAACTTCCTATGCTATCGAAATTAACCAATTAGTATTGATTTTAAATTCATAAAACATACATGGTGTATCATCAAGAGAATTATCACACTCCATTCTAAGCAATATATTAAGATTCTTGTAAACAGATGGAGATCCATGTAGAGTTGACATCTTCGTATATATTTAGAAATGAACTAAAATAACACTAATGATAACAATATTTCGAACAAATAATGAACTAAAATAATAAACACTATTTTTTACAACTATAATTACCATTAAACACACTGAAAATTTAACATCTACAAATGAATAAGAACATCTTGATTTAACAAAAAAAACATTACATGCCTTGTTTATTTTCTTTCTCCAGCCTTTTATTCAATTGGGAAATGCCTAAAAATAGTGCAAGAAAGCTTAAAAACTAAACCCCAATTGTTTTAATCATATTGGCCTAACCATAATATTAATTTTCATAAATGGTGAATAAAGAAAAATATTTTCTTCTACATTGCATTACCTTCCACCATAAAACAAGAAACCTAGTGCAACAAAGAGTGGTACAACTAAAAGGATCACATGTTTTCCTAGTCAGTACAACCCGTGTTCAGTAAAGATCCTCCAAGATGAGCACATGTTATGTAGGAGTTCTCAAGTTGCAACATTCATAAATAAAGATTGCATATATAATACAAATGTTCAAGCTACATGAACATGTTTTATTATACTCTATATAAGCTAAGATATTAAATTTTCCAAACGAAGGTAGACATTAATACGTGCAAAGAAGAATTTTGCAACTTCCTCGGATGTAATGTTATTCTATACGCCAAGGTATATCCAAATGTATGCCTAAAACTAGCCTAGATCTATCTAACTTTGGATCTATCATGCATCAAGAGGGATCAAATCCTTCGAGATGCAAACATTTCCTCAAATTTAACATTAGCCAAAATTATTTCCATCATTTTTATTTTTACTATGTAATTCGACATTAACCAAATTTATTTTTATTATTTTTTTTATTTTTTGAGAAGATTATATGCATACACATCATTGTCATACTAGGCTATAGAATGTGCCTCTCGATCCAATAAAATTAGATTCATAAAAGCTCAGATAGAATTTGACATAACTAAAATTTACAAAATTTTAGTACTACAACAAAACCTTGTGATTAACGTTCTTTTTTTCTTACTTTTCTTCATCTAGAGCCCATTTTTGGTGCTATTTATGTCCATTTATCAAATATAGTGCAAAAATTGATGCAAAGTTTGCACCGAGTTTTGCACCAAGTCTTACACCAGCTTTAACACCAAGTATTGTAATAGGTTTTTGCACCAGATTTTACACTAGGTTTTACGCCAGGTTTTAGGCTAAGTTTTGTGCCATCCTTTGCACCATGTTTTGCATCCAGTTTGGCACCTAATTTTTTTTCACCAACTTGTGGATCCTCTATTTCATCCACATTTCGCGCTTACACTTGCATCAACTTTTGCATCATCTCTTGCATCCTCTTTTGCATCATCTCTTGTATCCTCTTTTGCATCAATTCTTTCATCATTTTTTTCATCCCCTTTGTGCCAAGTTTTTCATCGAGGTTTGTGTCTATATTTGCATCTAATTTTTCATCTACTTCTGTTGCATCCACTTTTACATCTTGTTTTACATCTAGATTTACATCCAGATTTACATCCTCTTTTTCATTTGTTATTGTACCCACTAATGCATCCAATTTTCTTGTGCCATAATATGCACCTAGTTTGGCACCTCCCTTTGCACCCATTTCTTCTTCTAAATTTACATCCACGATTGCATCCTCATATACATCTACGTTTTCATTGAGTTTTACATCTATTTTTTCGTCCCTTTTTGTATTCACTTTTGCGTCAAGATTTGCATCAGGTTTTGTGTCTCATATTGCATCTACTTTTGCATCAAATTTTGTTGCATCAACTTTTTCATCCTATTTTTCATCCATTGTTACACCCATGTTTACATCCACTCTTGCATCCCTTTTTGCATCTATCATCACATCCACTTTTGTTGTGACACAATTTTTGACATGTTTCATACTTACTTTTGTACCCACGTTTTCTTCCAATTTTGCAACCATCTTCACATCCTCTTTTGCATCAAATATTGCATCTATTTTTGCATCCACTTTTATGTTGTGTTCTATGTCTCATTTTGTATCTTCTTTTGCATCTACTTCTACTGCATCCATATTTTTCATCCAATTTTGTTTTTCATGTTGCACCGATGTTTGCATCCACTTTTACATCACTTATTTCATCTTGTCTTGCATCTAAGTTTTCATTTTTTTTGTGTCTATTATTAAATCCACTTTCTCATCTACTTTTTTTGTGATACAATTTGTTCCATATCTTGTGCCTATCATTGAAACCCACTTTTTCTTCCACTTTTGCATCCAGATTTGCATCCTATTTTCTGTCCAAGTTTGCATCAATTTTTTTTTATGCTTTTTTAATCCCATTTTGCATCTACTTTTACATCCACTTCTGATGCATCCAATTTTGCATCTAATTTTTTGTCCACTATTTCACCCATGTTTGGTCCATGTTTACATCCCTTTCTACATCCAAGTTTACCTCCTTTTTGCATCCAAGTTTGTGTCCTTTTTTTCATTCATTTTGTATCCACATTTTTTCACCATAATTCGTGCTAAGTTTTATGCCTACTATTGCACCCATGTTTTCTTCCACTTTTTCATCCATTTCTGCATCCTATTTTCTATCCAATTTTTCATCAACTATTGCATCTACTTTTTCATCCACTTTTGTGTCTATTTCTCTGTCTTATTTTGCATCTACTTATGTTGTGTCCACTCTTCATCTAATTTTACGTCTATTGTTGCCCCCATTTTTTTTTCACATTGCATCCCTTTTCCAACACTCATCATATTTTTTTGCATTGATGATATTTCTTATGAAATTGACAATTATGAACAACTGATGACAATTTCAATAATTATGACAATGATGATAATGAAAATGATGAGGATGACATGAATTGTTATTATTATGATAATGGTAATGATGATAAAGATGATGGGGGTTACAATGACAATGATGATGATGAGGCTAATGACCTTTGCCAATCTTCTCGATTTTTAAATTTTTTCATAGTCATAATCATTATCTTTGGCGTCATCTTATTAGTCATCATCATATTATATTCATTATCATTATTTTCATCTTGGTCATCATCAACAACAATAATGGCATGAATGATGATTATGGTGTTCATGACGTATATGACAACAACGATGATAGAAATTACATTAATTATGATGATGGGGATGATGAAAATTATAATGACAATGATAATTGTAGTGATGATGATGATCATCGATCATCTCTCGAAAGTATTTTTTTTATCTTGCATATATCATGTGCCATAACAACCCTTTTCGAGCACTTGTAACATGTTTTGGGTTGATGATATTTCTTACGGCACCTATAAGTATGAAAAATTGATGACAATGTTCATAATCATTGTGATGATGATGACATGAATGGTGATTATGACAATAATGCAATGATGAAAATAATGATGAAGATGATGGTGGTGATGACGATGATAATGAATATGATGACACTCCCTCTAAACTAGGGAGGTACTCATAATGAGACAAAAAAGTATGCTCAAGTTGAAATATTCATATGAGAAGGGATCTGGATTGATAAGCATCAACAATGATTTACATCATCATATCCAACATTGTTAAAATAACAAGGCCTTCACTGACAAGTTCTATCTCTCCATTAGATCAGAGAACAATGTTGGGAGGCATAAATTTGGACACCATTGCCTCTCTAGGCACTTACCCCACTAGGATGTTCACAAGGTATGTCCCCACATGATCATTTCCTAATCGACTGTCATAATATTTGACACAAGGAAATTTTGATCCTCGCGACTATTCTTATCATGGATTAATGTACTTGACTTATGGCAATTAGTCCTAGTCAAAGTACAAATTCTCAAACAATATTGGTCCCATATGTTTATCCAATCCACCATTCTCCCTACTGGTGCCTTTACTAGGCTTATGACTACTAGTCCTAGCCATAGTACATGACAGATGGATAATACAGTGTCCACCCTCACTCCCTCTCAACGAGGGAGGAGACATCCACAAGCATAAGCTTTTCTCAAGAATACCCATCATTTTCATAGAGAATAACATCATTAATTTGTTTTCATCGTACGACGCCTTTATGATTAAGCATTCATAGATTTGTGGCAAAATATTCCCCTTTTGTCATTTGTTATGAAATAAAATCCAAAAGTGAAAGACAAAATAATTAAAGATACAATATAATGATTTATCTAAGTCTAAACTCTAAGGTTAAAGTGAAAATTCATGTAAATGTTATATCTATGAGTTGTGCCAAACTTATGAAAACCTTATTCCGTAAGTCCTATATATAAGAAAAATCAAAAAGAAAGAAAAATAAGGCCCAATGAATGGTAACTCATGTATTCACTCCCTCTTTGGAAAACATATGAATATATACACTCCTAGTCACACTTGATCACATTTTTGTGACAGTTAAATCATGAAGTCCTCTTTCCCCTTGCATTTTCACATCATCATTTAAGCACCTAATTCGGGATCTCGGGAATGTTTATTGCCTAAGCATTTCATGTCTACTCTTGGTTTACTTATGCCACACTATGGTCAATTTATGTGATGGAGTGAAATACTTAAGTTTGTGGAGTTATTAGAAAAATGTATTAAGTTAGTCACCACACACACATGTATTACATCTCATTGATCTACGTGTGTGGGTTGGAGACCCATTTCTTGGGAAATTTAATGGATACTACTTTAGGGCTTTGATGGTATATCTTACAAAATTTCTTGGTAAACGTTGTGATTCATCCTTTCTTTTGCTCGAGACACTCGATAGTATTGAATTCACTCCTACTAATCCATGGAGATGGGGAGTATAAATTACTTGTGTTGGCAATAGAATTGAGAAATAGAGGTTTTCCATTTGCGATATTGGAGTCATAGACATTGGATACATGGTAGTAGTCCTTGATGTCAATTAACTAAAATTGTATTGTCATAATGTGAAAAGAGCTAAACATATTGATAACCTTGATGTCCTGATCATTCCAATTAATAGACATTCCACCCAAGTATCTCTAAGCATCAATCACTACTACTTTGATATTCCTCCATTTTTTAATTATATGAGGTAGAACCTCACTTACTATTTTTGTTTCTTATATCAACATTATTAATGGGTGCTTTGCGTACCATTTTTATTTTAGGAGTATTTCTTTTCATCTACTATTGAGGCCCCTCATGTTCGATGAGACTATTTTCATGGATAATTTACACAAAAAGGAAGTATAATGTGACTAAATAAAATGTGTTTCAAGATTCACGTGCTTGGGCAATGCCACTTCATGACTCCTATATTTCCTTAACCTAGGACCAAATGGTGAACTTGATGGCCTTAAGGGAAATTGACCAATGAAAATCTCAAAAAGAGGTGACTTTTGACATTATCACATACAACTTAATATACTAAAAAAAGTATCCATAACAATTTCAACAATCAATGAATCATTAAAAAAAATATCCAAAACATTTTCATCAAGCAATGAATCATTGCATTATAAAATACAATCTTTAAACCTTTTGTGAACTTTTTGCTAAACCATGCTCAAAACCAACATATTTAATATTAATATCTAACAATAATATGGACAATAACACATTTTCATAAAATAAATAACATGTTATCAAGCCTAAGAAAAGTCACTAATAGAAAACTAAAAAGCATGCAACTAATGGGAGTGACCACTGAAGGCCACCATAAGACAATTAATCTATTAAGACCAATATTAATGGGGACAAAGATATAAAAAGGACAAAGGCAAACGTATTTGAACTTTATTGTTTCATTAGGTGAAAGTTGAACATCTCAAGATATAATGAAGAGCACAATTAATATTGAAATAACAAAACCCAAGAACACTCTATAACTTAGCAAGGAAGAGATGTATAATATCCATCTCAATGACACAACACATGGCATTACGTTACTTTTTTATATATAATTTAAACTTTCATCATAAAATCACAAATTTAGGATGAACGGAATGTTTAAAATCCATTTTTATAAAAACAAAATATATTTTTTATTTAAAAAAATACCAAAAACTAAATATATTTTCTTCGAAAATAAAAAATTACTATAAGTAAATATATACTAAAAAAAAAACTAAAACATAAGAAAATATTTTTTTGGTAAGCTTGGTAGGACTCATTTTTTCATGTTTTTGACATGTCCATTATTCATCATGCTATGGGGGGATGGTAGCACAAGAATTGAAGCCAAAACTCCATTTGGTGAGACTTCATTTCCACGACTACTGCCACTTGAGAAATCCTAGGAGGACGCAAATAATATATATATATTTTAATTTAAATAATTTTTAGAGGTTTTTTAAACACTTTCGTCCATTCTAAAAGGAAAAAATAATAATAAAAATAATGACGAACCAAAAATCTTCCTTTCCGTGGTAAGTGTTTCCCACCATTTATTCCACTTACTCGAGTTATTCCATAAAACAAAGATAAGTGTTATTTCACACTCTTTTGGAAAAGACTATTTAAATTTGTCTGTGATATACCTATTCCTTGATGGATTCCTTGATATATTGTTCAAGTTTTGGTTCCTTGGAGATTAATTAGAGCAAAGAAAACATGAGTAATCTTAATTCCAAGTTCAATGCCTTTAATGGCGGACATGAGGCAACGGAGCGTTTGAAATTGTGGTCATAAATCCAAGTTCATTGTCTCTGATGGTGGACGAGGCAAGGGAGGGGGTTACAGTTTTGGCCATGGTCATGGAGTTTTCTCTTTTACATTATATTTAGGGAGTTCAAAGAAATTTGAATTGAATCATTGTCGTCACTAGGTATAATGGATTAACTGTGATAAATGATAAAATGAAGTAATTATCTGTGAGCATTTTTTCATGAATGAACATTAGGATCCATTTTATCATAGAGAAAAGTACATGCATTAGAAACAACTCTATATTTCATGTGACATTCTTTTTTTGTTAAAATTTCTTCTATTTATAATTTGAATTACAACTGTAATTTGAAATAAAGCTTCCAGTAACTCTTAATTTACCAATTGTGCATGGACATCATAAAAAACATTCACAATATAATATGAAGAACAAATGGGTACCTACTTAATATGCATTAAAAAATGCTTCTACTATTTAATGTGAATTAAAAGTGTAATCTTAGTTGGATCTCCAATATATATTAAACCATATTTTCATTTTATTTTTTAGTACTATTAAAAGTTTTTATGTCCTACCTAATTTTATGGTTAACATTGTAATAAAAATATGCATTGTGCTATAGAATTAGTACTAACATGTAATATTGATTTTTCTTCTAGGATGTTGCAGGTAATGACGACAAAGATGATGATATAGACTATGTTTAGATTACATCATATATCAGAGATGATGATGATGAGGATGGAGATGGCATTGGTGATGATTATGTGGATGATATTCTCAAGATGGTAAGGATGATGATCATGGAAATGATCATGAGGATGAGCTTGATTATGATTTTCATGGTGCTATCTAGCCCTGCGTTATTTTTTATATTTAGTTGGGATGTGTTAATTTAATCATACATTTGAATTATAGTTGATCTGAATAACGATGATGATTATATCAGTACTATCTTGTTACCTTATGAATATGTTGAAAATTGTTTACATTTTTTTTATGAAGAATTATTGTGTATGATGAGATTCCTATTTTTTTATGTATGTTGTGAATTTACCTTAGAATAATGATATCTAGGAAACATTTTTATTTGGTAATCATACATTGACTTTTAGTTGATTTGATTAAATATGATGATGATATTATCATTTTATCTAGTTATTTTATGTATATATTGAAAATTATAAACATTATTTTGATGGAGAATTATTATGTATGATGATATTACTACGTTTTGATGGATGTTGTGAACCTACCTTATAATAATGGTGCTCACGAAAGATTTTGATCTAATAATCAACTATTTGAATATTAGTTGATTTGATTAAAGATGATGAAGATATTATTAGTATTATCTTGTTACTTTATATATGCTTTGAAAATTGTCAATGCTTTTTAATTGAGAATCATTATGTATGATGATATTACTATTTTTAGGGAATAATGATGTTTGTGATAAGTGTTGATTTAGAAGTCATATATGTATATTGAAAATTGTCAATGATTTTTTTATGGAGAATTGTTATATATGAGGATACTGCAATATTTTTTATGAATGTTGTCAATTACCCTTAAGTTTTTCTACAAATATTAAGTTATCAATTAGAATTGTGATATCTTCTTAAATGTGTTGTAGATGAAAATACCTCCTCATCATCTTGGAGGAGAATACTATGTTGATGGTTGAAATACCCCTTTGTCCTAGACTATATAATACTATAATACAAGTTATGTGCCTCGAGGACCACATTATCCTAGTCTATAACAAATTGTCTACTTCATCTAACTTTTGTTACCAAAATTCTCACTCATTCAAGAGGAAAAAAGAACGATTTAACTAGAATTTCACACTCTAGTTCAATTTTGGAAACTCATATGTGGAATGTGATCTCTTTATCCTCATCTTTAGCTTTTTCCTAAAAAATAAAAGCGTTCAAAAGTAGGAAGGAGCCATAAAGCATGGTGAAGCTTTTTCCTAAGCACAAAAGCATCTAAAAAGTGGAAAAGGCCATTTTTATATGAGGAAACATTATTCACTCAAAAGATTTTTCCCAAATTGAACTAATGAGGAATTTGGGAAATATTCATAGCCTTCACTTTCTTATATATTGGAGGCTTGGCCATTGAGAAAAGGATGAGAATTCTTTGTTAGGTCCCTATACTACTAGTTTAACCCCTTATTTTTATTAGTACAACCCCCTTATTATATTGTTGTGCCCATCCAGTCCCCATATTGTTATTATTGTGCCCCATAGAAGCCGACTATTGTTATTATTGTGCCCTTACATTATTATTGTTATGTTGGCTCTGATTACATTATGACCCCTTAGACTCCTATATATAGAAAGGAGGTCTTGTCATTTGTATCATCCAAGAATTGTTCATTTATGTAATGTAAAGGAGGTTACCCCCTCGAAGAGGCTTATTTCTAAGGTGTTCATCTATCTTTTCTTTCTTTTTGTGGCCTGGTTTCATAACATTTGGTATCAGAGCTTTGGATTATAGGGTTTCACTACTCCAAACAGGTTGTTGTGGTGTTTTCTCTATAACTTTTTTCTGCAACGTTTCAAAAGCTAAAAAAAACCCATTTGAGAGGAAATCTTGCTGAACCACACGTCCAAATTTCAGATGTTGTCTCGCTATCTTTTAAGAGATATAATCTGAGACATTTAGGGTTTTTGCAAGCTCCAAAATTTCATCTAAAACAAGCCATCGTGGTATTTTCGCTATAACCTTTTTGCTATGAAGTTTCAGAAGCTAAAGAAAAAACCAAATTGAGAAGAAATCATTGTGAATCTCAGGTCCAAATTTCAGATATTTTCTTGCTATATTTTCGGATATATGATCTGAGAAATTTAGGGTTTTTGCAGACTCCCGAATTACATCCTAAATAGGTGACCTTGGGAAAATCATCATAATTTTCTCTCTGAGAAAAAAATTGAAATTTCGTAAGAAGTTACAGAAATAAGACGGACTGTAGTTTTTTGTGCATAGTTTTCACATCCGAAGGTTGAAATAGTGACACATGGCACGTCATACGATTTCGCTCTACTGAAAAATTATATAAGCAGGTCATCTTAGGAGATTGGGCATAACATTTTCTTGGAGAATCACATTCTGATTAGACTTGTGGGGTTAGAAAGAGGACTCAGAGGGCTACTGCAAGAGACAATTTCATAACATTGAGATCTGAAAGTACAGAGTTACAGCCATTTCAAGATCGAGCTCCTGAAATCAAGGAAAGGTGATATGAGGAATTTTGATGGAAAGGATCCAATAAATTGGATACCACAAATGGAGCAATATTTTGATCTACATGGTGTACCACTGTTACAAAAGGTATGTATTACATCTTCATATTTAGAACCAGATCAATTTTTATTGTATAAAGGGTTTTGTTCTTATAAAAATCCTATTACGTGGTCAATTTTCATGGAGGAGATGATAGCACTTTATGAGGATACAAAGAGCAACACCACAAAAATTGGAAGAAAAAAGAGAAAAATGGCTTTGTTACAAAGTGGAAAGAAAAATTATGGCAACAAGGAAGTCTACCCCTCACAACTACAAAGATGGAAGTGTTGTTTCTCCTATCCTTCCACAACCTACAAGGGTTACACCACAACAATTGGAAGAAAAAATAGAAAAAGGGCTTTGTTACAATTTTGATCACAAATAAATTAAAGGTCATAAGTGTGCTGAGAAGAAATTAGTTTACATTGATTGTGTAGAGGAGGAAGAAAAGCATTAAGAAACATCAAAATAAGAGGATACACACCAGGAAACAATGCCATAGAAAGAAGAAATTAATCCGACCATATCTTGTAAAGAATTGGAAAGAATTAGCACTCCTAAAACTCTCAAGATAGAAGGACATATCAAGAAGAAAAAGGTTCAAGAACTGAAAGATCACACCGAGAAAGAAGAAATGAATCTGACCATATCTTGTAATTCATTGGACTGAATTACCACTCCTCAAACTATCAATAAAAAGGACATATCAAGAAGAAAAATGTTCAAGAATTGAAAGATCACATCAAGTCTCAAGAAATCAATCTGAACATATCTTGTAATGCATTGGAAGAAATTACCACTCGTTAATCTATCAAGAAAGAAGGACATATCAAGAAGAAAAAGGTAAGAGAGTTGATTGATTTAGGCAGTACCCATAAATTTATTGATTGTAAGATAGCCAAGGAATTGAATTCCTTCCTATATCCTGCATCAGAGTGTCAAGTGTTCGTTCCAAGTGGAGGAACCATAAATTTCTCTAGAAAGTGCCATAACATAAAGCTATCCATGGGAGAATATGTAATGAATAGCCCAATGCTTTCCATTCCAATGAGTGGTGTTGATGTTTTACTAGGAGTCTAATGGCTACAATCTTTGGGTACGATAGCTTTTAATTTTCAAGAACTTTTCTTGAAATTTTTTTTGGGAAATAAAGGAAGTTGAATTGAGGGGTATCAAAGGAAAACGTGGGAAGATAATAAACTCTAACAGCATGACAAAGCTTCTAAATAAAGAACAACGGGGTGTAATTGCACAATTATGTTCACTAGAGGATCCCACATAGAAATCATGTATTTCTCCAAATCTCCAAAACGTTTTGGACAATCATTCCAAGGTATTTGAGACTCCCAAAGGTATCCCACCTATCCGTGATCATGACCATGCTATTCATTTGATTCCATGAAGTGTTCCTCCAAACATTAGGCCTTACATATATCGATATGCCCAAAGGAGTGGGAACTCATTCAAAAGTTGGAGAAGATCCCAGTTCAAACAGTATTGCAAGAACTTGACAAAGAAGGAAAAATCATATTGGAACCTGAAGCAGTCACAGAACTGAGGAATCGAAAGCTACGAAATAGATCAATTTCAAAGTATCTCATCAAGTGGAAGAACTTACCTGCTGAAGATTCCACATAGGAGGACAATAATTTGTACAGAAGCATCAAGAACTACTCAAGTGTTGCAGACAACACCTTTTGAAGGAGAGGGGCATGTTAGGTCCCTATACTACTAGTGTAACCCCTTATTGTTATTAGTACAAACCCCTTATTATATTGTTGTACCCATGTAGTCGCCATATCGTTATTATTGTGCCCCATAGAATCCCACTATTGTTATTATTGTTCCCTTACATTATTATTGTTATGTCGGCTCTGATTATATTATGACCCCTTAGACTCCAATATATAGAAAGGAGGTCGTGTCATTTGTATCATCCAAGAATTGTTCATTTGTGTAATGTAAAGGAGGTTGCCCCCTCGAAGAGGTTTATTTCTAAGGCATTCATCTATATTTTCTTTCTTTTCATGACCTAGTTTCATAACATTCTTTTATTGTCATGATGCTAAGATATATCTTTAGAGGGAGAGTTTTGGAGATAGGAGTTGGGGGAGGTGCTGCTGCAATTGCATCTGATGGTTCTCACTTTCCTCCAACTCCTTTTTAATATAGATAAGTTGTTCTTCCTTCCATATGTTGTTATTAATTATTTACTTATTCTATTCAACTAATGAATTGATGGGATTTTGGTTTATATTTATTCATTCAATAATATTTATATGTTTCTAATAGTTTCGATTATCATGACATTATGTTGTGAAGGTTTCTTTGTTCTCTCTCTTATGTTTAGGACTAAGCTTTGGAGCTAGCTAGGAGCGCTTCCTAGCTACAACAAAAGCTCCAACAGGACTTACATGCGAGGACTCATAGGAATTCCTTCTCTTTTTCTTAATCTATACTCTGCATCTTGATCTACTAACAATACCAAGCCCTAGAAAAACCTTTCTCTTAATCAGTTTTTGCTAGGTTTCCAGGATAAACTGAGAGGGTTTTATGTTCATTTAACCATTCATTAAATCCTACAACAAAATGATATTTAGAAACTGTAATATATTTGTCTATGCAATTGAAATTAGCAAAATGAACCCATAAAGGGTTCATAAATGGAAATAAAAGTTAAAATCTAAACAAGACACCAAAAGTGGATGTAACCATGGATGCAAAATTGGGAGTAGAATTGGATGTTAAACTAGCCATCAAAACAAGATGCAAACAATAATGCAAAAAACGGTGTTAAAGTAGAATTAAAAAAGGGTGGAACACTAGACACAATGAAGGGAACAAAATAGGGAATACAAAAGGATACCAAATTGGGCACAGACAAGGATGAAAAAATGGACACCAAAATGAGGATGCAAAGAATCGTGTAAAATTATGATGTGAAATTGGGTGCAAAAATAATGTACGAAAAGACACAAAACAAGATGCAAAATGGGACTAAAAAAGGGTGAAACCAAGGAAGCCAAAAATGATGCACAACTAGATAAAAATTCAAACTAAAATCTAGGTGAAAATGAGATGCAAATGTGGACACAAAATGTGGCAGAAAAAAGGATGCAAATTTGGATACCAAAAAGAATGCAAAATTAGACACGAAAAAAGATGAAAAATTGGACATAAAAAAAGTGCAAAATTGGACAAAAAAGTAGAAAAAATGGTGCAAAAATGGGCATAAAAATGGCTCAAATTTGGATGCAAATTGAGATGCACCATTGGATGCAAAATGAGGTGCAACAAATGGTTCAAAACATGGTGCAAAAACAAATGCAAAAGTAGACCAAAAAAGTGACGCAAAATTGGACGTAAAATTAGACACAAAATGGGATGCAAAGGTGGATGCAACACATGGTTCAACATAGGATGCCAATTTAGATGCTCAAAAGGACGCAAAATTGGATGCAATAAATTGTTAAAAATGATGCTAAATTGAATGCAACAAATAATGCAAAATTAGATGCAAAATATGGTGAAAAATAGGATGCAAAAAAGGGAGACAAATAAAATGCAAAAGTGGATGAAAAAAATGGCACAAAAATGGATGCAAAATTTGGCATGAAATTAGATTCAACATATGGTGTAGAGTTGGATGCAAAAAATGGTGTAAAAAATGCCAAAAAAATGGCACAAAAATAGATGTAAAAATAAGTATAAAATTAGAAGAAAAAAATGACATAAGACTAGATGAAAAAACTGGCACAAACTGGACGCATAAAAGGCACTAAATTCGATGCAAAAGATGGTGTAAAAATCGATTGAAATTATGACACAAAAGTAGAAGTAAAGAATGGTACAAAACAAGAAGCAAAAAATACAAATAGATGCAAAAGTGGCACAAAACTAGAAGCAAAACCTGTTGTAAAACTAAATGCAAATCTTCATGCAAAATATCATGCAAAAAATGATGCAAATTTTGGCACAAAAAGGACGATTTAAAAATTATACAATAGAGCCAGATTTAGTGTCGGGCTAATCATCCCAATTGGGAAACAAATGCACTCAAATCTGGTGCTAAATCTGGCACAAATTGCCTGTTTTGTTGTAGTATGATATCCAACATCCATCATATCAAAAAAATTGTAGCTTAAGCCTGAAATAGTCATTGTCATGTCATTATTATGTTCATAAGAGAATATGTACAAACATAATATCATGTCGTTCATCATACACCTGTATAAAATATATACCACCATTGATTAAGTAATATGTCTACTGAAGAGGATCTGAAGGTAAGATTCTTGCCTATTAGAGAAGATATGATTAGTAATTCAACCACATACAAAATTTAAATTGAGAATCCAAACAAGGAAACAAATTAGCCAAGGAAAATGTGATCTACTACACTTGCGTGATAATAAATATCAACCAAAACAATATAATTAATGTGTATGTAAAAAAGAACAAAACATCAAGAAGACCTAGCAAAATTGTTATAAAAACCTTCAAATAAATATGAAACATGAAAATGTAAGAAATAATAGATGCTTAAGCCGAAGAAAAAAATAGTGACATAAAAACTGTAATATAGAGAACATTTCACGAATAAAACTATCATTTGGAGAGGTAATTTATTATGTTGCAGACACGTTGAAAACATTTTACAAGTTAAGAACTAAAGTTTAGACTATTGAGAAGACCCCTAAGCTTTTTATGTATAATATAATAGATATGGAATTGTGTCATAACTATTAATTCATAAGGTTGTGAATATTAATAAGTTATAGTATGTTATTATATAACTATATTGTCCAAGTACATAAGAAGCCACACTATGGGGTAGGTGTCTTGAAAGAATGGTGAGGGACTAATGTTTTTTTCAAAATATCTCACTCTCCAAAGATTGGTTTAGGTTGTTGCTTCAATTTGGGCTTGGAAGGGATATCTTGGCTCAAGCAGAAGTAAGGGTCAATAACATTGAGTTCAATTGAGTAAAATTACATGGAAGCCAACAATACTAGCTATAAATTCATGTGACATAACGAGTTGATAACACAGCTAGTAAGCGAGATGTACCCAACTATGGCCTATTATGAAAATTAGAGTTGTATCAAACTCTATGATAATCCTTAATTACATGACTAATCCAAGCACATTTACATCAAGTACCACTTTCTTTGGGAAAAAGTTTAGAAGGGAATAATAGCTTTATAGTATGTTCAAAAAGATCAGAAGTTTCTAGATATCTTGACTAAGGCCCTAGGAAGGGAGGATTTGGAGATGTTCAAATTAGACTATGTTTGAAGGTGAACACTTTCTCAGTAAAATGGAATATTAAATTTTTACTTTGTTTAGCTCCAATTTTCTTCTCCACGGAACTAGGGTGCACTCAAAGACCAGGTATAGTGGCAAGACCATATAGCAACAATAAGTGCACATTTATTTCAAGTCTATACAACAACAATATGGTAGCAATTTTCCCTACTTCTTCCACAAAACAGAGTTTAAGGGAGGAAAAATTATCTAGGAGAGTAGATATCACATGCATACACTAATATTAGTATATTTCCCATTTTTCCACCTTGAATTATATCTATTTTACTTCAATTCCATATTTAGAAATTTCCAAATTGCTTCAGTTCAGTTAAGTTTTAGAATGCATGTATGGTTATCCTTAGATAGGGTGCACATTTTAGATTGCCTAAGGTGCTTACATGTGAAAGAATCCATATTAGGTGGAGAGTGAACTTCTTAAGGATGTGGACACATGCTTGCATGATCCATTTCATCTTCTAGTTGAGGTGCACTTACCTAGCACAATTATCCATGTAGAGAGGGCACATTAAGTGATTATACTAGGGTTAGGGTTTTACTGAGTCACCTCAAGTGCTTCATGCATGTGACCAAATTCATTGGATTTTCCTTCATCTTAATATTCTTTAAAGGAGATGGAAGACACATAATTGTATTGATTAGAGAGTTTTGACTTTGAGCTATTATACTATATTTTCTTCTTCCCATATTTGATAGAAGATATATGTGATTTAAAATTTAGAACTTTGTACTTGCTATTGTCATTTTAATTTAGTATGTGTTTGTAGATTCTAGGACTCAAAGATTTATATTTTTATAGGTTTCCAACTTTCAATTTACCTAGGCTTTTTAAAATTATTCTGTAACAACCATGGTAAAAATTCATGTAAAAATATATAAATACCACAAACGATGGGGCATGTATTCCAAACTGAATGGTGGGGGAACATCATAATGGGTGTTGATTCGGTTTTCATGGCTAAGGAAATTAGAAAAGGCAATGGAAAGGGCTTTGGAATGGCACAAGGCATTTATTGACATTTTATTTATGAAAATAATGGAAATTAGGAGAAAAGGAAGGTGAAAGGTCACAGGTTGCATGTGAGGAGGAAAATGAAGTAAAATAATCGAAAATGAAGAAATAGAGGTCTCATTAATAAAAAGCCTTTTCAGTATGAGTGGGCAAGACTTGGTTAGTTCAGTTTTAGAGCTCTCTCATTGTTCGCTTTCTCTCTCATACTCTTGGAGACTTTGATTTTTCTTGGAGAACCCTTGGTGGGTGTGGCATACTGGGATATTTGGAGCAAGAAGGCAAAGGAAGAGCATGAAAGCATAAGAAGGCATTGGGCTCATCAGCGACATCAAATTTTCTTGCAGGTACTGAGTTACATGTATGTTTCTTTCACTACTTTTGGCATGCATGGCATATGCATGTGGATTTTTTGTTGTGATCTATCATTGGCATGGAGAATGGTCAGGATTGACAGTGGATTTCCTAGCCTTGCCATTTCTTGTATAACCATGGCGATTTTGGGTTTATTTTCATTATTGTGTTTTGGTCAGTTCTCATGTTTCCTTAGATTGGGTTGAGTTACTAGGCATAGAGCCTTGGTTGTACAAACACTGAAGCCCTCAAATAGCTTGGGTTGAGTCAATAGTTATGGAGCCTTGGTTGGATAAGCACTCTAGAGCCCTTAGTGGGTTGAGTTACTAGTCCTGCAGCCTTGGGTGGTCAAATGCTCTGGAGCCCAATAAAAGTTGTGGGTTGAATTACTAGTCGTGGAGCCTTTGTTGGACAAATGCTCTAAAACCCTGTAAGGCTTGGATAAAGACCAATCTGATGATGGTTTTGTGATGTCCTACCATGAGGTGGAATCACTATACAATGTGTTGAGATGGATGACCTCTGGAAGCCCTTGATGAGTTTTGATTGATGTGTTCTCTGAGATCGCACATTCATGCTTGGAATATTGCATGGGGGTGAATGGTTGAAGAGAGATTTGGCTTAGCCATTCTGTGATCGGGTGGAACATGGAACTCTCATCCTGAGTTTGGATTTTACATCATTAATGGAAGGTTATTTCTCCATATATATCTATAAGAATTATGATGGATTATATGTGTTTTATATGGCTATGATTTCATTGGTATTTATATCCCTATTATGATAGTTATTTACATGTTTTATGACTATAGCCATGAGTGGCTCTCATCATGTTCTTACTTCTTATTGAATGATCAATGTATCTATGACCTAATCAATGAAATGGAAGCTAATGTTATAAGGAGACAATGCTTCCTAGCGAATCTCAAATAAGTATGAGACCCCCTATGCTTAGATGTGTTACTTACACCTTGTAGGTTGCATATTTACTAAGTGTTTGGAAAAATTCCTTTCATGGCTAGTAGGGGTCTAGTAAAGGTCTTAAAAAAAAAAATTCTTTGTTACTGTCATTTCCATGTTATTGATCTCAAGAGATGGTTCAATTCTAGGCAATGACCTAGGCTTTGGGCCTGAGAAATTGGCTCAAATCCTAGAGTCGCTAGCATAGCATTGACAAATTGGGTCTCTAGTCACTGGAAAACAAGCTTGTGAGAGCGACTTTGGGGTTATAGTCATGGAAAATTTTATCGGCTAATTTTCCATGATTTTTCCAGGAAAAAGATTCCCCAATTTCCAATTTTTATGAAAGATGATTCACCCAAATTTTATAATATAAAATTATTTTACCTTAAAAATTGCCAACATTATATAGAGACTACATATAAAATCATTATAAATTTGGAAATTTTTGCAAATATATCAATAAACATTTTATAGTTTTCATATTAGGGATTAGTGAGATTTGCCAATGTTTTCAAACTTCAAGAAAATTTTCCATCCTTAAAATTTTCCTTGGTTATAGTCGCATGCATGCCTTGTCATGGGAGAAACTTTGAGTTTAATTCATCTAAATGCTAAGTTAAATTAATGGTTGGGCACTTGGAGTGGTGGATTAGTTCCTAGGGGTCCTGAAGCACTTGAGGGATGTCTGTGTATTGTGTTTCCATCAATTCCATTCCCTTAATGTCACCTAGGAGGTTGAATCATATCATAGTAGCCTCTTCTCACATGTTTACCCCAACTGGGTAGTTGCCTGATTAGTTATGAGAGGAGGGTGTTATAAAGTGGTATCAGAGCATGGTTGGGCTCTCCTTGGGTTGTGCGTTGACATGCTTTCATGTTGGTTGCATATATGTTCCTTACGCATGTAGCCCATGTTCTTTTTGCATTGGCATGGTGTTGATCATGGTCGTAGTGATGTCACCATGTGATGGTTGAAGGTGTTGTCATGGAGTTTGTTTTCCTACATGTATGGTTGATTATGCAATTATCGTGCATGTATGGTCTTGATTATAATTATGCATGAATAGTTTGTCAAACATGCCTTGTGAAGTCATGGTATGCAATTTAAGTCATCATGATGCTATTGGCTATTATGATGCTAATGTGTTGGATGAGATAGAGCAGGAGATCCAAATCATGATAATGAGGTTGCAATATTAGACTTTGGGGTAAAAACATATCGTCATACATGTATTGTATGTTTGGCATGCAGGTACGTAAGTTAAGGATTGTCAGATGCATTAGCTATATATACATTAGGTTTATGTAGATGTCTTTTGATGTTATGGTTACATTCATGATATATGTTAGTTGATTAGTGTAGTTATATGGACATGTGTCAAATGGAAAAGAATTATAGTAACTAGTGGTTGTATGCATTGTTATTTTTATTTTATATTAGATAAGCTAATGATTATGTTATTTGTTATTGATGAGTATGTAACAGGTTAACTTCTTGTTGTTATATGATAGTTAGCTTGACGATTAGGTTATATGTTGTTGATGAGCATGATATATAGCTTATTGTTGTTATATGAAAGTAACTTGAGAATTAGGGTTATTTCATTGCGATCTTGATGTGATACCTATCATGGTAAATTTGTTTGGCCCATCCATATGGTTAGGTTTACAACATTTAGGTATGAGTCGACTTATTGTGTTTCATTATGTGTTACTAATCTAGACGGATCATACAAATGTGTTTTCTATGCATAAATGATAAATACTTATGAGTTTATGATGTGAACATGTTAGTTAGTTAGTGTTATCAATATCATGATTGTATTATGTTTGAGCTGGCGTGTTGTAAATTTATATCTTGCTAACTATATTTATTATGGAGATAAGATAGCCTCCCCTAAGATACATTAAGGTAGGATCTTTATTATGTCATTTATCTAGTGTTTGAATGATTGATTATGTCGTCTAATTGGTGTTTGAGTGTTTGGTGTCTATTATGTTTCCTAGTTGATTTATTTAACATGGTATGTTTGCAACTTGGTTGAATGTTTGATGAGTTGCATAATACGAGTATGTGTTCTAATGATCTTGTTTTGAGATGATTATACTAACACATATGTGTTGAGATAGTTGATATGTACTTGAGTGTAGTAGGTGATAGTTGTAGCACTATGTCTAAGGACTATGAGTTGACCATGGATTATGACATGATTATTAGTCTTGGTAAATGTTAATTGATAGATATGATTCTCTTGATATTTGGAACATGTGGTTGATATTTGTGAACAGTTGCAGGGTAACATGATTGATATTAGCAAGACGAGGTAAAAATTGATTTGTTTATATAACTAACAGTTGGATGATGTGATAACACATAATAGGAATCAGTTGCAACAAGGTAAAAAGGGTAAAAGAAAGTAATTGGACAAGAATTCCTTTGGCTATGTTTGGAAACCATAATTCCAAACAAATGAGTGCCTTCCATACATGGAGTCTCCTTAACCTTTATTTTGTCTGATATTACGTGGATATGTGTTATAGTTATGAACATGTACTTGGCAGGTATATTAGCCAAATCTATAGTTGCGGGATGATCTATCAATGGAATTGGAGTCCCTTGAGAGATGGTGTGGATGTGTTTAGTTGCAAGAAATGTGCATGGCACAATAAGGTAATGTAACCCACGAATTGTTATGTTTATTTATGCACTGAATGTTATGTGTTGATCGAACTATGATGCAAGGGATTGCATGGCAAAGATATTTCCATGAAATCTTGAAGAAGACTCGGGTTGAGATCTCCTTGGGAACCATGAGGATGGAGTCATAGTGTTTGTTGCTATTCTTGTTCTTTTGGTCTTCTTGGTGCTTTTTTGTGCTTGATTGTGGTTTTGTTTTTGTCTTGTACATGGCCATGCCACTTGGGTTGTGGTGTCATTATTGGTTTCATGGTTTCCTTCTTGGTTGTTTCTTTTCTTTCCTTTTACGTTTTTAGTGCCTTGGGAATTGGTTGGGGAAGAGGAAAGTTGATGGAGCTCGGGGAGAGTTGTGTGGCACCCAACAGGTAATAAAAGAACTCAGATAAAGCTCTGTGCATGTTTAATCACAATGGAAGGTAAGACTATGACAGTTAGTTGTACTGGTTGGACCATTGTGGCAAACAAACGGTGGCACTACGGAAATGAGAAAGGTAACCAAAAAAGTAAAGTAAATTGGCCTGAGATATCAGATGGATTGACTAATTTTGGAATATTGGTTATCAATGTTGTGCATGAAAAAAGGAAGTTCTCTTAAACTTGACCTTCACATCTAGTATTTATGATTGTGATCATGATTGCTTTATGTTAATGATTATATGCATATATGTATGTATGTACTATTGACACATAATCATTGGGATTGGGTGAAAATTTGTAAATAATGTAAATAGTAAATAATGGAAAATGAAGAGAAATCGGGAGGTGAAGCCCAAGATTCTTTCCCTCCTATATATAACCATGAGTAATATTAATGAATAAACAATTCAATTTGAGGAGTTACCTCCTCGCCTAACAGGGTATTAGAGCTAGCTCCATTCTTGGCATCCCTTTCTTCCCTTGTAACTCATTTCTTCCATTCTTTTTTTTTTTTTTTTCAGTTAGCCCTCTGCCACTCTCCTTTGATTCAAAGTTTGTCATGGCATGCATAATCTCTACTCTAAAGAATGCCTTGCATATGAGACCTAAATGTTGTACAATAAAGTCACTTCTAGTGCAGTGAGCGTGGAATAGAGGAAGGATTGGAGCTATGAAAGATTTAACACTGGTCTGGTGAACACTGATGTAGTGATTGGTATGTCTCCACCTAGTATTCTATGTATTGTAACACACTGCCATATTGAATAGTGACAAGGTGCTTTGATTTCTTCTGGCCCCTACACCTTCTAGCCTACCCACCTTTCAGCTTCACACTTAATAATGCATACCATACTTACACAATCAATATCCTGTTTCGACTTTACTTCTACATGAGATTTTTGCATCACGCATCCATGCAAAGCTTGTTTCTTTGTCTCTTGGAATGCATTAGGTTTTAAACTTCATTATTGGTTCATATTTCATCAATGTTTGTAAAAATTTTGGAATCAACAAATTTTATTTAGGATTTTCTACTTTCTGCCCCCTTGATGTCATCTATGTGGCGAATAATGTAGTGGAAACTAAAGGTCGCTCACTAGAGGTTCCATCGAGATCCCACTAGTTATAGATCTCTCAACGAAACAAGTTGTTTTGTATTCTTTGTATGCCCCAACTCCTCACACGTTGAACGCTAGCTTGTCATACCTTCCATCGCCACTGTATACTCTACCGTTTGTAAACACCAATCCCGTTTCACTCCTGGTTTGGTCTTAGCTCCCTTGGCACCACTTGGTAACGTTTATGTATGCCATTGACTTCTCCATACAACATATCGTGGCTGCTATGAAACCATCATATAACACCTGTTATGTAACGCTCCCTCCAAATCAGAAGAGCGGTCCTCTATAACTTCTAGGTTGTTAAAATTTCCATTGGATGAGAGGTGCTCAGTTTGATTTGTGGCCTCTATCTTATATCTCGTTACTTTGTCATTAGCTCTATGGTTTCGCTCCATATGCATATGCACATACCATATATACGAGTGATATATCCCATACCACTGCGCTCCCATACCACTTCTAGTTCTGTTATGTCAAAAATGTAAATGGTATTCTGTTTTACACATATTACAAATAGAAGTACATTTTTTATGGTACGTAGATTTTAAAATGAATTCCTGATATCTATCGTGGGATTGTTTCTCACTGGAAAGGAGAACTATCTTGAGTGGTGTCAGAAGATCAAACACACTCTCATTTTCAATGAGATGTGGAAAGGATTTTGTGTAGGAGAACCAGATAATGAACCTACAAAGCCTACCTCAGACAAGCAATTCACCATTTGGGAAAACAAGAAAAACAAGGCCTATGCATTGATTGAAACATCTGTAAATCAAGAGGTTAATCACATTTTTCATCATTTACAAATCATTTTGAAGCCTTACAGAAGTTGAAGGAACTCTGTGACTCACACTCTAAACTTGAAGTTGTCCAATTGATGATTAAATTGTTCATTCTTGAATTAAAAAAAGATGATTCTCTTCCTTTGGCATCAGAAGTAAGATCTATTAGGCATGATATCAGAGTCATTAATGTTGAACTAGACATTCCTCTTATAAATTTTTTCAAGGCACTTTATTCCACTTGTTCAAATTATCTTATGTCATTGCAAACAAATAGAAACCTCAAAGAGATTACCTTTGAATCCCTTGTGAAAAAACATTGTAAGAGAGAGATGACTTTTGGGAAAGTGACAGCTCCTCGGTATTCTGAAGAATTTGTGTGTCTTTCACATAGAGGGAAGGATCATTCTCAAGATTATTCTATAAGAAGAGGTGGTCAAAGAGGAAGAGGAATAAGAAATTTCAAAGGCAGGGGGGCCAGACACGCTCAAGGAGAAAAGTTTGATCTTCATTGCATACGTTGCAATAGAGATGGATCACATGATGCATCCACATGCAAGTTGCCATGGGACATAATTGAGAAGGAAATAGATCAACCCATAGGTAAAACTAATGAAAAAGAGAAACATAAAGCACCTAAATCCACTCACTATGTCATGGCACATTACAATATTGGAGTAAATAAAGACTTGTTTAATGCTTCACTTTCTTCTTGGAAAAATGATCGGTTGCTTGATTCGGGAGAAACTTGCCCCATGACTTTTAGAAGAGGTTTTTTGAAGAATTTATTGATAATGTTTATGGAGCAACATAGTTTGCAGAAAAATCAAAACTCAAGCCATTAGGGCTTGGCACAATTAGGCTCAAATTGCCCCGTCCTCCAGAATTTCTTTTGCATGGTGTTTTATATCTCCCAAATCTAAGGAGAAAATTGGTGCCCTTTGTCCACATCCACTAGAAAGGACACTCCATTCATATTTTTGATGGCAAGGTTGAGGTCAGAAAAGCATCAGATCACTCACTTGTCATGATGGGGATAGAAGAAGAAAGACTTATGAAGCAACAAGGTACCTTTACCTGTGCACAAAATTTATCATACAGTTCTCATTATGATGAAGGTACATTTCCATCAAGTATTTTATGGCATGCTAGATTTGGACACTTGAACTATGAAAACTTTCAGTTGTTGAAGAAAAATGGTGTCACTGGTTTGCCTACAGTTCCTAGGAAACTTAAACGTTGTGATGCTTGTATTCTAGGAAAGCATAGCAAACTATCTTTTAATTATTCACATTCCATAACACATAGAAAAATTGAACTCATTCATTCATATTTATTTGGTCCAATGCCTGTTCCTTCTACAAATGGAAATAAATATATGATGACATTTATTGATGACTACACCAGAATGTGTTTGGTTTATCTATTGAAGAACAAATCTAATTCTTTTCAAACATTCAAGAACTTTAATACATGGATTGAAAATGATGCACAATATCACATTGGCTCTTTTCACACTGATAATGGAAAAGAACACACTTCAAATAAATTTGAATACTATCTTTTCTAGCATGGGATCAAACATCAAAAACTTGTGCCTTATAGTCACAAACAGAATGGAGTAGCTGAAAGAATGAATAGAAAAATATCAAATATGGTACGTTCTATGATGTTTTTCAAGAATGTAAAATTGATGTTTTGGGCTAATTTAGTTCTATGTGATGTTTATGTAAAGAATAGATGTCCATATAGTGCTATTAGAAACAAGACTCCTTATGAAATGTGGTATGGCCACATTCCTTCGGTAAAGCATCTTAGGGTCTTTGGTTCCACTTGTTATGCCTTAATATCAAAGGTACAAAGAAACAAACTTTGTGCAAGGAGTCATCAATGTATCTTCTGGAGTATTCAAATACCTCCAAAACATACCGTCTCTATAATGATGCTAATAAGACATGTGTTCTATCTGGAAATGTATTTTTTCTTGAATCTTACAAAGCTAACAGTGTTCTTGAGCGGTAACGTGATCACTTGCATAGGTTTGGACATACAAAATCGTTCGAAGAATTTGACAATTAGATTCCACATCTTAAAGGGGGGATTCCTATACTGGATCAATCCATGGAAATTTTTTCTCA
Source organism: Pinus tabuliformis (assembly GCA_031772625.1). NCBI lineage: Eukaryota > Viridiplantae > Streptophyta > Pinopsida > Pinales > Pinaceae > Pinus > Pinus tabuliformis. The sequence goes on from CM062808.1 coordinate 663,281,617, forward strand.
AACACTCTCTCCCCCACATGAAGCTCCAGCTACTCATGATAATTTAAGTGATGTGATTGACATAATTGAAAGAATCAATCTTGATTCAGTCCCAACTCAATCAACTTAGCAATGTGGGGCATCTCAGAAAGTTCCTCCAAAATGGCTAAAAAAGACACTTGAAAGTGTTCATCCTGATGAGGTTGGAAAGATAGCAACAACAAATTCAACCAAACAAAATGGAGGTGATGTAGATCATTCTGATTCACCTATTGATATGGATGTTTCTTATGATTTTGAACTGAATTTGTCTACATATTTTGAACCAACTTCCTTCAAAGAAGTTGATTCTCATGATCAATGGAAAGAAGTGATGCAAAAGGAGCATGATGCCTTCATAAAGAATGGCACTTGGAAGTTGGTTGATCCTCCATTTGGAACCAAACCAATTGAATGCAAGTGGGTCTACAAGAACAAGTATAAATTTGATGGATCACTCGACAAGCACAAAGCCAGTCTTGTGGAAAAAGGTGTTTCATAGAAGGAAGGGGTTGATTATGAGGAGACTTTTCCCCCATAGAAAAATGGGCTACCATCTAGAAACTCTTTGCCTTGGTAGCTCATAACCATTGGAAAGTCAATCAAATGGATGTAAAATCTACTTTCCTGAATGGAGATATGAGAGAAAATATTTTTATGTCCTAGCCAGAAGGATTTGTTATGAAGGGACATGAACATAAAGTATAAAAACTTGTGATATCCTTGTATGACCTCAAGTAAGCACTGCGAGCTTGGTATGGAAAGTTAACTGAGCATATTCTGAAACTCAAATTCAAACATTATGATCTTGATGATGCAACTTTGTTTTTCAAGAAAATTGGAAAAATAGTTGTATATCTTGTGGTATATGTAGATGATATTTTGATGACAGGAAAAATGAGAGCTACATTACATCCATAAAGAAGGAATTAAGGAAAGGTTTTTAAATGACTGATTTGGTTATGTTCACTACTATCTTGGTATTGAAGTAAATCAACATCCTAAGTATATATTCCTCTCTCAAAAGAAATACGTTGGAGATATGTTGAACAAGTTTGGAATGGTTGAGAGCAATCCTCTAACTATTCCAATGGAAAAAAACTTAAAGCTCACATCCATTCAAGGAAAATAATTTGAGGATATAATAAAGTATAGATAGCTTGTAGAAATTCTCAACTAATTTACTACTATGAGACCAGACATTCCACTTGTGTTGTAGCGGCTACAACCACCCTCCAAAATTTTCCCTTAGCTTCATTTTGGATCCTCCCTAACAACCATTCTTAGTAGCATGTATTGCATTGTCAAGTACATGAGCTTCAATGGTTTTCTACCAGATTTCCACCCTATGCATGATAGCTTGTTGCATCCCCCTCATAGGTTGTTTCTCCGGACTTCGTCCAGGTGTAGGCTAAGTAACTCCCTCAAGAAATTGTGAAATTATAGAGGGGAACCAACCCTCCCTCCAGAAATTACGCAATCTTGACAGGCAGCCTACTAGGCTCTAGAATTGTGTAGTTTTGCCTCTCAAGCTTCACTGGAAAAACTGCACAATCTGTCCCAGCAGGACTCCTCAAGAAAAAATAGTGCAATTCTAGTAAGTAGTCATCTGCTCAACCCAGAAATTACGTAATCCCTCTGGGCGGCCAACCCAACTCCCTCACATAAATGTGAAAATTTTCCCATCAGTCAAGTAGACTGTTACATGTGCCTTTAGGTTTAGCGGTTCCCTCTAGGACTAAGAAAAACTAATTTGCATGCATGGACTGCTTCTCCCAAGGTAGCATGCAAAGACATCCCTTGATTCAGTGATTTATTTTTAGTAGCCAGAGGTTTCATGCAAGGATCATTTCAAAAACCTCCCACGAAGTGTCGTTTTGCTAGATTTCGAGTATGTTCGTCACAACCTCGATTCTATCGAGACTCATTAGCTAGATGTTGTAGAGCACATTCCTCACATTGACCATGTAGCTTTGGCATCCCACATTGCATGTAGGAGTCATCGACACATTCAACTCAGCTGTTTTGAGGTAAGCCCACTTTTCATGTCTTGTTTTGCATTTTTGTCACTTTCTATGTTTTGCTTCGTGTGAGTGTTGTCTGCTTGATTTCAATGAGTGCTTGCTATTATTTTGATGTATGTTAGCTTGTATAAGCACCATTCTAGTTTTCATTTGCATATCACTGTTGTCGCATGCATGACATTGTTTTGCACGGACGGTCACCGTTGTGACGACTTGCTTCACACACATGCATGCTTTCCCATCTCTTGAGTCGTGCACTTGATTTTTGCATGAATTATCATTCACTCTTGTTTGAACTCATATCACTATGCATCTAGACATCTAATGTTTTCAGTCTCTCATCAACATGTCTAGGCTACCTTGTCCCGGACCGTGCCCTACCCGGTAAACACCGCACATTTATGGAAACAAAGGCTCTAACTTTCCTCCAAAAATTACACAAGTCTGGCCCACCACTGACCTCTAGACTTAAATTGTACAATTCTTGGAGGCAGTGTCCTGCTGGCCCCAGAAACTATGCAATGCAGTTTGCTGGTTGCATGTCACTACTTATTGAAATTACGCATTATGCAGTTTTAGTCCTGCCAAGGTCAAGATGGATTGTGCATTGTGTAGTTCCAACATTCAGTGAGCCTCCTGACAGCCCAGACTATTCCTTGCATAGTTTTGGCAGTTAGCCTCCCGACCTTCCCGCGATAATTATGTAACCTTCACGATCAATCACACAGGTATGTTGCATGTCAGTCCTCAAGTTTGTTTTGGTTTTCGAGTGATAGATTGCTTTCCATGAGTGTTTCTATGTCTCCAGGCATCACAAGTGCTCGTTTGTCTCTTAGCAGCATAAGTACAATGGCCTTCAAGAGATAAGAGTCAAAGGACACCATTGAGAGCCCAATGGGGTTTGCAGCCAAGCAAGTGTCTATGAGCTCACCTACCTATGAAGACATCAAGTATTTCATAGATAAGGACATCAAGATGAAATGGTAGCAGCATTACAGTAAGCAAGACCATCAACAACAGTAGAAGGCAACACACCTATACGCAATGAATGCAAGAAGAAGGTTGTTGACAACACAAAGGCAGAACAAAGTTCCAAACTCAAGCAGATCCACTTGTGATGAAAGAAACTTTGGAGACTAAAGCTATGAGGTGACGGTGTGACATGAATATTGTGCGAGGGAAAAGAATGGAATAGAGAAGGAGTTTCATGTGATGAAGCAACAATTGAAGGAAGAACAAGAGCTACATAGATGAGAGAATGAGTTGCAGCAAGAACAAGTACAATAGGTGGTGCAACATGCATAGATAGATGAAACTACACCTGTACAAGTTATAGAACCATCCCAACAGCTGGCAGATAACACACAAGGTGAGCATGTGTTGTTTATCACATGCAAGGGAACTCAGCAGCATGCATGTCATTGTGTGCATGCATACGATCTCACCCATTTGGCACACTCACCAAGGCGAAGACAAGAAGCAAGTCCAACTAGTGCTGAACATGTATCTTGACAAGTTAATGTGCATGACCACCAGCACATGCTTGGAGATGAGTTGGATAGAGAAGCCATATCAGTGCACCTGGATGCAATGAAGGAAATAGTTTTCTTCATCAAGATGTCACCATTGAGTGCACGAACACCATCACAGACGACCAAGCTTGGCATCAGCTCACAACTTTGACCACCACTAGGATGTCAAAGACTTGCTATCACCACAACGGTCTGAGCATCAGTGATGTCTTGCATGGCCTGATCAATCCATTTTGTATCACATGGGCACACGTGCATTGTAATGTAACGTCTTGTGAAGTGGAAGTTCAAGTATCAATAGTTGAATGTAATAGTCATAGACTAGTTGAAGAGTCATGAGGATAGATGAATAGTATCAAAGGGGAATTTTAAGGGTCACTCCACCCTCCACTATAAATAGTCCCTCATAACTCATTGTAAAGGCTTTTGGTTAGCCAAGCTTCCAATAGGAATGTCTTAGAGAAATCTGGGACAGTATTGTAATGAGCCTTGTCTTCTCCACTACACAGAGCTAGTATATGTCTTTGGAGGAGCAGGCAATTATCGCTGTAACGTTCCGCTGTCGGAACTACTGGTTGGGCATGGACATATTGTATGAATGGAACTTACACTTTCTATTATAACAGAACCAACACTTTTCATGCATATGTTGTATTTTATTTATTCTATTTTGAGTACTCTAAATGATATATGTATCTGTTTTCTTATGCATGCATGTGTAGCTATTTCTTTATATGTATCTATGAATATTTCAGAAATGTGCTATTGGTTTAACCATCACTTTTGATTGCTAGCTAACTTTCATTCCATGTTGTGATGCATCTTCGTTCGTGTGTTCCCTTCTTAACTTCGTGCTATCACAGGTTTCCAAGGGGTGAACTCACCTCATTTTCCATGTGTTAGGACCGTTCATGCACCTTCCTTAACTTACCGCATATGTCACATCCTTGCTACCAAAAGGGACGTCTTACTTGCCTCTGTGTGAAACCGCGGTCAAGGCATCATGGTATGATCCACTGATAGGAATCCTACACCAAACGGTCTGAGGTCTAATTGGGACTTCTTACCAGGGAGATCCCCTGACATGTTGGCAGGTCTAGCACCGTCAACATTTTTGGCACTGGAAGGAGGGCCAGATGACAAGCTATGTCCTCACATTTGTTTTGAATCTCTACATATCTATCATGACTAAGAACAAAGTTTCTCTTTTGGAGCATATGTCTTATTGAAACGACTTCATTATCTTGGAAAAGCTGTCAAATAGTTTGCCACATAAAACATACAATGGTGGAGGCCACGTAGCCTTGGTCAGCCATGTGGTCAGCATTGTAGGCTCATGCAAAAGACATGGAATCTTTGAAGAATACATGACCTGTGCATTGTTTGTCTAAATGCTTTGAGGGCACCCAATGAATGGGTGTGCCACGCTGCTCAAAGAATCTATTCATTCTCTTTCTCATTTGGTCGCAGGGATAGACCATGCTTTAAATCAATTCGACCATAAAGCACTCAACAAAGAAATTCTAAAATTATGAAAAGCACCTAATGAATCCGTTGAATAGTTTAACACATGCTTTTGTAATCTTGCATACTGATTCCCCGAAGATGATATTAATTCAGAATTTCATGATGGAATATTTGAGTATCTTCTTCACATATTCAAACCCCTCTCTGCACACTTCGTGATGGAGCTGCACAATCACAGGTAGGCACATTTGTTGTCATAAGTGATTGTCCACCTTCACCTCATCAAACAACTCCGCCACTATAGAATGATGTGGGAGATTATGCACACACATTTCTTGAACTGTCACATCTCCCACCCCACCTGCTCTTGATATTTGTGCATATTTTGCTTACAAGCCTGTTGGTTGTCACGTGGATTCATTGTCTCAATATCCGTCCCCACATTTTGTTGATCCTCTGGATTGTACTGTCTTGTGTTCTTCCATTTTGGACTCCTCACCTGCTGTGAACGAGGATCAATTTTTTGCTAGAGTTGGTGTTATGAATCCAACCTGCACCATCATTCATGATGAATGTATGCAGGAATCTAAAGAAGAACCTACAGTGAAGGATGACTCCCTTCCAGCCGTGTCTCATCCGCTTTATCTTGACATCCCTTGTGATTCTTCCACTGCTGACTTTGCCTGTGAAAACTCATTTCTGGATCTTTTTACTTCGAATCATTCACAAGAGATGTCGGATGTTAGTCTGTCATTAAATTGTGGAGAGGACACATCTTTCTCCAAAAATCTATCCAATTTGTCATCTACCATTTCTGAAAAGACACTCTGAAAATTCTTGCTTCTCATCTACCCCTTTGCACGATTCATCAAATCATGAGGATGCCGTAAAATATCCTGAATTTTCTGATCTTGGTTGTTGTGATCTCTCTACGTCTTCATCCAATCATGATGTTGATTCAATTGTTGTTAATCTGTCTAAGACACTAGTCTATGATGATCCATCTATTGACGAAGTCAAAACCCCCCTGGTTGTTGAGGTACTTTAGACTGAGCTGATGGTTATGTCAGGCCCTCACTGGCCTATGGTTGGATTCACTTCCGATCAGGAAATTGTTGAAACATGTTAGGCTCCTCATCACTCTCTACTTTGCATTGTATATCAACCAAAAACTCATATTTCACTTCCTCCACTCGAATTACATGATGCCATCACTCATGCATTGGAGGAATCTTACACAACAAGCACACTTGCGCAATGTAAGTGGTCTAGGTTTCTCATGTTTTCTTGCATGTCACCGTCAGAAGAATGCATACATTCACCATTTGCACACAGTGTAGAACAACACCATGCCAAGTCGACAGAGTTCATGTTATGGGATTTCACTCATTTTTGTTCTATGGATGCGTGTAAACTGAGAGTGTGTTTTTCTTCACTGTTATATCTTTCTTGTTTTCTGGTTCGCATAACTGTCTTGTTCGTGAACTATTCCTTTGCCAACATAGGTCAACCAATAAGCCATTAGCTATATTGAAAATATCACTTCATGTGATCATGCCCATGTACTATTAGCTTAGGAGTAGGAGTAGTGTTTTCTTTTGAGTTGTTTGCTTGCATGCATGTTTGCTTCTTCTTTGTGCATTTGTTTTCTTGCTTGTTTGTTTTCATACTCACTTTTCTTTCACATTTCTTTATGATTCTTGCTTTGCTTTTTCATTTGTTTTCTTGTTATTGTTCGTAGGTTAGTTTCACATGGACTATGTGCGACTCTTGAAATGAGCTAGGTAAAGTATAAGAGGACTTGTACAACTATCAACATTTGGGTATCTGTTGTTCACTCTCTTCTGTAAGAACTTGTTGTCTTTAGTCCATGAGACATCAATGGAAAATACATACTATTCGAAGTGAACCTCAGTGAAAATGCAATGCTTGCACGCTAACTAGTATCACCTAATCTAGTCGGTTGCTTTTGGGTTAATCCTTGTCAGGTCAGTCAAGTAGAGTAACATGATGGGGAAAACCTTTACAAGCACATCAGAGGTATACATAAACTACTTCTCTGAAGGAACAACCTCGTATGTTCTCAATAAGTCGGGATCCCTCTTCTACCTCTAAAATGAATAAGTGCTATGCACAGTTATGAAAATGGAAAAAATTAAAAGGTGGCAAATTTCCAAAAGAAATGAAAAATGAATAAGGTGAAAGAAGATAAAGGCTTCCTACACAGAGAGGTGATGGAAGTAACTCCACTGAGGTACCAACCGGGCTTGTTGGTAGCAGATCTATGCCTGTGTTCCTGCGTGACTCCGTAGGGGTACTGTCTAGGCTTGCCAGTAGCAGAGCAACAACGGAGATGAAACTAAAACTTTGATGACTCTATTGCTTGTGTGTCGACCCCAATTGCAACAACTGTGATGTCTTGTCTTGGAATATGTGTTGACAGACCAAGGTCTTAGCAGATGCTACATCATAAAATCAAGCAAGTGTGGAAACGAAGATGAACAAAGAACTGAACAATACTTCTAGAGGTGTTAGACTTGATTTTCATGAAAAAGGCCCATTCAGAGAGCTGAAGTTCTACCAATTTGTTACCAAGTGTTGTAGCGGCTACACCCACCCTCCAAAATTTTTCCTTAGCTTCATTTTGGAGCCACCCTACCAACCATCCTCAACATCATGTCTTACACTATCAAGTACATGAGCTTCAGTGGTTTTCTAGAAGATTGCTAGCCTATGCATGATAGCTTGTTGCATGCCCCTCACAGGCTATTTCTCTAGAATTAGTCCAGCTATAAGCTAAGAAACTCCCTCAAGAAATTGTGCAATTCTGGAGGGGAACCAACCTTCCCTCCAGAAATTGTGCAATCCTTACTGGCAGCCTGATGGGCTCCAGAATTACGTAGTTCTTCATGTCAAGCTTCACTAGAAAAATTGTGCAATCTATCCCAATAGGACTTCTCAGCCTAGAAATTGCACAATTCTAGGAAATAGTTAGCTGCTCAGCCCAAAAGCTACAGAATCCCTCTAGACAGCTACCCTAATTCCCTACCAAAAATATGAAAATTTTCCCATTAGTCAAGTAGGTTGTTGCATGTGGCTTCAGGTTGACCGATTCCCTTCGAGACCGAGAATAATTGATTTGCATGCATGGACTACTTCTCCCAAGGAAATGTGGAAAGGAATCTCTTGATTTAGGGATCTATTTTTAATAGTTTGAGGTTACATGCAAGGATCATTTAAAAAACCTCCCACCAAGTGTCGCTTTTCCTATATTTGTGGCATGCACGTCGCAACCTTGATTCTATTGAAACTCATCAACCGGACACTGCGTAACTCATTCCTCACATCGACCTTGCATCTATGACATCCCACATTGCATATAGGAGTTGTCGACACATTCATCTCAGTTGTTTTGGGGTAAGCCTGCTTTCCATGTCTTGTGTTGCATTTCTATCGCTTTTCGTGTTACGCTTCATGTGAGTCTTGTTTGTTCAATTTTAGTGAGTGCTTATGCCATTTTTATGTATGTTAGCTTGTAGAAGCACCATTTTAGTTTTCGTTCGCATCTCACTGCTACCGCATGCATGACAATGTTTTGCACGGATGGTCGTTGTTGCCGTGACTCACTTCACACACATGCATGCTTTCCCATTTTCTGAAGCCCTCACTTTTTGTTTGCATCAATGATCATTCACTTTTGTTTACACTCATCTCAAAATGCATCCATACTTCTCATGAGTTCATTTGCCCGATGACCAGTCTGGGCTGCCTTGGCCTGTGCCCTGCTCGGCTAGCACTGGCATTTCCAAAAGAGAAGGCTCTACCTTCCCTCCAAACGTTTTGTAAGTCTAGCCCAGCGCTGACCTCTATACTTCCATTGTGCAATTCTTGGAGGCAATATCCTGCTCGCCCCTAGAAATGTGCAATGCAGTTTGTTGGTCGCATGTCACTGCTGACTGAAATTGTGCATTGCATAGTTTCAATCCTTAGCATGCCAGCCTAGACTATGCATTTTATAGTTCCTACACTTAGTCATCCTCCTCACAAACTAGACTATTCCTTGTGCAGTTTTGGTAGTTAGTCTCTTGACCTCCCGACGGAAATTGTGCAACCTTCACAATCAATCACACAAGTATGTTGCAAGTCAGTCCTCAAGTTTTTTTTGGTTTTCGACTAATAGATTGCTTTCCATAAGAATTTCTGTGTCTCCAAGAATCACAGGTGTTCGTTTGTCTCTCAGCAGCACAAGTAAAATGACCTTCAAGAGAGGAGAGTCAAAGGACATCATTAAGATCTCAACGGGGTTTACAGCCAGGCATGTGTCTATGAGCTTGCCTACCTATGAAGACATAAAGTTGTTTGTAGAGAAGGGCATCAATATGATATGGAAGTAGCATTACACTAAGAAGCACCATGGGTAGCAGTAGGAGGAAACACAGCTATATACAATGAATGCAAGAAGAAGGTTGTTGACAACACAAAGGCGAAAGAAAGTTGCAGACTCAAGCAGATCCACTTATGATGAAAGAAATTTTGGAAACTGAGGCTATGAGGTGACAGCCATGAAGATCATGTGAAAGTAGAGAATGGAACAGAGAAGGAGTTGCATGTGCTAAAGTAGAAACTCAAGGAAGAACAGGAGCTACATAGACAAGAGAATGAGTTGCAGGAGGAACAGGTACAGTAGGCGGTGCAACATGCACAGAGGGATGAAACTGTTCCTATACAAGCTATATATACATCCCAGCAGCTGGCATGGTGTAGACAAGGTGAGCATGTGTTGTTGATCACATGCAAGGGAATTCAGCAGCATGCATGTTATTGTGCGCACACATGTGATCCCGCCCATTTGTCACACTCACTAACGCGAAGACAAGACGTAAGTCCAACTAGAGCTAAACATGTATTTTGACAATTTGATGTGCACATCCACCATCACATGATTAGAGAGCAACATAGACACTATGCATCAACATATTGTCTATCTGATCACACCCAGCATGACCATGCAGATGCTATTGGACGAGTTGGACAGAGGATCAATGTCACTGCACCGAGATGCAACAAAGGCAAGAGTTCACTTCAGCAAGATGTCATCATTGAGTGCATGGACACCATCACAGAAGACCAAACATGGCATCAACTCACCACCTTCGACCATCAAAATGATGTCAGAGAGTTGGTCTCAATACAGCGGTACAAGTGTGAGTGATGTCTTGCATGACCTACTCAAGCCATTTTGTCTCACATGGGCACATGTGCATTGTAATGTATTGTCTTGTGCAGTAGAAGTTCAAGTGTCGACAGTTGAATGTAACAATCATAAAGTAGTTGAAGAATCACGACGATATATGAATGGTCTCAAATGGGAATGTTAAGGATCACCCGAACCTCTGGTATAAATAGTCCCTCATAACTCATTGTAAAGGCTTTTGGTTAGCTAAGCTTCCAATAGGAATATCTTAGAGAAATATTAGACAATATTGTAACAAGCCTTGGTTTCTCCACTACGCAGAGCTAGTATATCTCTTTGGGGGAGAAGGAGGTTGTTGCTATAATGTTCCACTGTCGAAACTAGTGGCTGGACATGGATTATTGTATGACTGGAACTTAGAATTCCTAATATAACATATCCAAAATGGATCTAGTAATAGACTTCTCAATCTAAAAGTCTTCCTCACAAAGGAAAATGAAAGTCAAAGGATGCTCTTGGACATAGTTTCATTACATAGATCTCTTCATTCTGAATCTAACACAATTTGAATGGGCTAAAACGGACTTCGGATGAAGAAGTTATTGGAAAATGAATATTGCCCTTTATCCTTAGAAAAGGAGGCAAATTCTTATAAAAATGGGCTTAAGACTTTATATGCATTCCTTAAGGAAATCGCATCGAAGAAAAGTAAAGCAGTGGATAGCAAGCTGAGGGATGCAGTGATATGCGATTATAATTATCACATCACAATATCGCATCACACATAACCTAAGGGGAAGGACCCATAGCATTGCGAAGGGCTGATAGCGATATGCCCATGCGATCGGCGATTGGGACGTGCAAATACCAAGGGTGCCATTACATGCGACACATGTCGATGCAATACGACGATGAAATGGGCCAATAGCAATAGTGCCAATAGAGCGATCGACAATCGGCGATCGGTCAATCCCCGATACGAGGGCCATTACGACTTGCGACATGCGATAAAGGCTAGACCCAATAAGGTTATGGACGCGATTTCATAATATTTGAAATCTGGAATTGTGTATTTTCTTTGTATTTTCCGTGTATTTGGGTTTTTGGAGTACAAAACGCGATTTCCATATGTGACAAAAGGACATACCCAAAAGGCTTATAGGGGAGATTCTATATTATTTGAAATCCGGTTAAACAGCTCATGATGCATTTTTCCTGTGTATTCCATTATTTGGTGATTTTTAGGATTTTTGCATAGGAAGGCCAAACGACTGGGTTTCCTATGCTCGCTGGTTCATTTCCATTTGGAAACAGCCATCACACCAGTGTCACACTATCAGCAGGTGTTTCTGTAACAATGATGCATTATCTAATACACAGAGCCACAGAGCTAGCGATCCAGATGGCCAGTCACATAGCCAGAGAGCCAGAGGGCTAGTCAAAGAAACGTAGAGGCAGAGGATGTTGGCATTATTTTTCTGGTATGGCTATATGTTACAGATGTTTTACTTGATGGCAACTCCCGTGGCAAGGCTCTCAATATGTTGAAAATTAAGAAGTACGCAGGAAATCAGTTCAGAAGGTGCGTACCCGCAGGTACACCATGCAGGGACCGCGTCCAGATACGCAGGCTAGCCATTCAGGAGGTGCGTACCCACAGTGCACACATTTCAAGGCAGAGAAAAGCACACGTGGGGTTTCTTATGATTTACTCTTGGTATTTAGCCGACGGTATTTGTGTTATTACGATTTTGGCTCGTGGTATTGTTCCATGATTTTAGGAGGAGCTTGCCTATATAAAGCAAAGGAGATCACTTGGCTAAGTATCTTTTGCAATTGAATATCTTTAGATCTGAAATATTGGGTTATGGTCTTAAAAGCTTGATCTATATGAAAGGGAAGTTGAAGGCGAATCTGTGAAGGGTGATCTCTCGAGCGCATGATCAGATCTGAGCAACTGTGCCACTCTGGTGGATTGCCTATTCGGCCCTAATCAGAAGTACGCAGGTGTTTAACAGAAGAGCTGCGTGGGTACGCAGAGCACAAACAGGAGATCTGCATGGGTACGCAGAGCAAAAACAGGAGACCTGTGTGGGTACGCAGAGCAGAAGAAGGAGAGCTGCGTGGGTACGCAGAGCGACTAAGGTTCAGGTGCGTACGCATAGTAAAAGTACGCGACGCGATAGTATTTCTGGGTGCGTAACTGCAGTAACGGTACGCGACGTGATAATGTCTCTGGGTGCGTACCTGCAGTAATAGTACGCAGTGCGGTTGAAGGAACAGTGTGTGGGCACGCAGTGCGGCAGAAGGATCTATGCGGGTACACACAGGAAAGCAGAAGGTGAACTGCGTAGCGACGCAGGCCACAGAACGGAAAACTGCGTATCTGTCTTAAGATGTTCTGTTGATTGAATTTTTCTGTTGATGAGGTGTTCTGGGTTAGTTCTGTTATTGATGATCTGATAACTGCAGTGGACTGTAACTTTTATGTACTTGATGATCATTTGATGCTTTATGAAAAGAAGTAGGAGATTGTAGCTCCCTTCCAGGAGAGACTGGAAAACGAGAGAGAGAGAGAGTTGTAGCTCTCTGCAGGTTGCAGCCTGCATACTGGTAAAGGACTGCACCAGTACAAAACCATTGTAAAAGAAGTTTCTAATTTGAAAGAAGATAGAGACATATTACAGCAGGTGGTTTTCACCCACATTGGGTTTCCACCTTACATCTTGTGTTCTTTGGTGTGACTATCTGTTTTTCTTTGTTCATGCTCATTATTTTATGGTACTGACATGCAAAAATAATTCAAAGAACAAATAAGGAAGATTTATTAAAAGAATAAGATAATACTGATTCACCCCCCCTCTGAGTATTATTTTTCAACAATTGGTATCAGAGCAGGTCCTTCAGAGAAGCTTGATCGCTTGAAGGTAGATCGTTCATCATGAGCAACTACGAGAGAGAAGCATCAATCAGGCCACCAGTTTTTGATGGGACAAACTTCAATTATTGGAAGGTAAGAGTTACTGCCTATCTTCAATCTCTTGGTACAGAAGTTTGGGACATCGTAGAGACAGGCTATGCTTTTCCTTCAGCTACTCCTACAGATGCAGCCGAGAAAAAGAAGTATGAAACAAATGCGAAAGCAGTGAGTACTCTATTAGGATGTATATCTCAATCAGAATTCATGAAGGTAATGCACTATAAATCCGCAAAAGAGATATGGGACAAAATTGTCACGAGCTATGAAGGAGACGAACAGGTAAAGCGTGCTAAACTTCAAACTCTCAGAATTCAGTATGAGACTCTCAAAATGTATAATGATGAAAGTGTGGCTAACTATTTTCTTCGGGTAGATGAGGTTGTTAATTGTATGAAGAATTTGGGTGAAGAAATAAAAGAGGCTATTGTGGTTGAAAAGGTCCTAAGATCATTGTCCCCCAAGTTTGAATCTAAAGTATCTGCAATAGAAGAAAAGGAAAATCTTCGAATTCTTACTATGTCTCAGCTACATGGAATTCTAACTGCTTATGAAATGAGAAAGGGAGGTCCATCAGACAGAAGAGAAACTGCTTTCAAAGCATCAGGCAAAGGAGATTATTATGAAGCAAGCCATGTCCCGGAAGAAGAGGAAGAAGAATCAAATTTTGTCAGAAATCTTCAAAGGGGTTCTGGAAGGTTTAGAGGTAAGTTACCTTTTAAATGCTTTGCTTGTGGAAGAGTAGGTCATTATGCTGCAAAATGTCCTTATAAGGATAAAGGAAAGGAACCTGCTAGATGGAACAAGAAACAGATCGCAAATAAGAAAAGCTACTACACTCATGAAGATAGTGATGGTCTATCAAACAGTGATGAAGATGAACAAGGTAATGAATATAAGTTGTTAATGGCATTTGAAGATGATGATTATATGGATGCTATAGATGTGGATAAACTTTATGATGAAATTACTAGACTCAAGAGATGTATAGAAGAAAAGAACATGATCATTGATACTCTACAATTTCAAATTGATGAAAAGGAAAAACATCTTGAAAAATTAGAAGGTGAAATTGTTGGTCTTAGAAAAGAGATTGAGAAAACAAAAGCTATTAATCTCAAGTTTGTCAAAGGATCTGAAACTTTGGATGAGATTATCAATGTGTAGCGGTCTCCACTAAACAAGACAGGTTTGGGCTATAATGGAGAAACTTCTCAAGCATCCACCTCAAAAAGTTATCTTGATGCAGCAAGAAGAAATGAGCAAAAGAACAATGAAGATCATCAGGTAAAGCAGGGACGAATTACAAACAGAAACTATCAGGGGCAATCCATCTTAAGGGTGAACAAAAGCTACAACCAACCACAGGTAAAATCTTCTCAATTTGGTTCAAGAATAGATGAATATAGAAATTACAATCAGTTGGCTGGTAGATTCGATAACCGCAGAAGTTTCTTCAATGGACAATGCTTTTCTTGCCATAACTTTGGTCACAAAGCAGCTCAATGTGTTGCATATAAAACGATCATGACTAGGGAAGCTCAAAAACAAAGAAGTATGACAGGGATTACAAAAAGGACCTATAACAACTTTTTGGTTCTTGAAAATGAAGCTGAATGTTCTATTTGCAATAACTTTGGTCATGAAGACTCTGAATGCAGGAGCAGGTTTCAGCAGAAAAAGGAACAAGCCTCAAGCACCAAAACATGGAGAATAAAGGAACCTCAAACAGAAAGATGTGGGATAGCATTTTATGCAGAAGGACAGGAAAATCTATGGTACATTGACAGTGGATGTTGGAAGCATATGACAGGTGATAAAGAAAAACTTGAGTCTTATTCTGCTCTAGAAAAGGGAAAGAAAGTCTCTTTTGGAAATGATACTCCTGCAACTATAAAAGGAAAGGGCATTGCTCAGTTAAAAGAAAAGGTCAAGGCTGGAAATGTTTTGTATGTTGATGGATTGAAGCATAATCTTCTAAGTGTCAGCCAGATGTGTGATCAAAGAACCGAGGTTATATTCAGATCAAATGGATGTCTTGTTCGTGATCTTGATACAGGTAAAACAGTGATCAAAGGCAAAAGAACTCCAAATAATCTGTACATATTTGAAGAAGGACAACAACAATGTTATCTGAGCAAGGATGATGAGCACTGGCTATGGCATCGGAGGTTGGGGCATCTAAGCTTTTCACAAATAAGGAAAGCATGCAAATATCAGGCAGTTCGCGATCTTCCATATATCAAAATTCCTGACAACACCATATGCAAATCATGTCAGTTTGGAAAACAAACCAGAACTAACTTTCCAGAGAAGGAAGGATCAGCTAGCATGCCTCTTGAGCTAGTACATACAGATACATGCGGTCCCTTCAGGAAAAGAACACCTAGAGGAGAAGAATACTTGATATTATTCATTGACGATTTCTCCAGGTTTGTCTGGCTAGGACTTATGAAGCACAAAGATGAAGCATTCGAAAAATTAAAATCCTTCAAAGCTTTGGTTGAAAATGAATCAGGTCACAAAATTAAGTGCCTCAGATGAATTTTTCGATTTTTGTGAAGAACATGGGATAAGAAGAGAATTCTCTACAGCTAGAACTCCTCAGTAAAATGGAGTTGTGGAAAGAATGAACAGAACAGTCCAACAAATGGCTCGTGCTATGCTTGATGAATCAAGAACTCCCGCAACTTTCTGGGGTGAAGCTGCACATGCTGCGGTTGTTATTCTCAACAAAACAAATGTCAGGGTGAACAACACTCAAACTCCTCATGAGCTCTGGAGTGGTAAGACTCCTTCGGTAAAGCACTTCAAAATCTTTGGGAGCAAATGCTATATCAAGAATACTGATGAGCAGCTTGGCAAACTTGAACCTAGAGCAGATGAAGGCATTCTTCTTGGTTACTCTCCACATAGCAAAGCATACAAATGCTACAATAAAAGACTTGGCAGAATTGTTGACAGCATTGATGTAGTGGTTGATGAGAAGGGATACATTCCTAGGCAAGTTCATCATGAAAACATCGGAGAATATGAAGGCTACCCTCAAAGACAGAATGATGAAGAAGAAGAACCTCAAGAAGAACCTCAAGAAGAACCAGAGGAGCAGACAAGAATAGAAGAGAAAACCCCATCCAGATATGTTCAGAAGAATCATCCAGAATCTCAGATTGTGGGGCAGAAAGAAGCAGGTGTACAAACAAGAAGAACAGTTGCAGAAGCCTCAAGCTATTTGGCATTACTCTCCTCCACTGAACCACAAAATGTGAAAGAGGCATGCAAAGATGAATGTTGGGTGAAAGCAATGGATGAAGAACTTGAGAAAATCGAAAAGAACAACACTTGGGAGCTGGTTCCTAGACCAAAGGATAAGAATGTTATCGGAACAAAATGGGTCTTCAAAAAAAAACTGAATGAAAATGGAGAAGTAATTAGAAACAAGGCCAGACTTGTTTGTAAAGGGTATGCGCAGCAAGAAGGAATAGACTTTGAAGAAACCTTTGCTACTGTTGCAAGACTTGAGGCCATCCGAATGTTCCTTGCTCTCTCAAGTTTTCAAAACTTCAAAGTATTTCAAATGGACGTGAAATCAGCTTTTCTAAATGGAGACTTGGAAGAAGAAGTATACATTGAACAGCCAGATGGGTTCATTCTTGGAAATAATCCAAATCTTGTATGCAGATTGAAAAAGGCTCTCTATGGTCTCCAACAAGCTCCAAGGGCTTGGTACTACCATTTGGACAAATATCTTCATCGACAAGGTTTTTCAAAAGGATCAGCAGATAGCAATCTTTATATAAAAGTTGAAAATGAAAAATTGCTAATACTTGTTGTGTATGTAGATGACATTATTTTTGGGAGCAATGAAGAAGCTATCAGTCAAAACTTTGCCTTGGTCATGCAGAAAGAATTTGAAATGTCCTTGCTAGGAGAACTGACATATTTCCTTGGTTTGCAAATCCAACAAAAAGAAGGAGGAATCTTTTTATCTCAAACCAAGTATCTCAAACAGATTTTGAAGAAATATGGTATGGAAGATGCAAAACCAGTATGTACACCCATGGTCACAGGATGTAGCCTCAGTGCAAATGATGAATCTGCAGCAGTACATCAACCAACCTACAGATCTATGATTGGAAGTTTACTTTATTTGATAGGTACTCGACCGGACATCATGCATGCAGTTGGAATAGTTGGAAGATTTCAGGCAAATCCAAAGGAGACTCATCTTCAGGCAGTGAAGAGAATTTTCAAATATCTTCAAGGGACTCAAAATTATGGCTTATGGTATCCTAGAGATACAAATCTTACACTTCATGCTTATACAGATGCAGATTGGGCCGAAAGCATGGATGACAGGAAAAGCACAAGTGGTGGTGTGTTCTTTACGGGTTCCAGACTGGTATCTTGGTTCAGCAAGAAACAGAGTTCATTTGCCTTGTCTACAGCTGAAGCGGAATATGTTGCTGCTGCATCTTGTTGCACCCAACTCCTTTGGATGATGCAGACTTTGCAGGATTTTCAAATCACTTGTACACCACCAATCCCCATCTTATGTGATAACACAAGTGCAATCAGCATCTCAAAGAATCCTGTTATGCATTCAAAAACCAAGCACATACCAATCAAGTACCATTTTCTCCGGGAACAAGTACTTGAACAGAAGGTCAAGTTGGAGTATGTTCCTTCTAAGGAACAAGTTGCTGATATTCTCACCAAACCATTGCCCAGGGACACTTTTGAATACCTCAGGCAAAAGCTGGGGGTTGTTGATGCATCATCTTATTGTTGAACCTTTTCTGATTGATGGTACAGGTTCAGGAGGAGCATATAATGCATTGTTGGCATTATGGAGGATGGTCAGAAGGAGATCTTGGAAATAGCTGCAATATGTCTCTATCTCTTTCATGGTGGATTATGGTTCTTTGTTGCAGATCTGGTTCATGTTCAGGGGGAGCATGTTCTTAGGGGGAGCATACCCCTTTGCCCTTGATGTCAAAGGGGGAGAATGAAGCTGAAGATTGTAAGGTTGCCATCAAGTCCAAAGGGGGAGATTGTTGGCATTATGTTTCTGGTATGGCTATATGTTACAGATGTTGTACTTGATGGCAACTCCCGTGGCAAGGCTCTCAATATGTTGAAAATTAAGAAGTACGCAGGAAATCAGTTCAGAAGGTGCGTACCCGCAGGTACACCATGCAGGGACCGCGTCCAGATACGTAGGCCAGCCGTTCAGGAGGTGCGTACCCCCAGTGCACACATTTCAAGGCAGAGAAAAGCACACGTGGGGTTTCTTATGATTTACTCTTGGTATTTAGCCGACGGTATTTGTGTTATTACGGTTTTGGCTCGTGGTATTGTTCCATGATTTTAGGAGGAGCTTGCCTATATAAAGCAAAGGAGATCACTTGGCTAAGTATCTTTTGCAATTGAATATCTTTAGATCTGAAATATTGGGTTATGGTCTTAAAAGCTTGATCTATATGAAAGGGAAGTTGAAGGCGAATCTGTGAAGGGTGATCTCTCGAGCGCATGATCAGATCTGAGCAACTGTGCCACTCTGGTGGACTGCCTATTCGGCCCTAATCAGAAGTACGCAGGTGTTTAACAGAAGAGCTGCGTGGGTACGCAGAGCAGAAACAGGAGATCTGCGTGGGTACGCAGAGCAGAAACAGGAGACCTGCGTGGGTACGCAGAGCAGAAGAAGGAGAGTTGCGTGGGTACGCAGAGCGACTAAGGTTCAGGTGCGTACGCATAGTAAAAGTACGCAGCGCAATAGTATTTCTGGGTGCGTACCTGCAGTAACGGTACGCGGCGCGATAATGTCTCTGGGTGCGTACCTGCAGTAATAGTACGCAGTGCGGTTGAAGGAACAGTGCGTGGGCACGCAGTGCGATAGAAGGATCTCTGCGGGTACACGCAGGAAAGCAGAAGGTGAACTGCGTAGCGACGCAGGCCACAGAAGGGAAAACTGCGTATCTGTCTTAAGATGTTCTGTTGATTGAATTTTTCTGTTGATGAGGTGTTTTGGGTTAGTTCTGTTATTGTTGATCTGATAACTGCAGTGGAATATAACTTTTATGTACTTGATGATCATTTGATGCTTTATGAAAAGAAGTAGGAGGTTGTAGCTCCCTTCCAGGAGAGACTGGAAAACGAGAGAGAGAGAGAGTTGTAGCTCTCTGTAGGTTGCAGCCTGCATACTGGTAAAGGACTGCACCAGTACAAAACCATTGTAAAAAAAGTTTCTAATTTGAAAGAAGATAGAGACATATTGCAGCAGGTGGTTTTCACCCACATTGGGTTTCCACCTTACATCTTGTGTTCTTTGGTGTGACTATCTGTTTTTCTTTGTTCATGCTCATTATTTTATGGTACTGACATGCAAAAATAATTCAAAGAACAAATAAGGAAGATTTATTAAAAGAATAAGATAATACTGATTCACCCCCCCTCTCAGTATTATTTTTCAACAGAGGAATGATTACACACGGAGAAATAGACAGGAAGTCGCAGAGCTGGAAGGATGCCTAACAGAAGCCAGAGAGCATGATTGACGGAGGAAGATTGCAATCATTTGGAGGTTGAGTGAAACCAGAAGCTCAAAGAGCCAGAGTGAGAGCTAGGAGCTAGAGCTAGAGCTAGAGCAAGAGCTAGAGCCAGAGCCAGAGCCAGAGCCAGAGCTAGAGCCGAGAGCCAGAGCTAGAGCTATAGCCAAAGCTGAGAGCTAGAGGCTAGATCCAAGAGCCAAAGCTAGAGCTAGAGCCAGAGCCAGAGCTAGAGCCAGAGCTAGAGCCAGATCTAGAGCTGAGAGCTGAGAGCAAGAGCCAGAGCCGAGAGTTGAGAGCTAAAGTCCAGAGCTGAGAGCCAGAGCCAGAGCCAGAACTAGAGCTAGAGCAAGAGCTAGAGCCGAGATCCAGAGCCCGAGCGAGAGCCAGAGCCGAGAGCCAGAGCCAAGAGTCAAGATCCAGAGAGCTAAACGGCCAGGGATAAAAATGGTATTCTAAGCCCAATGTTTCAGTCGTAACCTATTGGAGTTGAGTGTGGAACTTGTAAAATAATTTATCCATAATCCCAAAGATCTTAGTCAATTTGATTAGAGCTCAAGGAGATGTAGCCCAAGATATTAGGGTGAACTCCATATTATACTATTGTCTCATGTGTTTGCTTATTTGTTGTTTTTTTATTTATTGTTATGTATGTTTTACATCAGCATAAGAAAATGTACATAAGCACTTGAACAGTCTAAAAACAAACACAAGCATACACCTATTTCAAGCACTTTTAGTTCTACAATTATCAATCATAAGCATAGGTCTTGGCCCTTGGGAACATATAAGCTTTGGAGTGGGAGAGGTTCTTGTAAGTTGACAAGAAGACTTTAGTACCCCATTTCAGATTAGGTGGTATTAGAGCATCAAGTTTATTAACCCCACCTTCAAAGAAGGTGATATTGCAGTTAAGTTATATCAGAGCAGGTGGTATCATGAAGCAAATTGTATCATGATGCAAGTGTACGAAATCATAATGCTCGATTAACAGAGAAATCTATATGCTTGTTTGACTTGAAAGGTGTTCAAACAGTAGCAAGGATTTTGTTGTTTGATTGTTTGTAAACTGATTGTTGTTTGAGTTTGCAGAGGGGAAGGGAAAGCTATTGATAGCTAAGTCCACAAGAGAACAAGAAGGAAGAAGGGCTGAAGGCATTCTTCTTATCCCAAAGGACCTCAAAGCAATCCTTCAAGCACAATAGGTTTGTTGCAAAAGGTTGCTTGAATAATCTCTTTGTTAATCGTGTTTGAAATTTTTTTAATCATTTGGATAATGACTACTTCTACAAGTGAGTCCTCAAATCCTTCCTTCATCACAAGATTCTGTGATAAAGACATGGAGCAAGACTTGTTCATCATGATGGATATGGTGAGAGAAATGAGTGTTGGACTTTGAGAGCAGTTGAATTCCATGAAGGAAGAGCAGCAGTTGCTTTCTAACAAATTGCAGGAAGTGGAAGGCCAACTTCATATTGCAAATATGAACCTGGAAAGGGTGCATGAAGACAATTGAAACATTGCCAAGAAGGAGTTTCATTGTAGGTCTTCTACCTCAAGAGTGTAAAGATTGTATTCTTGGGGAATGAAATAGTGTGAAGCATACTTTGCAGAAAGAAGGTGTATATCAGCATACACTTGAACCAGAGAGTTGTGGAAACTCTGACAGCCTAGAAGAGATTGATGGTGTTACAAAGGGAGCTACTTCTTCATTTGATTCACCTCCTCATGAATGCAATAAAGGTGAAAGAGAAAGGTATAAATCTAGTTCTAACCATATTCCTCTTGATTATGTTAAGCACGATAAATTTCCATATAAGAATGGGAAAAGAATTGCATGTTCCTTTTGTGGTTTGAATAACCATAATGTTTCTAGATGTTGGAAGAGAATCGCCACATATAGGAACCTTTTGAACGAATGGAAGCAAAAAGCCAAAGTTCCATTGGACAAGGTAAATCATGTTGTCAAGAAGATGCACATGTGTTGCACTTACTGCCATAAGCAAGGACATTTTGCTGCAAAATGTTGGACTCTGAATCCAACAATGCTTCCACGAAACTTGAACAAGGTGGAAAGCAAGAATGGCATGAATGGAAAGGAGGTTTCCATAAATTATATGTTTCAGGATGATTCACATGTTGTTGTTCATGTGCACACAAAAGAAGGACCTGTTAACACCCAGGTTGTTCCCTATGACTCCCAAGGGAATACGGCCGGGGTAAACACTAACCAATCTTTGGATCACTGCTTCTAGCCAAACAGTGATCAGAGAGGGCTCTCTCTTTATGATTTATATCTACAGTGATGGTGTTTTAGGCTAGGTATTGAGTACAGGTCATGTTTGTGTTTCGGTTGATGAAATTCCCTTAGACTTCAGTGATGTAGTTTTTAGATATGTTGAATATCATTGGGCAATGGAGTCTGTGGTTTAATGTGTTTGAATCTGTGAGATGAAAGATGGAACTTACAGGGCCATTTGGGTGTTCAATAGAACATATTTTTTATTAAAAGACTGGTAACAGGTAGCACAAACAGTGAAAGCATTTAAGAATTTTCACTATTTATCTATATGTTCCCAACAGATAGCTTTAAGAAGAGAAAACAGAAGTCTTAGGGGCAAAAGTTGAATCCCTGAGAATGACTGTTACAATAAAAACACAGTTTTGAATTGCAGCAATTAAGAATTACAATTCTGTTACTGTATATGAGGAAAACATATATAATAGCTCAGTTTGAGTCCAGGGTAAACATGGTTAAATCCTGGTACTATCCTTTCACCTTGCTATCAAGTGTACAACATTAGAACGACAAAGAGAACAAAAGACTCAAAACAGACACAACAAGAGATTTGAGAATACTTATAGTTTTATGCAACACCCATGGAATCCTGTAACATGCATCCTTCACCACAAGACATCAAATACACCAAACTTCTGGAAGTTCCATTCCTCCTTTGTATTAATTCTCTGAAAATATTACAGCAGATGGAAGTTATCCAAGAGAAAATTCCAGCAACCCCTTCAGCATCTGTGAAGGGTCTATATATACTAGCGGTGGTCTACAGAAATATCTGAGTTCTGCGTTATCTCAGTCTTTACATTCTCACCAACTCTTTAAGATATTATGTCGAAAATTTATTACACATTTAATACACAGTACAGGCATTTTAATGCTCTGTCAGAAGATATTTAGCTTTATAAGAATAGCTAAGTCGGTCTGAATATTTGGAGTTAATGCATAGAAAACCCGACTGTAGGCTGGTACACTATGTCTCGGACCTGTCAGCTGTATCTTTGACTGGTCTGGCTGAGTTGGCTCAGCCTCTGCTTTTTCCTGTAAATTTTAATTCCCAAAATTGCCACTGCATGTATCTGCCTTTTTCCTTCTGCGCTATTGGTTCTGGCCTGTCAAAATTGTCTGGGTCAAATGCCTCCAGACATCCTGTGTGGGCAGTTGATGTGCCAAAATTGCCCCTAGAGTCTCATCTGCTTCTGTGAACTTGAAGAAATTGGGTGGTGTATCAAACAGATGCTCTATCTCATTCATGAGAAAAAACAGGTTCTCCACTCTGTCATACATCATTTGCCCTGTGGCTGGCCCTGTGTCCTTTGAAGTGCTGGGAGGTTTTGCAATCTCTGCTACTGCATGTGCATCAATTCTCTTGTTATAGTTGTCCAGGGTGAGCAGTCTTCCCACGCTGCTCAAAATGTTGGGGAGGCCTCTGTTCTGCAGTGTTACAAACTTCTCCAGGAACCTGTTAATTTCTGTCTGCATGTCCTGTGTCCTTCGTTCCAAGGTTCCAATCAAGTTTCTCAATGTAACAACTCTCTTGGCTATGGCAATCGTTTCTGTCCTGTTGTTGATTCCCATGCTAGCCAATTGAGTGCTGGTTTTGTAATTCAGGATATTAATCATCCTGGTAGCTGCTTCTGGCATGTGCCCAAGGCTTGCCCTTGCTCTCTGTATTTCCTTGTTTGCTTTGGTGATGAGCACCATTTGTTCATCCATGGTTTCAATGTATTGCCACTGTTTGGCAATGGATCTCCCAATGTTGCTCCACAACACTGCTTTCATATCAGCTGTCACCCTTTCCAGTGCAAGCTCTTTTTCCAGCTCAGCAATCCTTCTCTTAAGGGTTTTCACCTCTCTCTCCTTGGCTGCCTCATTTTGTTTGCTTTTATCAAATTTCTCATTAACATTAGCCAAGTTCTGTTTGAGCCCATCCAGCTCTTTCATTTGAGCTTCCATAGCTCGGATCTCTGCTTGCAGCTTTTGCATGTCTAGACTAGCAGCCTGTTCTGATGTTGTAGTTGTTGCTGCTGTGGATGGCGTTGTAGTTGGTGCTGTAGCTTCTGTTTGCTGAGGAGGAGGAGCAGTCTTTGGAGGGACTTCCTCAAGATTTATTATCACAGGAGGAGGCTGGGAGGGATGGCCCTCTTCTCTTTGCTTCAGTGCTTCCTGTAGTGCTGCCTTTGCAGTTTCAGTTTGTCCTAGCTGGTCTTGAGTCCTAACCAGCTCTTTGTATAAGGATACCAGCAGGTCTGTGGTATCTTTTTCTTGCCGTTGCTGGGCAACTTCATCTGTTTGTGGATGGATGGTGGCCGGGAGTTTGATTTTCTTTCTTAGGGCTGCCATGTCTGCATCCCTTATTTTCAGCAGTTCTTGGATGCCTTTGACATCCTTGGGATCATGTCCTATCTCTATGATTACCTCCTCCAAGGATTTGATCCTGTTGTCCTTGGCTTGTGAGGATGCTCGTTCCAATTCTAGCTGGGATGATGTATTGTCTAGGCTGCTCTTTAACTTGTAATTTTCCAGTGTCTCATCTGCCAGGGAGGCATACACCATTTCACCCGTTTGTTTGTGTAACTCTATCTTATCCATGGGGTGAATATCTTTAGCCAGAACCTCCATGTTGGTTCTTAAATAGTCTGAGGTGGACTGGGGATGTAGAGTTGTGGGCATGAAATGGCTCATTATCATTTTTCCCTCACTCACATCAAAAGCAGACATTAGTCTCTGCTGGTTGCTGGGAGCTAGTTTTAACAAGTGATCATAGAGTTGCACTTTTATGGGATCACTCCTTCTCTTGATTTCTATGAACTGCTGCTTTATACTTGAGTGCCCCTCTCTATGCTGGCCAGAAGAGCTGACCTCTCCTCCCATTGTCATATCTGGTCCTCTTTGAGATGAGCTGGCCGAGAGTTCTCCACTGGGTGGGCCCATGCCCATGGCCTGCCTTACTGCTATGTCCTCCTCTTGGGAGTCATTCAATCTTTGTCTCTTCTCTCCTCTGATAAAGGATGAAGTCTGGGGAGTCTCTCTTTCTCTCTTTCTGGTTAAGTCCTCCTTCTGAGGTGTTTGGAGGACTGAGCTGTCCACATTGATGTCTGTTCTTGGAGACAACTCTGTTTGGGGCTGCTGTTCTGTAGATCCGGGCAAATCTGTCTCTTTATTTTGCTGTAATGGCTGCTGCCCACTAGTTTGTGGTTTATCTTGTTGCTGCCCCAACTCCCGTTCTTCCATTTCTTCTTGCTGCTGTAGCAAGGTGTCAACCTGTTCTTCTGTTAATATAGGTGGTTGTTCCACCTGTTTGCCTTTGTCCTTGCTTGCTGCTTGGGTTGTCTGCTCTGCAGTTCGCTGTTGTGTTGCTGGTGTTGTGGTGGCTGCCCCAATTTGCCTCCTGTAGGAAATAGGCACCTGTCCACAAGTTTCCAAGTCAGCTTGTTTTTGGACATTTCTAGCCTCTTGCTCAAGTATTTCTTCATTAGTCATTTGCTCTACTAATGTGCCCTCTTCCCAATCTGGTGCATTTGCATATTTTTCAATTTCAGGTAATCTTGCATGTGCATAGTTGCCTAACTTATACCTGATCCTCCTGAGGGAAATAGAGTGGTTAGGGTCATATGGAATCCACTCAAAACTAGTTTTCAACTGGAGTCCTTCCAGAATCCTGTCTGCCTCTTTCCAGCCTTCCTCCTTTCTGTTGTATAAGAAAGGACCTAGCTGATTTCTCACTTTCAACTGTGATTTCTTGTTTTTACTCTGAAAGTGTAGGTAATCTGAGTTCCCAAATTGCCTGAAATATTCTAAGGCAAACAGTCTCATGGGAACGTACCTTGGCAGCCTAAATGGATTTAATTCACATCCATACACCCTAATGACTGTGTGATTCTGGTAGAAGTACCAGTTTCCGATGTTGTAAAGCTTGTTCAAATGAAGAATTCTTTTCATATCATCGGTCAGTCTAGGAGGAGGGGCACCTTGCAGCACTGTTAGGGCTGGATGAACAAATAAATCAATAAACTCACAGTATGTATAAGGTGATAGTGAGGTACGATGGAACACAGGGGTCCAAAAAACAACTGATCTTGGGGTTCCTTGGGCGTTGAGTGACCTCAAAGGGACAGAGAAGGCAGCTGGCTGGTTGAACAAGAACAGATGATATATGTAGGAGGTATATCTGAACAGCCTCTCCCTCTTCAAGTTCATGAACTGGTCATGAATCTTCTCAGCTATATAAGTTGCATAATCATAGTGGATAGCTGGAGGCTTACCCGGGGCAAATATGGACAGCATTGCCAATATGCAGTCATCTACATCTTCTAGTCCTCTGAATCCTAGGACATAGCCAATCAAGTCCACCATCATCCTGCCCAACTCATTCAGGTATTGGTAACCAATGGGAGGGGTTCTGACTGCTTCAGAGCTAGGTGTAACAAATAGCTGGTTAATCTTCACAATCTGGTCATTAGACAGGTTGTTTCCTCTCTTTATCAAATCTTGCATGGAAAGAGGGGTCAATTTCTTGGCTGTATGAAAATGCAGCATCTGATTTATACTCTCTGGAGTGATCTGAAACAGGACTAGGCCTGTGGGGCTAATGACTGCCCTTTGGCTGGGGTCATAGCGCTCTTGGCAACTGTAGATGAGCTCTGGCATTGGATTGACTTGGGGAAGGTTGTATATGGGCAAATTTGATTCCCAAATTCCCAGGATATCTGCTCCACTCATGTGCTGGGCTCTTAGTTCATTTAACATCTGGATATTATACTTAGTTCCCATAGGAAACCAGTCCAACATCTGGTAATCCATGTCTCCCAGGGGTTTCCATGCTAATTCTTGGTGGGGGGCATTGATAGGCTTAATATTGAGAGCAATGGGAGTTTCCATAGCTTGTGAAGGGATAAACTAATGCAATTTGACAAGTGAGTTGGCAAAGACAGACTGCAGATTGCCCTCTGTGGTAAAACTTGATTTTCTGAACTGTCAGAGGGGAATTTACCAGCTAGAAATTGAAATACTGCTGGTAATTGGTTACAGAGATTCTTTTGGTGCCCAATTTAGCTCCTGGTAGTAATTCAGAGGTATTCAGCGGGGCATTAGCCGAGAAAACGCAGGACGAGGGGTTTTCAGATGAATTGCAGTTTGTTACTACTCTGCAGGGAACTTTTGGACTTCACAGAGACAATGGTGGAGGTATAACCCGGTTCTAGCGGTGAAAAAATCTGTTTTACGGTCCTATTATGCCTGTGAGCAGTTTAGAGCCGAATGCAGGTCGAATGGAGGGCAGGGTAGGGTAAATACCTGTAACTTGACGTGCAGAAGTCGTGATAAGGTGTACTGCAGTTGCTGGAGTGGTCGCCTTTGTTGAATTTACAGGTTGGCGGAAATCCGGGCAGAAACGGTTAAACAGAGAGTTCAGCAGACAATAACAGTGAAATGGTAAAAAATGCGTGAAATTTGGTTAATATGAGATTTTTACCCATTTGGCGCTTTTTTTATGATGACGTCAGCATGACGTCATTGGTGGGTCACGGTGATGTGACGTGAGCAGACGTCATCGGGGAGGACGTGGCAGCAGACGACCGGTCAACGGGGTGAGGTGGCAGCCCAGTCAGCGGTGAGCTGGACGCGGCGGGACGGTCAAACAGCGGACGGGCGGAGTTTAAGCCGTGAAGGTTACGGTTAAGGCTTTAACCGTCACGGTCTCTCGGGGCGGTTAGAGTACGGCGCCCAGGGTGTCAGAGGGAGCTCCGAGACGGTCTAACGGGCGACGCGTGGCAGAGGCATGACGAGGCGCAACGTCATGTTCTCGGGAGTTAAAGCGCGGATGTGGACGGCGTTCCGATATTGTGGTGGGCCGTCGGATCTGGAGGGCTTGATCCGACGGCTGGCGGAGGTGTAAGGTGCACGGCGGATAGGGCGGCGGAAAAATTTAACGTTTATGGGTTTTTTGACAAGGTTTTCAAATGTTTCAACCTCTGACCACCCGCGCTTGCATTTGGGGGCATGCTGAAGGCGGGATTTTGCCTTTTATAAGGTTTGCGGAGAGTTTGTGGGCTAGAGGGGTTTAGAGAGGGGTTTATACCCATGCAAAGGTATTTTTTGAGGGGAAATGATCTGCAGCAAAGGGAGAGTATCAGAGATAGGTTCACCATGGTGGCCAGATGCCACTATGATCCCTCTTTGCAGATTTCTCAGCTATTATGCCTAGGGGAGGGAATATATAACATTTAGGGCTTTATACACCTTAGTGTTATTACTATTAGGGCAAGGGGTAGAATAAGGGAGTTAAATAGTAGAATTAGGAGTTAGTAAAGTGAAGGAGGGGAATCTTTGAGAAAGGGGATGTTAATGATGGAGTAAGGGGGAAAAAGTGAAGTTAGTGATGTTTTCTGCTGTGAATCCATGAAATTCACCACCTTTTTTGCTGATATGTCCATTGCCTTGGCAAAATATCTTTGACAACTATGTAATGGTGAACCTGTCCTTTCTGCAACCACAACTGCCTACCCAACTATTTCACCTAACATTTTTTAGTTTCTTCTTGGAGGGGCACTTAGACTTGCAACCCTCAATTGCCTTTTCTTTTCTTTGGCTTTTTCCTTTTTTACTCTATCTGCTTCTACCCTTATCTCTTCCAAGGTCCCAGATTAGGCTTTTGGGAACCTTTGTTTCTCTACCTGAACTACTTGTCTGCCAAGATTAAGCTGTTTGGACAGACTTCTTTCTCTATTCTACAACTAAAAATTGAAACATGGCATGATCCAGATTAGACTGTTGAATCATTCACAAAAATGTAATAAGGTCCTCAATATCTGAAGAAATTTCACACACCTCTGATTACCTGGAAATATGGGATCTTTGTGCTAACAAAGCAGAGCATATTTGGAGTTTCAATAATCAATCATGAAATATGAAACCTATTATTATAGGTATCCAACAGGACCTTTGAAATGGATTGGTAAGAAATGGTTAGAATTCTTATCCAATTAACATTGCATGTCTATTGATATAATGCATTTATTTGCATTTATTTGTTAATGGAATGCAATTTGCAGGGTTTTACCAAGAAGGTGAATGGAAAACATTGAGTGGGAGACTCACTTCATTGCTGCAACATTATATTCATTTCAGCTTCGAAAGCGCAGTGTGCTTAAGCGAATGAAATGCATGCATGTGAATGATATGCATGAACACAAGGATGTTGATGATTTACTTGCATTTAAACATGTATGTGTGATTAAATTGAAGGGTTGACTAGTATTTTGTAAACATGCTTGTAATGTAATATTGACTTGGAAAAGTTGATTTGGTCTCCAAGATGGAGATAATGATGAAGTGTTTCATCTTTGGAAAATAACTTTAGTATTATTTTTCTACATCCTTGACTTGAAGGGTCAATTGTTTTAAAGGCATGTTTTGTTGGCTTGTTATCTAGTCAATCATTTGTATGCAGATGTAAAGACATGGAGGTGTTCACAAGATGTGAAATCTGTTTCTTTTGTTGAAGCAAGAGTTTATGCCATCTAGTTGTTGTCTATAATCCTGTTGTTGTTCATAGTTGTTGTTGACAGTATGTCAAATAGGTACAAATGAAAATTTTGTGAAGCAGATGTAACTTCGCATTGGATTGAGCCACCTTCGATCAATGATCAAGCTAGAGAAGTTCAAACTACCTTCTGTGGTCTTCTTAGTAGGAGTTATGCAAGAGGTCAAGGAGGAAGATAGTTCATCCCAGGAGGACAAGCACATCCAGGAAGGGAGTGTTCAAATGATTTGGTTTAGAGGCACTATGCAAGGAAAGTGTATGGAGGCTGAAAAAAGAGGGTGAGGTACTCTCATCTACTGTTCAGATCAGTATATCAGTCTTTTGGAGTCCAAAATCTTTTTAGTGGGAAAGTGTGATCCAAAATGGATCTACTAATAGACTTCTAAGTCTAAAAATCTTCCTCACAAAGGAAAATGAAAGTCAAAAGATAGTCTTGGAAATAGTTTCATTGCATATATCTCTTCATTCTAAATCTAACGCAATTTGAATGGGCTAAAATAGACTTCGGTTGAAGAAGTTATTGCAAAAAGAAGATTGGCCATTATCCTCAGGAAAGGAGGAAAATTCTTATAAAAATGGGCTTACGACTTTATATTTGTTCCTTAAGGAAATTGCATTGGAGAAAAGAAAAGGAGCAGACAGCAGGCCGAGGGATGCAATGATATGCGATTGTGATTATTGCATCGCACATAACCCAAGGAGAAGGACCCATAACATTGCAAAGGGCCAATAGCGATACACCGATGCGATAGGCGATCGGGTCGTGCAAATACCAAGGAGGCTGTTATGTGCTACATACGTCGATGCGATGGGCTAATAGTGATAGCATTGATAGAGCGATTAGTGATCAGAGATTGGTGAATCCCTGATACAAGGGCTGTTGCGACTTGTGACATGTGATAAAGGCCGGACCCGATAGGTTTATGGATGCAATTTCATGATATTTGAAATCTGGAATTGTGGATTTTCTTTGTATTTTCTGTGTATTTGGGTTTTTGGCCTATGCAAAGTGATTGCAACATGCGATGAAAGGACAGAACCGAAAGGCTTATAGGGGCAGTTATATATTATTTGAATTTTGGTTAAACAACTCATGATGCGATTTGCCTGTGTATTTTGTTATTTGGTGATTTTCGAGATTTCTGCACAGGAAGGCCAAACAATCGGGTTTCCTGTGCCCATCGGTTCATTTCCATTTAGAAACAACCATCACACCTGTGCCATGCTATTAGTGGGCGTTTCTGTAACAATTATGCATTATGTAATACACAGAGCCATAGAGCCAACGTGCTAGATGGCCAGCTGCAGAGCCATAGAGCCAGAGAGCCAGAGGGCCAGTTGAGGAAACGCAGAGGCAGAGGAATTATTACACACAGAGAAATGTACAGGAAGTTGTAGACCTGGAAGGATGCCTCACAAAAGCTAGAGAGCACGATTGGCAGAGGAAGCTTGGAGTCGCTTGGAGGCGAGCGAAACCAGAAGCTCAAAGAGCCATATTGAGAGCCAAGAGCTAGATCTAGAGCCGAGAGCCAGAGAAAGAGCTAGAGCCAAGAGCTAGACCCATAGCAAGAGCCAGAGTGAGAGCGAGAGCTAGAGCTAGAGCCAAAGCCAGAGCCAGAGCCAAGACCCAAAGCCAAAGCAAGAGCCAAAGCCAAGAGCCAGAGCCTAGAGCCAAGAGCCAGAGTCAAAGCCAGAGCTAGAGCTAGAGAGAGAGAGCCAGAGAGAGAGCCAGAGTCAAGAGCCAGAGCAAGAGCGAGAGCCAGAGCTGAGAGCCAGAACCAAGACCCAAGAGTCAGAGCTAGAGTGAGAGCCAGAGCCACAGCCAGAGCTAGAGCTAGAGCCAGAGCCAGAGCCCGAGCCGAGAGCCAGAGCCATAGCCAAAGCCAGAGATGAGAGCCAAAGCCAAGAGCCGAGAGCCAGAGAGCCAAACAGCCAGGGATAAAAATGGTATTCTAAGCCTAATGGTTCAGTCGTAACCTATTGGAGTTGAGTGTGGAACTTGTAAAATAATTCAGCCATAATCCCAAAGAGCCTAGTCGAGTTGATTAGAGCTCAAGGAGACGTAGCCCAAGATATCATGGTGAACTACATATTATATTATTGTCTCATGTGTTTGCTTGTTTGATATTATTTTATTTACTGTTATGTGTGTTTTACATCAACATAATCAAATGTACATAAGCACTTGAACAGTCTAAAAACAAACACAAACATACACCTATTTCAGGCAATTTTAATTATGCAATTATCAATCATAAGCATAGGTCTTGGGAACATATAAGATTTGGAGTGGGAGAGGTTCTTGTAAGTTGACAAGAAGCCTTTAGTGACCCATTTTAGATCAATAACAGAGCCAACACATTTCATGCATATGTGGTATTGTATTTTAGCTATCTTGAGTACTCTAAATGATATATGTATCCGTTTTCTTATGCATGCATATGTAGCTATTTTTGTATATGTATGTATGAATCTTTCTCAAATGTGCTATTGGTTTAACCATCACTTTGGATTGCTAGCTAACTTTCCTTCCATGTTGTGATGCATCTTTCCTCTTGTGTTCCCTTCTTGACTCTATGCTATCACAGGTTTCCAAGTGGCACACTCACCTCACTTTATCTGTGTTGGGACCGTTCATGCACCTTCCTTGACTTACTGCATATGTCACACCCTTGTTACCAATAGGAAAATATTACTTGCCTCTGTGTGAAACCGCGGTCAAGGCATTACCGTACATCCTGCTGCTGGGACTCCTACACCAAACGATCTTAGGTTTAATTGGGACTTCTTGCGAGTCCAACACTATCAACAATTTGAAGTTGGAATCCTCTTTAGGTTTATGCAAAATCCTCGTGAGGGATATTGGTCTCCTGCAAAAGGTGTTCTAAATTACTTGAAGGGAACCCATGACTTTGGACTCAAGTATACACAGGTGGGCGACTTCATCTTAATTAGATACTTTGGTTCAAACTTTGATGGAGACAAATAAATTGGGGTATCTACTTCAGGTTATGATATGAGTCGTAGATCGAGAGCTGTCTCCTAGAGATCCACAAAAACAATCAGTTCCAATAGATTCCAGAACATAGGAAAAATATGTGGCAGCAGCTGAGGCAACAAAATAAATTGTGTGGCTTAGGAAAATTTTGGAAGGTTTGTAGGTGAAACAAGTATATTCATCTCCACTCATGACCGATAATGCCTCTGTAATAAAGTTGGCTAAGGTCCCATATTTCAATGAACGAAAGAAGCACATCAATACAAAATACCATCTTACTCGACATCATGTTGAGGCCAAGACAATACATCTACGCCATTTTTCCATTAGTAAGCAGATTATGAACATCTTCACCACTGAAGAGAAAAGTTTGAAAGATTCAAAACAATGCTTGGACTCACCAACATCCCTTCAGATTAAGGGGGGAATGTTGACACCTAATAATTGGGATTGGGTGAACATTTGTAAATAATGTAAATATTAAATAGTGGAAAAGGAAGAGACATCGGGAGGTGAATCCCAAGAGTCCTTCCACCCTTTATATAACCATGAGTAATCTTAATGAATAAACAATTTGATTTGATGAGTTACCTCCTCGCCCAACATGTATGTTGTTATCTAATAGGGTCATCATGGATCATGATTTTTTTATTTTAATTTTAATGTATATGTATGTGTGTCTATGTGTCTATGTTATTGTCTGATAGGGCCATCAAGAATCATTTGTATGGAAGAATGATTTCTTATGTAGGAAAATGACATGAAGAGTTGCCTGGTCTTACGAGGAATCAATTTGGAAGAGTAGTCATGCCAAATAAATGAGGCCAATATCATGTCATTATGAGTTGATATTATAAGATTATATTATGTATATGTTAGGGACAGGGAATATCAAGGGATACGTCAGCGAAATGAAAGCAGTGCGGTCTGTGGCATGCTAGGACAAGCATGGATAAGACGTTGGAAGTAAGGTTGCTTGGTAGAGGTAGTGTTGTTTCAGATGTGTGCTATTACTATTGTGCATATGTCATACATGTTTCATCTATGATGATTGTGTGCATGTAGTATTGGGTATATATAGTGTGTGTGCATGTTGTTTATGCAATATTTTGTACAAGGTGTTAGTATAGAGAGTGTTTTATGAATGTTGCATATTTAGTGTTGGGTATAGATGGTTCTATGGACATGTTGGATATACAGTTCTGTGTACATATTGTACTATGTGTATGATGGATATGTGGTGTTGTATGCATATGGTGCTCTGCACGTGTTGCATATGTGGTGTTGTGTACATATGATTCTATGTACATGTTAGATATGCATTTCTATGTACATGTGGTGTTGCACGCATGTTGTACATGTGGTGTTGTGTACATATGGTATGGTGTTCATGATTGTACAAGTGGTGTTGTGTGCATGTGGTGTTGCGTATATGTTGTACAAGTGGTGTTGTGTGCAGGTGGTTTTGTGTACATGTCATGCATGTGGCGTTGTGTACATGTGGTGTCACATACATGTTATGCATGTGGGACTATGTACATGTTGTATTGTGTACATGTTGTACAAGCGGTGTAGTGTACATGTGGTGTTGTGTACACGTTGTACAGGCGGCGCCGTGTACATGTGATGTTGTGCACACATTGTGTAGGTTGCGTGGTGTATAGGTTGTATTGTGTACATGTTGTACATGTGGTACTAGTGCACATGCAGTATTGTGTGCATGTCATATATGTTGTGTTGATAGCATGTGGTACTAGTTATGTGCATTATGTAGGTGCATGCATTGTGTGGTGTTGTACATCAGGTATAGATGTCTTATGTCATGTTTTATGCCATGATTAGGTGTATGTATTAAGTCACGCATTGTATGTAGGTGTATTTGTTGTATTGCATATGCTGGGTGTAGGCGTATGTATTATGTTATGCACTAGATGTAAGCATATGTATTGTATTGTATATGCTAGGTGTAGGTGTATGTGTTGTATTTCAAGTGTAGGTGGATGTATTCCATGGAGTTGTATGTCATGTGTTGTCGTATCTATGTGATGCATAATATGTATATGTGCACTTGGTGGAGGAGAAGGCAATGGGTGTTTGTCGGGTGTAGAAACCAATCCATTGTGCGTACAAAATAAAAGCAAAGGCAAAAGTAAGGATCAATTAAAATATAAGTATCAGTATATTATTTCAATTTTCTTATGCATGTGATTTATCATGGTTTTGTTTTGAGCTAATCTGATGTGACATGTTTATACATGATGATTTGATCAAAGGTTCTAGTTTGACTTGTTGTGACAAGAAGTACACATGATGGCCAACGTACCTTATGGACAATCTACAAATTAGGTATGATGTGAATTTATTTAAATTTATTTTAAATATAATGGAAGGGATGTTCTTGATACAGGGAGCACCGATATGCCCAGTTGGATGGTTGAAATCAATTTCTAGGATTACCAACAACAACAAAAGTAATTGGAAAATGCAACAGTATGCAGGTAAAGCATTCAGAGAAGGGGTCATTGTGGGACACTGGTACCCAATAATGCCCATTGATTTCCATGATCATTCTATGACTGGTATGATGGTTTTAGGGTAGCGATATTCCTTGGTTTTTGTATCTTCCGATGTAAGGAAGCCTTGCCAAGGGATGGACTGTCTGAGATGGGGGTGAGAGCGGGATTTGGAAGGTGAGTGACTGCACAAAAGGGGATGATTGGATTTCCTAATGGATTGTATAATAGAGAAGGGAATGTCACAAATGGATTCTTTTTGTTCATTAGAAATTCCATATGGAATCAAATGCACATTGCGAGTGCAACCTAGAACAATGAGATTGTAACTATTCACTGAGAGGACAAGTGGCAGTAGATTTGGCACTGGACATTAGATGCAGATTCAACTTTGTAGTGGATTCTAGACTTCCAGGAAATGAGGTGAATCCTGGTACTACTTTGAGGGTAGATGTGTAAGCCTCTAGATTCCCTTGTTGCAGATACATCCATCATATCCTTTTATTTGCTGGTTGACAAAATGTACATATGTGTATATGTGTGTATTATTGTAAATATTGTATCGAGAAGGTTTATAAAGCTCCATAGATAGTATGGTTATTTCCTGGTTAAATAAAATGTGTATGTGTATATGTGGTCAGTGTAAATAACCTAAAGAGTTATGTTATAAATCTCCAGTAAATGGTATTATTGTCATGTTTCAGCAGTGGTTATTGTAATAGTGTAACGTGTTGTGTTATAAAGCTCCATGGGCAGTACATTTTTTTCTAATAGTCTTATGGTTATAGGTGTCATTGAACACCAAGGACAGTGTTCCCCCAAGGGGGAGGGTTTTGTAACATCCTTGGTAAAAATTCATGTAAAAATATATAAATATCATGAATGATGGGACATCTATTCCAAGTTGAGTGGTGGGGGAAACATCCTAATTGGTGATTATTCAGTTTATTATGGCTAAGGAAATTGGAAAATGAAGTGGTAAAGGATTTGGAAAGGCATGAGGAATTTATTAGCATTTCATTTATGAAAATAATAGAAATTAGGATAAAAAGGTAGGGGAAGGGTCACAGGTTGCATGTGAGGAGGAAAATGAAGGAAAATAATGGAAAATGAAGAAATAGAGGTCTCATTAATAAAAAGCCTTATAAGGATCAGTGGTAAAGCGTTGGTTAGTTTAGTTTTGGAGCTCTGTCTTTATTCTCTCTCTCTCTCATACTCTTGGTGCTGAAGGAAATGTAACTAGGTTCGGTCTTCATAAATGTACTTTTGATATTTGTATTTATTGAAGAAAATAAACATTACTTTTATTATATTTATCAATGAGTTTCTTTCTCATTCAAATAGGTCTAGCACATGTTAAAGTGTTATATGTAAGTCAAGGAGTCAAAATAATTATGTTGACGAGCTTAAGGGCATGTTACACTAGGTATACTTATGTATTAGAGTCAAAGAAGACACCTCCAAGCAAAGTCAAGTCTCCTCCTAGAAAAGGCACCATCAAAAGAACCCATCCGAGGCAAAGAAGTCAAGTCAACCTACAGTCAACAAGTCGGGCTTCAATTCATCCTAAAGGAGGGACAAA
The DNA here is from genome assembly GCA_031772625.1 of Pinus tabuliformis. Lineage (NCBI taxonomy): Eukaryota > Viridiplantae > Streptophyta > Pinopsida > Pinales > Pinaceae > Pinus > Pinus tabuliformis. The sequence continues at coordinate 663,318,306 of CM062808.1, forward strand.
CCTCTATATATAGAGTTTTTCCACTCCCTCATAACGTAAAGCACACATCTCTGAAACCAGAGAAGCAAGAGAGCCAATTAAAGCATGAAATAATTTGAATAGAAGGAGCATTTAGTGCAGTGAAGAAGGAGATACACAAACTGAAGTGAATGAGGATTGTTTCTAGGGAAATTTGTAGTCACATGTGCGAGGAAAGGATGGTTTCATCTATGGTTATGGAAGCAGAAACTCACAGTCAGACATCTCTTATTGTTTGGGCTTAAAACTAGGCATACAAGCTCCCCTACTCAAGTGAAGAATAAGGAACCTCAAGTGAAGGAGAAAGAGCCTATAACATCAAGTAAACCTCTCAAATGTGTGATAAATTAGGGCTATAGGACAATCATACCAAGTTTGTACCTACACCTCAAGGAAGAATCTCATTTGGTCAAGAAGAAGGAATGGATCATCACAAGGAAAGGGACTAATCAAAAGGTGTCTCCTCTAGAGGAAGTAAAACAAGGTCTATCAACAATTGAAAGAAGAACAAAGTTCCAAAAGAAAGAGGATGAAGTGCCAAGGAATTAAGTGCAAGAAGGAGGAAGGACTTGACTTGAGCTTGGAGTATATTCTATTGAGGGGTCTAGGGTTTGGAATTGATCAATAAGAAGCAACAATAGAAATTTACTGAAGTTTTTTCCTCTCAAGGTAAGAGAGGTTTTGGCCCTGGTAGAGAGCCAACATCTTCTGTTCTTGTTCTTATGTTTTGGTAGCATTTTGATCAAGTAAACAGATAAAATAATAATAATAAGAAGAATATCAAGCTAACAAAGATAAATTTTAAAAGTTCTTCAAAAATTGTTATCAAGTCAAGAATAATCACACTGCACCTAATTTCCCTTGATTCTAGAACATGGTATAAGAGGTAAGGTGACACATCAAGGAAAGGGCATCTCAAGAACACTGATCAACGAAGGACATCTACAAAGTTGAAGCATCAGGCCAATAAGTATCTATCACATCAAGGACAAGAAGGTATACCATCTATCACTCATTAAGGAAGACTACAAAGCAAGAAGAAGAGCCTTTTATAAAGGAACCTACAAGAGGATAAAATCAAAGAAGAACCTACATCATCTACAAGCCATCAAGCAAGTCCACTTGGAGGAAGAAACTTGAAGAACATCAAGATATAAGGAAGGCAAGCCATCAAGTCTTAAAAGAGAAAGAAAATCCACTACATCTCAAAATCTATCAAGTAAGTATATGTCCCAATTTGAACATACATCAATGCCTTTTTGCAAGGAAAGAAACAAATTAATAGGCACCAATAACTTTCCTACATGGAAGAATAGGACTGATTTACTTCTCAAGGATAATGAAATTCTAGAGCACATCAAAGGGAATATCGCTATCCCTTCTAGGGAAAAACTCAAGCCTTAGACAAGTACAACAAGGATGAGACGAGAGAACAAAGGATTCTAATAGAATCCATCAAAGACTCTCTCATTCTCTGTCTCCAAACTTAAAATATGAAAGTAAATCTATGAAAAACTAACAGAGCTATGCTCGGTAAGCACAACTGGAGAAGAGATATCTCTTTGAAATGATTTACATAAGATGAAGATATCAAAGGAAGGAATAACTCCATACTTATTGAATATCTATTAGATGAGGTATCAATTTGAAGAGCTAGGAGAAGTCATGTTTGACAAAGAAATGACAACAGTAGTACTCGATGCTCTACTTGAAGATTGGGGCAACTTCACATCAAGCATATATGCAAAGAAGGAAGCTACCACAATAACTGAATTATGGTCGCTATGCAAGATAGAGGAAAATAGACTCAAAGAAAAAGAGGATGTGGGATCAAGGGAGAAAGAATTTCCAACCATGCCCAAGAAAAAGGGAAAAATTAGCAAATTTGGTCTATGAAGAACAAGCAATAGAGATATGTCCAAAATCCAATGCTTTGGATGCCAAGAATATGGGAACTACAAAATGAATTTTCCAAAACTTAAGAAGGACAAAAACAACAAAATAAATATGGAAGAAGATCACATGACTCAAGAGGTGAAAGAAGAAGGAAAGAAGGAAGATCCTTTGGATCTCTACTATGACGAAGTATACTTCTTTACTTGAAGTATTTTTTCAAAATTGTGAGTAGTATAAGAGCACGTAGGAATAGAATAAAATTGCATGGCTATAAACATATTCTAGAATCCAAAAGCATGATGTACATGGAGTTGAAAATACTCATGTAGAAGGATGGTTTATAAATAGAACAAAATACATGGTTATAAATATCTTCTACAATATAGGATAATGGTAGATATAGATCAAGATATTCATGTAGTAGGAGCATACATAGTATATGACCTCATCCACAATGAAAGAAAATTGACGATGATTAAAAATATTAGAAGACCTCCATCATCAAAAAGAAAGAAAAATTTGCAGGGTAAGGGTCTTCAAGATCCTCTGATGGAATCCCCAAAAGAAGATTCATAAACAAAAGTAGATGTCTCATTGGGAGTCCCATTCATGGGATTCAAGAAAAGGATGATATGCAGGCAAGCTAATATGAAGCAAGAAGGGCCACACCAAGGACAACCAAATGAAGCGAAGTTGATCAAAGGAGAATCAAGATGAGGTATGTATGCACCAAAGTTAAACCATGTAATCGTATGTATATTATTGAGTCATAGGAATAGTTCTATGACATGATCAAGAATGAATGAATCTCTTTCACCAATGACATGCTTGAAGGCATGTACTACAATGAAATGCGGGTGAACAAAAGGAAATACTCACATAAGGAGTATAAGATTGTAATGTTGTACGAATACCTCCCTAGTTAAGAGGGAGTGTTGAAGGAAATGTAACTAGGTCCGGTCATCATAAATGTACTTTTGATATTTTTATTTATTCAAGAAATGAAATATTATGTTTATTATATTTATAAATAAGTTTCTTGCTCATTTAAATAGGTCTAGAACATGTTAAAGTGTCATAGGTGAGTCAAAGAGTCAAAAGAATTATGTGGAAGACCTTAAGGGGATATTACCCTAGGTATACTTATGTATTAGAGACAAAGAAGACACCTCCAAGAAAATTCAAGTCTCCTCCAAGAAAAGGCACCATCAAAAGAACCCATCCGAAGTAAAGAAGTCAAGTCATCCTACACTCAACAAGTCAGCCTAAGGGATGGATAGGCCTCTATATATAGATGTTTTCCACTCCCTCATAACTTCAAGAACACATATATGAAATCAAAGAAGAAATAGAGCCGAGTAAAGGGTGAAAGAAGTCCAATAGAAGGAGCCTCTAGTGAAGCGGAGAAGGAGAGACGCAAACTGAATTGAATGAGGATTACTTCTAGGGAAAGTTACGGTCGCACATGTGAGAAAAGGAGGGATGTATTTGTAGTTATGATAGCAACAACTCACTGTCAAACATATCTTATTTTTTGGGCTTAAAACTAGTCCTATAAGGTGTCCTACTCAACTCTAGAAGAAGGAACCTCAAGCGAAGGAGAAAGAGCATATAACATCAAGTAAACCTCTCACATGTGCGAGAAATTAGGGATATAGGAGAGTCATACCAGGTCCGTAACTACACCTCAAGGAAGAAGCTAATTTGGTCAGGAAGAAGGAAGGGATCATCACAAGGAAAGGGACTCATCAAAAGGTGTCTCTTCTAGATCAAGTGAAACAAGTTCTATCAATAGTGGTAAGAAGAATGCAGTGCCAGAATAAGAGGGATGAAGTGATAGGGAACAAAGTGTAGGAAGGAGGAAGGAATTAAGTTTTTCTTGGAGGATATTCTAGTAAGGGGTCTAGGGCTTGGAATTAATCAATAAGAAGCTTCAATAAGAGAAATTTACCAAAGGGTTTTCCTCTTAAGAGAAGAGAGGTTTTTCCCTTAGCATAGAGCTAACATATTGTTTTCTTGTTCTTATGTTTTGGTAGAAGTTTGATGAAGTAAACACATACAATAATAATAAGAAGAATAAAATCAAGCTAACAAAGACAAAAATAAAAATGCTTCACAAATTGTTATCAAGTCAAGAAGAATCACACTACACATAATTTACCTTGATTCTACCACACTTGGAGACTTAGAGTTTTCTTGGAGCACTCTTGGTGGGTGTGGTATACTAGAATTTTGGAGCAAGAAGCCAAATGAAGAGTAGGAAAGTGAAAGAAGGAATCGTGATCAACAACTACATCAGATTTTCTTGGAGGTGCTGAGTGGCATGTATGTTTTTTTCACTAGTTTTGGTAAGCATGGCATATGCATGTGGATTTTTGGTTTTGATTTTTCATTGGCATGGAGGATGGCCAGGATTGATAGTGGATATCCTAGCCTTTCCATTTCCTAGATAGCCATGGTGATTGTGGGTTTATTTTCATTGTTGTGTTTTGGTTGGTTCTCATGTTTCCTTATCTTTGGTTGAGTTACTAGTCCTGGAGCATTGGTTGGACAAATACTCTAGAGCCCTGAAACAACTTGGGTTGAGTTACTAGTCCTAGAGCCTTGGCTGGAAAAATGCTCTAGAGCCTTTGGTAGGTTGAGTTACTAGTGCTAGAACCTTGGTTGGACAAACGCTGTGGATCCTGCTAAAAGTTGTGGGTTTAGTTACTAGTGCTAGAGCCTTGGTTGGGCAAACACTCTAGATCCTCGTAAAAGTTGTGGTTTGAGTTACTAGTCCTGGAGCCTTGGTTGGACAAACACTTTGGATCCCTAGAATGCTTGGATAGACACCAATCCAATGATGGTTTTTTGATGTCTGGTCGTGAGATGGAATCATTGTTTGATGGGTTGAGGTGGATGGCCTCTAGAAGCCCTTGATGACCTTTTATTCATGTGTTATATGAGATGCCACATTCATGCTTGGAGTATGGCACAAGGGTGAATGGCTGAAGAGAGATTTGGCTCAACCATTCTATGGTCAGGTGGAATGTTGAAGTCCCATCTCAGGTATAGATTTTGAATTATTAATGGAAGGCTATTTGTCCTTGTATCTCTATTAGAATAATGACAAATTTTATATGATTTATATGGCTGTGATTTCATTGGTATTTCTATCCCTATTATGCTAGTTATTTACATGTTTTGTGACAACAACCATGAGTGGCTCTCACCATATTCTAACATGTTATCGAATGATCAACGTATATATGACCTAATGGATGAAATGGAAGCTAATTTGATAGGAGACAATGCTTCATAGTGAATCTCAGGTAAATATGAGACCCCCTCTGCTCAGATCTGTTATTTACACCTATAGGTTCCATATTTACAAAGTGTTTGAAAAGATGCTTGTTATGGTTAATAAGGGTACAATCAAGGTCTTGAACAAGTATTTTCTTTAGTGTCAGAACAGGAGGTAACTCCTCAAAACAATTCATGATATTCATTCAGGTTGGTCCTTATTATATAAATGAGGGAGAGACTGTTCATTTCATCCCTCGGTGACTCTTCGTATTTTCAATTATTTATTTACATCAATTACAATTATTCACCCAATATTGATGATTAGGTGTCAACATTCCCCCCTTAATCTGAAGGGATGTTGGTGGGTCCAAGCATCGTTCTGAATCTTTCAAGCTTTCCTCTTCCAAGCACTTTGGTGAAGATGTCTGCAATTTTCTCATTAGTGGAACAATGGCAGAGATGGATTGTTTTGGCCTAAACATGATGTCGAATCAGATGATATTTACCATTTATGTGCTTCATACGATCATGGAACTTTGGGTTCTTGGCCAACTTTATTGCCGAGGTATTGTCAATCATGAGTGGAGTCGATTGTACTTGTTTTACCTGCAAATCTTCAAGAGTTTTCTTGTGCCACACAATTTCTTTTGTTGCCTCAACTGCTGCCACATATTCTGCCTCTGTTGTGGAATTTGCTGGAACTAATTGTTTGTGTGATCTCGAGGAGACAGCTCCTAATCCAAGACTCATAGCATAACCTAAAGTAGATACCCTAGTATCTTTGTCTCCATCGAAGTCTAAATCAGAGTATCAAATCAGGCTAAAGTCATCCACCTGTGTATACTTGATTCCAAAGACTTGAGTTCCCTTCAAGTACCTTAGAACTGTTTTTGCAGTAGACAAATGTCCCTCACAAGGATTTTGCATTAACCTGGAGAGGATTCCAACAACAAAAGAAATTTCTAGTTTGGTAGTACTTAGGTAGTTGAGACTTCCTACAAGCTGTCTATACTTTGTTGCATCCTCAAATTCTTTTCCTTCAATGGATGTGAGCTTTATGTTTTGTTCCATTCGAGTAGTAAGAGGATTGCATTCTGTCATGCCAAACCTATTCAATAGATCTCCAATGTACTTCTTTTGTGAAAGGAATATGGACTTCGGATGTTGAGTTAATTCAATACCAAGATAGTAATGAACATAGCCCAAATCAATCATTTCAAAACCTTTCCTCAATTCCTCCTTTATGGATTCAATGTAGCTTCCATTGTTCCCTGTCATCAAAAGATCATCTACATATACCACAAGATATACAACTATTTTTCCTACCTTCTTGACAAACAAAGTTGCATCATCATGATCATAATGTTTGAAATTGAGTTTCAGAAGATGCTTAGTTAGTTTTTCATACCAGGCTCGCGGTGCTTGTTTGAGGCCATACAAGGATTTCACAAGTTTGCATACTTTATGTTCATGTCCTTTCACAGTAAATCCTTCATGCTGGGACATAAAAACATTCTCTTTTAGATCTCCATTCAAGAAAGCAGTTTTTACATCAATTTGATGGACTTTCCAACCGTTCCGAGCTGCTAGGGCAAAGAGTGTCTGGATGGTAGCCCATTTGGTTGTGGGGTCAAAAGTATCCTCATAATCGACCCCTTCCTTCTGTACAAAACCTTTTTCCACAAGCCTGGCTTTGTGCTTTTCAAGCGAGCCATCAGCTTTATACTTGTTCTTGTAGACCCACTTGCAGCCAATTGGTTTGATTCCTAATGGAGGATCTACCAACTTCCAAGTGACATTCTTTATTAGGGAATCATACTCCTTTTGCATCCCTTCTTTCCATTCATCATGAGAAGTAGCTTCTTTGAAGGAAGTTGGTTCGAAATCTGTAGACAAATTCAATTCACAATAATAAGAAACATCCATATCAATGGGTGAATCAAAGTCATCTACATCACCTCCATTTTGCTGGTTTGAATTTCTAGTTCCTGTCTTTCCAACCTCATCAAGATGAAAAATTTCAATTGTCTTTGTCAGCCACTTTGGGGGACCTTTCTTAGATGGTACAGGCTGCTCCATTGATTGAGTTGGGTCTGAATCAAGATTGAGTCTCCCAATTCTATCAATCACATCACTTAAAGTATCATCCATTGTTGGAGTTTCATGCGGGGGAGAGAGTGTTTCAGAAGAAGATTCCACAGGTTGATCTAGTATAGGAATCCCACCTTCAAGATGTGGAATCTAATTATCAAATTCTTGAAATGATTTTTCATTTACGAATCTATCCGAGCGATCAAGTTGCCGCTCAACAACATTGTTAGTTTTGGATGTTTCAAGAAAGATTACATCTCTAGATACAACAAATTTTTTATTGACTTCATCATAGAGATGGTATGCTTTGGAGGTGTTTGAATACCCGAGGAAGATACACTTACGACCTATTGCACCAAGTTTGTTTCTATGTACTTTTGGTATCAAGGCATAACATGTGGAACCAAAGACCTTGAGATGCTTTACCAAAGGAATGTGCCCATACCAAATTTCATAGGGAGTCTTGTTTCTGATAGCATTAGATGGACATCTATTCTTTATATATATAGCATATAGAACTGCATCAGCCCAAAACATCAATTTTACATTTTTGAAAAACATCATGGCGCGCACCATATTTAAGATTGTCCTATTCATTCTCTCAGCTACATCATTCTGTTGGGGATTATAAGGCATAGTTGTTTGATGTTTGATCCCATGTTGGCGAAGATAGTTTTCAAATTCATTTGAAGTGTATTCTTTTCCATTATCAGTGCGAATAGAGCCAATATGAGTTTGTGCATCATTTTCAATCCATGTATGAAAGTTCTTGAATGTTTGAAAAGCATCAAATTTTTTATTCAATAAATAAACCCAACACATTCTGGTGTAGTCATCAATAAATGTCATCATATATTTATTTCCATTTGAAGAAGGAACAAGCATTGGACCACATAAATCTGAATGAATGAGTTAAATTTTCTATGCGCTCTTGAATGTGAATCATGAAAAGATCGTTTGCTATGTTTTTCTAGAATGCAAGCATCACATTGCTTAAGCTTCCTAGGAATTGCAGGAAAACCAGTAACACCATTTTTCTTCAACAAGCAGAGGCTGTCATAGTTCAAACGTCGAAATCTAGCATGCCATAATAAACTTGATGGAAGTGTACCTTGTTCATAATGAGAATTGTATGAGAAATGTTGTGCACGAGCAAAGGTACCCTGCAGCTTGAGAGGCCTTTCTTCTTCTATCCCCCTCATGACAAGTGAGTGGTCAGATGATTTTCTCATGTTAAGCTTGCCATCAAATATATGAATGGAGTGACCGTGATGGTGGATGTGGACCAAGGATAGTAAGCTTCTTTTCAGCTGTGGGATATATAGAACATGATTCAGAAGAAAGTCTGGAAGACCAGGAAATTTAAGCCTGATTGTGTCAAGCCCTGATGGCTTGAGTTCTCATTGGTATGCAAAGTATACTGCTCCATCAACATTGTTAGTAAATTCTTCAAAAAAAAAAAAATGTGAGTCATGTGGCAAGTTGCTCCTGAATCAAGCAACTAATCATTTTTCCAAGAAGCAAGTGAAGCATTAAATAAGTCTTCATTTACTCCAATATTACATTGTGCGACAACATAATGAGAGGATTTAGGTGCTTTACCTTTGTCTGTGTCATTAGTTTTACCTTTGGATTGGTTTCTTTGCTGCTCAATTTTGTCACAAGGTAACTTGCATGTGGAGGCATCATGTGATCCACTTCTTTTGCAGCGTATGCAGTGCAAATCTAACTTTTCTCCTTGAGAGTGTCTGCCCCCCTGCCTCTAAAATATCTTCCTCTTCCTCTTTGACCACCTCTTCCTCTAGAAGAATCTTGGGCAAGATTCTTTTCTTTATGATCAAGGCACATAGCCTCTTCAGAAGATTCAGGGGTTGTCTTGTTTCCAAAAGCTTTCACTCTTTCAGCAAATTTTTTCACAAGAGAGTGAAAGGTAATATCTTTGAGATTTCCATTTGCTTGCAATGACTCAAGATAATTGGAGTAAGTAGGATAAAGTGCCTTGAGAAAAGCAATAAGAGGAATATCCAATTGAACCTTAGTGGCTTTGATATCATGCATTATTGATTCTACTTCGGATGCAAGAGCAAGAGGATTATTATTTTGTAATTCAAGAGTGAAGAGTTTAATCATGAGTTGAACAACTTCAAGTGTAGAGTGTGAGTCATAAAGTTATTTCATATTTTTTAAGGCTTCAAAAGCATTTGAAAATGGAAAAATATGTCGACTCACCTCTTCACTTATAGATGCTACAATTAATGCATAGGATTTGCTATTCTTATTTTCCCAAATGGCGAACTCCTTGTCTGAGGTAGGCTCTTCTGGCTCTTTGTCTCCGTCTCCCACACACGCTCCTTTCCACAAATCATTGAAAATGACAGTGTGTTTTATCTTCTGGGACCATTCAGGATAGTTCTCCTTGCCAATGAGAACTACTCCCAGAATAGATATGATTGAATGCATTGTAAAATCTGAGTGTTGTAAAAATACTTCTACTGGCAAAATTTTACTCCTAAAAAAGATTTGATTCTGATATATGGAGACAGAGGTATCACTGTACAAAATGTAATATCATACACTGCAATATCATTCAGCGTAATAGCATTCACCATTCACCGACTCTAACATTCAATGCCATACACATATACAATGCAACAACAACACAACATTGCAGCAACAACGATATATCCCACAACGATATATCAATATTCCCTTATTTTGAACCAAAAATACCATGCGAGAAGGACAATTAAAACGAGAAACTATGTATTACAAGCAGTAGCCAACCTGATATTCCATATGCCAAGGTTACGACCATTCCCTCTTCGCGCAGTTTCCGACAGCTATTGGTCTCAGAGTTTCAGAAACCAAGCAACTGTAAGAAGCAGATCAGTAGTCCTAAACTGGATTTTCCGCCATTAAATGAATTAGAAGCAGAACGAATCTTGAGAGCTGGAAAATGACTGACTTCTGCTAAATAAGATCAAGGTAAGTCTTCGGAAACCTTATTAAGCTGATGGAGGAACCTCAGGGATTTTCAAATTGCAACACTAGAAATCTCTGGTGATAATATTGGACAGGTTTCCATGGTACAGGAAGCAAGGGTGTAAAGGGTTTGCAGAGCCACCCTCTCCAGTGAGTAAGGCAACAAATGATAGTGTGTATGGTGTGAGTATTGAGAGTAGATAACAATGTGTATGAGAGCAGATAGCAGTGTGTATGGTGTGGAGTATGGCGCGTATTCGAGACTGGATACCGGTGTGTATGATGTGAGTGTTGAGTAGTATTCGAGTCAATTATTCCACACGGAAAAACACGGTGATACCACACAACAAAAATGCAATGTTTATGTAAAGCAGAGAAAAATGTCAGGCAACAGCAGGAGGAGCAGTGCTTTAATGAAAACGCATATGACGGTGTACTAACAAAGACAAAGGTGTGAGTTCTGCGACATAGGCAGAATAGGGAGTTACAAAGCAGAGGGAATCCAAAAATTGCGCTGGCTCTGATACTATGTCAGACCGGGAGGTAACTCCTCAAAATAATTCATGATATTCATTCAGGTTGGTCTTTATTGTATAGATGAGGGAGAGATTGTTCATTTCATCTCCCAGTGACTCCTCATATTTTCAATTATTTATTTACATCAATTACAGTTATTCACCCAATCCTCATGATTAGGTGTCAACATTTAGTACTTTCATTTCCATGTTATTTTATTGATTTGAAGAGATGGCTCAATTCTGCACAGTGACTTGGGCTCAAGGCCTAGAAAAGTGGCTCGAATCCCATAATCACTTTCATAGCAATGCAAAATTGGGTCTTTGTTCGATGGCATGCAAACCTGTGAGAGCGATTTTGGGGTTACAGCCACATGCATGCCTTGTCATGGGAGAGACTTCAGGTTTAATTCATCTAAATGCTAGGTTAACTCAGGGGTTGGTCACCTATAGTGGTGTATTAGTTCATGGGGGTCCTAAAGCACCTGAGGGAGGTTTTGTGTGTTTTTTTCCATGGATTCCATTTCCTTATTGTCACGTAGGAAGTTGAATCATATCATAGTAGCCTCTTGTCACATGTTTACCCCAGCTGACCGATTGCTTGAGTAGATGTGGGAGGAGGGTGTTACATTTTCCTCAAGTGCAGAATCTACTTACAATAGTGTGAAAAACAATATATTTTTCATCAAATTTCAATATTTTATGTATGTTTTAGTTAATCATTATTTTTCTCGTTTGTGATTTTGTGCTTGATTGATTTGGTTCTAAGCCTAAGCCTAATACTAATAACTCTGATATATATTATACCAAAAATTTTGACAGAAGAACCCAATTTTGAATGTCCATTAGAAAAGCATATTTCACACCTTTAGAGTTCACATGATTTTATTTTACTCACACGGAAAAGTGTATTATAATGATATATATACATTTGATTCAAGAACCAAATGCATGAACATGCATAACGTACAATAAAATAAGACATAAGTTCACCTAAATTGGATAACATTTATTTCAAAAATCTAAAATAATTTGACCTATTGAATGGGAAGGTCGGCTTACCTTTGTCATGAATGTGAATACATATCTAAGAAATCCAAAGAGCATAACATGTACTACCATATAATAAATAACATAAAGAAGAAGATAAAATATACAAATATCGTATATATAAAAAAAAAAGTGCAATACATGAATCTACCAATAAAAATGCTAATGCTACTCCTTACTTCTATTATAATAAGATGAAAAATATTTTGTGTTGTCCACCGATACTCTGACACCTGCAATTGAATATGAATGAGTTGGATATGTTTTTCATACTACCCAACTAAACTCAACAAATCAGTAATTCATGTGGGATACAACATAAATATAGAGCAATTAAATCCGTGAAACAATTCGGTTATTCACTAAGGCTCCATACCCACTATGATTTTGATCACAATCATATAAAGTTGTTATCTTTTGACCATTTCTAAAACATTACTCACCAATGGAGAGGATTAATTTTATATATCAAAACACTTTACAATTATGTAGGAAGAGTATTTGTATAGTTTCATTAAGCCCTCAGATGATGAAAATGTTATTTTATAAGTCTTAAAAATCATCCTCGTACAAATTAAGCTCTTTAACTCAAGCCAACACATAAATCAAGACTTATGTCGCCACCTGAAAAATTTTATCCTATATTCATTAGATTATTTAACCTATAAAAATGGGCATCTCTCCTTGTAGGATAGATTATTCCAAATCATTCAAGTAGGTATGTTATATGAAAAATTATATTTTTAAGTTTTAAATTCTATTTCAAACTCAATAAAAAAAATGTTTCAATAAAAACATAATAACAAATATAATGTTGATGTATCTCGTCACATTTCCTATAAAGCCAACAATTTTTTTTCTTTATAAAAGTATATCGAAAAGTCCCAAATATTGACAGATATAATTTTAGAATTTTGGAAAATCAGAAATGGTTTTTCAAGCCATGTATAGTAGTCATCAAATCCAACATCTTACATCTTAGTTTCTAGTGTATTTATTCATTCTTGCACATATAAATTTTTACCTCAATAATAATAAAATTATTGTGGTCCCACGAAGCTAGAGGTTATTCGTCAATGAAAAATTGTCTCAAATGGTATAAACAATTTCTTCATCACCAACTGTTATGTGAGCAGCTCACAAAATAGAAGAAAAGACAGATGAACACCTTCAAAATCAGCCTCTTCGAGGGGAACCTCCTTTACATTACACAAATGAACAATTTTTGGATGATACAAATGACTAAACCTCCTTTCTATATATAAGAGTCTAAGGGGTCACAATATAATCAAAGCTCACATAATAGTAATAACATAAGGGTACAACAATAACAATAGTGGGTTTCTATGGGTCACACTAATAACAATATGGGGACAATAGGGGCACAATAATAAAAATAAGGGCTACAATGACAATAGTAATGGGGGAATCACTAGTATTATAGGGATGTAACATGCTCCTCTCATTTAAAAAAGTGTTGTCCTCAACACTTAAGTAATTCTGGATGCTTTTGTATAAAATTCTCATCCTCCCATGTGGAATATTCAATGGGTAAGTTCTTCCACTTGATGAGATACTCACAAATTGATCGATTTCGTAGTTGTCAAGTTCTTGTTTCTGTGATTGCTTCAGGTTCCAATATTATTTTTCCTTCCTCATCAAGTTCTGGCAATATTTTTTGAACTGGGAGCTTGTCACCTATAACCTTTTTTAAACATGAAACATGAAAAACTAGGTGCACTCGAGAAGCTACAGGAAGCTCTAATTTGTATGCCAAAGCACAAATCTTTTGCAACACCTTGTATGGACCATAATACTTTGGTGATAATTTATTGTCATTCTTAGCTTGCTAGAGGACATTTATTTATAAGCTTGTAGCCGTAGGAATACCCAGTCACCTACATCAAAACTTATTTTGCCGTGATGTTGATATGCCCGTTGTTTTATTCTATTCTGCGCCAATGTGAGGTTATCCTTTAGCAGTCATAGAACTTGTTGTTGATGCTCGATGTCATCTTCCACTGCTTGAGCCTTATAATTTTCTCTTAAATATGATTTGATGGATGGTGGATGATATCCATAAAGTGCCATAAATGGGGTCATTTTTGCTACATCATGGAAGGAAGTTTTATACCACCATTAAGCCGGAGGCAACCATTTGACCCATTGTATCTGTTTATCAGATACAAAGCAACAAAGATATCCTTCCAAACATTTGTTTACTATCTTAGTTTTCCCTTTATATTGAGGCTGATAAGATGAGTTATGAGCTAACTGAGTACTGAGACAGGAAAATAATTTTGTCCAGAAATTTCCAATGAAATTGAGATCTCCGTCGCTTGCAATAATCTTTGGGTTTCCATGTAGATTTTGAATTGTTTCCATAAATGCAGTAGAAACTGCACTAGCTTTAAATGGATGCAATAATGTACAAAAGTGTGCATACTTGGTAAGTCTGTCAACTACCACCATGATGACACTCTTTCCTTTGAACTTGGGTAAACTTGTGATAAAATTCATTGAAACCTCCTCCCAACGTTGGCTTGGAATGGATAAAAGTTGTAATAGACCTGAGGTATTAATTGTTTCAACTTTATTTTGTTAGCAAACCAAACATTCTACCACAAACTTTTGAATAGCTGATTTAAGTCCATCCAATAAAAATTCCTTCTTAACGCTGTTCTGCATTTTTAAAAATCATGAGTGCCTAACTAAGGGAGAAGTGTGCAATTCCATAAGAATCTTTTGTTTCAGTTTGGAATTATTACATAGTTATAAGCGATCTTTGTACCGTAACAGATTATTTTTCCAGCTAAACGTATCATATGCACTGGGATCTTGTTGTATCTTTTGAATCATTACCGATACTTCTTCGTCATTCATCCATTCATCCCTTGCTTCGTTTATCCAATCTGGTTGGATAATAGAAATGGTGCAAAGCAATGCTTCCACATCCTCATCCTTTCCTGAGAGTGCATCTACCACAACATTTTGCTTCCCTTTTTTGTAGATGATTTCAAAGTCATAACCCAACATCTTTGTAACCCACTTTTGCTTCTGTTCAGAGGATAATATTTGTTCTAAAAATTATTTAAGACTATCATGATCCATTTTCACCTTGAAGTGTCTACCCATTAGGTAGGGTCACCATTTCTTAAGTGCATGTTGTATTGCCAACATTTCCTTCTCATAAATAGCTTTGTGTAAATACTTTCCTTTGATTGGACGACTTTCCAAAGAAATGGCTCTTTTTTCTTGCATTAAAATAGCACCAATTCCATTTCCTAAAGCATCACATTCCACAATAAAGGTCTTTGTGAAGTCTGGCATAGATAAGACTGGTGCTTGGCACATTGCCTCTTTAAGATGTTCGTAGGCCTTTTTTGCTTTTGGAGTCCATAAAAATGCATCTTTCTTCAATAATGTTGTTAGAGGTGCTAATATTCTCCCATAATTCTTAACAAGCTTGCGATAATACCCTGTCAACCCGAGAAATCCTCACAGATTCTTTATGGATGTGGGGAGTTTCCATTCCTTAACGGATTTAATTTTTTTAGGATCTACCTTAACACCTTCATGAGATACAATATGACCTAGATATTCCACCTCTTGTACTCCAAAGAAACATTTGGATCTTTCTGCATATAATTATTTCTCCTCCAATAATTTGAGCACCCTGTCAACATGTTGAACATGATCCTTCCAAGACTTGTTGTATATTAGTATATCATCAAAAAATACCAATAGAAATTTTCTAAGGAAGAGTTTGAAAATGGAATTCATCAAACCTTGAAATGTAGAAGGTGCATTGGTGAGGCCAAAAGGCATGACCAAAAATTCATAATGACCCTCATGAGTTCTAAATGTTGTTTTCAAAATGTCTTCAACCTTCATTCTGATTTGATGATATCCTGAATAAAGATCCAACTTGGTGAAGTTAATTGATTTATTCAATTCATCCAATAATTCATCAACGATAGGAATGGGAAATTTATCTTTAATACTGAGCTTGTTGATCTCCCTATAATCCAGACACATGCACCATGATCCATCCTTCTTATGCACCAGTACTACTGAGGCAGAGAAAGAACTTTTACTAGGTTGAACTATACGAGCCTCTAACATTTCTGCAACCATATGTTCAATTTCACTCTTTTGGGCATAGGGATATCTATAAGGCCTGATGTTTGGAGGAACACTTCCTGGAATCAAATGAATAGCATGATCATGATCACAAATAGGTGGGAGGCCTTTGGGATTCTCAAATACCTTGGAATGATTTTCCAAGACTTTTTGAAGATCTGGTGAAATAGATGATTTTGATGTCAGAACCTCTAGCGAACATAATTGTCCAATCATGCCTCTTTGTTCCTTTTTTAGAAGCTTTGTCATACCGTTAGAACTGATTATCTTTCTTGGTTTCCCTGCAATACCCCTTAATTCAACTTCCTTTCCTTCCGCACAAAATTTCATCAAAAGTTATTGAAAATTAAAAGCTATTATACCCAAGGATTGTAGCCATCAGGCTCCTAGTACAACATCAGCACCACCCATTGGAATGGAAAGGATTAGTTTATTAAATACATATTCTCCCATGGATAGCTTGATATTATGGCACTTTCCAGATAAATTTATGGTTCATCCACTTCCACCCATCACTTGACACTCTGATGCTAGATATAGGAAGAAATTTAATTCCTTGGCTATCTTAAAATGAGTAAAATTATGGGTACTGCCTGAATAAATCAACAATATTACCTTTTTCTTCTTGATATGTCCTTCTATCTTGATAGTTTGAGGAGTGGTAATTCCAACCAATACATTACAAGATATGGTCAGATTTATTTCTTCTTTCTCTAGGGTTTATTCTTGGTGTATATCCTCTTCTTTTGATGTTTCTTATTCCTTTTCTTCCTCCTCTTCACACAATATGTAGAATAATTTATTCTCAGCACACTTATGACCTTTAGTGTATATTCTATCACAACTGTAACAAAGCCCTTTTGCTATTTTTTCTTCCAATTGTTGTGGTGACGACCTTGTAGGTTGTGGAAAGCTAGGGGCAACAACACTTCCATATTTATAGTTGTGAATGGTAGGCTTCTTGCTTTCCATAAATTTTCTTTCCATTTTTCTTGACAACCTGAATGCCTTCTCCAATGAATCAGGTTCCCAATGGTGAACCTCATGTTGGATGTTATCCTTTAAAGTCCCTATGAACACATCAATCCTATGCTCCTGTGGAATATCTTTTACCCTTATGTTAAATTTTTGGAAGTCATCAATGTGCTCCATGATTGAAGCCTTTTGTTTGAGATTTATCAATTGGCTAAAAAAGGTGTTTCTTTTTGTATCCTCAGAATGTGCTATCATTTTTTTCATAAAAATTTCCTAAGTGACAATTTGTTTATGAGAGAAAAGCCATTGTTACCATACAAACTGATTTGGTTCCAAATATAAAGTTGCAATATGTACCTTTTGTGTGTTTTTCACATTATGGAGATCAAAAAATTGCTCCATCTGTAGTATCCATGTTATGGGATCCTCGCCATCAAACTTCCTCATATCGATATTTGGAACATGGAGGGTCTTCAATCTGACATTACAGTTGATGAAATCATGATTAACATTTATTTTGTTTTCATTGTTAGTTTCCTTTACTACACTTTCTCCGTTCGTAAACATTACTTGTAGCAGCTTTGCCAAATATGTCTTCAAATCGTCCACTTTGCCTTCCATCTTAGCTTCCACGTCATTCATCTTAGCTTCCAAACCATCCATATTAGCTTTCACGACATTCATCTTAGCTTCCATACCTTTCTTTAAACCATCCATTTTATCTTCCACGCCTCTCTTTAAACCATCCATCTTAGCTTTTGTTATTTTTTGTGAGAGTGAATTTTGTTGCACTTGGTCTTGTAATTTTGATATATCATGTTGCATTTCTTCCTCTTCTTCATGAGTCATGCTAGATATTTCAGGTTTCTTACTAGGTGTTTCCATTTTCTTTCTTCGGGGCATCAACTAATGCTAATAATTATTCACTATGCCCTTTGAATTCCTTCAAACTAATTTTTCAAATGAATCTTATGCAAACTTAAAAAAAAAAACTACAAACCTTTTTTCACTTTGTAAGAGATCGATATTGAATCTGTTGTATCTCTATAATGGCGGATCTACAAGATCTAAAATTTACGTCCTTAAGTAGCCTTCTGAGTCCTCTATATAACCTCGAAAATCTAATAAAGATTGGATTCTCCAAGGAAGAGTTATGATAAATCTCCCACAGTGACCTGATTATAGAGTGGTTCAATAGCGCAAAATTGTACGAAGTTACACATGTCATTGTTTCGACCTTCGTACCTAAAACTGATATAAGGAAACCTACAGGAAGTCCTCTTTCTGAAAATTCTTACGAAATTTCAATCTGATGCTCAAAACGAAAGTTATGACAATTTTCCCCTGTCAGCTGTTTGAGATATAATTCGGGATCTTGTAGCAACCCTAACTTCCTTGGATCATATCTCTGACAATATAGCGAGAAAATATTTGAAATTTGGATGTGAGGTTCAGAGCAATTTCGTATCAAATGGGTTGTTTTTTTTCTTTACTTCTGAAATGTCGACGATAAAAAGTTATAGCAAAAATTCTATGATGACCTGTATGGAGCAGTGAAACCCTAGAATCCAAAGCTCTCGTACCAACTATTATGCAACCAGCTCACAAAATAGAAGGAAAGATAGATGAATGCCTTCAAAATCAGCCTCCTCAAGGGGGAAGCCTCCTTTACATTACACAAATGAATAATTCTTAGATGATACAAATGACTAAACCTCTTTTCTATATATAGGAGTCTAAGGGGTCACAATATAATCAAATCCGACATAACAGTAATAACATAAGGGCACAACAATAACAATATTGGGTTTCTATTGGGCACTCTAATAACAATATGGGGATAATAGGGGCACAATAATAACAATAAGGGCTACCTTGACAATAGTAATGGGGGAATCACTAGTATTATAGGGCCCTAACACCAGTCATGGATCTTCACTCTCGAAAGTTTCAATTAACCATAATACCATGCACAAATTCTTTGAAATACAGAAAAACAAAAAAAACGATGACACGATACATAAATAAAAAATTTCAATCAATGAGGTAAAAAAAATCGATATGCAGCAGAAAACACCTATTTTCACATCAAGCATAAATAAAAAGACATCTGTAGATATAAAAAAGATCAACATAGAATGAATCTGGTACAACTATGAGAAGCAATATAAAGAAAACCTTGTGTTTGCCTCGACAAATCATAACCCTTGATTTCCCTAAGAAAGCAAAGCTTGGATGCCAAAACCAACCTTGTGAACCTGGAATGCTGAATTTCATTCCCAATTCAATGGGGAGAGTGGCCAATGCCACCATATGATAGGAATACAAGAGTTTAAACGTACTTTGGATTAGCCTCATACTATCCAACATTCCAATTAGTAATGAGAACATGTAGAAATACAAATTACTTTCAAAGACCTTTACACAGAATAATGAAAACATATGGAAATAATGGATCTCATTCAATCAGAAAAAACAGGAAATTTATTTTAATGGAAACAATACATAAAAATACGGGAACATGAGCTTGGTACAGCTAAGAGAACTATTATAAACAAAATCCTCATGTGAGCCTCGAAAAACCCCAAACCTAAATTGAAATAAAAAAGAAAAACTTAAATACCCTAATCGTAACTTTGCGAAGCTACACTAAATGGTTAATGTTTCAGGATGTTAAGGTTTCTTCCTGATTCATTGTGGGATTCGGCCAAAATTTACACAAACCACCCCAAAACTAAAGCTTATTTTATTTTTTCTAACTGACAGTGCTCAATGGTGCTTTGAATAATAATCACCGAGCATATATGTGTTAATACATTAGCTTTAATTCACTTCAAAAAAACTTGAAGCAACACAATAGAAAACTTTAGTGGTGAAAATTTGCCTAATTTTGAGGGAAAAAAAACTCCAAATCGAAGGTAAAGTGGAAATATGGATTTATCAGGTCCTTCAGATTCATTATGAAAAGAAACAAGATCGGTGGAAGTAATTCCATAATACCTGAAAAAAATCAAAGAATCACACAAATGTCCTGTACGAGATCCTTTGCAAATAGAAATTTAACCACCTTGCAAAGATAAATTCAATTCCCAAAACCATACAGAGTCCTCCCCTGCCTATTCAAGGCATATACAACATCCATGGATGTAACAGTGCTACGCCAGGAATTTTCTATGTAGGTCACAACATCATGGATCAGATTTTCCAAGATCTTCAGGATACCCATGATCCCTTCATAGATTAGCATGCTAATACGCTTCACACCCGCATATGTCACCATATGTCAGATTGAGGGTTTCATTATACCTTGGATATTATCATGAAGAACTTTCTTGTGGTGCTTGGCACCAACTTTTCCCAAGCCCTTAAGGACCTTGCCACGCTTAGACATATTTGAAGCTCAAAAAATAAGTACACGCATGCGATTAACCAAATAGTAGCAAAACGAACAGGATTATTAGCAAAAGCTTCTCGGTAAAATCAAAGATGGGTTAGTCCTAGACAAGAAGTTGTGTATCCACTGTGAAGAGAAGATTGGGGGTTTCTCCATTGAACCCTTCTTTTTTGAAGAGCAGGTCAAGGTTTTCACCATTAAACTATTTGTCTCCATCTATTTAGGTCACAAAATCGCAATCTCATGTAATTAAAGGATAAAAAACCAATATTTTATTCATTTATGCGTTTATTCTATCTTAGTTAAGACATTATGTTGTTTCAGTTTTTAATTTAAAATAATAATTAAATTATTTAAGATAATATATTTTTTTTCTTAAAATAGTGCCTTAAACTACCCTTTTATGTAGTAGTGTCATTGAACACAAATGACATCCAACTGGTAGTTGAAACATGAATAAACAATTTTTCCATTACTAATTATAGCTTATTGAACATAAGTAACACCCAACTAGTAACTAATACCTGAATAAAAATAACATAGTTATCTCATGACACTCAGAACTCATGGAATACCACAACTCTACCCATAAAATAATATCAAAGAAAGTCTAGGTTTCGATATGTACATAATCTTTTGCTTTAGTCAAAATTTGCGACATTGCCAATCATGTGCAGGAAGAACTATTGAATTGTAGTTCTGATTGTCGTAGCATTTGGATTGGGACTAAGAAGTGGAGATCATGCTTCGAGCTTTTGATCAATAAAATTCCATGCACGCCATATACCTCCTCGCATCCGGTAATGCTAATTAACGGTCGATGTTGGTGAGAAAGCACGTGTTTTTTTTGTTGTTGCAGCACATAATTATTGTATGTAGGTAGCATCACACATATATGATTCGATGAAAATAAACTAGCCCTCCCTCTAATTTGCAATTGTAAAATATAATCCAATCCTGGCTGGTTTTTCATTGGTGTGATATTAGAATCCAGATGTCAGTTATAAAATTTTGTTTCCTGTTAATCTCTCGTATATTTAGAACGTTGCTGGAGTAAACTCGGATAAAAATTAGTGAGGTCAGAATCAAATCCTTGATCTTTTAGTAGTTAGGAATAGAGATATACATCTCAGACTTCTGATAAACATGCAGAATCAGTTGTGATGAAATGTTGAGTGGAATAGCTGTGGTAAATTTATTTTCAATGAATTGATCGTGCTGGTGCTGACAAACTATGTCCATATGTCGGTGTGTTTGACACCTAATCCTCAAGATTAAGTTTGGGTTAGTGTGTGTTATAGTGAGTAGTTATTGGAGTCCAAGAAAATTAGGAATTTGAATCAATGGTTTACCTATTGTATTAATATGTAGGCTATGCACATCATTCTTTGAGATCATTCTTAGTATAGAGTTGAATTTATTTCCAATTTGTGTGTTTAACCATGGTATGAAAGCGGAGGTTAATCTGCTCTATCAAAAAGAATGACCCACTAGTTTTGTAGCAATCAAGAGCATTGGGCAGGAGAAGGAATTTACGTAAAAATTGTGCTTGATTCCACCTCATTGCAACAGTGTAGACTTTTGGAGGTTATGATAACAAAGAGAGTTTATGTCCACAATTTTTTTTAACTTTTATAGCGATGACCTATGTGTGTTGAAATGTTGGTGGGATTCCATATACAGTTGAAAGACAGGCACATTTTCACTGAAAAACAAAAATAAATAAACAAAATAAAGCAATTTTTTAGTCTAATTAATAAATTTAAATATAGATTGAATGATGTGATTGAAATTGAATAAGTCATATGAATATGGAAAGGACACAGTGACTGAATCCATAGCTTTAAAATATATTTATAGTTTCCTTGATTGAGAATATATATAGTTAGCTTGATTGATGAATCAATATGAAGAAGGAAAGAAAAGGATAGATAGAAGTGGTTTTGAATGAAACGTCCAACATCGAAGGTACACTATTGATCGTTGATCTCCCCACAGGTGTGGAGATGCCAAGATGGATTTGAGAACAAAAGGCTCCCCACATTCAATAACACCTATGCTTTATATGCCAGGACTACCGCTAGTTGAGCCAGATGAGTGTTAATTAGGAATGTGACAATTGACTAGATAAAATCTCATAATATTCACTCTTGAAATACAAAATCTGAGTTTGTGAACAATCAAAGTTATGTAGCATTAATGGACGCATTTTTTATTTGACTCCTTGAATACTTGGAGATACATTAATATGGTTGATCACTTGATCATTTCAAGTTAGCGAAAGCATAGTGATTTGAGGAGCTACAAACAATTTATAGTGGTTGGACAACAAGAAATGCACTAGATTGTTAGGAGGAGCATTGTTCAATATTTGAATGCAAATTGAAGGTGAAGACTGTGTGAAAAAAATGACCTATTATTGGATGTTGAGCCCGAAGTTCAACTTGTGATTAGTTACAATGTGGTTGTTTTCGTTACAACTTTGGAACGTATAGAGAGAAAGGATGAGCAAGCCCTGGCAAAAACTGTTATAAACTCATGTTGTCGCTCCAACAAATACCTGACAAATTTTTTCCTACAATTCAATTTTGGAGCCTACTGAGGATATTGTGATCAATCATTCTAAAGTCACCTCTTATTTGGTTGATTCCTTGTTAACTATTTGATATCCTTGTTCGATTAGAAGAGTTGAAGTCACCTCCTTGCAATGCTCAGTCTGCAACAAGTTGATGAGCGTGTTAATTTACACAAGCTTGTGTAGGCATAACACAGTCCATTAAGACTATGCCTATGTGATGATCAACCCATGGCAATAGGTAGTGCATGCTTCCATTGACAATATCTCACTTTTGGTATTGTGCTTTTGTTTCGGTGAGTTTTCTGAACTCTCTTTTGTGCCCCTTCACTTTCGTGAGTGTCACTTTCATGTTTTTGATTGTTACCTTAACTTTATTTCATCCTAATTAGTGTCATTTTCATGTTATCATGGCTCTTGAATCTGTTTCTTTCACCGTCGTTCGCATATTGCAAGTTCCATTGACACTTTTCTCTTTATTTAACAAATGTTGTCTTTTGGCATGGGAAGTGTCGTTTATCATGTAAAGTGGACTTTTGTCTTGTTTCAAAGGGTAAATTTTGTGTTGGTGAGTCCCTCTAGTCATGTAGATATGTTTTACACTCATTCCCAAAGTTTTATACATTTTCGCACAAGTGTAGTCACTGTCATCGCAAAGTGTACCTTTAGTGTCGCACTTGCAGAAAGTCGTTTTAATGTCATCACATTGAGCGAAGTATGTTGTTCGTGTATTTTGAGTGATCTATGTTGTGCCTTCAAATTTTGTAAGTATTGGATCACACTCAAGAATTGTCCTTGTTTACTTTAATCTCATTGATTATGTAGTTAGCCTCCTCCAGAAAATCAATTCCCAAGCAACTTGACATCACTCAGACCTCCTAAACTATGCATTGTGTAATATAAACCCTCAAGCCCTGATCTTGCCTCTTGGAACTGCACAGTCATGTGAATAAGCCTTGACCGTTGAGGTCCATAACTGCGTAATTGTTTCCTTCCAGTCAGACATAATGACGCAATCCTTGAGAATTTTCTCCCACCATAACCTTTAGCCCTTAAAACCCTCAACTACATAATATCCCACCATTTTCTCCTATCTAAACTGCACATTGGGTGACTTCAACCCTCAATCTTAACCTGCTAAGTCCCCCAACTGAATAGTCACATAGCCCTGGCCCTCGGAACTACCCAATGCACAGTCTCAAGCCTTAAGTCTCTAGATTGACCCTATTAGTCCATAAATAGTGTATTCCCTTTTCCCCGACCTCTAGAACTGCACATTTCACAGTCTCAAGGCTTAGTCCCACACCTTGGCCTCTACAGCTATGCAATCTGTGAGTCAATCACTCAATCAATCATTGGTTCCAACCCTAGCAAGTGATTTCATGAAGCATATTAGGCTAGGGGTTTATCAGACTATTTTAGTCATGTCATGAGTGTATTGTAGTCATAGGTATTATATTATGTCATGACAGGATGATGATGAAGGAGATGGAGAAGGATACCGTGCTAGAAGATGCCTAAGGATCTGAGGAAATTAGTTGATCATCATGAAGAAGACAAAGGAACACTAGATTACAATAGAATACCAAAGATCAGGACCGCATGAAGACTCCATATGATTCAAAACCCTTTGGAGAGTGGATATGAAGAAAAAATAATATCTTATGAAGATGAAGTATTTGATACATCTCTTATTCAAGGCAGAAATAAAAAAGCAACAAGAAGGATAGATTGGCATTACCACATCATCATGCATTCCATGTCATCACTGTCATGTCATGTATTATCACGGTCATTATTTTCCACGTCATTTGTGGATTATGTAAATTGAATATCAGAGAAATGTAATGTAAAGTGGAAGTACAAGAGTCATCCATGTAATATGAAAATTCATGTAGGAAGTTGAAAGGTCATTGAGAAGTAGAACAGTCATGAGGGTAGTCTAAGAGTCACAAGAGATGTGAATCATCACCCCATTTGTTATATATACACCCTCACTACTCGTGTAAAGGACTTTGCACCTTGGCTCCTCATACCAGACATTGGAGAGGAAGATCGCTGTTTTGGAGTAGCGAGTGACTGCTCTAATGATCCAGTATTGGGGCTAGTGGTCTTCACTGTCTTGATGTATCTTGTAACTTTTACTTAATTCAGAAACTCATTGATCCAACACGATTTCATGCATATTTCGTGAATATTGTAAGACCATTATTTGAATGTTTTTGATCTATGTTGTTCTTACCTGTACCAAGGAAATTGAACTATTTCAGTGGCTTTGGTACTTATCTTATTGAAGGTGTGTCATATTTTCTTTAACAATCATTCCTTCCTTATGAACTATTTCACTGGTTGATTAATAATTCATTCATGTGTATATTATCGCGTGCCTTTTCTAGATAATTAATATTACTTTTCTCTAAAGGGCCCACTTTTCTCTTCCCTTTTGGTAGAAGGACCTTGATACTTTCTGTAGCTAAACATTGCATAAGGCATACTCACTTGTTAATCTGAAAATACATATCTATTACTCTATTGTGCTTAAGTTTGTAGGCAAGGAAAATCTACAAGGATACATGGTAGCTGTGTCGATACTCCAGATAGTTCTCCTACTCCAAATGATGTGAGGTCTTATTGGGACTTCAAATGGAGGATACCCCCTTGGTTGACGGATTTCCAACACAGTGAACAAAATTGTGCTAGAAGGAGGGCTAGATGACAAGTTGTGCTTGTTGATTCTATTTTGAATCTCTTATCTTAAATGGCTCATCCTAAAATCATACTCCCGGGTTGTTTTTCTAGCCTATCCCCTGGAAATATTTTAATCCCCAATGAGCCTTTTTCTCACTTGTCTCAATTAAATTTTAATGGTGAGGATGGAACATCCGTAAGTGAGCACATCTATGATTTTCTTAAATTTTTTGAATATTACAAAATTGATGATGAATATTTTTCATGTGTTGCTTTCTTCCTCACCTTTGAAGGTCGTGTTAATCATTGGTGTCATACCTTACCATCTGATTCCATCCATTCATTTCATCATTTCCTCGAGGAGCTTCATCAATCCTTTCACAGGTATGATTATCGAGATGTTTATAAAAATATTGATAAACTGAGAATGAAACCTAATGAATCAATTGAGGATTTTTCTAATCGATTCCTTCAGCTTTGTTATGAATTTCCTAAATAAGACATCGATTGGGATTTCTTCAAAAAAACGTTTGAGTGTTTAGTTCATATATCGTTACATGGTGAATCCAATTCTCTTGATTTTTCTCCATCCCCAACTCTTGTAAGCCATGAGACACCCCTAATTTCAAAGGAGGAACCTATTATTCCGTTTGTTCCTTCCCCTCCTCCTTTTTCAGTTCCAATGCCAGTGCCTCCTTGTGATTACCATAAAGTTGGGAAATCTGCAAATCAAGCTCCTAATCCATATTATCATCCTCCTTTAACATTTAATGATTCATATCCTATGAAGGAAACCTTATAATGGTTAATGAAGACTAAACCTTTCATTGCTCAAGATGACATTAGCGATCTTAACCTTAATCTTGAATATGGTTACATTGAAAGTGTTACCTCTTCAAGGGACATATGTCATCCTCTATCATCTACATTCCATGACTCTTTGTAGCATGACCTTGTCAATCAATATGTTCCATTAGCTCGCTCTTAACATGCTCTTGATTTTCCAATTGGTAGTTTAAATTGTGATCAAGTACAAGGGATTCACATCATGTCGGTAGAGGAGCAGGAAAGTGAATATACTTTTGACCTCTCCTCCTCTTCCAATGTTCTGCATTTCAAAATGATGCTCTTCCATCCTTGGATTATTCTCAATCTACTAATATAGTTGGCGAATCAAATGAAATAAATTTGTTTATATCTAGTCTTGGGAAATAAACATTTTCATAATGATGACCCTATTGTTGTATGTGATGATGAACACCTAACTGTAGCAGCCAATCTTTTGGTTCCTTTGGAAGATTTCGATTTGAAATATTTATATTTAGAATATGATTTTGTTGAGGAATATGCTATCATGTAAAATTACTCGTCATCTCATTATCCCTTGTGTTCCATCATTTGAAACGAATCAACTTGTGATGAAGATACTCAATCCTTTTAAAGTTCTTCATCTCATGAGCTAAATTCTCAACTGAGACAAGGTAGTGAGGTTATCCATTATGAAAAACAAAACAATCAATTCATTGAGTGTCCTTTCAATCTCGTATCATCTCTTGTTTTGCATGAACTTGACTCTCCAAATCAACTTGCTCATACATCTCTAGATTTGTGATTAAAATAAAATTTCAACTTGAGTAATATGGTTGTTGAAGTTGTAAAATCCAATCAAATGAGTAACAAACATGGCTACCTGATCCAGGAGGATTACATTGATTCAATTGTACAGGTGTTCAAGTGTCATCATCAGTGTTTAGTGTCATCGTCGCTTTAGTTCAACTTCGACAGATCGACAGTGTTGGTTGTGGATCAGGTTGTTCAGGTAATGTTCATAGTGTTCATGGAATTCAGTTAATATGGGTTGTACCTGGCTGTCAACTTGAGTTCAATAACAGTTCTGCCAGGAATGGTCGAGGACATGTGTTTTGTCATTCACCTTTGCAGAATTAGTGTCGACATGGGTATCATCGTGGAAAAGGATCGATATCGTCATTTTTCGATGATAGGCATGTGGTTTATTGTCATCATGTGAAAAACGTCTCAAAATGTCACCCTGTGACAATTGTTGTAAAAGGGTATTTAGGACAAAATGTTGTTAAAATCCTAGACCTAAAACCCTAATCAAATTTAGATATTACACCTATCCTAACCATAACCTAAAACATTAATACACATTCAAAAAACCAAGAAACATGTATTAATCCTATGTTCCAAACCTATTGCAATAATCCTAAGTCCTAATCAAAGCCATTTGTTGAAACATACAATAATCCTAAGTCTAAAACCCTCAAACTTATGTATAAACAGTCTCGGGCTATTCATTACAATGCAAAACAACACAAAGCCCTAACCACGAAGGAAAACTATGTCGGAGAAGGGTAGCATGCGAACATGTATTGTAAAGACCGTCAGAGTTAACCATCGAAACCGTAGCTACATCGAAGGTCCTAACCGTAACAGTCACATGTGACAGGTTTGGACTTCACCCTAGAGGTTAGAGTTACCGCCACCTCTGACCATCTGGAGTTCTAACCGTTGTAGAGACATGTGATGTGGTGTTAAACCATGGAGTTAACATTACCGTAGGGTTAGCAGTGACTGTCAGGTCTCCGGGAACCACGGAGCAGTTTTCACATGCAACAGTTAGCGCAACCATCACCTGAAGCGCTTGGGGAAACTGTTACTGTGGCAGTCCATGGTTTGATTGTGAGCCTATTCACATGAAAACCAGCTTTCCAGTGCATCGTTAAATATCTGTTTGTTGTTTTATGGTCAATCGAAGGTATTTTTGGGTTTTTATTAAGTTTTTTGTTAGAAAAACTAATTCGACCACCATGGTGCTAGCCTAGGTGTCGCATGTCAATGGGACCGAGCTCAAACACTAACCAAATTCACCATGTATTTATTCAAAGTGGTTTTGATGAACCTTTAGGCCTATAAGAGGTAGTTTTACCCATGGAGGAAGAGAGGGTGGTTTTTTTGACTTTTGTATGCAAATTCTGGAGGACATAGGCAATTTTGTTTTTACTGTTTTGGGAGCATTCGGGGTTGGTTTTGGAAACTGTAAGAGGCGTTGGAAAGATGGTTCAAAGGGCTATCTGATGACAGTGATTAGAAGTGCCTGCATCCACATTCATTCTAGTCTTTTCTCTGTGTAATCAAGTTCTTATTCTCATTCCTAATAAAAACAATCATCCATCTTGAAAGCAGACCCGAAGATGTACTCCATCAGGGACAAAATCTATCATCAATTTGTTGTCTGGTATCGCTATCTTTTTACTATTTTCACTTCTATTATGTATCAATTTTATGTTTAATCAGCTGTCGTAAAGTGTTCTTTTCAAGCAACTTTCCTTGGTTTGCACTCTTCAACTAACATTCAAATCATTAATGGTTAATCAATTCTACATCAGTTTTTAGTATATGATCATTTCAGATAATATAATCTGGTATCAGAAGAGGTTATGTTTATAGAATGTGCCATCGAATGTTAACAAGGTCAAACTCGCAATGAGGAGAAGGAATCCTTGAGCAGGTCGATCCAGAGATTGGAAAGTGATGAGTCATTTAGAAATCGACCATGTTAGGTCCTGATGCAGGTGAAAAAACTGAAAACAAGATGAATGAAGAATAGTTTCAGCAAGAATTCTTAACCATGCAGTAGATGTTGGGAGAATTATACGAAGGCAAGAAGGTGAGAGGTGCAGCTTCTTCAAAGCCATCGAAGAAGGAAAAAGGTAAAGGGAAGACTAATAAGCCACCTTCACCTCCATAATCTCCATCATCCTCGTCTTCTTCTTCTTCTTCCAGTATAGAATCTGAAATGGAAAAGAAACCTATGAAAACATATATTTTGAAACTTGAGGTTAAATTTGAGTTACCTGTTTATGATGGCAAAATGAATACTAAAATGTTAGATAACTGGATAAAGCAGTTAGAAGTGTATTTTCGCATTCCGAACATTTCTAGCAATAAAACTAAAATTCAGCTAGCTACATTTAGAATGGGGGGAACAACTTTAATCTAGTGGGAAAGTAAAACTCAGATAGATGTAAAGCATAAAGGAAAAGTCAATTCTTCATGGTCTAAGTTTTTAAAAGCTATTAGGAAATAGTTCTATCCTTTAGGATACATGGAGCAAGCTTTTATTGACTGACAGCATCCGAGGCAAGGTAAAGGGTAGAGTGTTCGAGAGTTTAATCAGGAGTTCAAAAAGAAATCATTGGCACTTGGTATTTCGTTGGATACATGTGCAACTTTGTTAAAATACATCGATAGTTTACATTCATATTTGCAACATACTATATTGATGTTTAATCCTGATGATTTTGATGAGGTGTGTGTTCAGGTCATACATATTGAGTCAGGTGGCAGACCATTCAAGTTTTCATCATAGTCATCCAAAGAGTTGGAAACCAAATATTCCAGTGATAGTAAGGGGAAGAAAAATTCGAATATAAAGGAATCAATGGTCGTTAAGAAGGAAAGACCTACTTGTTCTCATTGCCAAAGAATCAGTCATAATGAATCAAAGTGCTGGAAACTTCATCCAGAACTTAAGCCCAAAAGGTTCCTTAAGGAGAAGAATGAAAAGAAGGCCATTGCAGCAGTCCAATATGATCTAGGTTTAGATTCAGGTGATGAAACGAGGATAACCGCCATGGTTACGATAGGTAAAACTTCTGAAATTGGTTCAAGTTTGAAAACTATTACATCTTTTTCAAACATAAATCCTCCACATGAGGATAAAAGAGTTGAATTTTTTAACATAAGGATAACTTCTAAGCATACAAAGATACATACAATGTTTGACAGTGGATCACAGGCAAATTTAATCTCTAAATATTTAGTTAAAAGTTTGGGTTTGGAAACATGGAATCATCCAAGACCTTACCCATTAGGATGGCTAAATAAATCAACTTAGATAAAAATCACCAAACAGTGTCGGTTAAGATTTGCCATAACAGCTAATTACATTGATGAAGTGGAATTAGATGTGGTTCCAGTAGACATATGTGGAGTTGTCTTAGGAAGTCCTTATCTTTATGATCAAGATGCAGTATTTTATAGGAGAGAACATAAATATTGTTGGCAATGGGCATTATGATACATATGTTGTACTTGATGGCAACCCACTCATCTCAGATAATAAATTATAATGTAGAGAAAAGTACACGCACTTTTATGCAGAGAAAAGTTTATTTCATGTAGAGAAAAAGTTCACGCACTTTCATGCAAGGAAAAGCGCGTATATGTTGGAGAACTTAGCTTTGGTCCATGGTAGTTAGTCCTTGGTATTTGAACCTATGAGGAAAAGCGCGTATATGTTGGAGAACTTACCTTTGGTCCATGGTAGTTAGTCCTTGGTATTTGAACCTATGAGGAAAAGCACGTATATGTTGGAGAACTTAGCTTTGGTCCATGGTAGTTAGTCCTTGGTATTTGAACCTATGAGGAAAAGCGCGTATATGTTGGAGAAATTACCTTTGGTCCATGGTAGTTAGTCCTTGGTATTTGAACCTATGGTTTTGGACCATGGTACTTCGTCGAAAGTGTTGATCTCACGTACTTTCATGGTTGGTTCATGGTATTAGTCCAATAGTTTTTTTGATCCTATGGTTTTGGCCCGTGGTATTGTGAAAGGCCTAAACCTATATAAAGCAGAGATCACTTGGCTAATTCATCCTTGCGATTGAATATCTTAAGATCTGAAATATTGGGTTATTGTTTTGAAAGTTTGATCTATGAAAGTGAAGTTGAAAGCGAATCTGTGAAGGGTGATCTCTCGAGCGCTGCAGCTGTGGAAGTGCGGAGGTGCCACAGAAGGCGCAGTGCGGAGGTGCCACAGAAGGCGCAGTGCGGAGGCGCCACAGAAGGCGCAGTGTGGAGGCGCCACAGAAGGTGCAGTACAGAGGTGCCACAGAAGGCGCAGTGCGGAGACGCCACAGAAGGCGCAGTGTGGAGGCACCACAGAAGGCGCAGTGCAGAGGCGCCACAGAAGGCGCAGTGCGGAGACGCCACAAAGGCGCAGTGGGGAGGCGCCACAGAAGGCGCAGTGCAGGGATGCCATAGAGGCGCCACAGAAGGCGCAGTGCGGAGGCGCCACAGAAGGCGCAGTGCGGAGGCACCACAGAAGGCGCAGTGCAGAGGCGCCACAGAAGGCGCAGTGTGGAGATGCCACAGAGGCGCCACAGAAGGCGCAGTGTGGAGGCGCCACAGAAGGCGCAGTGCGGAGACGCCACAGAAGGCGCAGTGCGGAGGCGCCATAGAAGGCGTAGTGCGGAGACGCCACAGAAGGCGTAGGTGCGGTGGTCGCGACGCCACAGAAGGCGCAGGTGCGGAGGTAGTACAGATATCCACAGATCTATACCAGTGAAGTTGCGATCCTTGCTTAAAATTTGTTTTAACTTCCTTTGACTATTCTGCAGGGTTTTGGGTGCATAACTGATGTTTGGTTACTGGTATTGAGTTCAGATAACAACATGATTAATGACTTATCTTTATGTACTAGATCTGGTGGATAACTCTCATAATATCATTGTATATGTATGGATCTGGTGATTGGGTGATTCAGAAGGTTGTTTGATTATGAGCTTCAATGTTGTTGTTGGGTCCAGTATGAAAATTGGATGAAAAGTGGCCTTTCAGATTATGTGTTGTGCTTCAGTGTATCCAGTCTGAAAATTGATGAAACGTGGTACCTGGAGGAGAGAAGATTGTAGGCCGGCGCCTATGTACTAGTATCTAAGCTAGTACAAAAGCTAAGGGAGATCTTTGGAGCATTGTAGCAGGTAGCAGCCTGCGTACTAGTAAATGGATCGGCTAGTACAAGAGCAAAGGGGGTTGTAGCTCCCGTACTGGTATAAGACTGCACCAGTACAAATATTGTAAAAGGATTTTCTTATTAAGAAGAAGATTTAGATGACTTGCAGCAGGTGGTTTTTCTCCCACATTGGGTTTCCACCTTATATCATGGTGTTCATGTGTGTGCCTTATGTGTGATGATCTATTCTCTATTACTGCATCTGTTATCTGATAATATGGTTGATAATGTTCTAATGCACTCATTGAAGATCAATTAACTTAATCATAAGAAGTTGTGGAAGTAGCATATATGAATCTAATTATGGAAATGAAAGAGTTTTATTAATGTGATAATACTGATTCACCCCCCCCTCTTAGTATTATTTCCAACAATTGGTATCAGAGCAGGTTCTTTGATAGAAGCTTGATCGCTTGAAGGAGATCCGTGGAACAATGGGAAAGAAGCTTAGGAAGAAAGCACCTAAGAAAAAGAAGTCATCTGAGAAGAACTATGACAGTGGGAGAATCGATTGGGGATTAGGTATAAGAAGCTCTTCAGATTCAGAATCAGATTCAGAATCATTATCAGGTATGAATATATTATCCTCTGATGTTCTAGCTATCTTTCCTTTTGGAAGAGATGAAAGTGATAGCGAAACTACTGAATTCGCTCTTATGGGTGAACAAGAAAGATATCAAATAGAGGCAGAATTTAAAAGGCTGACAGACAAAATTAGAGATCAACAAGATCTATTGAACAAAAGGGAATGTGATTTCAAAGAAGAAGCTACCAAACTAAAGGCACAACTAGAAGAAGGAAACAAGGTAAGAAAGCTACTCAAGGACAAGGAAGACCAATGTCAAAAATTGCAGCATGAAGTGACATCATTAAGAAAAGAAGTCAACGAAAGAAGCACAACCATCAAGAAACTCAAAGATAGATCCAGCTACTATGAAAATCTTGAAGCTACAATCCTCTCACTAAAAGGAGATCTTGAAGAATCAAAGAAGCAGAATACAGATCTACTCCAAGCTATTGCAAAACAAGAAAATGAAGTCACCAGCTTAAAATCTCAACTAGAATGTGCCTTCTGAGTTCGTCAAATGCAGCAGGATCTGAATGAAGAACAAGAAAAGGAGATTCTCAAACTAAGGGAACAAATGGAAGAAGGAAGGAAAGTTGAAGAAGATTTGAAAAAACAATCTCTTGAAAAGGAAGAACAACTTCAGGTTGAGGTAAATATCTTGAAAGGAAAACTAGAAGAAAAGGATAAGCTTTTACGATTTCAAGATAGTTCTAAAGTCTTGGATGATATTCTTAGTAGTCAAAGGTCTCCTGCTATAAAGACTGGTCTTGGTTTCCATGAATCTGTTGAAGGTGAATCTTGTTCACAAGGTGAGGCAAGGAACTCTAAAGAGAAATCTAAAGTGATCAACGAAGAAATGAAAGATCAATCTCATCATCAACCAAGAAAAGAGATTCCTCAAATAAAATCCTTTACTCCTCCTATGAATAATGTTGAATGTTATGTATGTCATAATCTTGGACATGTTGCAGCTAGATGTAGAAGAAGAAGGTTCAAGACCATTATGCAGAAAGATCATCACATTCAAGGTACTTTTATGGATATTGCTTTGCTTGCAATATGTTTGGTCACAAAGCTGCTGATTGTTACAGGAGGAATATGAAACATGTAAGATGTTATGCATGTAACAAGCTTGGACATATAGCTAAGGAATGCAGGAACAAAGTGTGGGTACCATATCAAAAGGAGAAAATGTCATCATCACGCTTGAAGATATGGAGGAAAAAGGAAGTACAGTCAGAAAAAGGTGGCACTGCACAACGTACAGACATACCAGAATCAGAGGGAGCTAAAAGTACAAAACTTCAGTGTCCTGAATCTCATATGCAAACTCCATAAAGGAAATTTGCATATATACGCGAGTTAGTTACTGCACAGTCGCGTATATGATTGTTTGAAGAAAGGCAGTAGGGACAAATTCAAGAGAAGGATCAATTTTGCTCTAGTTAATAATAATGATGTGTGGATATGATGGTTAGAAGTGTTTTCGTTCTAACTTGATATTGATGATGTCTTGATACTTCTTATTGATATGCATGATCAGACAGATGGAACAGGTTTAGAGGGAGCATATGGACTTAATGAATTATTGGCATTATGGTTAATAGTCCTTGGTGATGATACTTATATGGATAAATGATTCATCTTGCTATGGTTATGAGTTGTTCACATGGTTCTTGGATCAGATTTATGGTTGATTCTCTAATGATGCTTGCATGGGAAGCACTAAGCTTGAATTCACATCTTCTTGATGTTGAGTCACTCATATGCTGTTATCGTCATATGCATAAAGATCATATATTACAGTTATGATTCCTTTCATTCTTGGCACAAATGGATGAGGATTGTTGGCTCGATACAGGGATGATTATTCAAAGTTGCATTGTTGGAGACATGATGATAATAAGCTCTTATCTATATGACGATAGGATTGTTTTATACATATGTTGATTAATGCAGATATTCCCAATTGATGATACTTGATTCATGTAGATCTGGATGGCTATGATGTTTCTCACATAGAATGTGAAATTTTGTTGATGCGGACATACCTTGATGATTCATGCACTAATACAAGTTGCTGGTCTAGTTGCTGTTGACAGATACTATGGAGCAGATCATAAAGTGTTGTTGCTAATGTTCATCTTATTTAGGTGATGTCATATCAAGATTCATGATGTAATAGGTCATCTCTTCAGGTCATGTAACGACCTATGTTGGTTTCCCCACTATGCCTGGGATGAAGATGTAATGTATTTCGTTTTCATTTTTCTGATATATCCCCACTTGGTTGGGTGATGGATGTATGTATTGAATCTTTTAGGAAGGTCATTTGTGATGTAGAACATCCTTTTGCAGACCTTGCTTACAGTCAGGAGGAGCCTGAGCATGAACATCACTATATAGTGGAGCAGACATTTCAGCTTGTTCTCAGAAAGAGCATGATCAGATTGGTGCACCATGACATATACAAAGGGGGAGGTCATTCAGAGATTTCAACAGGTACTCAGGGGGAGCTTATAATGCATTGTTGGCATTATGGAGGACGTACAGAAGGAGATCTTGGATGCTGGTCTGATTATTGCTGCAATCTATCTCTTTCATGGTCATGGATTATGGTTCTTCTTTGCAGATCTAGTTTATAGTCAGGGGGAGCATGTTCTTAGGGGGAGCATAACCCTTTGCCCTTGATGTCAAAGGGGGAGAGTGATTGGTTGTTGTTGCCATCAAGTCCAAAGGGGGAGATTGTTGGCATTATGATACATATGTTGTACTTGATGACAACCCACTCATCTCAGATAATAAATTATAATGTAGAGAAAAGTTCACGCACTTTTATGCAGAGAAAAGTTTATTTCATGTAGAGAAAAAGTTCACGCACTTTCATGCAAGGAAAAACACGTATATGTTGGAGAACTTACCTTTGGTCCATGGTAGTTAGTCCTTGGTATTTGAACCTATGAGGAAAAGCGCGTATATGTTGAAGAACTTACCTTTGGTCCATGGTAGTTAGTCCTTGGTATTTGAACCTATGAGGAAAAGCGCGTATATGTTGGAGAACTTAGCTTTGGTCCATGGTAGTTAGTCCTTGGTATTTGAGCCTATGAGGAAAAGCGCGTATATGTTGGAGAACTTACCTTTGGTCCATGGTAGTTAGTCCTTGGTATTTGAACCTATGGTTTTGGACCATGGTACTTCGTCAAAAGTGTTGATCTCATGTACTTTCATGGTTGGTTCATGGTATTAGTCCAACAGTTTTTTGATCCTATGTTTTTGGCCCGTGGTATTGTGAAAGGCCTAAACCTATATAAAGCAAAGGAGATCACTTGGCTAATTCATCCTCACAATTGAATATCTTAAGATCTGAAATATTGGGTTATTGTTTTGAAAGTTTGATCTATGAAAGTGAAGTTGAAAGCGAATCTATGAAGGGTGATCTCTCGAGCGCTGCAGTTGCGAAAGTGCGGAGGTGCCACAGAAGGCGCAGTGCGGAGGTGCCACAGAAGGCGCAGTGCGGAGACGCCAAGGAGGCGCCACAGAAGGCGCAGTGCGGAGGCGCCACAGAAGGCGCAGTGCGGGGGCGCCACAGAAGGCGCAGTGTAGAGGCGCCACAGAAGGCGCAGTGCGGAGATGCCATAGAGGTGCCACAGAAGGCGCAGTGTGGAGGCGCCACCGAAGGCACAGTACGAAGACGCCACAGAAGGCGCAGTGCGGAGGCGCCACAGAAGGCGCAATGTGGAGACGCCACAGAGGCGCCACAGAAGGCGCAGTGCGGAGGCGCCACAGAAGGCGTAGGTGCGGTGGTCGTGGCGCCACAGAAGGTGCAGGTGCGGAGGTAGTACAGATATCCGCAGATCTATACCAGTGAAGTTGCGATCCCTGCTTAAAATTTGTTTTAACTTCCTTTGACTATTCTGCAGGGTTTTGGGTGCATAACTGATGTTTGGTTACTGGTATTGAGTTCAGATAATAGCATGATTAATGACTTATCTTTATGTACTAGATCTGGTTGATAACTCTCATAATATCATTGTATATGTATGGATCTGGTGATTGGGTGATTCATAAGGTTGTTTGATTATGAGCTTCAATGTTGTTGTTGGGTCCAGTATGAAAATTGGATGAAAGGTGGCCTTTCAGATTATGTGTTGTGCTTCATTGTATCCAGTCTGAAAATTGATGAAACGTGGTACTTGGAGGAGAGAAGATTGTAGGCCAGCGCCTATGTACTAGTATCTAAGCTAGTACAAAAGCTAAGGGAGATCTTTGGAGCATTGTAGCAGGTAGCAGCCTGCGTACTAGTAAATGGATCGGCTAGTACAAGAGCAAATGGGGTTGTAGCTCCCATACTGGTATAAGACTGCACCAGTACAAATATTGTAAAAGGATTTTCTTATTAAGAAGAAGATTGAGATGACTTGCAGCAGGTGGTTTTTCTCCCGCATTGGGTTTCCACCTTATATCATGGTGTTCATGTGTGTGCCTTATGTGTGATGATCTATTCTCTATTACTGCATCTGTTATCTGATAATATGGTTGATAATGTTCTAATGCACTCATTGAAGATCAATTAACTTAATCATAAGAAGTTGTGGAAGTAGCATATATGAATCTGATTATGGAAATGAAAGAGTTTTATTAATTTGATAATACTGATTCACCCCCCCCTCTCAGTATTATTTCCAACAAATATAACCTTAAGAAAGACGACGTTGAATTTATTGTTAGGGCACATCAAATTAAAATCACTTGAATTCAGTTAATGTTACTCAGATGAAGTGATTAATAAGTTCAAACAAGCAGTTTGTAATCATGTGTGTAAAGGATCAACATAATAATCAACATGATTCTTGTTTAAGTTATGCAACTCAACTTAAATATGGTTTCTTTAAAGAGATATAAACAAGTCTAGTTCTATATAAAACCAAACATGTTATTCATGAGCAGGGAATACAACATGAGTTATAGTTTGTGCCTAAATCTCCTTTTCCTAATGTCAGAAAGAGTCAGTTTACGTTTGGAACTTAACAGTTGCAGTGATATAGGTCAGTGTTAGGGAAAGTCAGTGTTCTATTTCTCTTATATTGTGTTTCCATGTCATGTCTCGAACAATTTGGAAACCTCTTTTCAAGTGGAGAGGAAACCTATTTGCTTTCATATCAAAGCCTTTTCTAAAGCAGTGTCAAAGTGTTTAATGGGAAATTATGCATCATAGGAAAGTGCTAATCAATGGAAAAATCATGTAATAAATGAAGGAAAAGTGATTCAAACAAATCAACAACTAACTCAATACTTCCAAAATCAAACTAAGTTATAGAAAATTTCACCTTACAGTTAGATAGGTTTAGTACAACAAGTTCACTTAATAAACAGGAATCAGGGAAGTATGTTAAATCAAGTAGCTGGTTTGATGTCGAAAGTATCTTTGATTGTCTATGTTATTCCGCAGAATAGATTGTTTATACAGGTTGATGGTCTTAAAAAACCTCCGGTAGAGACTGATTTCAAAGATTGTGAATCACTAACTCATGATTATTTGTGGAAAGAATTCAATTTCCATGTTGATAATAGGTTGTTTGCCCACCGTCGCAAGTTGTTCATACTGCAGATGGAAGAAACAGGTCACCGATTCAGAATGTTCCATGGTGAACATCATCAAGGTCATCACTTGCAGGTGATTAATTGAATGTATTGGTACATCGTTAGGTCAAGGTGGAAAGAGAGGGATTTCTACCCTGATCAACTATTTGTTTAGTCAAAACTTTTGTGGTCCAAAAGCTTTCAAGTGGAGAGGAATGATCCAGGAGGATTCTTTGGTTCAATTATACAGGTGTTCAAGTGTCGTCATCAGTGTTTAGTGTTTTCGTCGCTTCAGTTCAGCTTCGACAGATTGACATTTTTGGTTGTGGATCAGGTTCTTTAGGTAATGTTCATAGTGTTCATGGCGTTCAGTTAATGTGGGTTGTACCTAGCTATCAACTTGATTTCATCGATAGTTCTGCCAAGAATGGTCGATGGCATGTGTTTTGTTGTTCGCCTTTGCAGGATTAGTGTCGACATGGGTGTCATCGTGGCAAAGGATCGATATCGTCATTTGTTGATGATAGGCATGTGGTTTATTGTCGTCATGTGACCTTGTGACAATTGTTGTAAAAGGGTTTTTATGACAAAATGTTGTTAAAAGCCTAGAACTAAAACCCTAATCAAATTCAGGTATTGCACATATCCTAACCATAACCTAAAGCATTAATGCACATTCAAAAACCTAAGAAACATGTATTAATCCAATGTTCCAAACCTATTGCAATGATCCTAAGTCCTAACCAAAGCCATGTGTTAAAACATGCAATAATCCTAAGTCTAAAACCCTCAACCCTATGTATAAACCCTCTCGCGCTATTCATTATAATGCAAAAAGATACACTACCCTAACCTTGAAGGCAAACCACATCGGAGAAGGCTAGCATGTGAAGGCATATTGTAAAGACCGTTAGAGTTAACCATCATAACCGTAGCTCTGCCAGAGGTCCTAACCGCAACAGTCACATGTGACAAGTTTGGAGCTCACCATAGAGCTTAGAGTTACTGCCACCTCTGACCACGCAAGGTTCTAACCATTGCAGGGACACGTGATCTGGTGTTAAAACCATGGAGTTAACATTACCGCAGGGTTAGCACTGACTGTTAGGTCTTTGGGAAACGCAGAGCAGCTGTAACATGCGGCAGTTAGCGCAACAATCGCCAGAACCACCGAGGAAAAATGTTACCATGGTAGTCCATGGTTTGACCACACGCCAGTTGACATGACAACAGGCTGTCCAGCATGCTGTTAAATAATTGTTTGCAGTTTTATGGTTAATCTAATGTATTTTTGGCTTTTTATTAAGTTTTTTGTTACAAAAACTAATTCGACCACAATGGTGCTAGCCTAGGTGTCTCATGTCAATAGGACCGAGCTCAAACACTAACCAAACTCACCATGTATTTAGTTAAAGTGTTTTTGATGAACCTGGAGGCCTATAAGAGGCAATTCTTCCCATGGAGGAAGAGAGAGTGGTTTCTTTTACTTTTGTATGTATATTCTTGAGGACATAGGCGATTTGTTTTCAATGTTTTGAGAGCATCTGGGGTTGGTTTTAGAAACCGTGAGAAGCATTGGAAAGCTGGTTCAGAGGTTATCTGATAATAGTGATCAAACGTGCCTACATGCACATTCAGTTCAGTATTTTCTCTATGTAATCAACTTCTTCTTCTCATTCCTAATATAAACGGTCACCCATCTTGAAAGCGGACCCGAAGATGTATTCGATCATGGACAAACTCTGTCATCAATTTTTTGTCTGCTATCGCTGTCTTTTTACTATTTTCACTTCTGTTATGCATCAATTTTATGTTTAATCAATTGTTGTAAAGTGTTCTTTTGAAGCGGTTTTTCTCTAGTTTGTGTTCTTCAGCTAACATTCAAATCAGTAATGGTTAATCAATTATACATCAATTTTTAGTAAATGATCATTTAATATCACTACCATCTGGTTAGTCGTAGTGTGATTGAAAACAGTGAAATCAACTATCCTCGTACCATGTGATCTGATTCAATCTTCAAAGTGTTATTTTATAATCCTTAAAAGTTCCGGGACTTATTAGGAAGTCGAGGCACCAGAACTTCCATTCATAATTATATAAGGATCTCGTGACTTTGGTAAAATCCATGAATTGAGTGAGGTCTGGTTTTCCTCACAAAACTCTTCTTTCTTAATCATTTCACTCAATGTAAATATCTTTGGCATATGTTTGGCATTGTGGATAATATTTCAAGATTTCAAGATTTTTTGTATGATAGGATTCAAGATTCTATTTCAATTGATTCATCTCCATGTAAATCTCTTACTTATTAAATCAATTTTGGAGTACGTATCTCTCACAGAAGCATGGAACTGCGAGGTTGATTATTTCAAAGACTATATTTCGATGAAGGAATCATGTCTATCAAATGCATTTCATAATAGATAGCTCCTTATTTTTCTTGGGAATTTTATATTGCTAATGTTTTTCTTCGTGACACCTAAATCCTTTTGAGCACTAGTGAATGCATGGGTTATTTGACAAACCAAATTCTTCTTCACTCATTTTACCTTAACTCATTTCATGTGTTTTCTATAGTATCATTCATTTTCACTTATTTCAATAATTATGATGCTAGTGTAGTGTGTAATGAGTTCCAAGAAAGCAATTTGTGACACTCATAATGCGAGGAATATGTTTCTATTATGTACAATATTCATGAAACTATACAAATTGATTTATCCTTGTTAATTACAAACTGGGACTTTGATGCTTTAATCATCATATCTGATCATGATTCTCTCTCTGACGACTGTCATTTAGCTTACCATTTTCCCATCAACACATCCAATGATAGTTTTTTTACATCCTTCAATTTGTATGGTTTAACATATGACCATCTGGATACTTGTCAAGTAGATAAGGTACTTTCACAATAGTTGATGGTTATGTCAGTCCCTCACTGTCTTGACATACCAGTTGAATATGATCAGATCCATTTTTCATGACAATATTCTCATCCTGATCCTATGATCCTAATTAAAAATTCATCTTTTCAAGGATTTTAGGGTTTTCAAAAGAATTTTTTTGAATTCCACAATCCAATCTATGATTTCGTAGAAGTATATTACATAGCAAATCTATTTCCTAATAACACATTTTCATCTTTTCTCATGCTTGCTAAGAAGGATGGTAGAGATGAAGGTGCATTCATAAGAAGCTTTCAAGGTTTTTCTGTTTTTGATCTTCATTGAAAAGGTCAGGAGCAATTATGGTGGCTACATTGGAAATTTCATTATACGTGACTCTGGCCTTCTAGCTAGTTATATTAGGAGTAGGTCTAGTTGCATATTAGCTTCCCTTGCACATGAATCTTTTACTTTATTTCATAGTCTTTTGTGTGTTCTCTAGTTTTTGTCTCACATTTTATTGATTGTTTTAGCCTTCATTAGTTTTTTTCTTTTCATCTTCTTGTTGTGTCTTATTTATTTTTCATATTTTTTTCAATAAGACTTTGGATGAAGGAAGTTCCCTTTGAATGAAAAACAATGTGGCCAAATAGATAAGGGCTTTGTGACATTGCAACATTTGGCTAACCATCAATCCTTCTTCTTCATCTTGATTATCCTTTGGTAGATGATGTTCTGACAAAAATGGGATCCTTGCATAATGAAAGCTCTGTGTCGAACCATGATATTCATGTATATTCTAGAAACCTAATCCATATAATCAATTATTTATGTTTGAATGTTTTCCATGCTGATTTGATTGAGTAGAGAAGGACAAGGGAAAATATAAATGACAAAATAAATATCAAAGATTCTATATATGTTTCTCTGAAAGAACAAACTCTTCTACTCTCAATGAGTCAGGATCCATGTTCTACCAATAAAAGGAATAAGTGACTATGCACAGTCCTATATATAAAATACATAAATAAAAGGAAAATGAAGAGAAAGGATTCCTGCATAGGCATGTGAAGAAAGCAACTCCGTCGGGGTACTGTCCATCCTCATTAGAAGTGAAGCACTCTTTGCGTTCTTGCAGTGACCTCACTAGGGTATTGTCTAGGCTTGCTCATAGTGGAGGAACACCAAAGATTCTGAAAATATAAAGCTTTCGAACCATACTACCCTTTCCTAATTTGAAACATTACGATATTTTTGTTTTTATGTTTTTGTTCAACTAAGAGACAAAAAGAGGACGATATTTATTCATAGGGTAAGTGGGGAAGCCAGGGTAATCAAAATGATGAATCAATACTTCTTAGAGAACTATACCATGCACAAATAGTTTACCTAGGTAGAGAAATTGGAGTTCTACTAGTGTGTCGCCAAGTGTTGTCGCCATGACAAGCACACTACAAAAATTTTCCTACACTTAAATTGTGGAGCCTACTAAGGATCTTATGATTGGTCATTCGATAGTCACTTCTTGGTTGGTTGATTCCTTGTTAAGTCTTTGAGCTTCCTCTTGGGTTATAAGAGTTGAGGTCACCTTCTCGCACATGCTTAGTTTGCAACAAGTTCATGAGCGAATTCATTTTGACAAAATCTTGTACAGCCATAACACAGTCCATCAAGATTGTGCATGTGCAAGGATCAACCGATTCCAA
This sequence comes from Pinus tabuliformis, assembly GCA_031772625.1. NCBI lineage: Eukaryota > Viridiplantae > Streptophyta > Pinopsida > Pinales > Pinaceae > Pinus > Pinus tabuliformis. Next base: position 663,361,483 of record CM062808.1, read on the forward strand.
CAGTTAGTGCACACTTTCATTGACATTATCTCACTTTTGGTTGTGATTGTGATTTTGTTTCAGTGGTTTTTCTGAATTTTTTTATTTTGTGTGTCTTCACTTTCATGAGTGTCAATTTTATTTTTTCAACTCTCACCTTCACTTGGTTTCATCCTAATTAGTGTCATTTTTATGTTATGTTAGCTTTGGCATGTGTTATTTTCACAGGAGTTTGCATATCATGAGTGTCATTCACACTTTTCTCTTTATATAACAAATGTCATCTTTTGGCATGGGAAGTGTTGCATATCATGTAAAGTGGAGTTTTGGCTTATTTCAAAGGGTAAATTTGGTGTTGGTGAGTCCCTATAGTCATGTATATATATTTTACACTCATTCCCAAAGTTTTATGCATTGTCGCACAAGTGTCATCACTATCGTCGCAAAGTGTATCTTTAGTGTTGCACTTGGGAGAAGTCATTGTAATGTCGTCACATTTAGGGAAGTATGTTGTTCATGTATTCTGAATGATCAATGTTATGTCTTCAACTATTATAAGTGTGTGATCAAACTCAATTTTTGTTGTTGTTTACTTTGATCTCACTGATTCAACACTTAGCCTCATCCAGAAAATCCACTCCCAAGCAACTTGACCTCACTCAGCCTTCCTAAACTATTCATTACATAGTCTAAGGCCTCAAGCCCTAACCTTATCGTCTTGCAATTACACATTTCACAGTCACAGTGCTCAGACTTGACCCTTGAGCTCCATAACTACAAAATTTTGTCCTCCGAGTCATCTTTAATTATGCACTTCGCAGTGTCAAGCCTCAAGCTCTAGGCCTGACATCTTCAGTAGTGAAACCTCACAATCCTTGAGACTGTTCTCCCTCTAGAACTACACATTAGGAAACTTCAAGCCTCAAGCCTCAACTTTGAACCCTTGAACCCTTCATCTGTGCAATCTCCTAGCTTGTTTTCCTAACTGAACTGCGCATTGGGAAACTTCAAGCCTCAAACTTGACCTCTTTAGTCCCCCAACTATGCACTTACTTAGCCTAGGCCCTCAAAACTATGCACTACATAGTTTCAAGCCTCAAGCCTCGAGCTTGAGTCATTCATTCTCTAAAATACGCAGTACTCTACCCATGCCTCCATAATTATTCTTTGTACAGTCTCAAGGCTCAGTCCCAGACCTTGGCCTCAGAACTATGCATTCCTTGAGTCAATCACTCAATCAATTACCCATTCCAGCCCTAAAAATTCATTTCATGAAGCATCTTAGGCTAGGGTTTTATGAGATTGATGTCTTCTTGTCCTGAGTTGATTGAAGTCATAGGTCTTCTATTATGTCATGAAAGGATGACGATGAAGGAGATGGATAAGGAGACCATGCTAGAAGACACCTAGAGAGTTGAGGAAATAAGATGATCATTAGGAAAGAAGATGAAGGAACACTAGATTACAAAAAAATACCAAATATCAAGACCGCATGAAGACTCCATCTATTGTACAAACCTTTGGAGGGTGGATATAAAGAATAAAGGATATATCTCATGAAGATGAAGTATTGGATACATCTCTTACTCAAGACAAAAAGAAAGAAGCAACAAGAAGTAAAAATTGGCAACGCGACATCATCATGCAGTCCATGTCATCAATGTATTGTTGTGTCCTGTCAGGAGTCATTATTTTCCACATCATTTTTGGATTATGTAAATCCAATATCAGAGAAATGTAATGTAAAGTCGAAGTCCAAGAGTCATCCATGTAATATGACAAGTCATGTAGGAATTTGAAAGGTAATTGAGAAGTCAAATAGTCATGAGCGTAGACCAAGAGTCATAAGGGATGCGAATGATCACCCTATTTGTTATATATACACCATCATTAATCATGTAAAGGACTTTCCTCCTTGGCTCCTCCTGCCAGGAATTAGAAAGGAAGATAGTTTTTTTGGAGGAGTGAGTGACTTCTATAATGCTCCACTATTAGGGCTAATGTGTTCATTGTCTTGATGTATGTTGGAACTTTTACTTAATTCAAAAGCTCATTGAACCAACACACTTTCATGCATATGTCGTGAATATTATAAGACAGTTCTTTGAATTATTGCGATATACGTCGTTTTCATCTATACTGAGGTTGAACTATTTACGTGGCTTTGGTTCTTATCTTATTAAAGATGTGTCATATTTTCTTTAACAATCCTTGATTCCTTATGAAATATTTCACTGGTTGATCAATGATTCATTCATATATATATGCTCATGTGCCTTTTCTAGATTAGCACTATTACTTGTCTTTAAAGGCCCATTGTTCTCTTCCCTTTCTATAGAAGGGCCTTGATACATTATACAACTGAAAATTTCACAAGGCATACTCACTTATTGATCCAAAAATACCTTTTTATTACTCTCTTGTGTTGAACTTTGTATCCAAGGAAAATATTCAAGGATACATGGTAGTCGGGTTGATACTACAGATGGGTCTCCTACTCCAAATGATGTGAATTCTAATTGGGACTTCACATCAGGGAGATCCACTTAGTTGATGGATTTCCATCACCGTAAAAAACTCCATGTTTTTGTAAGCTCAATGTACGTCTGTCGAAGTCCAGAGATTTTGTGAAATTGCATGGAGTATTAAATGTTGTGAGAAATAGGCAAATACCTACTTGAAGTAGCAATCACATAAAAAAATTGACAAAGTTTATGTCTCTGAATGTTGGGTAAGTTTAACTATTCATTAACTATTTTTGAATTAAAGTTTGGGAATTTATGGACAACCATGAGGAAGTTGGAATGGATTGGCAACTGCTGTTTGTTGTGTGAGTCCACCCTTCCAATCTTGAGGGGTTAGTCTAATGGATCTAGAAGAGATAAAAATAATTGTAGTTAAATGAGTGGATTGCATTTGACCGTTGATGGAACCTCTCTAAAAGAGTTCCTACACCTTTTTCCTTCAGTGTTGGAATATAGATGATCACAAAGAGAAAAAATACGAGTACAATTTTTTTGAATTAAGTATATCCAAATAAATTTGAAAAATTCGAAGAGTGGGAAAGCATAAGGGTTATTATATGTATAAATGGTCAATATTTTTTGTCAACCTGAGGTTAATTAACTGCTCAAAAGAAATAGATTGAGTGTTCATTGTTAGAGAATTAGAATATTTTGGATACATTTACATATAAGAAATTAAACTTGTAAAGAAGGCATTGTGTTTAATATAACTCATATTGTTACCTTGGTATATTAAAGGTTACAAGTTAAAATCCTTGTACTTGGCAATTTATTTCATTTACCAGAGGAAGATAATTTTGGGGGTTGTGATACTCACTGCATTTGTTGAGTTGCAAGAAGAAAATATCATATAGTTTTTTGGTTCAACATTAGACTAGATTTGTTCTTACATGATTTCCACCTTTCTAGTTTATTTGCATAGTTATTGATTGTTGACTGTAAAATGGGTGCATTTTTTGTTGAAGCCCACACCTTTTTCAAATTTGATTGTGATTTTTCTTTGATGGGAAGCTAGAAAAAATGGCTAAACCCTATGACTTTTTAGATTTATTAAAAACCTTAATGTTCTCCATTTTTCATAACACAACCCAAATTAGTAAAGAAACCTTGTCTATCATTATAAATTATTTGCAAGATGCAAAGAAGAAGATCGTTTTTCTCCAACTTGAATCCCAACTCCAGTGAGATGATCTTCAACTGAAGCATTGTGAGTATGAACTGGTTATTTTTTAGAACAACTCATTGTTTGGGTCTGACTCCCATCACAAGTGAGATATGGATCAGACCATTTCAGGAGAAAAGTTAGATGCAGCTGAAAGTCATGATATGGAACCTACAATTCCCAAAACATTCGTTAGAACTTGGGAATAAATTATCCATAACAAAACATAACTGGTGTCGGATGTAATAAAGATGTATTTTTTCATGTTTCCAATTTTTCAAAACCTATACAGTTTTATAGTGCTATATTTCTCGATGATGTTGTTATACAACCACAAAAAATAATAAGATGTCAACGCTGCGGTAAATTTAGATACGATAAAGATCATTTTTATGATCTTCACCCTTGTGAGCATTATGGAAAGAAGAATCATCATCCAATTAGATGTTTCAAGCATAAAAAAATTGCAAGAGAGAGAATTAATTTTGGATGGATTGCTTGGGATTGGCTTAAAACAACCAAGAAGATTTACATGCCATACCATAGGATATGTTCGAGAGTATTGACCAGCCTTACAGTGAAGAGTATTTCGTCTTCTCGCCCTGTACTTGACAAGGGGGAAATTGATGGAATTCATGGTTTTCTATAGGTTCAAAGACTTGTGAAGCGAGCTTGAGTAAGAGATAATCAAAGGTTTACTGCTAAAGCCTAGAGTCCGAGTTCAGAAATAAGATTCAGATTTATAGATAGAGCTATTTTAATCTATTCTCCATGAACATTATATTGTAGGAGCATAATTACATGTTTTTGGCATACTCAGATTTGTGATGGAGAACTTCCACTAGCAGAAGATGTCATATTACGAATTTTTCTAGAATTTCTATGATAGTTCCAGAGTTGATGGTCATCCTTAAACCATCATTGGTTGAGACCTTGAGTTCTCCCACGTTTTTATATCGTTTGTGGTCTTCTCTTAAAAACAACCATCCTTTCTTTGTGGTCATCCTTTGAAAAATATTTCTGAGAGACATTCGACTCTTGGATGAGATGCACTTTTTCATTTTAGCTCTCATTCTTGCAATTTGATACATCCTTTTGGATTAAGGGGGGAATGTTAGACATTTAATCCTTGAGATTAATTTTGGGTTATTGTGTGTTATGGTGAGTAGTTATTGGAGTCCAAGAAACTTAGGAAACTGAATCAAAGTTTTACCTATTGTATTAATACGTACACTATGTAAATCATTCTTAATATATAGTTGAATTAGTTTCCAATTTGTGTGTCTAACACAGTGGAGGTGGGAGGAAAGTTGTGGGAGAAACTTGAACAATGAAGTCCGTAATTCCAGTTTTTTCATCCTTTATGATGTTTGTACCAGAATTATCCTCATCCTCGAGGTTGAGTCATTCTTGAAAATTCAATTTGGCCCCTGCTCCTAGAAATGTCAAAATAGTGTCGTCGTATGCTCCTGTTGCCCCTTCCTCGGCATCAAAGGTGCCCATCCATACTCGAGCTACTTTCTTTGGATCTTGAATCTCCACAGCCTACTTGCCCTGCAGTCTTTGCCTCACCCCTCTAAAACATCTCTTCTTCGCTAAACTTTGTACTGGTTGGACATCATCCTTGAGCATCGACCTTAAGTCTTCCTCTAGAAGACGTTGTTGGTGTTGGAGATGCGAGACTGTATTTGATTCTTGTACATACATCGAACATTGCATGGGCTGGATGAATTTGGAATCCTTGATAGCTAATAATACGTTATTGGTTAAAAGAATCTAACCATACTTTTCATATATCTTTGACCATCATAAAGAGATATTGTCTATTTCGTGAGTTGGGTAACGAGAAATATAAGGATATGATATTGTTAATACATTGATTTTCCAGGGGTCGACTTCTGTAGAAATTTACAATATTGTTGATACTTTGATTTTGCACGGGACGACTTCTTTGGCAAGTTAGGGTTGACATAAGTACACATCCTTTTAGAAATGGTTAGCTGTGGAAAATAAATTTTTTTCTATTTCCTTTTAATCGCGGAAGTTGTCTTTATGGTTTCATTTTATCATAGAAGATTTAGAACGTTATAAATTAAAACAGAATATGTTTATATGTGATTCTGTCAGATTTTTAAATTCTTAAATTTAATTAATTACGTAATTTACCAAAAATTTTCATACTATGATCAAATGAGTTCCACAAGGTCCTGGAAGTAAAAAACAAAGTTAGTTTCCCCGTAAAAAAATCTCTGAAGAAAATGATTTATATGAATCCGTAGAAGGTCAAGATCATTGAAACTCGTAATCCAAAGCTAAATTGTTGTTGTGCTTCTATGAATCATATTGTTGTTCATGTTGTTTCAGACCATGCCTCATGTATTAGAATGAGAAATTCATAACTAATTTATTTATTACTGAATTAATCAGGCATCTCTTTGACTGAATGTTTCATTTGGACATACTCTTCATCAAATGCTATTTATTTAGCACGCATAAAGAAAAATATGTTTTAAAATTGAAATGTTTGTTACAAACCAGTTGACTCCATTGCCAGAAAACGAGGACTTGTCATTCTACCTTTCGTGTTTAAGGTATGAATAGATTCTTCAATCCATATTGGCGAGATTAGAATTTAATTTGGAATGGTGAAGCATTATCATATAAAATTACAATCAAATTCAATTTGATTGGTATATGTAGATAGCAATGGGACTATGTAGCTTCCCATTAAGATCCAGATTTAGTTGCACCGATAGAAGATATTTTGTAGATTTCATAGAATAACACAAACATTGGAGGAAAAGAAATCATATGTCACATTTGCAATTAATTTTTTTAATCAAATTGTTGAATCCAAAATGCAAATATTTACAATGAGATGTAGAAGAAGATTATTGAATTTGAGTTGCATTTAAAGCGACCATTAAAACATACAGTTTTGAAAATGGAATCACTTAGTTGATATAATTATGATTCCTTATTATCCCAAAAATCTATCATAGAAGAACATTGAATATATTTTCGCAAAATTTATTTAAGATAATTTTGATGAAACCAACTAAAAGGCCATTTATCCTGTTACTTTGGAGAAGAATTCTAATTAGCCTATCAATGCAATAGGCACTGAAGATTGCATCTCGCTATTTGTTTAATCAGTTGTGAAACTAACTAATACTCATTTCAATAGTATTAATAAAGCGTGTTACAAGAAAGCAAAAGTATGCATGTTTTCCTTTTCATTATATTTAGGCCCTTATGTGTATATAATTGTCTTTCTGCTGGAATTCCTTGTGCGTTAATAAACTTTAAAACATAATCCTTACAACAACAATTCTTGGTCCTACATTTATTTCTTGGAAGAGTCACGGAGGGAAGAGATTTTCCACCACTTCATCTGAATTTTTGAAGAAATATTTCGTTAATATAATAAAGTCCTAATGCTCTTAATCCACTAGTTGAATTTTCTGTTTTATTACTCCCTTCTTTTCTCTTTCTTTCTGTTTCCTTTTCATTTGTGAGCTCACCTTCTAACTTCATTCTCTCGAAATAATTTTAAGCACTGAATATGAATGAACTTCCCTCCTACATGATTTGTATTTATAGATTCAACAAGTTAAGAAGAAGTTTTCTCTTGCTTCATTTCTATTTGCAAAAGCAAAAGCGCTTAGTCATCCCAATTTCTTCATGCGACCAATCATTCGAAACCTATTGTAAAATTGTATCAATGACATATAGGACATACATTCACTAAATGGTAATAGCTATGATTCCATGGATATTGTGACGCATCTCGTTATTCAAATCGATATAACACAATTATCCATAGCTTCAATCAATAGTGAGAAGGCTATTACATGCATGTAATTTTGTAATCAATTTTAAAGGAAAATTTTAAAGAATGTGTTGAGCGTAAAGTTATCCCATGAAGGCCAACCATTGTGATTACACTGAGATGTAATGTGTTCCCTCACAACCAGAAATGTATTAGTGTATCATCTTCCTTCTACTGGAACCATTGGGGTAGATTCTATACACTACCGTCTTGGCCATTCATATTCCGGATGTCCCGTCTTTCCTCCATTTATGCCATAGAATTCCTATTAGCATACAACAACCATGTTATGTTAGTTGATTAGCAATTAAAAAAATACGCACAAATGGCCCAAGCTGTAGAGTAGATTTCTTTTTACTGTAATCAATACAAAGAAAGGAATGTATACAAACAGGTTTAAATTTTATCCTTATCTTTTGCATTACTAGAAATCAGTGAAGGGAAGATAGATCAGATTCCTTTCAATGATCAACTTTTGGTTTACTATACGCTTATTTTGTTTTGCTAATTTATTTCTTCCTTTAATTCAATATGAGATAACATGCATCATAAATATTAAGGGTTTTATATGTATTTTCAAGATTGGATTCCTTTCTATGGTCATTTTCTCTGCTATTACAAACCTAGTTAAAAACAATTTTTTTTTAAATGTGTTTTATAATCTTTTATTTCATCTTTTCATTCATTATAACATAGATCACACTAAACATAGTAGAATGATTTTGTACTTCCCTTCGAGATATGGTTCCTCTCAATTTTCATTTTTCCTTCTATTATAAACCATTTATTAACTATCCTTTCTTCCCTTCATTCCATGTAGCACATGACACACCATATATATTACAAAAAAAAATTGTTTTTTCTTTCCATTTGTCTCCTACATTTTACCAATGATGTTGCAAGATACAATTGTTTACAACCCCTGAGATATTCATTTCATCCACAATTCGTATTGAGGTCATGAAAGCTTAAAAGGAAAGCCAAAAAACTAGCAAATGAGTACACTATTTATTTACCTAGAGAGTGTTGGAGAAACTAATTCCAGCTACCTGCAAGGTGTCATAACAGATCGATGTGTCATATTCAGTTTGAGTTTAGTCCAGTTCATTTGAGTTATAGTTGAGTTCAAATTCAATCATTAATTATTGTTATCTCCTATCTGTCTTCTCTTTAATCTATATTTTGCTATTTATAATATTGAGAAGAACACTTCACTCCACATTTTTCATTCTTTGATATGGTATCAGAGCTTAGTCTACATAAGACTCCTTCATAGTAATAGAGAGAAGTGTGTGAGCCTTGCATAAGACTCCTTGAAAGAGGAGCAGAGAAAATGAGCAAAGGAGAGGAACATTTCAAATTTTTTGTGCTCGTAGAGAAATAAGTGTGTGTGAAGAGCTCAAGGACAAAAGGATCTTGAGGTTGAGAGGCGTCTGCAATAGAAGTTGAAATTTCACACTTTTGGAAAAGGGAAGGTGCGACAAATATAATAAAACTGAAAATTCCTGGAAATTAATGTAGTCCTTTAGTGAAGTGTGGGAGTTTGACAAGAAGAAGGTTGCATAGGAAACTATGTCAAGAGGTGTGACACCATGTCAACCTTGAATGTCATGGAAACTGTCAAACTTGAACTTTAAAAAGTTTGAAGACGACCATGACCACGAAGTTTGAAAGTATTTTTCAGGAAGCAACAAAGGTATTTACAAGTAAAAACTTGTTAGAGATAATGCAGAATGTCTTGGAATAGTGAGTTGGTTCGCGAGACCTCAATATATGAATTAGTTTCTACTTTTTAGGTTATGGTTTTAACTTCACTAAATCTGTGACTACTATATAATGTGTGATGTACATGAACAATGTAGAGCGTTCTGCAAATCCAGACTCTCCTGGTTTAGACTCTCTTTTGTAGAGCTGACCAGTGGGTTTCATTTTATTTAATACAGAACATTGCATTTTTAACATGGTATCAGAGCGTAAGGGCTGAGGAACTTGTACGCTGAGTAGACGGCATGACTGAGCTGAAATCATCACAAGTTATAGGTTCACAAACGCGATGATCCCTTTGTAAACCTTCTGCGTGTTTTTATTTTGTCGATCGTTGCAGATGTGAGGTGTATAGTCGCAAAGACCTTCGTGAGTCCGTGGTGCTAACTCACTCCGACTGTGCAAACAAGTGAAAGGATGCATGGAGGCCAAGAGAAGGCTATGTATTGGCAGAGGTTGACAACAGAAGGTTGCCTGGAGGCCGAGGTTTGCCGAGGAGGCCGTGTGCTGTGAGATCAAACAATATTGGAGATTAGCGATCTCTGTCTTTGACACAGATCTGGGGTAAATCTAACTTTTTTTTTACCTGTCAAATTTTTTAAATCACCAAGATGAATAATGAAATGTTTGAAGCATGCTTGAATGAGAATAACAAGCTCGATGGCTCCAATTATGCGACTTGGAAATTGAAGATGCAGACTCTGCTAGAAGTGCAGAGTGCTTGGACGATTGCAAATGGGAATGAGCATAAGCCAGCTGTTGGATCAGCATCAGTCCTAGATTGGGAGAAGTGAGAAGGTAAAGCAAGTACGTTTCTGAAAATGTCAGTGAAAGACTGCATCATACCACATAGCAAAGAATGTAAATTAGCAAAGCGAAATCTGCGGAATATTGAAGGATTTGTATGACATCAGGAATACAAATCGTCTTTTGCTTCCGAAGAGAAAGATCTTATCCTGGAAGATGGAGGAGAATGAAACAATTACTGCATTCATATCAAGGATCAAGGATCTAAAGAACAAATTGTCAGACATTTGCGATATGGTTGCCGATACAGATCTTGTAATAATTACCATGAATGGTGTGATTGATGACTACCAAATGTTCATCACTGGGATAAATGCAAGAGAGAAAATCCGGAAATTTGAAGAACTAACAGGAATACTGATGTAAGAAGAAGTAAGAAGATCGACTTTGAAGCCCCAGAGTGTCGATCTTGCATCGATGGTGAAAAATAATTTCTTCAAAGGAAAAGGAAATCCGCAACAACAAAATGGAGGAAGCTCACAGAAAAGACCAAATCCGACCCAAGGTATGAATCCAAATAGAAACAATTCTATAATTAAATGTTTTTATTGTCGAAAACTTGGTCATATATTTAGGGAGTGTAGGAAGAAGAAATATCATGAAGAAAAGCAGAGGTAGAAACAACATGTAGGTCATCTCGCGAATGATAATCATGAGCAGAATTTTAGATTGTTCATGGCAGACTTTGATGAGAATGTTGATGCAGGCATCTAGTATGTAGATTTGGGAGCATCAACGCATATGACAGGGAACAAGCAATGGTTTGAATATTTTAAAGAAATTAACGACAGAGCACAAATATACCTAGGTGATGATAGAAGTCATCAGATCAAAAGGTGTGGGAAAATTTCTATAATTTTACCTAATGGTAATGTAAGACAAATTCATAATGTCATGTACATTTCCAGTGTAACAAAGAACTTGACTTCTGTATCCATGATTACAGATCAAGATCTTAAAGTTGAATTTTTTAAATCTAACTGCTATATTAAAGATCTGCTAGATGGCATGAAGACTATTGCTACAGGAATTCGAACAGGAGGTCTGTACAAATTGGATGTAAGACTAGCACTAGTTTGAGCTTTAACAGTAGCGGGTTTGACTACAGAAGAACTATGGCATCAGAGATTTGGTCATATCAACTACAATGATTTGTTGTTACTTCAGAAAAAGGAAATGGTAAGAGATCTTCCTATGTTAAAACAAGTGCATAATGATTGTGATGTTTTTACATTACAAAAGATGCATAGAGAAGAATTCCCTATTTGAGTAGAGAAGAAACAAAGAGATATACATGAATTAGTGCACACAAATCTTTGTGGACCCATGCAAACAAAGTCATTAGGAGGTGAACTGTATTTTTTACTGTTTATTGATGACTACACAAAGTTTTCTTGGGTATATTTTTTAAGTAAGAAGAGTCACACATTTGAATAATTTAAGCAGTTTAGAAACATGATTGAAAAGAAAACAGGGAAGCAGGTAAAAATTCTCCGCTCCGATCAAGGGGGAGAATACAGGAAGGATGAGCTTATCAAGTATTGTAAAGACCATGGGATATTATATCAATTCATAGTACCCCATACTCCTCAGTAGAATGGAGTAACAGAAAGAAATAGCAGAACATTGGCGGAATGTGCTAGAAGCATATTGAAAGGTAAGAATATTTCAAATGGTTTTTGGGCTAAAGCATTGAATACTACAGTTTACTTAAAAAATATGGGTCCTACAAAGAGTCTTGATTTTAAAACTCCTTATGAAGCATTATATGGATTTAAGCCTACAGTAAAACATTTAAGAGTATTTGGGTCTAAAGCATTTGCCCATTTTCCAAAGGAAGACATAAGAAAACTAGATCCAAAAGCCATCAGATGTAACTTTATAGGGTATTGTTCACAATATAAAGCTTATAGATTATTTCATCCCTCTACTCACAAGATTTTTGTTAGTAGAGATGTCATATTCCATGAGCAGGATCATGAAGAATCTCATAAGCACAATGAGGAATGGGATATTTTGTTCTTGTTGGAAGAAGAAAGTGAAGAAATAGGAAACAATCATGATGAGCAACAGACAAAGGCAAAAGATGAATAGCAGTAGATACAACAGTGACAACAATAGATACAACATCAACAGCAAAAGATACAACAACAACAATGAGAAGAAAAATAAAATGATGATCATACAAGGTTTGAAGCTACCCCACCACTCAGGAGATCAGGTACGAAATCTCAATTGCCTACAAGATATAGAGAAAATGCTTTTATAACTAGTATGATGAATGTTATTGAACCTTCTAGTTATAAGGAAGCAAATGAATGTAGTGAATGGAAAATATCTATGGAACAAGAATATGAATCTATAATCAGGAACAACACTTGAGAATTGGTTGAACTTCCTAGAGGGAAACAAACCATAGGTTGTAAATGGTTGTATAAACCCAAGATTAATGTAGATGGAACCATAAATAAATTAAAAGCGAGATTGGTAGCAAAGGGGTATTCACAAAAAAAAGGCATTGACAATGAAGAAACCCTTGCCCCTGTAGCTAAACTAAATACCACCAGAATGTTGATTTCTTTAGCTACTAAGAAACATTGGATGATTCACCAACTAGATGTAAAGTCTGCATTTTTAAATGGAGAATTGAAAGAGGATGTTTATTTAGAGAAACCTGAAGGGCTTGTCCAAAAAGGGAAAGAACATTTAGTCTGTAGATTAAAGAAAGCTCTTTATGGACTACAGCAAGCACCCAAGTCTTGGTATGAAAAGATTGATTCATTTTTTTTGCAATTTGGCTACAACAAAAGTAAAAACGACACTAATCTATATACCATGCAAGATGAACAAGGGAGCATAGTGTTGATTTATTTGTATGTAGATGATCTGATTATTACAGGTGATGCTACATATCTAATCAAATAAATCAAGCAACAAATGTCACAGGTGTTCAAAATGAAACACCTTGGTGAATTAAGATAATGTTGTGGTCTTGAGATCTAGAGAGATTTAGGACAAACATTTCTATCGGAGGGAAAGTATGTAAAAGGTCTATTAGAAAGATTCACGATGGATTAGTGTAAGGTTGCATCAGTACCATTATAGCAGAACATCAAACTACAGAGTTAGGATGGCTCTAAAGAGGCATATGTGACACTTTACAAACAGCTGGTTGGGAGCCTAAACTACCTGACCACTACTAGACTAGATTTGGCTTATGCTGTCAGTGTGCTAAGTCAATACATGTCCAAGGCACTTCAGAGTCATTGGAATGTAGCGAAATGTGTTTTGAGGTATCTACAAGGTACTATAGATTATGGTATTATTTATACTAATTCCTCTGATGTTAGATTGATAGGAATTACAGATTCAGACTGGGCTGGAAATGTAGATGATCACAAATCCATAACAAGCTAGGCATTCAACATTGGATTCGGGGTGATTACATGGAGCAGTAAGAAACAGAACACAATTTACTTATCTTCAACGGAAGCAGAGTATCATGCTATGTGTGCAGCAACATGAGAGGCAGTTTGGTTGCAGAGACTTCTTCAGGATGTTGGGGATGAATAGAAAGATGCAGCAACAATTAGATGTGACAATCAGAGTTCAATCAAACTTGCTAATAATAGAGTGTTTCACAAAAACACTAAACACATTGAATAGAATTCCACTTTGTCAGGGAGAAAGTGCAATCAAAAGAAATCCATTTAGTATATTGTAATACATATGATATTGTTGTAGATATTTTCACTAAGGTTTTTGGAAAAATCAAGTTTGAAATGTTTAGGGAGATGTTATCCATATTTGTGAACCCCTTCTCCATTAAGTGGGAGTGTTAGAGATAATGGAGAATATCTTAGAATAGTGAGTTGGTTCACGAGACCTTAGGATAGGAATTAGTTTCTATTTTTTAGGTTATGGTTCTAGCTTCCCTGAATCTATGACTACTATATAATGTGTGATGTACATGAACAATGTAGAGCATTCCGCAAAGCCAAAATCTCCTGGTTCGTCTCTCTTTCGTAGAGTTGACCAGTGGGTTTCAGTTTATTTAATACATAACATTGCATTTTTAACAAAACTCACAACCACTCATTCATATCAAAAAGGTCAAAGGTGTAAGCAAGCACACTGATTGGAAGGATGCAGAAACATGAAATAGTCAAGGCTCTGAAGAGTGGGTCTTCATATAGAGGAGTGAACAAGATCAAAGTTTGAAAAACAAATTTGGGGAGCATGAAGCCAGTTGGGGGCATGACAGACCAAAAGATAAAATAATTAGTAAGTAACCAGTCATGAGATTTTTGAAAGCTTATTTTTCAAGACTCAAATTTGGGGAGCACGAAGCCAATTGGGAGCATGACAGACCAGAAGTTAAAATAATTACTAAGTAACTAGTCATGAGCTTTTTGAAAGCTATTGTTTTGAGACTCTTAAAAAAAGCTCATGAAGAATGGTTTTATTTTGAAAACCTTAATGAGAAAAGAGTACATTCAAAGTATTTTTATTTTTATTTTTTTATTTATTTTTTTTGGTGTATTTAAAAAGGGAATATGTGATTTCTAAAAATGCTTCAAGGTTACTATTTTAAGAATTCTCATGTATTGCTTTAAAAAGTCTTCGTTCATTTTTTTTTTAAATCAAATTTGTTTGCTTAAAGAGGGTCTATTGAAAAGAAAAACTAGCAATTGATTGTGGGCATGGTACCATTTAAAAGGAAAAAAAGATTTTTGAAAGTTTATGTGAAAGTGTTGTCCTCGTAGAAAATTTGTAAACTCGACTATTTTGTAGAAGTTGAGGAGAGAAGCCAACATAGGGGCGCAACTGCTATTTCTACAATTCGACTTTCTCTTTTATCCATAGACATCCAATGCTCAACAAATGGGAAAATCCAAGAGGCTAAGAAAGTTGAAGAAACAACAAGAGATGTATGAGACTTATTTGAAAGGGTTGGAAGCCAAAAAGAAAAAGAATGCATTCACATTGAAATTCATAAAGTAGTGTGTAGATGACAACATTATTCCCCTTATAGGATATGCAAAGACAATAAAAGAATCATAGGGTATCCTTGAGAGGAGTTTTGGTGTGGGGGGAGTATTCAAGTAGATGATGAAGGTGGATCTACAGTAGCATATATATAGTGAGATGAATATTTTGGTGAATCCTACTTCAAAGTGGATGACGATGATGATTTTGAAGAATATGTAGAAACCACATAAAGGGAGTACATAGATTCTCATGGTTCCCACTATGCAAAGTCACATGTGGATGATGACTTAGTAAATCCAACAATAGAGCTTGTTGATGACATTGAAAATTCCATTGAAGCAGTGAGTGGTATGGTGAATCCAACAATTAAAATTGTTGATGTTGTCTTTAATGAAGAACAATTAGCCAAGCGTAAGTGATTGAACATGATGCTACATAAAAATATCATAGATGTGATATTATTTGGGGAGATAATGCTAATTTCATTTGAAAACCAAGTGGAAGAAAACCTATTTGCAGCAAAAAGAAGTGGAAGAGAAAAGGGAAAAGAAGGAGGCGCACGAGGAGAAAGATCTCATTACAAAGCAGAAACAACAAAATAAATATGGTTCTGCAAATGTTTTTCAACTTAACCTTAATTTTGAGCATGCACATGTTAGCAAAAATAGAAAAGAAGCAACAAAATTTGAAGAAGAATTAATGTTTCTTGAAGCATGGCTGCAACACCATGTCTTGATGAATTTTGTGTAAACGCTGCAACAATGATCATTGAAGACTTCATGGATGTAGTAGAAAATGAAAAATTTCATGAAATTTTCATGTATTGGAGTTATGAAGAGATAAATTTTATTCTCATGTTATGTTGCAAAAAATTGATGAGAAAAATATTGAATATGAAAAGCACACTATAGAATATGACATGTGGTAGTAGTCCACATACAAGCCAATATTTGAATAAGTCGAGGACATACATCGGCAACCTATAACAATGGAATATTTGCACCAAAAAACTGAAACTGAAGACAGAAAATAAAGAAAAAGTTGAAGCAATTTATAAGCTACAGGATTGAGAAAAAAGAAAAATAAAAGGAATACAACTAATGTCAAAATTTTTAAATTAGTTTAAACTTTTTT
Source organism: Pinus tabuliformis (assembly GCA_031772625.1). Taxonomy (NCBI): domain Eukaryota; kingdom Viridiplantae; phylum Streptophyta; class Pinopsida; order Pinales; family Pinaceae; genus Pinus; species Pinus tabuliformis. The sequence continues at coordinate 663,377,678 of CM062808.1, forward strand.
GGTTTTAATTAAGGGGGAGTGTTGGAGAAACTAATTCCAAGCACCTGTTAGGTGTAATCAAAGTCACTCTAGGTCTCATAGTCATTTTGAATTTCTTCTAGTTTCATTGGGCTATAGTTGAGTTCCATTTTAGTCATTAATTATTGTTGTCTCGTATATGTCTCCCATGCAATCTATATTTTCGTTGTTGATAATATTTAGAAGAACACTTTGCTCTACATTTTTCATTCTTTGAGAGAGAGAATGTAAGTTTTTGACTAGAAATATCATCCAACTTGATGCAATTCACGATAGATGAGCTCATCTTTTGGTCATCTCTACATCCCTTTCTCCCTGTTTGAGAATCTAATTCCGACCACCTGCTAGTGTTATAGACATTTTTCTGCCTTACAGCTCCAAGCATGAAATTTCCATAAACCAAGGGCTCCTAAGTCCCTAAAAGTGTTGTTCTAAGCCCTAAAGGAACAAGGTCAACAAATTACAGCTTCTCCCAGAAGTTCTCCACCAAAAACTGCTCAGAATAAGTCAAAACAGGATCATTTCAGCTGCTCCACTGGCTAGGTGCGTTGCATAGCACCTAAACACACTAGCTAGGTGCGTTGCAGCGCACCTAAATGCACTATGAGGGTGCGTTGGGCGAGAAATGACAAATGGCAGTGTCATTCCGTGAGGTGGAGAGACAATGGAAGCTTCCAGAATCTTCTCCTATGACACTTGCCTCACTGAATTCGAACAAGGATGAGTAAGAGGCCTTCAGTCTCCAAGTGGAAGCAAGAACTGACAGAGAGAAGACACTAATCAAATCACAAGCTGACTCATCCTCCTTACACACATCTATATATGGATCCCTCATCCCAGAGATCCAGAGGCTGGAATTTTGCAGATTGTAAGGAATTGCTGTTGGTTTTGAGACAAACATCAGAGTATTGGGTGATCTATGCTTTGTTGGAGGTGAAGAGGGGCTTTTTTGCTGGGAGGTTGATGCTGGGTCAGGAATCATCGGTTGTAAATCCTCTTGGATCTTCTTGTTTATCAATAAAAACTATTTGAGTTTTTCCTCCATGCTTGTGTATCATTGATGCTTGTTACATTTGTATGGTTAACTTAAATCTGATCCTAAGTTGTTTATGAATATAGATCCATGTCTTTGTATAGTCTTCTTCTTTTGTGATCTTACAGGTACTTGGTGAAGCTGGGCAAGTAAGGGAGCAAGTAGCTGGAAGCTGTCAAAGAAGAGAGGGATTGGGTCAAAGGATTAGTGAAAGACACAGGTTGGTTCTTTCTATTCCTCTCTGTCTATAGTTCATAAAGGAAACACAAAAGTAGTTTTTCTCTATTTGTTTCTAAGGCAGCTGTCACACCTTAGTGGGATAGAGCAATTCTAAATAGACACTTTTCCCGGTAACAAAATGGCGACTCCGCTGGGGAAGAATGTCTAATTAGTTTGTTTGTGTATCATTTTTTTGTTGTTTGTTTCATAAACTTATAAGTGGCATTCAAACTGCATTTTCCATAACAAATGCAAAGTAGACATCTGCTGCTTCAATCCATTCACTGGATCTGTTTATGATTTGAACAGCTGATTCACAAACTATCTGATTGCCCTTGTGATAGTTCTTAGACCCTCCTTAGATCTACCCTTGATTGTGCATTACTGATTGCTTTTACTCGGCCAAAAACCAAAGACTAAACTGCAAACTGTGACCCAGAACTCGGACAGATTCTCGTTTCTGGCCCAACGCAGGTACTGTTAAGAGATCCTGCATTTCAACGCACTTCCCAAAAGGGCAACCTGCACTGCAATGCAGTTTCTTTGTGTTACAGGTGCACTGATCAGACTAGCCCTGTGCAGCTAAGGTTCTTGTGCTTCATTCTTTCTAGTTTTGTCTCTGAATTTTGCTGCCTGTGATCAGTGTATGTCTGTTTAAAACCCCTTTTCCTTACTGTTATTCCGCCTCCTTTGTACAAAAGAACTGTAGATGTTTTTGTGTGTTTGTTGAGTCGTTTACAGTTTTCCATTGCAAAAGTAGAATAATCGTACTATCGTCCTTTGATTTAGATCTGTCGCAAGTGTCAATTCAATCATAGGAGAAAGTTTGATTGCTGTTGATGGCCAATTATACTTTTACTATTGCCTTTGGTCTAAATTTGTGACTTTCTAGTGTCAAAAACGAGTATTCATTTCAAAATTGTAAAGTGTCGTAATCGTCTCTATCTTTTGATTTCGAAAAGAAGCTTGTTTGTGTTTGTCACTTGAAAGCAAATTCAGATTTGTACATCAACTTTCTTTTTAGCATCAATACTAAGAAAGTCGAAAACAAATACATGCATGTGCATTTGCATATTGACAGTCTGTTTGGCTTGATTTAGGAAAGTGCATTTACAGTGTGCTCTTTGCTCTTTGTGAAAAGATTGTGTCTTTCTTTTCCTCTAGTAGCTAGGATTTTCATTGCACAAAAGAGATAAAAGTTTGTTTATCATCTTTAGATTGCATTTTAGGAATTACATCTACATATCGTGGTGAACCCAAAAGGAAAACTTCATAAGCAAGATCAACTTAAAATAAATTCAATGAATCTAACAATGCTTTGGAACTTAACGCACAACATTTAGAGGTCTAGGCTAGAGACGTATTCGGGCATCAAGCCTGGTAACTGTTGTCCTCATTGATGGTTGGTTGATTCCTCCACTTTGAGACGATAAGTGCCAGTACGGACTTGTGCTCCCACGTACCGTCGAGTATATTTTGGGAGACTCCTATAGGCTTAAATCCTTTATCCATAGGAAGCCATGTCTGCCGCCCTATCGATCGCAATGCACTGAACACAACATTCGGGAAGATTGACTGCCGTACCGTAAAAAGTATTCTGCAGTTTTGTGATTGGTTTTGTACTCCCTCTACCTAGATCTCTAGAGCAGTCCCTTTCATTCCTTTTCAGACTCCTTAACGGAAAAGGTCCATCTGAGCACTTGTCACTTCAGGCTCATTAAAAATTGAAGGATACTAGAGTCATCTTTTTTTTTTTCTTGACTCTTAAAAATTGAAAAAACAAGTTGGGTCAAAGCGTCTAAAATTCATTTAATTCAGAAACATACTTCCCCTTCATTTTTAGTTGATCGAGTAATCCGCGATCGTGGAAGAAAGTCAATCAAAATCGCTAGAAAATCTTTTGAATAGACTATATATGTCTGAACAACCGTCGACATCCAGGAATGTGTCATCCGACACAGCAATGGCGGAGCCTCCTACTGCTACTCCAACGATGTTCGCCCGTATACAATCTGTCCCGGCAAGTTGTCAACAACAAGCTAGAGTCCAATCAGGGACTGTTTCGACGACATGGTTAGTTCCTATTTCTTCATCCGGATTATCATCTGGTATTTCTTATGTTGAAACTCAACAAATTCATCCAATGCGTCTTCAAAGGCCAATCTACCCTTTAAGTACTGGATTTCCACCATATGGAGGGCAGTATGCCTTTTCATTGTTCCCTCCCGGAGAACAACCATATGGGAGTTTACAACAAAGTTCAGGTCAAACTAGAATTACATCCAGCGGTTGGGTACCAATACTGCCTCAACAACCAAGGGTTGTATATTCAATGCAACCAGTCCACCCTGTGTCGAATACTCCCACTATACCTGCTATGGTGACTGCATCGCAAGTACAAGTGTTACCTATTGTATGTCAACCCCAAGTTTCTCAGGTTGCAATACAACAGCCTCTTGTCTCAACGACTCAATCACAACCTCAGGTTAGTGCCTCCTTATCTGGAGCGACTCAGGCTCAAACAAATACTATGACTCCTCATCTTGGTCAATCATCCAGTATTGGACAACAGCAAATGGTCCAACAACCAGGGCTGGTTCAATCTCAACAATCGCCATTCCAGCAATCATATCAAGGACCTGAGCAACAATTCTTTGTATGTAATGGGCCACCGCATTTCCAAAGCGGTTATCAACAACCATATTATAATGGTTATGCCCATCAACCTTGTCAAAGTTGCCAGCATCAAATACATTATGCTGGTATGCAAAGACCCATTGCTCAGGTGATTCCATCTTATCCTGGGTATGCTTCGCCTAACCTGAATCAACAGTTGCCCTTTGTAGCAACTCTAGAATTGCCAGATCTAAACCGGCTAACGAATGATCCAATTGCTTATGCCCCTTGGTGGCCAGTGATTCCGCATAAACTTCCGTCAGATATTCCTAAATTTAATGGAAATCCCGGTGAAGATCCGTCGAATCATGTGATGACATTTCATTTGTGGTGTTCATCAAACACCCCAAACGATGATTCGATTAGGCTTCGCCTTTTTCAGAGGAAGTTAACTGGTCCGGCAGCAAAATGGTATATCGAATTGCCTAGAGCTTCATTCGACAACTTTAGTGCCTTAGCCACAACCTTTTTAACCCATTTTCAATTACCAATAAGGTACGAAACGAAAACAGAACTCCTTACCAACTTCAAACAGACGACAGCCACTCAGATATCTGATCATATACATGAGTGGCGACGTCGTCGTAGAATGGTAAAAACGTATGTTCCCGATCAGCTCTTAGCTGAATAGTTTATCAAGTCATTACTACCTTCCATCACGGAAGATGTGGCGAAGGGGGGATTCGTAACAGAAGAGAAAGTTATCGCTCGTGTGCAATATTTGGACTTGATTTACACTCAGTCTGACATGCTCTACGATAAAATCCCTGACGCTCCCAGACCAGAATTTTCTGTTTCACCTCCTCCTAAATCAAACAATGACTCTCATGCCGGTGATGGCGTGATTGGAGCAACAGACGCGAAATCGACAAAGGCTACATCTAAAAAGGCCCATAAGATTTCTAGTCAAAATGCAAATAAGGAACTTCTTGCCTCGGAAGTAAATGTCATGTCGACCGACAAGGGCAAACAACTGAAGCAACCAGGGGGCAAGAAGAAAAAGAAAGGGAGAAAAAAGAAGCAGGATGAGTCATCTCCTGAAAAACCTTCTACAAACCCTTATGGACAAAGGAAACCCCCTGCGGGGTGTCATATATGTGATGAGGATCATTGGATGAGAGATTGTCAACATAAAGCTGAAGTTAAGAAACTCTTTAAGAGTTCAAAAACCTCAGCAGTATTGACTGACCCGTTTCCAAACCCGGGAACCAAACTGGTTGCTAATCAAAATGCTTCCCGATCCCAAGTGCTTATGTTTTCTATCTCAAAGCAGCAAAATGATTCTTTGACAAGGAACAAAGATTACGGGAATCCGCAGTTGTCGAATAACAAGGCTAATGAACAACCTAGTAGTTTGACAACAACTTTGACCGAAGTTGTGCCACCCATCATTCCTGAACAGATGATAAAGTCGCCAAAGGGAGTAGTACACAAATCGACATTTAATCCTCGTGCAAAAGTAGCACAAAATTATAATATAATAGAGGACCTGGCCTAATCATCGTCTGCTATGTCGACACTTGAGGTACCACAAAATTTCCCCTCCCAAAAGCAAGATTTATTATCAACAATAGGTGGGATTGGCCCAATGAATTTCAATATTATGGCCTTTGATCATAAAGGATATGACCCTCAGTTTCCAGCTCAACTAGCTTTCCTTATTCAAGTGAAAGCCCTCAACAAAACTGTTCATCGAACAATTATTGATGAAGGGGCATCTACATGTATTATGTCGATGAGTTGCTGGAAAAATTTAGGCTCACCACCCTTGTCGAGATCGTCGACGACGTTAAAAGCATTTGATGGACGATCATACACTCCATACGGGATTTTAAGTAACTTGCAAGTTGAACTGGGGGGCAAGACAGTAGAAATTGATGTTGAAGTAATCGACAGAAACCTTGATTACAACATCCTACTAGGAAGGCCCTGGATATATGCCATGGCCACAGTTGTGTCGACCTACTTCAGGAAGATTGCATTTCCCTTTCAAGGAGGAATTACAATCGTCGACCAACAAACATTTCTCCCCAACAATTCACAAGTTACGGGAAGCATTCCAATGACCCATGGAAGCAATCATTCACTTCAAAATATTGGAGTAGGCCTCCTAAAAGACCCTGCCTTAATGGGTACTTTTTCCCTACCGCCTCCGAATAATCTGACAGAAGTGGCCACAATGGAAACCTGCAATATGAAATCTTCTATATCTAATGGGTTCGGAAGATTCCTAAACATTTTGTCAGCATGGATCATCGCCATTTTAGAAATATTGTAGCAATCAATTTTCTTGGCTTGGGGGGCAAACCCAAATCAACGCTCATCGAGTGTTTGGATAGATAGGTCTAAGGAATATGGTACCTCTTCGGATCCTTGGTCGCATGTACATTCTACAGACGAAGGAATCATTCAAACAATGATGATACGAGAGGCACCATCGGAAGATTACCACCATCGCTCCCATCTTCCGGATTACAACAAAGATCATTCCAATAACCTTAATCATCCTTCAGTTTTTGATTTTCTATCAAATACTGTAAACACGGTGGATTATGAGGATAGTTCTTTTACTGTGTCAACCTCATTAAAAAATAAAACAAATCCCCTTTCCAAGTCTCAAAGGTAAACCTTCATTCCAACCACCGAGTTGAATGCAATGAAGCTTGGGGGGCATGCACCTCGATTTGAGTTATTATGATGGGGGCATGCAAGCTTATCGAGCAGTGTTACCACAAGGTTCAAGCTCGTTAAAAAATAAACCCGCATCGAGCAGTGTTACCGCAAGGTTCAAGCTCGTTAAAAAATAAACCCGCATCGAGAAAATGTTTCCACCCGCGTTTAAGCTCGTTAAAAAATGAACTATTCCCTGGTAAATAACCACCGTGAATGTAGTATTTCAGCCATTAAAGCCTTGGTCGTGTTTGCACCGTCACCTCCACTTTTTCATTGGCCGATCATTCACCTCCACTTGATTGTTTACCCATTTTGAGGAACAGCTGCGACGAGTGATTTCACTAGCCATCCTTGTGACACTGCTGTGATTGGAAAATTCCAAACCTTACCTGGAATCAGCTGCTACCCGTTTTATCACTCGTTCCTCAAAAGACGAGTCTTCTTTAAGCTCTTTTCAACTGACTCGTAAAATATGAAAAGATTGCCGAGCCCTTGGCCTTCCAGCTCGTTAAAGGGACAAGAAGTGCTATTCCTCCTCTAGATTTTAATCTTTTTGGACCTGAGGGATTATTGCACAAAAAGATCGAGCGCTTGTTTTGTTCGGCTCGTTAAAACTATCGAAAATTCATCCCTTTTGTATTGTTTTATACTTTTTCGGACTTAAGGGATTAGATGACGAAAAAGGAATTTTGGAGTTACCTTTACGTACCTTTTCAGACTCTCTAAAATTGAAAAGGACCGAGTTATCTTTGTCGTTAAACTCGTTAAAAAGATTAATAGCGACAAACTTGTCTTTAGACGAGAACGAGTTTCACTATCGCTAGGCTTGTTAAAACATAGTGATGGGTTTTCCCGAAGGGAAAATTATAGAACAAGCATATGTTATCCTCCTCAAGCTTGACAAAAATAAAGAGGTACTGGTCAGCAATGACTGGGGAAAAATTGGGAAGAAAACTCAAAGAATCTTTATTGGTAGCAAGTCACACTTGAACATGACACTTCCACTCCGTGTCCGAGTCGGGTTGGGTTGTTTCATTCACCGGTCACATCGCCATGGTCACATCATACCATCCACATTTGGGGTTAATGCTACCAATCCATCACATCAGTGTCGCCAACATGTTCGAGAGAAGTCACCCAGAGAAGCCACCTATGTCCCACCCACTACCATACATTATACTCCATACTTTCATGACCGCCACCCTGAACCGTATATCATCAGATCGTTTTCACCTCCATCAAAATCATTTGCTCCGTTCCGTGTCATTGATGTGGGATTCATTAAGGCCCTCCTTTGATGGATCACTTCTTGTCGACATCAGCTCATTATCCAAGAAGTTGGTCTAGGAACACCCCATCCAGTACTTTGAAGCTTGCATGCCTCAATGGCAAGTTTCTCACTTCCGGCGACAGGTTTACATCAATGGCCTTCGACCGAAAGATTTTGCGTGGTGTTCGACGCCAAGTCCTTTATTCACACCACGTGAATTGTACTGTAGTACCTTGAGGGTCATTATCATTATCGGTGATTCCTCTCGCGCTTGTTAACAGTTTACATCATTGGCTGGTAATCAAGCGATGTCTTTCCATGTTCGACTTCAAAACATTTCTCACATGGATCGACTTGTACTTCGAGTGAAGATCGGATGAGATTGAAGACCCCGGATCTAGTTTCATCCATCTGGGTTGCGATATATATTCAGGGAAATAAAGACATTAAATGTACATCATTGCAGCACAGATAATCATCCTACCAAAAGGATGGTGGCTCTATCAGAATTATCAGTCTACAATCAGACGATTGTCTGTCCTATGTACATGAAAATGAATTTATAAAGCTGAGCATGGGAATGCCCGCCTCAGCTAGATCATGAAAGATAATATGAAGATAATGTATTATATTGTATCTTATTACAGGTCTCCTCCCAGCATTGAAAGAACTTTAGATCCTCATAATAAAGCATTTCACCCGACACCAAAAGGTTAACGGCCTCATACTTTAGGGGGCAACTGTTATAGACATTTTTGTGCCTTACAGCTCCAAGCATGAAATGTCCATAGACCAAGGGCCCTAAGTCCCTCAAAGTGTTGTTCTAACCCCTAAAGGAACAAGGTCAACAAATTACAGCTTCTCCCAGAAGTTCTCCACCAAAAACTGCTCAGAATAAGTCAAAACAGGATCATTTCAGCTGCTCCACTAGCTAGGTGCATTGCATAGCACCTAAACACACTAGCTAGGTGCATTGCAACACACCTAAATGCACTATGAGGGTGCGTTGGGCGAGAAATGACAAATGGCAGTGTCATTCCGTGAGGTGGAGAGACAATGGAAGCTTCCAGAATCTTCTCCTATGACACTTGCCTCACTGAATTCGATCAAGGATGAGTAAAAGGCCTTCAGTCTCCAAGTGGAAGCAAGAACTGACAGAGAGAAGACACTAATCAAATCACAAGCTGACTCATCCTCCTTACACACATCTATATATGGATCTCTCATCCCAGAGATCCAGAGGCTGGAATTTTGCACATTGTAAGGAATTGCTATTGGTTTTGAGACAAACATCAGAGTATTAGGTGATCCATGCTTTGTTGGAGGTGAAGAGGGGCTTCTTTGCTGGGAGGTTGATGCTGGGTCAGGAATCATCGGTTGTAACTCCTCCTGGATCTTCTTGTTTATCAATAAAAACTATTTGAGTTTTTCCTCCATGCTTGTGTATCATTGATGCTTGTTACATTTGTATGGTTAACTTAAATCTGATCCTAGCTATAAAGCCCTCCGGGAGGAGGGGGAGGGAGTGTGAACCTAAAACATCTAGAACATATCTAAGATATGAAAGAATTAAGGATACCTACAAAAAGGACTGATCCGATCCATAATGGTACACCCGAAAATACAACATTTAGTAGTTTTCTGGATGTTGAATACTATTGGATGGGTTACCTTCTATTGGCAGTTGTTTATGAATATAGATCCATGTCTTTGTATAGTTTTCTTCTTCTGTGATCTTACAGGTACTTGGTGAAGCTGGGCAAGTAAGGGAGCAAGTAGCTGGAAGCTGTCAAAGAAGAGAGGGATTGGATCAAAGGATTAGCGCAAGACACAGGTTGGTTCTTTCTATTCCTCTCTGTCTATAGTTCATAAAGGAAATACAAAAGTAGTTTTTCTCTGTTTGTTTCTAAGGCAGCTGTCACACCTTAGTGGGATAGAGCAGTTTTAAATAGACACTTTTCCCGGTAACAGCTAGTTGTAAAAAACATCCATCCAAGTGTCCTAGTTCAATTAGTCCAATTTAGTGAAGTTTCACTCAAGACATTTATTAATGATGTTTCCAATGTAATCTTATTTAACTATTCCATAACACTGAGAAGAGAAATCCTCTGCTCCATGTTTTTAATTCTTTTTCATGGTATCAGAGCTCAATCTACATAAGACTCCATGACAATAGCAGAGATCAAGAAATGGAAGAGGAGTAGAAGCCAACAATGAAGAAGACACACAAGTAAAGAAGCCAATTGTTGATTAGCTAGTGAAGGTCAAGAAGGGAGAACAAGAGGAGCTTGAGGCCAAAAATGAAGTGGCAACTGAGGTGTGCCGAGTTGATATTTTTTAAAAAGAAATTTTAGAGGGGACCATCACGTGAGTCAACAAAGAGCAAGTAAGGTCAAAAGATATTGTTTCATTGCAAACGTTCAAGCAAGAAGTCGATTTGGAGGTTAGATAAGTAGAAGATCTCGCAGGAAATCCGTGAGAGGTGTGACACCAAGAGTACACTCAAACGCAACTCAAAGAGAAGGCTGAAATTTTTATTTAAAAAACTTACAGCTTCCAAATGCACTCCCATAGAAAGAAAAAGTGTGTTTACCTTCAACTACTTATGAAAGTAAAATATTTTGTGTTTCAACACAACCTTCATCAGTCGAGAATAGCGCCAACAACATACAAGCCAAAGCGTGATGTTTGTTTCAAGGCTCGAGGTGCATGAAATTGTCATCACGTTTGAACGAATTTGTTGAAAGGTATGAGTGCTCCACAATGTCAAATCTCGGTACACTGATGGGATAAGAGTCATGTGAAGTGTTCCAGTCAGAGTCTCACACATATGCCCCGCTCATACATGGGTTCTGTTCATCGCACAAGTATTACCAAAGGAGCATGAGACACAAAGAAAGAACAGAATATGATTGGGAGAATGAGTCACTTGAGAGTATGAGTAAGGAAAGTCATTTGGAGCACTGGTAAAATTTGCACTAAGGAAAGCACGATTTATTTGTAAGGATAACATATTTTTTCAAAGTTATTTCAAATGCTCTCTTAAAAAAATCATGTAATGGTGTACAATTTTTAAAAATTACGGGTTATATTCCAAGGGATTTTGTTTTATTAAAAAAAGTCATTCTCTCATATTAAAAAGGGGCCTCATTCATAGTTATTTTTTAAAGCCAGAAAAAGGATTTGTGATAGTTTTTGTGAAGCATAGTTTTTATATAGAAATTGTATATCCATTTTTTTGAGAGAGGGCATCACAAAGGTTTTTTTTACTGTAGGAAGTCTCTATGTTTGAAATTTGGTTTGCTTGTTGAGTCTCATTCGGTCAACGCTTAACAAATGGAAAAAACAAGAGGCTAAGAAAGTCGAAGCAACAACTAGAGATGTATGAAACTTTTTTTAAATAATTGGAAGTGAAGAGGCAAAAGGATAGCTTCCCATTAGAATGCGTAAAATAATTTGTAGATGAAAACATTCTTCCCCTAATTTCATATGCCAAGACAACCAAGGAGGTCTGGGATACCCTTGAAAGGCATTTTGGGATAAGGGGAAGAATTGAAGTTGAAGATGTAGGTGGATCTATAGCAGCAGCTCTACAACGCGATGAAAAGTTAGTTGAAACTCAATGTTCTTAACCATAAGTGGATGTACAGAGAAGGAGCACATAGATGCTCATGAATCCCACTATGCACAACGACAAGTGGATGAAGATTTGGTGAATCCAACAACAGAGCTTGTTGATGACTGTGAAACTGCTATTGGAGCAGTCAATGCTATCGTAAATCCAACAATTATTATTGTTGATGTAAAATTTGATCAAGATTTGTTGCCTAAATATGAATGGTTGCAGATGATGAAACAAAAACATCATACTAACATGATCTTATTTGGTGAGATATTCGCACTCGAATCTTAAAACGAAGTTGAAGAAACAAAGATACAGATAAAAGTAGAGGCAAAGAAGGAAGCCCACAAAGAGAAAATAGAGAAAAAGGAAGAGGCAGAGAAGGAATCACAGCAAGAGAAAGCTCCAATGTGGTTCTATATTTTTTTCTAATTCTAACATTGATTTTCACAAGTATACAAAATGATTATGACGAAGAGTTAAATTTTCTTGAAGCATGGATTGCAACACCATTGTCTAGATGAGGTATCCATAGAAATGCAAAAATGAATGTTGAAGACAACACGCATGATGAACACATGAATGAAATTTTCAGGGATTGGAGTTTTGAAGAGATAAAATTTTATTCTCGTCTTATATTGCAGTGGATTGATAATGAAAAACACCACATAAAATAATACGTGGCAGCACCCCACATACAAGCCAAGAACTCCATGACATGCTTAGATAGTCTGGAACAATGGAAGAATACCTACACCAACAAATGAAGAAACTAAGGTTTGAAGGATACAACAAGAAGAAAATGTTGAAACAGTTCAGAAGCTAGAAGAAGAGATGAAGATAAGTAAATTGAGTTGAAGTAGATTTTTTTTAAAATTATATGCTTGGCTAGGACAACATGTATGTCAATTGAATTTTGATGTGGTTGTAATTAAGGAGTGTTAGAGAATCTAATTCCCACCAGCTATTAGGTGTCCAAACGGTCCATCCAAGTGTCCTACTTCAATTAGTACAGTTATACTGCTCTCCATAGGATGGAGGATATGCTCTAGGACAAAGCGAATGATGGTGGAGATCATCCCCACGTATCGTTAGCATGATGAACGCTGCGAAAGAGGCTATTTGGTTCCGACAAATCTTTTTCGCCATCTGTTATCACAGATTTCGTCGGTGCCAGGTCGAACATAAGGCAACATTTCACAGAAGGTCCAGTTTCATTTGAATTTTATAGACAGCACCCGGTATCTACAGAAGAGATTTACATGCCTTCTAGCCTCTATCAGATAACAGAGGGGCCAAGGCCCTGATGAATCCTCTGCGCAGACAGAAAAAGGGCCTTGACGTATTTACTACGACGAAAGACTTTAGCAACGACCCGGCAGTCTTCCAAATTTTTTTCGAAGTCCTCTTTCGTGATTCTGAGAAGATTTTACTCTCAGCCCAAACCCTAAACGTTGAACTACTTAGGGTTTCCGTATGAGTGTAATAACTGTACATTTAAGATTCGGGTTTCTTATCAAATGCCTCGAAACACATAAATCCATGGTTACGTCAAATTTTACATCCTGCCCTCCAACTGAGGAGAAGAAAAGAACACAGATATCTACATTGAATAGCTCGTGAAACCAAATGTTTCAAGAATAAGGAACAATAAATAATATGCATTTTTTTCTAGCGGGCAATTAACTTTTATGATAGTTAAGGGTCAATACATCAATAAATTGCCATATTTTTACTCCGTGATATCCATTCGTGTTTTCTTCGTTTAAGACATTGTACCATTACAAGGGCAGAGATCATTAACTTCTGTGTCATTCTAGGTGTATTGGAAATATTTGCACATACAATTGAAAGTTTCAATAAAAATTGTGGTCCCATTAACTTCTGCGTCATTCTAGCTGTATCTGGAAATTTTTGCACCTACAATTGGAAGTTTCAATAAAAATTGTGGTCCTTAAAGCAAGTTTGAGAACAACTACTCACTCTTTTATGTTGATCATACTACTACTTAAATTGAATATACAGTTGGAGTGGCTTTGACCAGTCGCTCATTGGATGGGTGATAATGGGGACATTGCACGTCACATGTCACTATAATGGTGTTATAATGTTTGGTGGCCGAAAGTAGGAGGTGAAGCCCTATACCTTGCTTGTGAAGCAAGGAATTTGAGAACCCTCCATTTGTCCACGTTTCATAATTTGCATATTCAAATTAGAAGATCACGTCAATGGCTTGTGTGAGACATAAGAGAAGGGTATCCTCTCAAAATAAATATCAAGAATTATCTTTTAGGCTTTCTTCTTTGTTTTTTAGTGCGAAAATTACTTTTTTTTATCACTGCTTTTTAAGTCATGTTTAATATTTTCTATTAATTAACTATTTTAAATTTAGAAAAAAATATCAAATATTTCTCCTAATTATTTAAAATAAATTTAATTAAAAAAGTATTTTTTAATATATATTTATTTAATTGAAAACAATAATATTAATAAGCATATATCAATCATGCAGATGTAAAAAAACTATATTTTATTAAAAATTAAACTATATCTTTAATTCCAAATTATATATATATATATATATATATAATTTATATTATTAAACTTTTATGAGATAACTCTTTTCACTTTTCTGTATCTTTTAAGACAAAAAAACATAATAAGTAAATCACATTTTAAAATAATTATATTTATCATTAAAAACATTAACTATCGTGAACTTCTAAAAAAAAAATATCATTCATTCCCTTAAGATTATCTCTTTCTATCAGTAATGGTTCTCCAATACGACTTCTAACCAATGCAACTCTTAATCATACGACTTCTAATCTCTGCACTCTTAATCATTCTAAATAGTGTCAGTATCCTTTTTATACAATGTCATTACTTTAATTTTTATTTAATTCTTTTAATTATATTAATTATAAACATTTATATATTAGTGTATATTTAATTATATTAATTATAAATATTTCTTACACAATGTTATTATTTTAATTTTTATTTATTTTTTTCAATTATATTATTTATAAATAATTTTTATTTATTATGGTATATGAATTTTGAGATAAATATATATTTAATATATTTTCAGTAGTAAATGTTTAAGAGATTTAAGTTATTCATAATTAATTCAGAAATTTCTGGGGCATTTAAGCTATTAAAATCACCCCAAACATCTCTTGACATAGATAAAATTTTCTATAGAATTTTATAACAATAAAATTTACACCAAAATATATCAGAACAAAATCCCTTCCACTCTAACACTATGAACACAAAATAATATAAGATAATATTTATTTATTCAAATCAATTTATTTTTTTAAACATCGCAATTTTGTTATAACTTTTATATCGTATCTCAAATGTTAAATGTTGTAGGAAGCAAATCTACCTTTTAATTTGATTTTTCTTTTAATTTTTTTAGTTAAGAATATTTTATTTTAATTAAAATATTTAAATTATAAAATAATTTTAATTTTAATTTTTTTAATTATGCTTTATGGATTATATTATAAATTAATATAATATTTTCTCTATCGCAATAAAATAATAATAATATTCGGAATATAAAGTTTTATTTTCTAATTTTAATAACAATATAATATTAATATCTTAAAATAATTAATTCATACTATTGATTTTTCTAATATCATAATAAATTAATTTTTTCATTCTTTTAATTTCTTAAAAAATAACAAAATTCTAATGAAATCGTTCTATTCACCAATTCATAACATTTAAAGTCCTATATCTTGGAATTAGATAATTAAATTTATCGATATTTATATTTATTATCATTAAAATAAATAATTTTAATATATTATGTACATTTTTTTGAAAAAAATAAGTCTAATTTCAAATTCAAATATTAATTAAAGAAAAGAAACACTTAAATTTGTTTATATTAAATATAAAAACTATATCTTTATTCCAAAAATATTTATTCAATTTATAAATATCATTTTATATATTTTTATAACAAAACCATTTTATATATTTTTATAACAAAATATATAAAATTCATGATATGAATTAAAAATTTAATCAAGTAATTGATGAATTTGACTTTAATTTTGTCTTAACAATTGGTCATATTACTTAAGATATAAGTAATTTATGGAATTTGACTCTAGTGTTTTCTTAATAATCGGTCTTATTGATAATATATTTAGACAATAGCTTAAAGATAGAAAGAAATATTTAGGTTTATATAAGATTTTATCTACCATTTTTTATGCTTTTGTTTATATTTTGGATAAGTGTATATGAGCTAGTATAAGACTTATGGCAACGTCAAAATGTTACAAGTTTTTATCTTGTCATGAGTTGTATTATCGAACAAAGTAACAAGATGAAAAACGTAAGAGGAGGAAAGAAAGCTTATACCAGCTGCGGCCAGCGTCACGGTGCTAATTCTTTTGCACTTTCAAAAATGATAAAGTAATATAATAAATAAATATTAATTTTCACATCAAATGTTTAATACATCCCAATGATTTGTAAATATTTTATTTACTTTCTTATGAATTTATTTTAAGGACTATTGGGGCATGTAAGGGAAGGTATGAATGTGTGATTTCTATAAAATATGTTTTTCTAATTTTGCTTCATAATAATAAAATAATAAATTGCATTTTGTAAGCTATAAAAATTTTTGTAGGTAAAAGATGCAAAAGAGAATTGTCAGAGTTGATATAGGTAGAAGATAGTTAGGGAAGGCTATGAAGAGCTATGGGTAAAGGTAGTTGCCTCCCATATTCATTTCATTAGAGATAGATGATCTTAGTTTCGAAAACAAAGTTGGCCAAGAGGGGAAAATCCTTAGGCAAACTTGTGGCTTAGAGCCTTGTTAAAGGAGGCCTAAATAAGTTTATAGGTTGGTGAGCTTAAATTCTCTCAGAATAAGACATTTTTTGAGAGAGGTAGGACATTGCTTGGGGAAATCTTGTGTTAGACCTAGTGCGTTCAATATCAAAGAGGTTGTCCTAGATGTGAAAATTGCCTCGGGGGGGAGTTTTGGTAGACGAAACCATTACTCATTAATTCCATGAAGCATTCTTTTTCTCGTTATAGTTTTTTGTGGCAGGCCAAGTTGCTTAACAGATAAGTAGAATAAAAGAGAAAGTTTTCGTCCAATTTCTAGGTGATATATTCAATATTTTTGTTTGTTCGGTTGTTTTATTGATAACTAAAATTAATGGGATGAATCGGGCTAACTAAAGGTGACAACTAACAATTTTTCTTAAAAGCCATCATCATGTATATGTAATAGTCCTCAACTCCTGCAATTTCATCTGGATAGGAGAGGGCAAGCCCTAGTGACATACCTCGTCGGGTCCTCTATATCGAAAGCGAATAAGAGAAAAAATGAAAAGATACAAACTACTCTAGATAACCTCTGTGGTCCATTACTGTAGGAAGAGAGTGTAGAAATAATGTGTTATGTAATTTTTTTTAGTATGCTTTATGTAGATATCCTTACTATGACTCTAAGAACTAATATGGTAATTGTAAAATGAAATAATAAAACAATGATGGTATTATATATAAAACACAATCAAAATACTTGGAACATAGAGTGCTAAGTAAATCAAAAGAACAAAATTCACATGTTGCAGTTATCGAACATTCATACAATAGTACTAGGAATTAAAAATATTATGTCCAAAAGATTAAAAGATAGACATATCTTTAAAAGAGATTAACTAAGGAATGTTGTTAAAGTGGGTAACAAAACAACCCAATTCAGACAGAAAGGGAAAGAGGAGTTGTAGAAAATGTTAACCATAAATAGGTGATGCATTATCATTTATTGTCGACAACATATAAACAAGAAATTATCTGGTATATGGATATTCAAGATATCAATCATATACTTGGAAAAAATAAAAACCCCATGATAAGGTTCGTAATGGCCACCATCCATAATAAAAATTAATAACATAAATATCATTAACAAGGTTCTTCCACTAATGGGAGTTGGAGGTACATTTAAGATTCGGGTTTCTTATCTAATGCCTCGCTCCAACTGAGGAGAAGAAAAGAACACAGATATCTACATTGAATAGCTCGTGAAACCAAATGTTTCAAGAATAAGGAACAATAAATAATATGCAAATTTTTCTAGCGGGTAATTAACTTTTATGATAGTTAAGGGTCAATACATCAATAAATTGCCATATTTTTACTCCGTGATATCCATTCCTGTTTTCTTCGTTTAAGACATTGTACCATTACAAGGGCAGAGATCATTAACTTCTGTGTCATTCTAGGTGTATCTGGAAATTTTTGCACATACAATTGAAAGTTTCAATAAAAATAAATTGTGATCCCATTAACTTCTGCGTCATTCTAGCTGTATCCGGAAATTTTTGCACCTACAATTGGAAGTTTCAATAAAAATTGTGGTCCTTAAAGCAAGTTTGAGAACAACTACTCACTCTTTTATGTTATCATACTACTACCTAAATTGAATATACAGTTGGAGTGGCTTTGACCAGTCGCTTATTGGATGGGTGATAATGGCGACATTGTACGTCACATGTCATTATAATGGTGTTATAATGTTTGGTGGCCGAAAGTAGGAGGTGAAGCCCTATACCTTGCTTGTGAAGCAAGGAATTTGAGAACCCTCCATTTTTCCACGTTTCATAATTTACATATTCAAATTAGAAGATCACGTCAATGGCTTGTGTGAGACATAAGAGAAGGGTATCCTCTCAAAACAAATATTAAGAATTATCTTTTAGGCTTTCTTCTTTGTTTTTTAGTGCGAAAATTACTAATTTTTATCACTGCTTTTTAAGTCACGTTTAATATTTTCTATGTAATTAACTATTTTAAATTTAGAAAAAAAATCAAATAATTCTCTTAATTATTTAAAACAAATTTAATTAAAAAGTATTTTTTAATATATATTTATTTAATTGAAAACAATAATATTAATAAGCATATATCAATGATGCAGATGTAAAAAAAAATATATTTTATTAAAAATTAAACTGTATCTTTAATTCCAAATTATATATAATTTGTATTATTAAACTTTTATCAAATAATTTTTTTTTTTTTTTTTTATTTTTTATCTTTTAAGACAAAAAAAAAAAAAAACATAATAAGTAAATCACATTTAAAAATAATTATATTTAAATTTTAAATATCATTAAAAACATCAACTATCGTGAACTTCAAAAAAAAATATCATTCAGTCCCTGAAGATTATCTCTTTCTATTAGTAATGGTTCTCCAATACGACTTCTAATCAATGCAACTCTTAATCATACGACTTCTAATCAATGCCACTCTTAATCATTCTAAATAGTGTCACTATCCTTTAATACAATGTCATTACTTTAATTTTTATTTAATTCTTTTAGTTATATTAATTATAAACATTTATTTATTAGTGTATATTTAATTATATTAATTATAAATATTTCTTACACAATGTTATTATTTTAATTTTTATCTTTTTTCCAATTATATTATTTATAAATAATTTTTATTTATTATAGTTTATGCATTTTGAGGTAAATATATATCTAATATATTTTGAGTAGTAAATGTTTAAGAGATTTAAGTTATTCATAATTAATTAGGAAATTTCTAGGGCATTTAAGCTATTAAAATAACCCAAAACACCCCTTGAAATAGATAAAATTTTCTAAAGAATTTTATAACAATAACATTTACAGCAAAATATATCAGAACAAAATCCCTTCTACTGTAACACTATCAACAGAAAATAATATAACATAACATTTATTTATTCAAATCAATTTATTATTTTAAACATCACAATTTTGTTATAACTTTTATATTGTATCTCACATGTTAAATGTTGTAGGAAGCAAATCTACCTTATAATTTGATTTTTATTTCAATTTTTCAGTTACGTAAAAATATTTTATTTTAAATTAAAATATTTAAATTATAAAATAATTTTATTTTTATTTTTTTTAATTATGCTTTATGGTTTATATTATAAATTAATATAATATTTTCTATATTGCAATAAAATAATAATAATATTCAGAATACAAAGTTTTATTTTCTAGTTTTAATAACGATATAATATTAATATCTTTAAATAATTAATTCATACTATTGATTTTTCTAATATCAAAATAGATTAAATTTTTATTTTTTTAATTTCTTAAAAAATAACAAAATTCTAATGAAATCATTCTATTCACCCATTTATAACATTTAAAGTCCTATATCTTGGAATTAGATAATTAAATTTATCGATATTTATATTTATTATCATTAAAATAATTAATTTTAATATATTATGTACATTATTTTTTTTTTTAAATAAGTGTAATTTCGAATTCAAATATTAATTAAAGAAAAGAAACACTTAAATTTGTTTATATTAAATATAAAAACCATATCTTTATTTCAAAATATTTATTCAATTTATAAATATCATTTTATATATTTATATAACAAAATATATAAATTTCATGGTATGAAACAAAAATTTAATCAAGTAATTGATGAATCTGACTTTAATTTTGTCTTAACAATTGGTCATATTACTTAAGATATAAGTAATTTATGGAATTTGACTCTAGTGTTTTCTTAATAATCGGTCTTATTGATAATATATTTAGAGAATAGCTTAAAGATAGAAAGAAATATTTAGGTTTATATAAGATTTTATTTACCAATTTTTATGCTTTTGTTTATATTTTGGATAAGTGTGATAACCGATGTTGCGTGTATATGAGCTAGTATAAGACTTACGGCAACGTCAAAATGTTATAAATAAGTTTTTATCTTGTCATGAGTTGTTATTATCGAACAAAGTAACAAGATGAAAAACGTAAAAGGAGGAAAGAAAGCTTATACCAGCTGCGGCCAGCGTCACGGTGCTAATTCTTTTGCACTTAAAAAAAAGGATAAAGTAATATAATAAGTAAATATTAATTTTCACATCAAATGTTTAATACATCCCAATGATTTGTAAATATTTTATTTACTTTTTTATGAATTTATTTTAACGACTATTGGCGCATGTAAGGGAAGGTATGAATGTGCGATTTCTATAAAATATGTTTTTCTAATTTTGCTTTATAATAATAAAATAATAAATTGCATTTTGTAAGCTATAAAAAATTTTGTAGGTAAAAGATGCAAAAGAGAATTGTCAGATTTCATATAGGTAGAAGATAGTTAGGGAAGGCCAAGAAGGGCTATGGGTAAGGGTAGTTGCCTTCCATATTCATCTCATTAGAGATAGATGATCTTAGTTGCGAAAACAAAGTTGGCCAAGAGGGGAAAATCCTTAGGCAAACTTGTGGCTTAGAGCCTTGTTAAAGGAGGCCTAAACAAGTTTATAGGTTGGTGAGCTTAAATTCTCTCAGAATAAGACATTGTTTGAGACAGGCAGGACATTTCTTGGGGAAATCTTGTGTTAGACCTAGTGCGGTCAATATCAAAGAGGTTGTCCTAGATGTGAAAATTGGCTCGGGGGGGGGTGTGGTTTGGTAGAGGAAACCATTACTCATTAATTCCATGAAGCATTCTTTTTCTCGTTACAGTTTTTGTCGCAGGCCAAGTTGTCTAACAGATAAGTAGAATAAAAAAGCAAGTTTTCATCCAATTTCTATGTGATATATTCAATCTTTTTGTTTGTTCGGTTGTTTTATTGATAAGTAAAATTAATGGGATGAATCGGGCTAGCTAAAGGTGACAACTAACAAGTTTTCTTGAAAGCCATCATCATGTATATGTAATAGTCCTCAACTCCTGCAATTTCATCTGGAAAGAAGAGGGCAGGCCCTAGTGACAGAACTCGTTGGGTCCTCTATATCGAAAGAAAATAAGAGAAAAAATGAAAAGATCCAAACTACTCTAGATAACCTCTGTGGTCCATTACTGTAGGAAGCGAGTGTAGAAATAATGTGTTATGTAATTTTTTTTAGTGTGCTTTATGTAGATATCCTTACTATGACTCTAAGAACTAATATGGTTATTGTAAAATGAAATAATGAAACAATGATGGTATTATATATAAAACACAATCAAAATACTTGTAACATAGAGTGCTAAGTAAATCAAAAAAACAAAATTCACATGTTGAAGTTATCGAACATTCATACAATAGTACGAGGAAATAAAAATATTCTGTCCAAAAGATTAAAAGATAGACATATCTTTAAAAGAGATTAACTAAGGAATGTTGTTAAAGTGGGTAACAAAACAACCCAATTTAGACAGAAAGGGAAAGAGGAGTTGTAGAAAATGTTAACCATAAATAGGTGATGCATTATCATTTATTGTTGACAACATATAAACAAGAAATTATCTAGTATATGGATATTCAAGATATCAATCATATACATGGAAAATATAAAAACCCCATGATAAGGTTCGTAAGGGCCACCATCCATAATAAAAATTAATAACATAAATATCGTTAACAAGGTTCTTCCACTAATGGGAGTTGGAGGTAAGAACTTAATAAAACCTTTCAACATGATGAAACCTAACTGTTAAGAAATTTGGTTGTTGGGTTGTGATTATAGCAATCGAAAACGAAAAGAAATAGGATAGATCTCGTGAGAACATAGTCTCTTAATAATATAACCCTAGGATAGAAGGACCTCCATGGTAATGGCATGCAATGGCTCTCCCCCTTCTATGAAGTAAAAGTTAGCCTATTAAGAGCACTAATATAACCAAATAAGAAGATTGTTAATAAATGGGTGTTGGAAACAAATTAGGGTTTAACAAAAGTTTTAAGGACATATCTATACCTATTCAGATGATGTAACCCGAGAAAAGGAAGTAAGCCAGTCTACATCTAGAATATGCATCAGAAGGATAAATAAAACCAGACTCAGGGTTAATAATAATTATAATTAGAACATAATTTAGCTTCACACCAAATCGAACTTTCTTGGAAATGGTTGGGTTGGTAAACCCAAAGATCGTTGGTCACAAATTAAAAATATGGAGCCACTCAATGACTGTGAGAATCCTTGTAAAAGAAAGCTAAAATCATTAACTAAATTGGGAAATGGAAGCTATAGGTAGGTTTTGTCCTTTAGAGAACAAAAAAAAGAAGGAAAATAAACCATAGCCCTATTACAACAATTGAATACCTGGGTAGAGCCTCTATGCTGGCAAGCCTCTAAGAGTCCTTTTGTATATGTCAATGGTCAATAACTTGAGCTAAGAGAGGGTTTTGTTGATGGGTTTATCTAGTGAAACTCTCCCATATTGCATACCTCATTACTGAGTGGAAAAAATTGCAAATGGGTCAACTTGAGAGTGCAGGTGGTGGTTAGTTACCCAAGAAACCCTTCTGATTATGCGGGTCGTCGATCAAAGCCCAACACCAGAGATTCGTAGATCAACAACAAGTTAGCAAATTACTAATCAATAACTAGAGGCACATCCAAAAAGCACTAGGAAAACTCTAGAGGCTTCTAATGGTGAATCGTAGAAGGTAAGGTTTAAACATAATACATAGGATATTGCAATCTCTATAGTGTTAAATAAAAGGATAATTCTTTATTGTGAAGTTCTTGGGAACACCTAACCCTAAACCTCATAATACTTCCACTAATAAATGCCTCGAACAATATCTATATCTATCTATCTATATATATGTATATATATATATATATCTATATATATATATACATATATATATATATATCTATATATATATACATACATATATATATATATATATATATATATATATATATATATATATATATATATATATCTAGAGAGAGAGAGAGAGAGAGAGAGAGAGAGAGAACACAAGCTCAAGTGCATAGGCCTAGATTCATATCAATATTTTCCAATACTGATATTAAATAAGAAAAAAGGAATTGATATAGTTTGCCTCATATTTATAAATGAAAAGTTATGATTTCAGCTCTAACTAAAAATGAGACACTGCCATGATCCACGTTGGTGTTTAGCTAGAATAGATTCTTGATTTAAGACTGTATATGTGTAAATACATATATATTACTTTGTTGTTGATATTTTTTTCACAAAAAAAATACTAAGGTTTATCTAATATGGATGTTACAGGTGGTATCAAATAACATGTTTAAAACATTGTGCCCATATAAGGGGAAGTTTATAAGGTAACAAAATTATATTTGATGTTTCATAGAATGGAAGAAAACATAGGTGCTAATATGACACTGTTTCCTATAGGACCATGTTGTTCACCCTTTCTAGGACCTAATTGGGGGATGTGGATGCAGTTAGGTGAAGAACCCTGACCCACATCTGCAATGTTGTTTGAAACAATGCAACAATTGAGAGAAGAGATGCCGAGTTTGAGGCTTAATAATGAAATATTACCGAGAGGTGAAGAGAGGATACTTAAAAGTTTAATTGATAGGCATAATCAAAGGACTACAATATGAACTCCTCACAATGGAAATAAAGCGGTGTCATATAGACGGAAGGAGGATAGTGTTCCTAAGAAAAGTCTTACACATGAATATGAGGGTGGTAAAGAAACTAAGGAAGAAGAGTCAAAAAATATTTCTTAGAAAAAAGCTCAAAATATAGCAAAAAGAAAAAAAATGGAGCTTCAAGTGGAATTTTAGAATATCAATTCTCTAAAGTTTGATGTTGAGTCTGAGGAAGGAGCAGAAGCGTGTTTGGTAAACATTAACAACTATTTTCAAGTGTATGAATATGATAATAATATGAAGGCTCGTATAGAAATTTATCAACTCCAAAGGAAGCTGACTTTATGATGGGAAGAAATCAAGGCAGTTAATGGAATTGATGAACAAGGAATAACATGGGAGAACTTCCAAAAACATTTTAAGAATAAATATTTAATCGATCAATATTATGATGAAAAACCCAAGAAATTTCATGACCTTGGATTGGCTCAGTTGTCTATGGATGAATGTGTTTAAAAATTTACTTCCTTGTTGAGGTATATTCATTATATATGGGAGGAAAGGCCAAAATAAAATGTTTTATAACTAGTCTTTCGATGTTCATAAAGGAACATTTGGAGTTTGATAAACTTAAGACTTTGGACGAAGATATCCATAAGGTAGAAATCTGGTATCAACAACAGAAATATAAAGGGGAAAATAATAAATCTTGGTGAAGTAAGAAGGGGAAGAAATATCTTCCACATAATAAGGGTTTAAACAACATTATGCCGAGGAATTTTAGTAAAGGGCAACAATGTAAAATTTCTAGTAAAGGAAAACAAAAACTTAATCCCATAGTTGATCTACTGAGTGAATGTTATCAAACAAAATAGATTTTAGTAAGGTCCAAAAACCACAAATACAACGTTAGGGTTGTGGAGGACCACCTTACCTTAGAGAGTGACCCTATCATGAAAATATAGAACAAGGAACAAATGTTCAAGGGACATCTATTGTAGAAGACGCGGAAAGAAATCTCCCAAGAATGAATGTTTCCATGTAGGACCAATAGGTCGAGCACTAATCCACAATGATCATGTTTGAAAGAAAAATTTGAAGCCATAATGTGTCAATTTCAATAAATATTGGTCAGTCAAGTTTAAGCTATATTAGCCCAAAGATAGTGGATTTATACCAATTACAAGTTAATAAAATTAAACTTCCATGGTTACTTCAATTGGCCACTAGAGCTAAAAGGAGGGTAACAACAAAAGTTGAAAATCTCCACTAGAACTAGCAAGACAACCAATAGAGGAAAATCTAAACATTTTACCCTTGGGTTCATATGAAATTTTAAGTGGTATAGATTGGATGGGAAAACATTGGTTTATTGTAAATTGTAAAGGGAAAACCATTAGCAACATTAATGAGGGAGGGTTTAGGCAGAAGATTCAAGGAATAGTAAGACTTGTAAGACTAAGAAAGATTACAACCTCATAATTGAAGAAAATTATTAGGAAAGGCTATCAAATTTATGAAATTCAAGTGGGATACTCTAACTCTAAAGAAAAGATAGTAATTTTTGAAAATTTATTGGTTGTTCAAAATTTTGAATATGTATTTCTTGAAGATATCCCTAGGTCGCCCTCAAAATGAGATATTGATTTTACAATTGAGCTAATCCTAGGGGCCACCTCAGTGCCTAATGCACCCTATCATATGAGTATATTAGAATTAATGGAGATAAAAATGTAATTATAGGAGCTATTATACAACAAGTACATTCATCCTAGTGTGTCACCATGGGAAAATCCTATATTTTTTGTCAAAAAGAAAGATGGTACTTTAATGTTATTCATTGACTATTGACAATTGAATAAATTAATGGTCCTACTATATTCTCTAAAACTGATTTACGTTCAACTTACCATCATATTCAAATCAGAGACGAGGACATTTGTAAAATGACATATAGGGCTCACTATGGAAATTATGAATTTTTGGTTCCACCTTTTGGGCTTACTAATACTCCCACTACATTTATGAGCATGGTGAACAATATATTTCACCCATATATAGACAAGTTCATGTTAATTTGATTGATGATATTTTGATTTACTCTAGAAATATAGAGGATCATAAAAGACATCCTCAAATAGTCTTGTAGACACTATAAGAACACAAATTATATGCTAAGTATAGAAAATGCGAGTTCTTTAAGATCAAACATAGTACTTGGTTTGGGTGATCACCCAAGACAGGATAGTATAGACCCGGAGAAGCCAAAAACAATCATGGAGTGGCTTATTCATAAGAATGTTGCAAATATTAGGTCTTGTATTGGTCTAATAGGCTACTATTGTCACTTTATAGCTGGGATTTTGAAGGTAGTATACCCAATGACCCCCTTATAGAAGAAGAGGAGAGCATTTAAACCAACACTGGAATGTCAAGATAACTTCGACTAGCTAAAGAACCTGCTAACTACAACCCCTATCATGAGAATTGTAGAACTTGATAAATAATTTGTTGTTTGTACAAATTCATGCCATCGAGTAGGAGGATTGTTAATTCAAAAAGGTTGGGTGGTAGCCTATGAGCCTCGGAAATTGAGAGAACATGAGTAAAGGTACTCAACTTATGACTTAGAGCTAACAACAATGGTTCATGTTTTTAAGGAATGACAAAACTACCTATTAGAAAATAACTTTATCTTAGTCAGTGATCATAGTAGCTTGAATAGTTTATTTAAACAACCTACAATTAATACCCAACAATCACAATGCACAGATTTTTGAGGGAGTTTTACTTTGATATAAAAACCTTAAAAGGTAATGAAAACTGATTGGCAGATGCCTTAAATAGAAGGCTTAATTTCTTTTATGAAGTTTCCTTTAGTCAAGTGAAATATGATTTTTTATATCAGATTAAAAATGTAGTCTTACAAGACCCATAG
Source organism: Pinus tabuliformis (assembly GCA_031772625.1). NCBI lineage: Eukaryota > Viridiplantae > Streptophyta > Pinopsida > Pinales > Pinaceae > Pinus > Pinus tabuliformis. The sequence continues at coordinate 663,404,531 of CM062808.1, forward strand.
TATCAGTTTTTACAGAAAAAAGAAAAAATAAAAAAAATAAATAAATACTAAATAAATAAAAATAAAAATAAATAAATAAAATAAAATAAATAATTAAATAAATAAAACAGTAGAAAGAAACTATGATATGATAATAACATTGATGGTTTGACGATCTATAGAAATCATATTTATGTTCCTAATCAATATTATATTAGACAATTGATTATAGATGAATATCATATAAATACTTATGTTTCCCACTCTGGATACCATAATTTGATCATTGGCTTAAGGAAGGATTACTTTTGGCCAGGAAGGATTAGGGAAGTAACAAAATATTTGACAAAATATCTAGAGTGCCAATAGGTGAAAATGGAAATGGGAAACCATCACCCTAGACTTTATCACGATTTTTCCAAAGTCAGAAAACGGAACTAGATTAAAATTCTATTTGGTCATCCATGTAAATTATGGGGGTTAAAATATGCAAAAGCAATTTTTCACCTTTTGTACAGTAGGAAGATAGTTAGTGAAGGCCCAAGAAGGGATACGGGCAAAGATAGTTTCCTTCCCAAATTCCTCTCCTTGGAGATAGATGATCATAGTTTGGAAAACAAGGTTAGCTAAAGCATAAGAGGGTGAGGGGGGAAAATCCTAAGGCAAACTTGTGGATTGGAGTCTGGTTGGAGGATGTGTAAGCAAGCTTATAAGTTGTTGAGCATAGAATTTCTCATAAAAAAACATTGTTTGAGAGAGGCAAGACGATGCTAGCGGAAATCATGTATTAGACCCAGTGTGGTCATTGTGAAAGAAGTTGTTCTAGATGTGAAACCTAGATCAGGGGGAGTCTTGGTATTGGAAACCACTACTCATTGGTTGGGTGAAGGATTGTTTTTCCCACTATAATTTAAAAAAAAAAACCAAGTTGTTTAACAGATAAGTGGTATAGTAGAACAATATTTCTCTTAATTGCTAGGTTCTATATTCAATCTTTTTTCTTGTTTTGTGTTATTTTATTGATAACTAAAGGGTGAATATGTGAAGATGGGTTACAATTTTGGCCCTTTTTGAGAAAAAAATATCATTTTAAATTTTTTTTTTTCAACTTTTGGCAAGCCAAAGGTACTTTTTTGTTTAGAATTTCAATTCACAATAAAAAGAAAGCTTCTCAAAAATTTTATTCGCTTTCTATTTCTTATTTTTTAGAATATTTTTATTCAGATTTGATATGTCAACTTAGAAATTTTTTGACTGTGTTTTCTTTAAAAATCAAGGGATTCATAAAAAGTCATTTTTTTGTCCAAATTGTATTCTTTGTTATTCTTGCGTTTTTGAAATAAAATGTGCTCCAACAATCTAGAGAGACTCTACTTCAATATGGATATATTTAATAAAGAAATAGATGCACATCAAAATTACTAGAAAATTTTGAATTGAATCAATATGAGAAAACTGCAGATTTTAAAGATGTTTAATGTAGCACCATGTTTCTTAACATATTAGTTAAAATCTAAAAATATAAAACTTCCCATTAAAAAGGATAGACTGACGTAATGCACCACAAATTTTCCATATTTCTTCATAGTGTGTTTTGGAGGATACAAAATTTTGATTTCTTTGAATCATAATGACCTTCATAATTTGTTTTCACACATTTTTCTAGAAAATTAGTTAAAATTAGCAAATATCTATGAAATTCCATAAAATTTATATATACTAAAAGTAGATTGAATTTTGAAAATGATGATATTAGTTCCAAAAGTACATTCACCATATTTGATTTAGTTTAACCATTCCAAACTTGGAGAAAGTTGAATAGAGATGAGTTGTTGCAGAGTTGCAGGTTTTCAGCCAAAAAAAATTCAGCTTAAAAAAAAAAAAATTCTCTTGAATAATTTTTTACGGTGAACAGATGCCAAAATAAAAGGAAAAAGATTTTCGGCTAGAAAACCTATCCATAGTTTCTATCATTCGTGAAATTGAAACAATGAAACCCTCCGATATAATTGTCTTGGTCGAACACTATAAATAAACTTCGTTGAAACGTCATTTTCGCACTCACATTCTTCATGTGAAGCTTTTGAATACCAAATTTCTTTGAATCTAATTTTTTGACATTAAAAAAATTACGCTGAATTTTCAAAGTGATTTTTTGGGCTAATTTTTTTTAGTTTTTTGCGCTGAATTTTGAAACTGAATTTTTTGGGTTGAATTTTGAAAGTGAATTTTTTAGGCTCGATTTTGAAAATGAGTTTTTTTTGGTTGGATTTTGAAAGTGACTTTTTTGGGCTTGATTTCAAAAATCTACATAGATTGAATTATCATGGGAAATTAAAGAAATTGCAAGAGAAAATATGATCAAATTAGAGGCATTGATACTCACAGAAAATACTCGAGAAACTATTACGACAAAAATAAGGAAGAACGGTAAAATATTGAAAGGGAAAAATCAATCTCAACAAAAGTTGAACTAGGTATGTAAATGTAGACATTATAAATTATATTTAAAATTTAAGAGTATATTGTGGAATTTAATTTTTAATTGAACTAATTTGAAAAAAAATTTGCAATGTAAACAAAGAGAGATTTTTCTCGTAACATTGATGAAGATATTGAAAATGTTGAAACACAAAGTGAAAAGGAAAATGAACCAATGATTGATGATGTTGTTGAAGATGTTGAAAGAGATTCAAGTGAAGAAGTCGAACCACCGATAGGTATGTATATATGTCATGTATTATTGAAATTATTCACATTTATTAGCTTCACTTTCATTAACTTTATTTTTTAATTTAATTCTTTAATGTACATTTATACTCATTTACATTAAATTCTCATATGTACAGATGAAATCAATATGGATGATAAGATGTTAGAGAATGTCGACAATAGCACATATGGAGATAAAAAATATGGCCATGCTATAAGATATTGTGTTAATCTCATTATTGATAAGTTCTTCCAAGATGAAAATGTGACAATTCAAGCTCAAATTTTGAGAGGTCTTTTAACATCGAAGAAATTAAAAGAAGCTACAAAAATATTCGGCATTCGAAAATCAACGAAAGATAAAAAAATGAAGTAAAATGTGATTCGAAATATAAATAGTGCTCTAAAACAAATTGGAAGATCTAGAAAGAAAAGTGACCTAGATGCAAATATTGAAATACAAATGGCAATGATTGCATCAAGTAATAAGGAAAACCATTTGGTAAAATCTATGGCAAAAGAATTAGGTACCTTATGAAAAACATTACACAAGCATAGGAAATTTCAATTTCAAATAGATGCAAATGATGAGATTTCTTATTGGACAATTATTTGTAGGAAACCAGACAAATATAGACTTGGATAAGATGTTGCAAAAATAATATATGAATATTGGATGAAAAAATTACGTGTTTCACCAAAACTAAGGGACGCGACATGACGAAGAATATCACGAAATCAGTATGAAGAACATGCAAAACATATACTGGATACCACTCAGATAAAGTTTTTCAATAAGTTCATAGAAGAGAATCATGGAATTAATGTCTCAATCACTACTTTTATGCAACAAAAAGCATGGTATGTTAAACCTATCGCTGTACATGACACTTGTTGTTGTCATTATCATGTGGAATTTCAATTATATTATGACACCTTAATTTTGGTAAAACATTTTGGAAAAATTCACCTCCTTCCACTATCCATGATTTCATATCGAAAATTCTATGTGGAATAGAAAATCATGAATTATTTTACCAAAATAAATGTGTTGGTGGTAAAAAAAGTGATCATTGTGGAAATTTGACTTTTTTCCCACGACAAATATCTTATTAATATGAATAATCAATCATTGTCGAACATAAAAGTGAAATGAAACAGATATAATAAGAATTTTTGTGATGTAATTTTTGAAGAAGTTTGAGATATAAATATTTAAATACACCAAGCATATCATAGAGCTTGATGGTAGGATCTGTAATTCAAAAAAATCCCGTGAATTTTTTCCGCCAAGGACCATTTTGCCGATAGTTAATTTTGCAGAAAATCACACATTTATTGCACAAAATGAATATGGAGTGAATATTATCATTATAGCCAAGTGTCTATGCTTGTCCATGTTCTATATAGACATGTTGAACAAAATTTTGATCATATAAAAAGTAGAAGTAAGAATTGATATGCCATTAAATAATAACATTTTTATATTAGCGATGATCATAAACATTATACACATTTCATACAACATTGCTTTCACAAGATTTATGACTCATTGAAAAGCCATGAAATAAAATTCAATGAAAATTGGATATGGTCAGATGGATGCATATGTCAATTCAAATCTTCATGATCATTCTTTTGGTGGTGTTGTCTTCATATGAAAACAAACATTAAACATTGTTGCAATTTCTTTGAGAGTGGTCATGGAAAAAGAGAACATGATGATGCAAGGGCATGTTTTAACACCTCTATGTTGTATATAACATTATGTTGCTATCATGCCCGACCTAAGCTAAGACTGAGTGGTAACATAAAATCTAGTTCTAAGGTCTAACAATAAAAGTAAATACTTTATTATTAAATAAGTAAAGATAAATTAATCGCTTGGAAAACGAGACACCAAGAGATGAGATTCTTGCTAATAAAAATCCAATTGGTGAAGGGGAATGGGTAATTCTTTCATGATAAGAAATCTAGATAAAATTCTAGATAAGATTAATGGATTGGGTGATAAGTATCCATTAAGTTTCTTAGCTTGAGAAATATGCTAAGTCTAACATAAAATCCTTGCAGGAGAGAAAGGTAATATTTTATGGGAAAATCCTCACAAAAGAGAAAGGAAGGTAAGAAAAACATAAAATCCTTGAGGAGAGAAAGGAAATATTCTATGGGAAAAGTCTCATGGGAGAGAAAGGCAAGATTTTCTAGGATAAACTTAGGTAAATGGATAACAATACCCACCTAAAAGCGGGACGCCGCTGATGGAAACCATATCATGAAAGAGGGTATTAATACCCATTGAATGGATCAACATAAGTAGTTGATCCATGGCAAGAGCTCTCGGCTTGGGGGTGAAATGGGGGAAGTCAGTTCTAGGTTGGGTGGCGATACTCGGTTTTCTAAGAGACAATCTTTCAATTAATCTGACTTGATTTAATGGCATGGATGTTCTGTATGTTGACTTATTACTCTTTATGTTTTCAAATATTAATAATATGATAGTAATTTCATGTGTTATTTTTACTTATGACATGATTGAATTATTATGCATGTGACAACTATTGAATCTAAATTTAATCGAAGTTAAATTTTGTGATGGGAGCATAGTAGGTGATTGTTTAAAAGTGGGTCAAAGGGTGTGTGACAAATGGTATCATAGCTCTAAGTTCAAATATTGTGGCCTAAGGGTCAACCGACGTCTGTAAGATATGAGTAAGTTGTAGGTCCTAAAATAGGTTCTAAACAAATAAGAGGTTCCTCTAAAGGCTTTTTGTTATAAAATTGCTATAAGAAAAATATTCAAAAAATTCATAATGGTTGCAATTAAATCTTAAAATGAGGACATTGAATCAATAGAATATAGAATAAATATATATGTTATGTTATAAAATTATATTGATTATTTGCAATAAAAGGAAATTTTGAACTAAGCTTGTCAAAATTATGGATTTTGAAATAGCTAAAGGAATATTTGAATGAAGAGTGAAGTCTTCTATGTTACTTGACAATCATGTAAATAGTTTTATTTCCAATTTTCTTAAAGGGATCACTTAGAAACAAAATTAGTCCCTCAGGTCATTCGATATTAAATAAATAAGGGTAGAATCAGTTCAAAGTTTACATGCCTATACTGAATTTTCAAGCAATATTTCGATGAAAAATTTATTCTTATAATGATTTTAAAGAATGCATGGGGATAAAATAGATGATGGAAGTCTTCTGTATAGTTCTAAGTAAGTATTACAACTCTTATTTGAGGATTTAATTACTTAATTAGATTATTAATGAAATATGTCAAAATTGTGAAATCAACACGTAAGAGAAAAGAATATTCATATATTGTGTGAAGTATGTATGAATAAATTAACAAGTAAGAGCCGAGGTATGGGTTATCTATAATCTATATCAAATTAGAATGGCCACAACCACATTTATATAAAATCAGAAAGTGTTTTTACTTTAAGTTGTAGTATTCAATATTTTTATACCTCTCCACTTTGTTAGAAAATATCAGCGAAGAAATATATAAAATATAAAATATCGATAAAGATATGAAGTAGGATACCACTTTGGGGGATTTTACATTGCTCATTCAACCCCAACTCCATGTCCCCATCTCCAGCCAAATCCTCGCCCCAGTTAGAACATACTGTTGGCTAAGGGCAGAAATATCGAATAGTTTAAGGGCATAAACGACCCCAACATTCTCCTTCCATCATTAGGTATAGGCCACAGTAACACAATTTCCTCCCATACAAAGGAAAGAGGTCCATAATCAGACAACAGATAACCATAAGCCCTTCTGAGAGTTTCAGAAAAAGGATTCCCATGAATGATTTGAATTCTAGATGGGTAAGAATTGAGTGCCAATGAAACGCCTCAATGTGGCATGGATTGCCAATAAGCCAACCACTCAATTATGGCACACTTTGGAAACAAAGAAATCAACATGTTTCCAATTTGGTTGAGGATAGTTGCTTCCTTTTGATCCGAAACATCACTCTTTTGCATGCTTATCCACTCATCTGGAGGCTTATCAAGTTATGCATCGGGCATACCTAGTTCAGAAATTATCGGGGAATATTTCAAGGCAATATGAAATTGGATAACGCTTATCCTTGCATGCAAGTGGATAACACTTATCTTCATCCTTACTTGATTCTTATCCTTATTGATTGGTATTTTCTTATATACATATGCATGGAATATGTATGAAAGGGATAATTTCGCAGGGCATTCGAAGATCAATGGCGTGAAGAGGCCAATAAAATCGATTGACCTCCATGTGAGTCTTCTCTAAGTAATAGTTTTACTACCATTGAGTGCAAAGTCTCCATGATATATTCTGAGAGGACTCTTGTTTTCCTATTAAGCACCCACAACTATCCTTATGTTGTAACCTCATAAGACCGACCCGTGGTTTCATAGCCCTTACGCTGTGTTTAATTTGGGAAACTATTGAAGCCTTGAAAAGTGTTGCTACAACATGGGGGAAAACCACCCTGTCCGGACCTTGGTTGGCGTCTCCTTTTCCATTTGGTGTAGTGGCTCCCACTGGGGATAATGGGACCAGTTTCCCAAAAGTGATTTTGATAGTGTTGATGGGGTGATATATGATGTAACGGGGGGATGATGAAGCTAAGTGCAATCGAATCTAAACTATTTGAACACATGCATATATCCTAGTTTAAACACTATTAAACTATAACTATGCCCAGGAATAAAGTAAAGTATGTGATCTACAATAATTTCCTATAGAAATTAGTAATAAAGATAATTCATCTATAATAAGAAGTGAAATCATTTAACAATAATCATTTTTGATAAATAGTTAGCCAAAATGGTAGTGAAAGATATATCGCATATAGAATCGTTCATATATTTAGCAAAAAAATTAAAGCCAACACCATACAAAAGTGCAATAATGCTAACCAAAATTCAAAATTTCATACATAAAACAACTTAAGAAAATTTATTGCCTACTACATAAATAAAATAGAATCACAAGATAAAAGTACTGTATATGTTAAGTTTTGCTCATGTGCTTCAGCAATATCGACCTAATTCGAATCAATCCAACATCATCTAAGAGTGCAAAAGTGCAATTTCTGTAGAACAATGTCAGATATTCAAAAGAAAAGACATCTTGTTCCATTCATTCCACTAGAACCTCCTCAAAGGTATATAAGTGCATGTTTTGAAGAATGTTTCTGATAAAATTTCTAGACCTCTCTTTAAATGCATGAGAGGGGTTTAAATAATAAAACTATAGGTCCTAAAATAAATTATTACAAAAATAGTTGAGGACGTTTAAATGACCTTCCTCATATTATGATAAATAAAACTAAAATAAAAATAAAACAAGGTGACTAACTCCATTGCATTTGATCTTTAAGATCGCAGATATTTGTCAATGGTTTGAATTGTGCAAGTTGGCCAATCAAATATTTCAAATGTCCAATAAATATAGCATCCGTCATTGTTGGCACCATTTTTTGTGTGAAGCTAGTTAGCAATTACAAGGTCCTCCACTGGCTGTATGGTTTGACTAAGAATTATGAGTATGCTTCCCATTTCGGCTTGCTCGTTTGTCTAATCACCTCCTCCCATTCCTTTGTTTCTTGTCTCCACTGTTGCTCTAGTTGATTGGCATTTGGAGGAAATACTGGTATAGATTCTGCAACCGGGTTAGCGTCATGTATATTTTTGTTAATGGCTTCAATGATGATGTTCGTTCTTGCTACCACGACCATTGTTGCCCTCTCTGCTTGCTTGAGCCAAGAATCTCAGTCTGCAAATATAATTTCTTTATGTGATTCCTCTAGTTTTGGAAAATCAACCTTTCTCCCATCTTCTGATTCTTGCTACGTGATGAAGTTAGAAATCCTTTGATGGACTTCATCATACTCAAGTACCATGTTGACGACTTGGCTTGTTAGCTTATCACTGATCTTGCAATAAGGACTTATTTGCGAGATTTTCTAACACATAACTTCCTTTTGTTGCATTAGTTTTGCGATAAGGCTGAGTGCTGATTTTATGAACTGATCGATTTGTGGACTATATTTATACTTCTTAGTCATAGCTTGAATCCACACATGATTTTTTACTAGGCTGGCTTGATGTCTTATTTTCATCTGTTCAAACTCCTGCTATAGTTTGGCTATTTGTAATTGTGCTTGTTGGTTAGATTTTTCTTGCGCCAACTATTGTTCCAATAGGAGAATATTTTGTTTTTTTTCTCTTAGCATCATTTGGACCTCTATTTCTTTATCAATTTTTGTCATAGCATAGGCTCCTGCAAATTTTGATAGTCTCATAAGGTTCTCAGATGGGTCCATGGGCGAATCTTTCCACACAATGTCCATTGATTCGTTGTTGGGAGTGGTAATAGATGCAACATCTAACTTTATTTTCTTCCTCTACCTTTTGATGACAGCTTTAAGGGTAGAGCTATAAAACACATCTAATGGAAGAATTTCCTCAATTCTAAAAATAATTTTAGAAGTGGGGGTGCCAGGAATGAGCTCCACATCCTGAGTGCCTACAGTTTTCTCCACTATAATTTCTTGAGTTGATTTGTGCTATGTAGCCTATATCTCAAATGTTTGTTCCTTTGTATGGAGCTTCTTACTAAAATTCTCCCATTCGTTTTCTAAATCGAAAATTGGGGGTTTCGTTGACTGAGTGGAAGTAGAGGGAAGTTCAACCTGTTTCTTTGCCAAGGTTTGTTTGGTTTTTTTTTTTTGTGGTTCTAGCTGTGTCCCCTTTCAGACCATCTGTTTTTATTTCCCCCATTTTGAAACTATAGCCCTGAGTGCTCTGACTCACTAGTGGTCTTTTCCTAAGACTTTGCTTCAGAATTTTCTTTCGAATTTTCTCTGGAGCTTTTGTCTACGCTTACACTAGGAGTTGGCTCCCTTATTGGTTCAATATGTAGCAGGTCCAATGGGAGGTGAAGCAATGCTCGTGAATACTCTGATAAATGTAAATGTCTCCTCCCTAAACCATCTTGTTACAAGTAGGATATTTATTGTAGCTTCTCTAGAAAATCTAGGTGCATTCCTATTGTAGACTTGTTTATGAATAGGCAACATAACGCGTTGACAAATTTTGTAAAAATGGGGGCGAAACTGAGACTCCCACATACTCTTATGATATATATGGATAGGAACTGGGTCTTTGACAGTCCACTTCCATCCCATGATAGGAAATTTGGAACCAAAATATATAGCATCCATTACATAAGCAGTCATGAAAAATGGAGGGTAAACCCTTGAAAATATACTCGTCTTTCTCCTATACTCCGTTATGGATTTCACCAAATTATCAGACAAAATTTGGGCCGAATTCATTATTGTTGCAATTACAGTTGCATCTATTAATGGCAACCATTCTAGGGAAAATTTAGTACTATCAGGCTTGTTGAACATCCTACATAGCATGGCCACTGCAAAAATATGAGGGGGAGAGATAGTTGTTGTAGAATACATACCCATCTTATCATTTTTTATCTTGCCTTTGTTCCCAGTCCAGGTCTGTGTGACCTCTATTGGGTCTTCATTCTCCTTAGCAAATTTCTTGAGGAAATGTTTATTGTAGAGATTTTGTGAATCTGGTAGATTGTGCATAAGCTGCATACTATCCATGAAAAGGATCCCATAACCTCCTACCTATTATTCTTGAATTTTTTATCCGATACATCCACCTGATTGATTATCCACTTAACCATATCTGTATATGGAATTATCATTGGCCTTGTGGTTATGCAGTGTAGAAATGAGCATGACGTCTCGAAAAAGGAGGTGTCAGAGGAAATATGACCATTGACTATGGACTTTGTTACCAGAGGTCTTGGTTTTTCTTCTTATAATAAATCATACATGGCCTCTAATGTTAAGGTTCCTCCATCTTTGCTGCATTAGTGTCAGAGAACAGAGGGATCATTTCTGATTTTTGAGATGCAAATTCCTTTACCCTCTTTTTCATTGCTCCCAACAACTCTTGCTCTAGATTTTTCCTAAAAATGGAGCAAAGCAGAAGCTATCGGATAGACACAAGTAAAAGTGAACATAAGAATGAATGATTTATATGACTTTGAAAAGGTGACAAGAAAGGGGATTTTCTTAAATAAAAGTGAGAAGATATTGTATCATGTCAAACAACTTTTCAAATGTAAATTCCATTAACCCGTACTAGATGCCCACTAGTGGTTCCTTATCCCTATATTTATTGCTCATTAATGTTTTGCATCGTAATTTGGGAAAGAAACTTATTAGGGTGGCGAGATTTTTAACTGTGAAAATGCCAATTTTGCAATTTGCGATGCAATATCGTAGATCACATTATCGCATTTCGTGTGTGCGCTTTCTTTCCCATTCCTTTGGTTTCTATGAAATGTGATATGTGGGGTGTTCTTTATTAGTTTTCAAGGCATAACTTATTTGATAGGATTTTCTTTGTAAAGTCCTTTTTCGTTGCACAATGGACTTGAGTGTTTTTTATAACATAGTTGGCAATCTGGTTCGGGCTCCCATCGCATTTCGCAATATCATAGGGTTGATAAGGTTTTGGATCTTTCTTAAGGGTTTCCAATGCAATGTAATAAGGGTGAATGTGTCATCGCAATACTGCATGGTTAAAGGAACTTTTTGACGGTACGTTCTTTTCAAGTGACAATATGTGATGCAGGCCTTACTTTAATCAGAAACATTTTAGGACTTAATTCAAATGAAAAGTCTAATAGTTTCAAGGTTAAGCGCGGTAATCCCTTTTGATCACTTTTTCATGAGTTTTGCTCGTTAACAGGGCTTTTGACACACTTGATCATGTTATGAAAAAAGGCAAGCATATTCTAGCTCTTCAAAGGGTTTCATCTTGATATATTGCTTTATTCTAGAAATAACAAGAAAATGCGTAAATGTAAATTTTTTTATTTGGAAGGAATTTTTAAGGGCCCACGTTTATTAATATAATATTATCTATTATGTTAACAAATGGGGGGGTTAAAACTCATGTCTTGGTCTCCAGAAAGAATGGAGGTCGTTCTGAGTTTTGATCGCGTGATGCATTCAGCACGTTGCAACGACAGTCGAGGGGTTCCGGACCAGGGCCGATATGCATTCATACCAGCAGCCAGTTTCGATGGCGAAGACGCCGCATTACACTCTATCAGGACAGTGAGGCGGCATCATTCCTGGCTTGGCTTTCAACGAAAATCCGGGATAATGCGGTTGGAGACGAGGGTTTCAATAGTCTTCGGCACTCTGGCACCCTTTGCATTGGATGATTTCTTTGTGGCAGAGAATCCGGCGTTCCCAGAAGGCGTAGAATGGCTTCAGGCATCTTGCATGGAACCCAAATCTTGGAACTCAATGTTCTGAATCTGCTCAATGGGGTCATAGATCTGCCTTTATTACAGATCTGTAGCCTTCGAATCCTCAAGATCCGACGTCAAGGGTCATGGTTCTGCTCTGAATCGGGAGTACTGACTGTGCATGGTAGTCAGATGATCAGATCTACAGTTAAACCATCAAATCAAGAGCCCAGAAGATCTTGGGGCCTTAAAAAAACCTAGATCGATGGACAAGCAGCTTGGAGGAGGCAAGTTCAGACGAGATCAACTCTGAAGCAACTTTCAATCGTGAACTAGCTGGATCTGCCTGAAGAACCTCATGCATCCCAGATCCAAGTTAATCTTTCCGGCAAAACGACAATGTTATGGGTTTGCACAACAGATCTTGTGCAGGATCTTCTGCAAAAACTTGAATGCCGGCTGGGGATTCCCTCCTCCTACCTCAGATTGCTGTATAAGGGTAAGCACCTTATGCATTCCCTTCCTCTTTCTTTTTATAGCATTCAAAAGGACGCGTCTATGGGGGTTTCTTTCCGTCTAAGAGGTGGTTCATTTGGGCAAACCTCCTCTGCCCCATCTTTCTCTTACAAAGATGCAGCACGCAAAAACGCTGCCCAACCTCAGTTCTCTTCAAAGGCATCCCAGCTAAATGAAGCTCCAAAGCCGTTTCTGGTAGACAAATCAGAGGAAATTCCCTCCATCGACTTCTCTAATCCTAGGGTTGAAAGCCGCTACCAGAGCTTTGCAGAATCCGCACTCATTTGCAGATTTAATGGACTATGGCCTTGCACAGCAGATCTTTATCAATGGGTCCATTCCTCATGGACTAAAAAGTGTAAAATCTTCTTATGTTCAAAAGGTTTTTTCCTAGTGCTTTTTGAATCAAGCGAAGACTGCCAAAAAGCCTTAACGGGAGGCCCTTGGTTCTGGGGTTCAGCTGGGCTTTTTCTAACCCCCTGGTTTCCTGACTTTGACCCCTCTACAGCAGTCATCTCCAAGCTTCCCATTTGGGTCAGGCTCCCTAATCTTCCAGCACATTTTTGGGATTTCTCTATCTTCCTAACTATTGGAAACACTTTGGGACGATACCTGGCTACAGATACCTCAAGAAGGGAAAATGGTCTCTACACTTATGGCAGACTGTGTGCAGAAATAGATATCAGCAAAGGACTACCGGATCAGATTAATCTCAAGTTTGGAGATTTCCATTAGACTCAACCATTGGATTACGAGAACAAAGCCTTCCGTTTTCGCCATTGTCATCAAACAGGGCACCTTCAGAGTACATGTTCACAGCTCAAAGATAAAAAGAAGAATCTGAATCGTAAGCCCAAATCCAAGGGATGGAATCCTTTTGAACCACCTCGTTCGCTGGACGATTTAGGCTTCTCGAGTTCGGAGGAGGAGGAATCTGAGGCAGATGTGCAGGTTGATGAGGAAATTGAAGCTGATCTACAGAATGAGGAAATTCCGAAGGACGCCCCCTCGACTCACTAGGAGGCTCCCTCTAACCAGCTGATTTCTCAGAAACGTACCCATTTCTCTTCATCCTCAAACTCTGACAAGGATGATCAGCCATCAGGACAAAATAATCTACAACTTGTCATGACACAGCCAAACGCCACTAGGTGGATAAAAGTGAGCAAGAAAAAAGGCAAAAAATGTCGATTTGCAGGGAACAACCCTTCGGGGTAGCCTTTTGATCAGTACTTTCCTTTGTATTCCTTTGCTTCTATGACCTGTCCCTGGTCTGTCTATTTGGAGCAAGGTTGATTCCCTATCACCTTCGGCTCCATTGCTTCTCTGCTAAGCTTGTTTCCAGGCCTGATTGTACTATATTTTCCATCATTTAATAGAATTAGTCTTTACTTAGAAAAAAAAAAAACAAATGGGGGGGTTGTTGAATAAAAAAACAATTGGCGATTTGCTGGAAGAACTATTTATCTCTGATAGTTTTTTGAAATCTCTAAAAACTTCCAAAATAAAGGTAGTTTAGAAAATAAAAATACAAGAAATATAAGATAAGTAACATTACTATGAATCATAAAAACAACATCTACCTAACTATCATTATTTTTATCATCCTTTTTAATAAGAAAGTTGCTTTGTCTACATCAGTCATTACTTTGTTTTAACGATAAAAACAAGGTGACTCTCACAAATCAACTTTTAGGTGTACTCAATTGCCATAGGTAGAGCCTCTGTTACTAGTTGGCATCCATAGTCTCGACAGGGTTACCTTTTTACCAACAATGATTCAATATCCCATATAGATAAGAATGAAATACTTAAATATAAGTTCATATTTATATACTTTTTATTCTTTTCATTTTTCTAAAAAATTCTCTTTTCTTTGAAATTTTCATTTTACTCCTTAAAGGCCATTGTCTTGGTTTGGTGACCAAAATTGACAATGACATTCACTGGTTGTAACTTAGCTAAACAAACTGGATCTTGATGAGACCCCTTATCTTTTGATTGATACAATCTCATGGCATTACCCTATTTTGATATGTAGTATTGGTAATGTCAGCTAGTTATTTCCCTAGTATCATGGTAAGCTAGCTCTTGATGAGACCTCTTATCCTTTAAGCATAAGCATGTTTTAGAATTACACTCAGGATGAAAGCTTACTAGATGGGGAGAATCATTGACTCCTTAAGAATTTTTGGATGAAAAACGTAGAGTTAAAGATGCTTTTCTGCAGAGAGACTTTACTTTGTTATGGATACTTTTCTTAACTGATGGTAGAGCAAAGGTTTCTTTATAAAGTCGAGGTTTAGAAAAAGACAAATAATTTTGGCAGAGAACAAGCAATTTTAGATCAATAAAACTTAACCCATGCTTCAAATGCAAAATTCATCTTCTTAACCATCTATACTTATACAAGTGAAAAGTCAAAATATAAAAGAGATTGTTATTTGTAAAGCCAAAAGTAAATGCTACTCAACTTTTATTTTTCCTAAAAAGTAAAGGCAATAATATACAAGGAATAGAGGAGGAGATCTTCTATGAAAAATATTTCTTAAGGATATGCCCATTAACAGGTAGAGATTATCTCTTACTTGATAAATCTTGTAATAAAAAGGTTGATGGACCTATTTGTTCCACAATCTGAAACGGGCCAAGCCACATTTGTTGGAACTTGGTATGCTTACCTTTTTCCTCATGTGATTTATCCCATTTCAATACCAGGACTTTGAGTTGAAAAGATTTTTTGCTTGCATAATTTGCATCAAAGGAAGCTTTGACTAACTGTTGATGATGTACATGTGTAATTTTGGCTTTTTCCTTTCTTCTTCGAGCTTAAGGATTTGTAATTGTCTCACTTGTATTGGAGAGGAAGGAGTTTCTCCAATAAATGTAACTAGGGCTAGCAAGGGAATAGCTACATTTGTTGGGAGGACATCTTCTTTCCCATAGACCAAATTAAAAGGAGAAGTGCCTATGGAGGCCTTCTGTGTTATTCAACCTACCCATAGAGAAAATATTAAATACTTATGCCAGTTTTTCTTACTTTGATCAACGGTTCGTTTAATAATCCTTATGATATTTTTGTTTGTATATTCGGCTAAGCCATTTCCTTGAGGATAATAGTTAGCAAAGTATTTAATCTTAAAACCTCTTTTAAGAGAAAATTCGGTCATAACATTGCCTAAAAAAGTAGATGCATTATCAAACATAAGGGCAGATGGAAGACCAAATCTGGTAATAATAAACTGATCGATGAATTCAATGATGTTTTCAGAATTGGCTACCTTAAGAGGAATTACTTCCACCCATTTTGTGGAGTAATCAGTTGCTGTAACAATGTATCAATGCTACCTAGAGGAGTGAGGAATGATCTCACCTATTATGTCAAGTCCCCATTGTTCAAATGGTTGTTCAATGTTGACTAGTTGCAATGGTAATGTGGGTTTCCTCTATCTGCCAGCAGTTGTACAAACTTTACATTTCCTTACATAACTATGCGCATCCTTGAATATGTTTGGCCAATTATAGCCAACATGCAGGATTTTATGTGCGGTTGTTGTAGAAATTCCCACTATATATCAACAGATTATGCAATATACTAAAGCAAAATACAAGATCTAATTCTACAACAAACTTGCGGAAGCTTAATCGAGTATGAGCAAGATCAAATAGAACACATATAACTGAGAATGAGAAATCAATCACACATGAACATAGAAGAATAACCCAGGGAAAGCCTCAGCTAAAAACCCTGATCTTTGTATTATCATACAAGTGGAAATATGTCCAGATTACACAAAGATTTAGCTCAGAAGCTATCCAACTCTCAGTACAATCCATCTGCTGCTCATAGACAGTTAAAGGCTTCTCACAAACCTTCTCCTCTGCCCTCCAAGCCTCCTATTTCCTTTCGCAGTTTTTCTTGGGTTCTAGTGCTTCCACTTGTGTGAATTCCCACCTCACACTGGTCACTTGGCTCAGTAGTAACTGCGCAATCCTAAAGGAGATAATTCTTTCTGCATGGATGAGTTTCCTATATAGGAAAAATCCTCCAACTGATAGTACACTATCCCTTCCTTTGATCTCAATTGGGTCTCTGACTGAACTGACATGCATGAGTTATTTATGAGAGAATATTCAATTATCTAGAGAGAAGCAGTTACATACATGAAAGAATTAAGTAACTGAAATCACAATTAATTCCACAAATTGTTGGAACTAATCTAACTGGACTAAACTCAGTTAACTGAGATAACTAATTACAACTCATCCTTATCTCTTTAACTAAGGGATAAATTCCTCAATTAATGAGATAACTATTGCACATCCCCACATAGACTTCATGTTTGATTTTCTACAACTAATTAACTCAGGATGAATTAATTAATTATTTTACAAACAACTGTTAAGATCAAATTCAAATTTTACTCCTCAATTTTAGTTCAGGGACTAACTAAAATTGGAATCTAACCTGAAATGCTATTTATAGCAATGCTATTTTTAGCACTTCCATTTTTCATTCTTTATGTCCAACACTGGTACCTGAACTGCTATTATAGCAATTCTATTTTTAGCACTTCTATTTTAAGCATTTCTTGTTGCCATTTTCAACAATTGTATCCCCTCCAAGATGTCCACTAGCTGGTCCATCATGGAGTTCCTTCAAAACCTTTTCTGCCTCAGATTTTTCAAGACATCTAATTAAAATAGAATAATAATTTATTCTAAATAACACATTATTGATGATTTGGTATTGTCTATATTTTAGCCTCAAAGCCCTTTTTCTTGGGTAACTTAGTTGTGTAGGTTCATACCCATTTCTTAAACAAAAGATGATATCAGCATATCTGGATTTAGTGTGATTAAGGATTACCTCATATACTTGTATATCATCACTTGAATCTTGTAGCACTGATAAGTTGGATGCTCCTACTAACATTCTCCAAAAAGCTTAACCTGTTACAATTTTAGCTAGTTTGATTTCAATGTCATATTCTTGTAGTGTCGTTACCCAATTTTCTCTCTTCTCACCTACATCCCTTTGTATTAATAGATTTCTCACTATTGAGAATGGCACTACTACCTTTGTGTGGGTTTTGAAGAGCAAGGGTATCAAATGCTTTATAGATTTGAAAATAGCAAAAGCTTGTTTTTCAACATCTAAATAGTTCAATTCAGCCCCTTGTAAATTGGAGCTAAATAAAGAAATTGGTGCTTCAGCTTTATCATCATTCACCTATGTTAATATAGTTTCATATGATTTCTTGGAAGCAAAAGTATATAAAATGAAATTATTAGAAAAATTTGGAGTTGCTAAAGAGGGATCATTTATGATCGCTTGTTTAATCAAATCAAAGGCTTCATGCTTTGTGTGTTCCCTTTTCGAAAGATATTTTTTCTTAATCATGGATTGAAGAGGTAAAACAATTTGTGAAAATTCAGGGACAAATATTTTGACAAAATTTATCTAACCCAGGAAATATTGCATAGACTTTTTGTTATGAGGTAAAGGAATTTTAGAAATTTCTCTTATTCTATCAGGGTCAATGTGAATCCCTTCTTTGGATACAATGAATCCAAGGAGTTTTCCTTCACTTAACGCAACGAAAGATTTATTGCGATTAAGAGAAATTTCGTACCTCTGACAACACTCAAAGTTTTGTTTTAAATCTCTTAGATGATTACTGCGCTTTTTGGAGTATACAGTTATATCATCTAAATAGATTACCACTAATTTGTTTACCAAACCTTTGAAAGCTATGTCCATGGCTCTTTGAAACGTTGCAGCAACATTGACTAATCTAGATGGCATCTTTTGATAGGCGTAGGTTCCCCATTTTGCTCTAAATGTAGTCTTTAGCTGGTCATCTGGATGTACTAGAATCTGATTATGACCTGAAAATCCATCGAGGAAAGATATTAGTTCTAAGCCTACAACTGATTACAATATTTGTTCCATAGGAGGCAATGAAAAGTTGTCCTTCTATCAATATTTGTTGAGATTTCAGAATTCTATACATATTTGAATATCACCATTCTTTTTCCTAATTGGGACAACTTTGGAGACCCACCTGGAATCTCTGACTAGGAAAATAATCTTGGCTTCTAGCAATTTATTCAATTTAGATTTAATCTGATTTTCGAAATTGGGATGAATCTTTCTCAATTTTTGCAACAGAGGTTTTTCATCAAATGTCATGGGAATGGTATTTTGAATTATAGAAGTGTCGTATGTTTTAAGACCTTCTTAGTTCCATGAAAAGACATTCTTATATTTCTTCAACAAATGTATCAAGGCTCATTTTTCATCTCATGTAAGACCAAGGCCTAGATTGATATTTTGAGCTTTAAGGTCAGTTCTGAGGTTAACTAATTCAAACTTCAAAGTTGAACTCTGAAGTTTTGAGTTGGTCGGTCTCTTGAATCTATCCTTAAGGTCATATAAATCTTCCAGTTTAACAAGAGACTTAGGTATAGCATTCATTGTTGCTTCTTGCGTAAGATGGAAGTCATGTTGATCTTCATCAATTATCTGTCATCATAAGAACCTTCTGATGTAAAAAGACTTATGATATCCAAATCTTTATTAAAGACTCGCCAATTAGTGACACTGTCGGGAATAGATGGCTGAAAAATCAATTCAATAGAAAAGCGACTAGAACTGTAATCTCCTGGTGGAATTAACTTGGAGGCCACATCAGCCAAAAGATCATCGCTTGCGTTTTGGAGTCTTGGGATAGGGGAACTATTAAATGGTGTAAAGTGAGAAGTAAGGTCTTGGACTAAAGATTGATAATGTTTCAAATGTACAGGAAAATAGTGTATAGTATTTCTTACCTGTTTTATCACAATTTCTGAATCCCTAAACACTTGAAGGTGTTTGATATTAAGGTCGGTGGCTTTATACAGGCCTTGAGCTAACGCTTCATATTCAGTAGTGTTGTTTGTGCAATCAAATTCAAGTCTTCACGATAATATAGTTTTTTCCCCTTCTGGGGTAACTAATATGCATACTACTCCTTCTCCATTGTTGGATTTAGATCCATCAAAAAATAATTTCCCAAAAAAAGATCTAACTACAGGTTTATCTACAAAATTTATACATTTAGAAGTATATGTTTGAGAAAGGTTTTCAACTTGTGATACAACAAAATTTTTCAAGAAAGGTGACGTATTTGCATTGAAATTTCCTAGAAATGATTCGATTAAGTAGTTTCTGACGATATTTCTACTATACACAGCTGGTTCGTTCTATCCTTCTAATTTTGTAACAATATACTTTTGATGTTTTTGTTAGGTAAACTTGACTCAAGATAGAGTCAAAGTTGACCAGGTTAAATAGTGATGGTTTTGGGGCACATGCTATTGTGCACCCATAGTATTATGCCCGTGGTATTATATGTAATGGAGCTTATAAAAGGCTAGAAGGACTTCATTGTAATGCCAGACCTGGAGGTGAGCAGTGAAGGCTCACTTGGTCGTATTGGCCAGGGTTTTGGCCAATGCTAATAAGATCTTATTAGGTTGGGTTTTCCCCCAGATTTGGGGTTTTCCCGAATAAACATTTGTGCTTATGTGTTTATGGTTGTTGCTGGTTATTTTTATATTTATTCCTCTCGGTAATCTATAAATTTCTTAACAACTGGTATCGAAGCCAGATATTGGCTTCAAAGGGATTCTTTGATGCCAGGGGTTTATAGTGCCTGATGAGATCAATGTAGGCTTTTTACAGATCTTGGTCTAGAAAATAATGGTGGAACAATTATACGCGAAAGAACCTCGAGGAGAATGTGTAGAAGATAGTGTCGTAACTGCCAGGGATCGCAGTGCATTTGCAATATTTACCAGTTTGGAACCTGCTAATGAATTGTTCATGCAGCTTCAAAAATTGTTCTTTTTCTGCTATGTGAGGCCACTAGTGCTGGAATCTACGAGGTTCTCAAGCTCATAGTTGAAGCGGTTTGATAGAAGTTTTTGAGCAAATCAAATTGAGAGAGGATGGATCAGAATCGCAGCAGCAATAAACAAAAAAAAATTAATGAAGTCAAAATTATTGCATGTAAATGGGCATACTACTGTAAGACCTGGTAAGGCATGTGTACCCCTCGGTGATCACCAGTAAAGTCTGGGTTAGACCTAGGTGATAGGGGGGATGTCGGGTTAACAATACCCCGGGTAAAAACTCTGAGGGGGGTAAGAGCTAGAGTGAGCGGGATTGTCTCACTTAGTAGGTTTGGCTAGAGTTAGTCAAGAAACACCAAGTCAAGTTTAAGGGGGGAATTGTTAGGTAAACTTGACTTAGGATAGAGTCAAAGTTGACCAAGTTAAATAGTGATGGTTTTGTGGCACATGGTATTGTGTACCCATAGTATTCTGCCTATGGTATTATATGTAATGGAGCTTATAAAAGGCTGGAAGGAGTTCATTATAATGCAAGACTTGGAGGTGAGCAGTGAAGGCTCACTTGGCTAGATTGGCCAAGGTTTTGGCCAATGATATTAAGATCTTATTAGGTTGGGTTTTTCCCTAGATTTGGGGTTTTCCTGGATAAACATTTGTGTTTATGTGTTTATGGTTGTTGCTGGTTATTTTTATATTTATTCCTCTCGGTAATTATTTGTGTTATGTCGTAAATTTCTTAACATTTTTTCGCGATCAACCCTTATTTGATTGGCTTCCCATTATAGGGAAGCCACATGTGAAACCATTTATTCACAAAATAACCATGCAGCTTCTATGACCAGTCTCTACTAAGGATTAAGCCTTAGAACTCAGGAATATCAACTACAAGAATGTCAATGACTTGACACACTTTAGGGTTCGATGAAATTCTAATGGTAACTTGATTAAGTTCCCCTATAACTTTGACTTGGGATCAGTCTAACTGCACAATGCGCACAATAGATTTTTGAGGCTAAACATTCAATTTCACACAAATTGTTCTTGGTAAAATATTAGATGAAGCTCCAGAGTCAACTAAACAATTGTGTAGCTTTTTGTTAAAAATTTCAAAAGTCAATAAAAATAGAGGAGTATGGGATTTAGATCTTCCTCCGATTAGATCAATATCGGTAGGATCGATTCTGTGTAGTGAAGTACTAGGGGGCCTTCCCATTTCTTGGGCAGCTTGCGAGACTACAGCGACAGGAAGAGGCAAAGTAGGGACTGCTTTGAGTTCTTTGAGTAGGAGCTTTTGTTGATGTTTCAACTTGCTAAGCTCATGAAAAGTAATGTTTGCCCTAGTATTTTTCATATCATCCACAATTTTATATTCCATTTCATCGAATACTATTAGGGTCTTAGCTGAAGGTGAAGAATTTGATTGAATAGCTGCGGTTTGGGTAGCTTTGGATGGAGAATTCTTACCTGTTCTTTTGTCCTTGGGAGCCAGAGTTGATACCTTATGTTTTGGATTTGTTTGAAGTAAATAAACTATATTTGTATGTAAAGTCGCAACAGGTAGTGCTTCTTGTGTATCTTCATTGGGAAGGATAAAGTACCACATTCCTTGTAACTCAACCACTTCTTCATCATTTGTTTGTTCTTCAGTTGTTGAGACTTCATCATCCTCCATATTTGATTCAACATTTGATATAGTGCTTGGAGGCTTAGGATCAGTGGAGGGATTCCTTTTATATGGTTTGAAAGATTTCTTTGAGGAAGTCTCTGCTACTTGTTTCTTGATATCAACCATTTCATTATACATGGTTTTGAGGAATTTTTGTAAACCTTCAAGATCAAAAGGATCTTTAGGTGTTTTTTTCTTGGATTCATCCCTAAAAGTCACTTTCTTGGATTTTTGTTCTTCTAAAGAATTTTTGTTATCTAAGGCTAGAATTCGTTTTTCTACAAATATTGCCTCTTTATGTCTTCTACCAAGGTTTGGCAGCTCTATTGACGAAAATAGCTACGTTTGAAGGGAGGGAAAAAAAGTACCATTCAGTTTGGACTTCATTGCTGGGCTTGGATGTTGTTGGTATTTTATTCAATAACTTGTTGAAATGAGAATTGAAGTCTTTGATCAGTTCTTTAGGTTTAGCTTTCAAATTGGAGAGATCGTTGAGAAGGGTAGTCATGGATCTGTCATCTCCAAATTTGGTTAGGAACTGCTCTTGAAAGGCATCCCAACTATTAATAGAAATTGATTGTAATTAAAAGTACCTTGTTCCTGCTGATGCTTGTAATGTATAAGGGAATAAAATTACAACTTCATCTTCTTCTACTACTTCATTTAGGTTAATGGACAACAGAAAATTATTTATGTGTTCCTCAGCTAGTAGGCCATTATCATGATTGAACTTTGGTAGCCACTTTTCGGGATGGGCTGGAAATTAGTGTAAAGGCCCTCTCATCCATATGGATCCTATACTTTTCCATGGCCTTGGAGGGTTTTAAGACATCGTTTGTATCTATGTAGAGGATGATGTTCTAGTGGTTGAAGGTGATTGGGTAGAGGAGGCTTGTGCTCCAGTACTTGTGTAAATCATGGTCTGGAGCTATGAGATGGGTGATTGACCTTATGATGAGATGGATGAAATGAATGAGGATGATTTAGGTCATGACTAGAGAACCTCACTATGGGATTCAGATGGTGTCTTCTTAACCCTCTTATGGCTTGGTAGAGGGCATTCAAATGGAGGGATCCAAAACTTTTCACTATGTGATCTAGTCAATGTTTGAGATGAGGGAAACTGAGAAGTAACATCATTTTGGGATAACTCCAATTCTTCCTGAGATATCGAAATCCCCTGTAGTTTATGAATTAAATATTAGACTTCAGGGATTTCTATAGAAGAAGAATGATTTGGCTTCTATAGGATTTCCATGGTGGGTTCTAAGGGTGTCTTTACAACTTGTTGGTTAGGATTCAGAGATTTGGAATGCGATTGAGAAGTTGGAGGTTAGGGCGAGGGATTTTTACAATTAGAATGACCTGTTGGTTTGAATTTACTTGCCATTCATAGTTAGGCCCTCCTTCTAGCAACAAAATGTTTAAGCCTCGAAAATCGTTCCTACAACATGGGGAAAACCACCTTGTCCGGACCTTGGCTGGCAGCTCCTTTTGTTGGGTTGTGTTATATTCTTTCCTCAACTAGCCCATGTAGTTAACGGGGGGTTAGAGGGGCGGCGGAGCCCTCCCCTTCATTGTGCTGATTGCGTAGCGGGATGGGGTCATAGGGGGTTTCAGGGGTGTAGGTAACCCCACTCTATGGGGTCCGGGGCACCAGCCTAGAAAATTTTGGTTTTAGAACCTATGTTAGGTTGAGCGTTTGTGCATGATTTTCACACATGTTTTTGGACGCAATTATTTTTCGGTCCATGGTTTTGGACATGATGGTTTTCGGTCCATGGTATTGGATGCTTCGGCATGTATAAATATGTATTGTAACATTCAAAGGAAAATAATGGAAAATAAAGCTGGTAGTCCCGGTTTTGGGATCCAGGGGAAAATCTCTGTGTATATGTGTTTTATGTGTTATGCTCTCGCATTGTTTATTTTCTATGTTTTAGAATTAGTATGCAGGTAATTTCTGTACGTTGTTAAAACCTACATTTGGTATTAGAGCTAGGTTTTGGCTTTAGCGGGACACCTTTGTTATTGAGGGATTTCACTCGGGCCTGTCGTAGACCCTGTTCAGTGGGAGATCTGCGAGATCAATTCTAGTGGTGAAAGAAAATGGTGAGTAGTGGAAAGATAGAGATTGAGAAATTTAATGGTTAGAGTTTTGAGTTGTGGAAACCCAAGATGGAGGATCTATTGGTGGATAAAGATCAGTGGATCACGGTAGATCTGGGTACTAAACCAATGGGATTGTCAAATGAAGAATGGAAGAAGTTGGATCGAAAGGAAAAGAGCACAATATCATTGTGTGTCTCAAATTCAGTATTGTTGAATGTATTAGGGTAAGCTACAACGAGGGCTTGGTGGGAAAAGTTAGGGACTTTGTACCAATTTAGCCTATGGTGAATAAACTGTTCCTACGGAAAAAGCTGTATATCCTAAGAATGAAAGATGGAGACTTGGTGACAAAGCATCTGAATGCATTTAATATTGTGGTAAGTCAGTTAGCGTCTGTTGATATTAAAATTTCAGATGAAGATAAGTGCATCAGTTTGTTGTGTTCTCTACCAGATTCATGGGATAGTCTGGTTATTGTAATAGGTAGTAATGCAACTGCCTTGTAGTTTGATGAAATAGTCTCATCCTTGCTGACGAAGGAGATGAGATGGAAAAATACAGAGAGCCAGAATGGTGATGCCTTGTCTGTACGAGGAGGGTCCCAGAACAGAAAAAAAATTCATCAAGTGGGAGATCTAAATCTAGAGGGAGATATAAATCTCCAGGAAACCTATAAAGGTGGTGTGCTGAAAATTCAGACTGTAAATCTAACGCTCTTGATAAAGGAAAGGGATCTGATGATGCTCCTTCTGCAGAGGCAAAAACCACCTTAGATGAAGGTGGAGATGTGTACTTGGCTTCTTCAAGTAGACATGTATATCAAAAGGCATGGTTGATTGACTCAGGTGCATCCTTTCGCTTCACTCCCCATAGAGAGTGATGATGTGAGTATGAGAAATACAATGGTGGTGATGTCTTCTTAGGGGATGATAGGAAGGTTAGAATCATTGGTCGTGGAAAAGTAATGTTGAAGTTGCAAAGTGGAAGGGTTAGTACACTTCCAGGTGTTCTGCATATTCCTGCATTGGCCAGAAATCTGATTTCTGTAAGCAAGTTGGATGATGTAGGTGTAAAATCAGTGTTCGAGAAGGATACCTGCAAGATGGTTCGGGGAGCACTGCTATTGATGTGGGGAGTTCGGATTAGAACTTTGTACAAGCTACAAGGTAGCACTGTTGTTGATGGGTGCAACAATTCTGCGGTTCCTGAAAATGGAGCAGAAAATCAAGTGGTCTCTGGAGAGAAAACCATGTTGTGGCATCAAAGGCTTGGACATATTGGAGAGAAGGGCCTTCGAATACTTCATGGTAAATGTATGGTAGAAGGTATTAGTAATAGCTCTCTAGATTTTGATTTCTGTGAAAATTGTGTATATGGGAAGCAGAATCAGGTGAGCTTCACCTCTAGTGGTAAGAGGGTGAAACATATATTAGAGCTTGTGCATAGTGATGTGTTTGGACCTGTGAAAGTTCCATCACTGGGTAAGTCTGTGTACTATGTATCATTTATAGATGACTTCTCAAGGAATACATGGATATATTTCCTTAAGAAGGAATCCAAAGTCTTTGACAAGTTTAAAGAATTCAAGGCTTTGGTGGAAAACTAGACAGAGAAGAAGATAAAGGTGCCGAGGGTAGATAATGGTCGAGAGTTTTGCAATAAGGAATTTGAAGAATTCTATAAGAAGTTTGGTATAGAATGGCAGAAGACTACTCCATATAGTCCTCAGCAAAATGGAGTTGTAGAAAGAATGAACAAGACATTGATGGAAAGGGCAAGAAGCATGCTCAATGGTGCCGGGTTAGAACATGAATTCTAGGCAGAGGTGGCGGATACAGCATGTTACCTGGTCAACATATCACCTTCATTAGCGTTGGAGGATAAAACTCCACAAGAGGTATGGACTGGTAAGAAACCCTCTCTTTCACATCTGACGGTATTTGGATGTGATGCATATGTACATGTTCCAAAGGAGAAATGAACCAAGTTGGATAGTAAATCTAAAAAGTGCATCTTTATTAGGTATAAGGATGGTTTAAAGGGTTATAAGCTTTGGAACCTAGTAACAATGAAGGTTGTGTATAGCCGATATGTGGTGTTCAGAGAGGTGAAAGATGTTATTAAACATGAAGTCCAACCAAAGGAACCTGAGAAGATAGAGTTTGAGCTAAAGGAGGAAGAATCAAAATCTACAGTAGAGGAGGAATCAGAAGATGAAAAGCCACAAACTCCGGGTGTGAGAAGATCAGTTCGAGAAAGAAGGAAGCCAAAAAGGTATAGTCCATTTGATTTCTGTTCAAATTTTTCTTTATCTATTACTGATGATGATCCCAGAACTGTGAAGGAAGTAGTAGATTCAAAGGATGGAAAACTCTGGAAAGAGGTCATGGTTGATGAAATAGAATCTTTGCACAAAAATGAGGCTTGGGATCTGGTAGAGTTGCTGGCTAGAAGGAAACCCATTAGCAGCAAATGGGTGTTCAAGAAGAAGACAAATGTGGAAGGAAAGGTGGAGAAATACAAGGCTTGGTTGGTAGCAAAAGGTTATTCCCAGGTGCCAGGAATTGATTTTGGTGATATTTTTTCTCCTGCTGCGAAGGTAACTTCTATTAGATTACTTTTATCTATTATTGCTGCTTTTGATTTTGAGGTAGAACAGATGGATGTGAAGACAACATTTTTTCACGGGGATCTGGAAGAGGAAATCTACATGAAGCAACCTAAAGGCTTTGTAGTGAAGGGTAAGAAAGAATTGGTATGCAAGTTAAAGAAGTCTCTATATGGGTTAAAACAGTCACCAAGGATGTGGTATCAGAACTTTGATACATTTATACGGGGACTTGGCTTCACCAGAAGCAAAGCAGATCACTATGTGTATTTTAAATTAGTTGATGACCGTGTTATTTATTTGGTCTTGCATGTGGATGATATGTTTCTAGTTGGAAATGACAAAGAAATTATCCAGGATTTGAAGACCCAGTTGTCCTCCAAATTTGACATGAAAGATCTTAGTGCTGCAAACTATATTTTGGGCATGAAAATTAAAAGTGATCGGACAAAGAGGAAGCTCTAGTTAAACCAGAGGAAGTATGTCGAGGCAATATTGCAGAGATTTGATATGGAGGATAGTAAACCGGTGAAGGTTCCTATTCCTGTAGGTATAAAGTTATCTGCTGAACAGTGTCCCAAGACACAAGAAGAGGAAGAGGACATGTCCCATGTTCCATATGCAAGTGCAGTCGATAGCTTGATGTATGCAATGGTTTATAATACACTAGACATTGCACATGCAATGGGAGTATTGAGTATGTTTATGTCAAAAACATGAAAGGAGCATTGGACAACAGTGAAGCGGGTTTTCAAGTATTTGCGTGGCACTAGTGATTATGGTTTGTGCTACCAAGGAAGACTGGGATTAGACAGAGTGTTGGATATTCATGGCTTTGTTGATGCAGACTGGGCTAGAGATCTGGATCAGAGAAGATCTACAAGTGGACATGTGTTTAACTTGTTTGGTGGTGTAGTCAGTTGGATGAGTAAGAAACAATCTGTAGTGGCACTATCAACTATAGAGGCAAAATACATGGCAGCCACCCATGCAAGCAAGGAAGCAGTTTGGTTGTAGAGATTGTGTTCAAGTATGGGGCTAGTACAGGGAGCTATAAGGATAGATTGTGATAGCGAAAGTGCAATTTTCTTGGCAAAGAACCCTGCATAACGTTCAAAGACAAAGCACATTGATGTTCAATATCTCTTTTTAAGGGATATGATAGAAGACAAAAAGGTGTTGCTGGTAAAGGTGGACACTTTGAAGAATACTACAGATGCATTGAAAAAATCTGTGAGCTCTAAGAAGTTCCCTTGGTGTAGAGAAACAATGGGCATTGTAGGGCTTTATAAATGACTAAGCTCTGTTGTGGCCCCCTGTGTAAAGAAAACAACAAGTGGGAGAATGTTGGGTTGTGTTATATTGTTTCCTCGACTAGCCCACGTAGTTAACCAGGGGGTTATAGGGGGGGCGAAGCCCCCCCTTCGTTGTGCTGATTGTGTAGTGAGGGGGGTCACAGGGGGTTTGAGGGGTGCAAGTAACCCCACTCTATGGGGTCCAGGGTAGCACCCCTGAAAATTTTGGTTTTGGAACCTATGCTAGGTTGGGCATACCCACCTATGGTTCTGTGCATGATTTTCACACATGGTTTTGGATGAAATTGTTTTTCGGTCCATGGTATTGGATGTGATGGTTTTTGGTCCATGGTATTGGATGCTTCAGCATGTATAAATATGTATTGTCACATTGAAAGGAAAATAATGGAAAATCAAGCTGGTAGTGCCGGTTTTGGGATCCAGGGGAAAATCTGTGTAGATGTGTTTTATGTGTTATGCTCTCGTATTATTTATTTTCTGTGTTTTAGAATTTGTATGCAGGTAATTTCTGTACGGGGTTAAAACCTACACCTTTTCCATTTGGTGTAGTGGCTCCTACTGAGGATAATGGGACCAGTTTACAAAAAGAGATTTTGATAGTTTGATGGGGTGATATATGATGTAATGGTGGGATGATGAAGCTAAGTGTAATCTAATATAAAATATTTGAACACATGCATATATCCTAGTTTAAACACTACTAAACTATAGCTATGCTTGGGAATAAAGTAAACTATGTCATCTACAATAATGTCCTAGAGCAGTTAGTAATAAAGATCGTTCAACTGCAATAAGAAGTGAAATAATTTAACAATAATCATTTTCGATAAATAGTTAGCCAAAATGATTGTGAAAGATATATTGCATATAGAATCATTCATATATTCGCAGAAAATTAAAGCCAACACCATAGAAAAGTGCAATAATGCTAACCGAAATTCAAACTTTCATACATAAAACAATTGAATAAAATTTATTTCCTAATACATAAATGAAACAGAATCACAAAATAAAAGTACCATACATTCGAATCAATCCAACATCATCTAAGAGTGAAAAAGTGAAATTTCATTAGAACAATGCTAGATATTCAAAATAAAATAGATCATGTTGCATTCATTCCACCAGAACCTCCTCAAAGGTACAAAAGTGCATGTTTTGTAGAATATTTCTGATAAAATTTCTCGACCTATTTCTAAATGCATGAGAGGGGTTTAAATACTAAAACTATAGGTCCTAAAATAGATTATTACAAAAATAGTTGAGGAGGTTTGAATGACCTTCCTCAGATTATGATAATTAAAAATAAAATAAAATAAAACAAAGTGTCTAACTTCTTTTAATTTGATCCTTACGATCGCAGATATCTGTCATTGGTTTGAGTTGTGTCTGTTGGGAAGATTTCAATAGTCCAATAAATATAACGTCTGTTAGTACTGGCACAATTTTTTGTGTGGAGGTAGTTAGGCATTGGAAGGTCATCCACTAGATGTATGGTTTGACTAAGAATTGCTAGTATGCTTCCCAGTTCATCTTGCTCATTTGTCTGATCACCTCCTCCCTTTCCTTTGTTGCTTGTCTCCATTGTTGGTATAGTTGGTTGGCGTTTGGAAGAAATCCTGGTATAGATTCTGCAACCAGGTTGGTGCCATGTAAATTTTCGTTAATGGCTTCAATGACATTGTTTTTTGTTTCTGCCATCATTGTTGTTTCCCTTTCTTCTTGCTTGAGCTGGGAATCCCAGTCTGCAAATAGAATTTCTTTACGCGATTCCTCTAGTTTTGATAAATCATCCTTTCTCCCATCTTCTGATTCTTTCCAGGTGATGAAGTCAGAAATACTTTGATGGAATTTGTCATACTCAAGTCTCATGTTGATGACTTGGCTTGTTAGCTTATCACTTATTTTGCAATAAGGACTTATTTGTGAGATTTTCTGGCACAGAACTTCCTTTTGTTGCATTAGTTGGGTGTTAAGGCTGAGTGCTTCTTTTATGAACTGATTGATTTGCAGACTATATTTACACTTCTCTATCATTGCTTGAATCTATGCATCCTTTTCTGCTAGGCTAGCTTGATGTCGTATTTGGATCTATTCAAACTCCTGCTATAGTTTGGCCATTTGTAACTCTGGTTGTTGGTTATATTTTAATTGCTCTAATTGTTGTTCCAATAGTAGGATCTTTTATTCCTTTTCTCTTAGCAGAATTTGGACCTTTGTTGCTTTATCAATAGTTGTCATAGCTTAGGCTCCTGTAAATTGCGACAGTCTCGTAAGGTTCTCAGATGGGTCCATGGGGTAATCTTTCCAAACAATGTCCATTGGTATGTTTTCGGGAGTGGTAATAGCTGCAGCATCTAACTTTCTTTTCTTCCTCTACTTTTGATGACATCTTTATGGGTAGGGCTATAAAACACATCTAATGGAGGAATTTCCTCAATTCTCAAAATAATTTCAGAAGTGGGGGTGGAAGGAATGAGCTCCAAATCATGAGTGCCTACAGTTTTCTCCATTGTAATTTCTTGTGTTGATTTGTGCTATGGAGTCTGTATCTTAGATGTTTGTTCCTTTG
This sequence comes from Pinus tabuliformis, assembly GCA_031772625.1. NCBI lineage: Eukaryota > Viridiplantae > Streptophyta > Pinopsida > Pinales > Pinaceae > Pinus > Pinus tabuliformis. The sequence continues at coordinate 663,435,227 of CM062808.1, forward strand.
TATGGAGCCTCTGATTAAAATGCTCCCATTGTTTTTCTAAATCAACAACTGGGTGTTTCACCGACTGAGTTAAGTAGAGGTACGTTTATCCTGTTTCTTTGCCGAGGTTTGTTCGGCTGCTTTTTCTGTGGTTCTATCTATGTCCATTTCAGACTCTCTGCTTTTATTACTCCCAATTTGAGACCATAGTTGTGAGTGCTCTGACTCATGAGTGGACTTTTCCTGGGTCTCTGCTTAGGAATTTTCTTTGGAGATTTCATCTAAGCTTACACTAGGAGTTGGCTCTCTTATTGGTTCAATCTGTAGCAGGTCCAATGGGAGGTGAGGAAATGCTCCCAAATACTCTGATATTTGTAAATGTCTCCTCCTCAAACCATCTGGCTACATGTAGGATATCTACTTTAGCTTCTCTAGAAAAACTAGGGGCATTCATGTTGTAGACTTGTTTATGAATAGGCAGCATAACTCCTTGACAAATTTTTTAAAAATGGGGGCGAAACTGAGACTCCCACATACTCTTATGATATATATGGATAGGAAGCGGGTCTTGGACAATCACATGATAGGAAATTTGGAACCAAAATAGATAGCGTCCATTATGTAGGCACTCATGAAAAATGGAGGGTAAACCCTTGAAGAGATACTCCTCTTTCTCCTATAGTCCATTATGGATTTTTCCAAATTATCAGACAAAATTTGGGCCCAATTCATTATTGTTGCATTTACGGCTGCATCTATTAATGGCAACCATTCTGGGGAAAATTTAGTACTATCGGGCTTGTCGAACATCCTACATAGCATGGTTTTTGCAAAACTATGAGGGCAAGAGATAGATGCTATAGAATATATACCCATCTTATCCTTTTTTATCTTACCTTATTTTTTAGTCCAGGTCCATGTGACATCTGCTAGGTCTTCATTCTCCTTAGAAAATTTCTCGAGGAACTATTTATTGTAGAGATTCTATGGCTCTGTTAGATTGTACATAAGTCGCAGTCTAGTGAAAAAGATCCCATAACCTCCTGCCTTCTATTCTTGAATTCTCTATCCGAGACATCCACCTGATCAATTATCCACTTAATCATATTTTTTATATGGAATTATCTTCGGCCCTACAGTTTTGCGTTGCAGAAACGAGCATGTTGTCTCGAAGATGGATGCATTAGAGGAAATATGACCATCGGTTGTGGCCTTTGTTACCAGAGGTCTTGGTTTTTCTTCTTCTAATAAATCATACATGGCCTCCCATGTTTAGGTTCCTCCATCTTTCTTGCATGTAGTGTCAGAGAACAGAGGGATCATTTCTGATTTTTCAGATGTGGCTGCCTTCCCCTCTTTGCCATTGCTCCAAATAAGTCTTGTTGTGGATTGTTCTTGAAAATGGAGAAAAACATAATCTATTGGATAGACACAAGTAAAAATGAACATAAGAATGAATGATACAGATCACTTTGAAAAGGTGACAAGGAAGGAGTTATTATTAAACACAAGTGAGAAGATATTGTATCATGTCGAACAACTTTTCAAACGTAAATGAAATTAACCCCTACTAAATGCCCACTAATGGTTCCTTATCCCTAACATTATTGCTCATTAATGTTTTGCATCGTAAGTCAGGAAATAAACTTATTAGGGTGGCGAGCTTTTTAATAGCAAAAATATCGATTTTGCAATTTGTGATGGAATATCATAGATCGCATTATCACATTTCATGTGTGTGCTTTCTTTCCCATTCCTTTGGTTTTTGTGAAATGTGATATGCGGGGTGTTCTTTATTAGTTTTCAAAGCATACATTAGTTGATAGGATTTTTTTTGTAAATTATTTTTTCGTTGCGCAGCGTACTTGAGTGAATTTTATAACATAGTTGGCAATCATGTTCGGGCTCCCATCGCATTTCACAATATCGCAGGGTTGATAAGGTTTTGGATCTTTCTTAAGGGTTTCCAATGCGATGCGATAAGGGTGAACATGTCATTGCAATATCATATATCGTATGGTTAAAGATACTTTGTGAGGGTGCTCTCTTTGCAAGTGGAGATATGCAATGCAGATCTTACTTTAATAAGAAACATTTTAGGACTTAGTTCAAATGAAAAGTCTAATAGTTTCAAGGTTAAGCACGGTAATCCCTTTTGATCACTTTTTTTCCAAGTTTTTATTGTTGACAGGACTTTTGACACGCTTGATCATGATATATGCGAAAAGGCAAGCATTTGCTAGCTTTTCAAAGGGTTCCATCTTGATATCTTGCTTTATTCCAAAAATAACAAGAAAATGCCTAAATGTTAAATTTATTTTTTTGGAAGAATTTTTAAGGGTCCAAATTTATTAATATAATATTAGCTATTATGTTAACAAATGGCGGGGGGGGGGGGGGTTGTTGAATACCACAACAGAGACCAAAGGCTACGTGTGTTGGGGTTAGTTTTTATTTTTTGAATGAGGATGGGTTTCGACCAAAATCTGAATGCTGTAAAGAGATGGGGTTGAATCCACATCCTTCTTACAAAAGACATTGTTTTACTTTGCTGAAACATGTTTGTGAAGTTTGATTGTTGAAATTGGAAAAAAAAAATTGTAGAGCACAGTGCCAAAAGGGGGGCTAGTTTTGTTTAGTTACAGCGAAAACATGCCCCTTGAATCTGAGTATTTTAATTTGGTCCTCCTCTTGATGGTTTTGTTTCAGATAGTAATACCATCAAAGTTTACTCTTTTTTTCTGTGGTATATTGTCAAATCAACATGATTTCGTTTCCATGTGACATGTTGTTGTAGTGGCTACAACCACCATCTAAAATTTTTCCTTAACTTTGTTTTGGAGCCTCCCTACCAACCATCCTTAGTAGCATGTATTACACTATCAAGTACATGACCTTCAGTGGTAATCTAGCTTCCATCCTGTGCATGATAGCTTGTTTCATCCCCCTCACAGGCTATTTCTTTGGACTTCATCTAGCTATAGGTTGAGCAACTCCCTCAAGAAATTGCTCAATTCTGGAGGGGAACCAGCCTTCCCTCCAGAAATTGTGTAATCCTGACTGGAAACCTGCTCAGCTCTAGAATTGTGCAATTCTTCTTGTCAAGCTTCACTAGAAAAACTACGCAATTTGTCCTAGCCGGACTACTCAACCTAGAAATTGCGTAATTCTAGGCAGTAGATAGCTACTCAGCCCAAAATTTACAAAATCTATCTGGGCAACCCGTCCATCTCCCTCGTAAAAACATGCAAATTTCCCCATCAGTTAATCAGGCTATTGCATGTGTCATTGGTTGATTAGTTCCACCCGGGACTGAGAAAAACTAATTTGTATGCATGGACTACTTCTCCCAAGCTAGCATGTAAAGGCATCCCTTGATTTAGGGATCTATTTTTAGCAAATGGAGGTTACATGCAAGGATCATTTCAGAAACTTCCCGCCAAATGTCTCTTTTCCTAGATTTGTGGCTTACGTGTCACAACCTTGATTTTATCGAAACTCATCAACCGGATGCTACAAATCTCATTCCTCACATCAACCTTGTAAGTCTAACTTCCCACATTTCATCTAGGAGTCACCGACACATTCAGATCAATTTTTTTGTGGTAAACCCGCTTTTGATGTCTTGCATTGCGTTTCTGTCGCTTTTTGTGTTTCTCTTCATGTGAGTACTATCTGCTTGATTTCAGTGAACACTTGCTCTTGTTTGCATGTATGTTAGCTTGTATAAGCACCATTTCATTTTTCATTTGTACCTCACTACTATCGCATGCATGACATTGTTTTTCATAGACGGTCGTCATTGGGGCGACTCGCTTCATACACATGAATGATTTCCCGTTTTCTGAATCCTGCACTTGTTATTTGCATGAATGATCATTCGCTGTTATTTGCACTCATCTCACCATGCATCTAGACTTCTCATGTTTTTAGTCACCCGTCGGCCGGTTTGGGCTGCCTTGGCGTGGACCATGCCCTACCCAGCTAGCATTGTGCATTTCTTGAAGGGAAGGATCTGCCTTCCCTCTAGAAATTGTACAATTTTGGCCCAGCACTAACCTATAGACTTGCATTATGCAATTCTTGGAAGTAGTGTCCTACTGGCCCCAAAAACTGCACAATGCAGTGTGCTGGTTGCATGTCAATGTTGACTGAAATTGTACATTGTGTAGTTTCAGTCCTCAGCAAGCCAATCTAGACTATGCATTGCATAGTTCCAGTAGCTAGTCGGCCTCTTGACAGCCTGGACTGTGCCTTGCACAGTTTTTGTAGTCAGTCTCCCGACCTCTCGGAAGAAATTGCACAACCTTCACGATCAATCACACTGGTATGTTGCAAGTCAATTCTCAAGTTTGTTTTGGTTTATGAGTCACAAAGTACTTGTCATGAGTGTTTCTATGTCACCAAGAATCGTAAGTGTTCATATGTCTCTCAGCAACACAAGTAAAATGGCCTTCATGAGAGCAGAGTCAAAGGACACCGTTGAGATCCCAACAGGGTTTGTAGCCAAGCAAGCGTTTATGAGCTCACCTACCTATGAAGACATCAAGTTGTTCATAAACAAGGACATCAAGTTTTTCATAGACAAGGACATCAAGATAATATGGCAGCAACATTACAGCAAGCAGCACCATCAAAAGCAACAGAACACAACACACCTGCACGCAATGAATTCAAGGGGAAGGTTGTTGACAACACAAAGGCGAAACAAAGTTGCAAGCTCAAGAAGATCCACTTGTGATCAAACCAACTTTGGAAACTGATGCTATCAGGTGACAGTGTGACATGAAGATTGCAGAAAGGAAAAGAGAGAAACAAAGAAGGAGTTGCATGTGTTGAAGCAGCAACTCAAGGAAGAACAGGAGCTGCACAGATGAGATAATGAGTTGCAATAGGAATAGGTACAACGAGGGGCATAACATGCATAGATGGATGAAACTACGCCCATACAAGTTATATATCCATCCCAGCAGCTAGCACAAAATAGACAAGCTAAGCAGTGCTATTGATCGCATGCAAAGGAATTCAACAGCATGCATGTCATTGTGTGCATGCATGTGGTCCCACCCATTTGGCACACTCATTGAGGCAAAGACAAGAAGAAATTCCAATTGTAGTTGAACATGTATTTTAACAAGTTGTTGCACATGATGACTAGCACATGCTTAGATATTAGCGCAAACACTATCCATCAACATGTTTCCAGTCTATTCGCACCTAAGATGAACATGCACATGCTATTAGACGAGTTGGACAGAGGAGCCATATCAGTTTACCTGGATGCAATAGAGGTAAGAGTTAGCTTCAAAAAGATGTCATCATTGAGCACATGGACACCATCATGGACAACCAAGCTTGGTAGCAGCTCACCACCTTCTACCATCACAAGGATGTCCAAGAGTTGGTCTCACCACAACGGTCCGAGTGTCAATGATGTCTTGGATGGCTTTCTCAAGCCATTTTGTCTCACATGGCCACATGTGCATTGTAATGTAATGTCTTGTCAAGTGGAATTTCAAGTGTGGATAGTTGAATGTAACACTTAGAGTAGTTGAAGAGTCATGAGGAAAGATGAACGGTCTCAAAGGGGAATATCAATGGTCACCCCACCCTTTTCTACAAATAGTCCCTCATAACTCATTGTATATGCTTTTGGTCAGCCAAGCTTCCGATAGGAGTGTCTTAGAGAAAGCTTGGACAGTATTGTAATGAGCCTTGGCTTCTCCAGTGCACAGAGCTTGTATATCTCTTTGGAGGAGCACGTGGTTGTGGCTGTAATGTTCTGCGGTCGGAACTAGTGTTTGGACATGGATGTATCGTGTGACTAGAACTCACACTTCTTAATATAACAAAGCCAATGCATTTCATGCATATGTTGTATTGTATTTTAGATATCTTGAGTACTCTAAATGATATATATATCTCTTTGGTTACGCATGCATGTGTCGCTATTTCTGTAAATGTATGTATGAATCTTTCTTAAATGTGTTGTTGGTTTAACCATCACTTTGGATTGCTAGCTAACTTTCCTTCCATGTTGTGATGCATCCTTACTCGTGTGTTCCTTTCTTAATTCTGTGCTTTCACAGGTTTCCAAGGGGCGCACCTTCCTTGACTTCTTGCATATGTCACACCCTTGCTACCAACAGAGACATCTTACTTGCCTCTGTGCGAAAGCGCAGTCAAGGCACTACCATACGACCCATTGCTGGGACTCCTACACAAAATGATCTGAGATCTAATTGGGACTTCTTACCAGGGATTTCCCTTGACATGTTGGCAGGTCTAGCACTGTCAACATTTTGGTGCTAGAATGAGGGCTATATGACAAGCTGAGTCCTCACATCTGTTTTGAATCTCTACATATCTATCATGACTAACTACAGAATTTCTCTTCCGGAGTGTATGTCTTATGGAAATGACTTCATTATCTTTGAAAATCTCTTGGATAACTTGTCTCATAAAAAATACGATGGTGGAGGCCACATAGCCTTGATTAGGCACACGATCAACATTGTAGGCTCATGCGAAATACATGGAATCTTTGAAGAATACATAACCTGCATGTTGTTCGCCACACGCTTTGAGGGCAACCAATGCACTGGTGTGCCATGCTACCCGAAAAACGTATTCATTCTCTTGCTCATCTAGTTGCAGAGATAGACTATGATTTTAATCACTTTAACCATAAACCACTCGATCAAGAAATTCTAAAATTACGAAAAGCACCCACTGAATCCGTTGAACAATTTTACACATGCCTTTGTAATATTGCATATCGACTCCCCGAAGATGAAATTGATTGGGGATTTCTTGATGGGATATTTGAGTATCTTATTTACATAAATGAAAATCCACAATTCTTGAAATCATTCGAATCTTGCTTAGCACACTTCGGTGATGGTGCTGCTCAACCACAGGTAGGCATAGTTGCTGTCACAAGTGACTATCCACCTTCACCTCATCAAAAAACTCCACCACCACAGGCTGATGTGGGAGATGATGCACATACATCTGTTGAGCTGTCACATCCTCCCACCCCACCTTCTCTTGATATCTGCACAGATTTGGCTTGCAAGCCTGTTGGCTATCACGTGGATTCATTCCCTCAACCTCCATCCCCACGCTCTTTTGATCCTCTAGATTGTACTATCTTGTGTTCTTCCATTCCAAACTCCTCACCTATTGTGAATGAGGATCAAGTTGTCGACGAAGTTGGTGTTATGAAGCCAACCTGCATCGTCATTCATGATGAGTATGTGCGGGAATCTAAAGAAGAACCCACGGTGAAGGATGACTCCCTTCCATCCGCGCCTCACCCGCTCTATCCTGACATCCCTTGTGATTCTGCCACTATTGATTTCCCCTCTAAAAATTCATTTTCGGATGTTTGTACTTCCAATCATTCATAGGATGCATTAGATGTTAGTATGTCATTACATTACGAAGAAGACACATATTCCTCTGAAAATATGTCCAATCTGTCATCTGTCATTTTTTAAAACACAGAGGGTGAACATCCTTTCCTCTAATCTACCCCTCTACATGATTCATCAAATAATAAGGATGTCAACAAACATCCTAAATCTTCTAAACTTGGTTTTCTTGATCTCTCTACTTCTTCATCTGATCACGATGTTGATTCAATTGTTGTTAATCTATCTAAGACACTAGTATACAATGATTTATCTGTCAACGAAGTTGAAACCCTGCAGGCTGTCGAGGCACTTCAACCTGAGATGATGGTTATGTCAGGTCCTCGCTGTCTTGAGGTTGGTTGCACTTCCGATCAGTTAATTGTTGAAACACATAGCTCCTCATCACTCTCTTCTTTGCATTCATGTTCAATCTAACACTCAGTTTTCACTTCCTCCACTCGAACTACAGGATCCCATCACTCATGCATTGGAGGAATCTTACACAGCAAGCACACTTGCACAACGTAAGTGGTCTACCTTTCTCATGTCATCTTGCATGTCACAGTCAAGAGAATGCATACACTCAACATCTGCATGCAGTGTAGGACAACACCATGGTGAGTCCATAGAGTGCATGTCATGCGCTTTCACTCATTTTTGTTCTATGGATGCTTGTAAACTTGGAGTGTGTTTGTCTTCATTGTTATATCTTTCTTGTTTGCTCATTCACATAGCTATCTGGTTCATGAACCATGCCTTCACCAACATGGGTCGACTAATGTGCCAGTGGCTGCATTGGAAATATCACTTCAAGTGATCAGGCCCATGCACTGTTAGCATAGGAGTAGGAGTAGTGTTTGCTTTTGAGTTGATTGCTTGCATGCATGTTTGCTTCTTTATTTGTGTGTTTGCTTGCTTGTTTGTTTGTTTTCTTAATTGCTTTGAATAAACATTTTCTTCTTCTTCTTGCTTTGTTTTTTGGTTTGTTTGCCTGTTTATGTCCATAGGCTAGTTTCGCATGGATTGTGTGCGACTCTTGAAACAAGTTGGGTAAAGTACAAGAGGACTTGTACAACTATCAACATTTGGGTATCTTTTGTCCGCTCTCTTATGTAAGAAATTGTTGTCTTCATTCCATGATACATCAATGGAAAATACATACCGTTCGAAGAGAACCTTGGTGAAAACACAACCTTTGCACACTAACTAGTATCACCTACTCTAGTCAATTTTTTTTGGGTTAATCCTTGTCAGCTCAGTCAAGTAGAGTAAGGTTAGGGGGAAAACCTTAACAAGAACATCATACGTAGATATAAACTACTTCTCTAAAGGAACAATCTCTTATGCTCTCAATAAGTCAAGATCCCTCTTCCACCTTTGAAATGAATAAGCGTTATGCACAGTTATGAAAATGAAAAAATAATGAAAAATGAATAAGGCGAGAGAAGAGAAAGGCTTCCTACTGAGAGAGGTGATGCAGTAACTCCGCCAGGGTGCTAACCAGGCTCACTAACAGCGGATCGATGCTTGTGTTCCTGCGTGACTCTATCGGGGTACTGTCGAGGTTTGCTGGTAGCAGAGCAACACCGAAGATGAAACGAAAATCTGACGACTATACTGCTTATGCACCAATATACCCCTCATCCCCAATCAAAAAACTGTGTTGGATTGGCTTGGAATGTGTGTCGACTGACCAAGGGCTTGGCAAATGCTACATCTTATAATCAAGCAAGTGTGGAAACCAAGACGAATAGAGAACTGAATAATACTACTAGAGGTGTTAGACTTTCTTCTAATGAACAACGTCCATAGTTGCCAATAGTTGTAGCGGCTACAACCACCCTCTAAAATTTTTCCTTAGCTTTGTTTTGGAGCCTCCGTACCAACCATCCTCAGCAGCATGTCTTGCATTGTCAAGTACATGAGATTTAGTGGTTTTCTAGCAGATTTCCATCTTGTGCATGATAGCTTGTTGCATCCCCCTCACAGGTTGTTTCTCCAAACTTGGTCCAGCTGCAGTCTAAGAAACTCCCTCAAGAAATTGTGTAATTCTATAGGGGAACCAGCCTTCCTTCCATAAATTGCACAATACTGACTGGCAGCCTACTTGGCTCTAGAATTGTGTAATTCTGTTTGTCAAGATTCATGGGAAAAACGATCCTAGTAGGACTACTCAGCCCAGAAATTGCGCAATCCCTCTGGACATCCAACCCATCTCCCTCCTAGAAATGTGCAAATTTTCCCATCAGTCAAGCAGGTTGTTGCATGTGTCATTGGGTTGACTGGTTACACTCAGGATCGAGCAAAATTGATTTGCATGCATGGATTGCTTCTCCCAAGGAAGCATGCAAAGACATCCCTTGATTTAGGGATCTATTTTTAGCAACTGGAGGTTATATGCAAGGATCATTTCAGAAACTTCCCACCAAGTGTCACTTTTCCTAGATTTGTGGCATGCACGTCACAACCTCAATTTTATTGAAACTCATCAACCGAACATTGTAGAGCTCATTCCTCACATCGACCTTGCATCTCTGACATTCCACATTGCATCTAGGAGTCGTAGGCACATTCAACTCAACTGTTTTGGGGTAAGCTCGCTTTTCATGTCTTGCGTTGTGTTTCTGTCACTTTTTGTGTTTTGCTTCATGTGAGTTCTATCTTATTGATTTCAATGAGCGCTTGTTGTCATTTGCATGTATGTTAGATTGTATAAGCACAATTTCAATTTTCATTTGCATCTCACTGTTGTCGCATGCATGACACGATTTTTCACGGATAGTCTTGTTACACTGACTCGATTCACACACATGCATGCTTTCCCATTTTCTGAATCTTACGCTTGATATTTGTATGAATGATCATTCACTCTTGTTTGCACTCACCTCACCATACATCCAAATTTCTCATGTTTTCAGTTGCCCATCGACTGGTCTACGCTTCATTAGCACGAATCGTGCCCTACCCAGCTAGCACTGTGCATTTCTGCAAGTGGGGGCTCTACCTTCCCTCCAGAAATTATGCAATTATGACCCATCACTCACCTCTAGACTTGCATTGTGCAATTTGTGGAGACAGTGTCCTGCTGGCCCCAGGAACTCTGTAATGCAGTGTGATGGTTGCATGTCACTACTAAAGGAAATTGTGCATTGCACAGTTTCAGTCCTTAACAGGCTAGGCTGGACTGTGCATTGTGCAGTTCCAATAGCCAGTTAGCCTCCTAATAGTCTGGGTTGTGCCTTGCACAGTTTTGGTAGTCAGTCTCCTGATCTCCCGACAGAAATTGTGCAACCTTCATGATCAGTCACACAGGTATGTTGCAAGTCAGTTCTCAAGTTCGTTTTGGTGTTCGACTAATAGATTGGTTGCCATGAGTATTGCTCTGTTTCCAAGCATCACAAGTGTTTGTCTGTCTCTCAGCAACACAAGTACAATGGCCTTCAAGAGATCAGAGTCAAAGGACACCGTTGAGAGCACAACAAGGATTGCAACCAAGCAAGTGTTTATGAGATCGCCTACCTATGAAGACATCAATTTGTTTGTAGAAAAGGACATCAAGATAATGTGGCAGAAACATTACAGCAAGCATCACCATTAGTAGTAGCAAAAGGCAGCACACCTGCACGCAATGAATGCAAGAGGAAGGTTGTTGGTAACACAGAGGAAGAACAAAGTTGGAAGCTCAAGCAGATCCACTTGTGATGAAACCAAATTTGGAGACTGAGGCTATGGGGTGATTTCAGGACAAAAATATCACGTGAAGGTAAGGAGAGAAATAGAGAAGGAGTTGCATTTTCTAAATCGAAAACTCAAGGAAGAATAGGAGTTGCACAGATGAGAGAATGAGTTGCAGTAGGAACATGTATAGCAGGGGGCACAACATGCATAGATGGATGAAACTGCACCGGTACAAGTTATAGATCCATCCTAGGGGCTATCATGGGGTAGACAAGGTGATTCATGTTGTTGATCACATGCAAGGGAATTAAACGACATGCATGTCATTGTGTGCACACATGTGATCCCACCCATTTTGAGCACTCACCGAGGCGAAGACAAGAAACAAGTCCAACTAGAGCTGGACATGTATTTTGACAAGTTGATGCGCACAACCACTAGCACATGCATGGAGATCAGCGCAGACACTATGCATCAACATGTTTCTAATTGGGTTGCACCTAGGATGACAATGCACATGCTATCACATGAGTTGGACAAAGGGGCCATATCATTGTACTGAGATGCAATAGGGGCAAGAGTCCGCTTTAGCAAGATGTCACCATTGAGCGTGTTAGAGTCGGTCTAGTAGCCCTCCATCAGCGATCAAAGCTCTTTGCATTTGCATAAGTAGGTGTCTCATCAGTGTCATTTTTTGCATTCCATTAGGCATGCCATAACCCTGATGGAGGAGCTGGTGCCTTGGTCCCCCTCTTGGCATTGCTGGATCAAGGTTGTTTCAGTCCTTAGACTCTTTCAAGCTTACTTGTCTTGTCTTGAAGTCAAATTCTAGGTCTAGGGTTTTGGTCAAGATTGTCTTTAAGGTCATGTCTCTGAAGGTCAATAAGTGCCCAGCAAGCCAGAGGGATGTTTTTCAAAGTGTTTCTTCGAAAATTTCTATCTTGTACAGTTAAATTTCACCTTGGATTTAAAAACCCTGTTTTTAAAGCCAAGGTTATTTTTCAAAATTTTGTAAAAAATGGTAAAATTTCAAAAGGCTTCAAAGGACAGCATGTAACCCTGGCTCCCTTGCCAAGATCCCTCAGATGTTATCCCTGCAAAAAGTATCGAGCAAAAGCATCAAATGAGTCAATTTCAGGACAAAGGAAACCAAAAAAGTCAAATTTATAAAGTGTCAAAGAAAAACATTATAAAGTGGGTTTGGGCATGAAATTAATTCAAATCAAAGTTATAAGAGCCCAATCTCCCTCCATAGACCCTCATTGTGCATCTAAGTCACTTGCAAGAGAGATTGGGTGAGAAATTGGCCGAAGTTGAGAGCTGGACAGGCGCGCGACCCGTCAGACCAGGCGCGCGACCCGTTGAGCGCCCTCCGACAGTGCAATTTTTTAACGGGCGCGACCCGTCAGTGGCGCGCGACCCGTTGGGTGAGGCGCGCGACCCGTCAGCGCCCTCCTTATCAAACTGCCTACAAATTCATCCAAGGAACCACCAAAATCGCCGAATTGCCTAAGGTAGGCCCTCCAACTTAAAAATTGTTGCTTGTTATGGTCAAAGGAAATCGTGATTGCATTTTTAAAGATCTATATTTGCAAGAGAAAAGCTCCATGTGGCTGTGGTTTAAAATTGTAAAAATGGCTAGGGTTTTATGCTGTTTTAAGGTATTCCCTTGTAATCATTTTTCCCCATTTCCCATTTCATTTTCCTTGTCTTCCTATGTAAATTTCCCTTTTAAATTTGTAAAGAAAACCTAAACCCTACCCCTCTTCCCTAAAAAATAAAAAAAAATCAAGCCCTAACCCTACCTCTCATAATACCCATGTAAACAAATTTATATAATGATGCATATGCAATGATTTTGCAATCATTTTTCCCAAAATCCCTGTTTTATATATTTATTCCCATTTTTCCTTTAAAGTGTCCCTCCCCTAACATTCCCCTCGTGCTCCTTGTCCCCTTGAAACAACATTTTAATCAACATTTTACCAAGCAGAAACAGCAGTACATTTCAGCCACTTTGCTCCTTAAACAATGTCAGAAACCGAAACCAATTATGAGCAAAGTGATGACCAGGCATCAGCTTCAGAGTTTGAGGTATAGAGGAGGCCTCATAAGGGTGGAAAGGGTGGTCATCATAAGAGAGAGGAGCCCACTTCTTTGACAGATTTACAGGCTTGTCCTATGGCAGTCTCATGTTTCCGGTATATGTCTTGTTATGAGTTTTGCGAGAGGATATCTCGAATTCAGCATCACAGAGAATTGGCTCACCTATTTGTTTTACATTTGCATGATGGACATGTCAACCTTGCCGGGGTGGACTTTACATTGACACCCGAGATGATTGCATAGGCCACAGGGATACCTAATGTCAGAGAGGTATGGAATAAGCGCAAGGTGTTGGACAGTGTTCAGTTTGAGCCTTTCGTTAGACCCGCACTCATGAGACACTTGACAGTTGTGTTTCCCTTCAGATTTCTCAGGAGTGAGTATGCTCCCATGATGAGGCTTATCATGCTCTATTTTACCTGTGAGGGAAGATTTTCACATGTATATTCGTACCATATTCGCCTATTGATGCATTTCACATAGGTACGGATGATGAACATCCCTGTTTTCTTCTGCCAGAACATTGAGAGGATGGTGCCTGTGATGCAGCGGAAGAGCCTGGCACAGCAGTATAGGAGCCTTTACCATTATGGTTTGATTCAGCTTGTGGTCTTACATCAGTTGGCTCAGCAGGGCATCTCATGGGAGGAGTTTATCTCTTGTGAGCTTTTCACAGCACCACCACCGCCACATCCTGAGGTTATTCACGAGGAGGGAGGACCATCACAGCAGCATGACATCCCCGTGACTAGACATGTCAGCTCCTCACCATTGGTCACTTATCAGAGAGGCCAAAGGGCCTTATTTGCAGCAGCTCGGTGAGTACTTTCTCCACAGCATGTGGAAGGGGTCTCGCCTTCTTCATCGGCTCAGCGAGTGTTATCTCCACATCAGGTGGAAGGGGCCTCGTTTTCTTCAGCAGCACAGGTATCAGAGAGGGGCAAACAACCCAGGATTGATGAGGGACCATCAGGTGTTCCAGATATAGAGCTTATTGATCTTGATGTCAGTTCTCCTAGCCTAGAGTCGAAGGAGATCATTCAACACCTTAGAGCTGAAAATGATGCATTGTAGAGGAGAATAGAGGGGGCACAATGGACAATCTCATATCTAGAGTAGCGCAACAAGCAGTTGGAAGATGAGCAAGCTCTTGATGAGTTGTGGAGGATTCGTGGAGACCGCATCTTGAATAGAAGAAGACCCAGTGATCTATTGCCCGCTGAGCGAGAGTCCATGCTTATCCGGCTCAATGCTCACTTGGAGAGGCTATTGGCTAAGGACAACCAAGATAAGAAATTGTTGAGAAACATGAAGAACCATTATTGGGCGCGGATGCACGTGTGCAAGGCGAAGATGAAGATGTTCCAAAGGCGGTTGGCCAAGGCACAAAAAAGGAGAAAAAGGCCCGATCCCCTCCACATCTTGGCCGAAGCTTCCTTGAAGGAGCAAGGCACTAAATAGCTCAGCCACAGCACAAATCCCAAGAAATTTTGAGCATTTTGGGTCAATTTTTGTTTTTTCAGGGAATTTACGGGTTTTGTCCTTTTAACGGGTCTCACCCCCCGCGCGACCCTTTCTCTTGGCAACTTCATTTTGCAAAAACTCAGCATTTCCAGATTTTTCATGAAAAGTTACACATGCTCATCCATTGCCAAGAGATTTTATGAAGTTTTGGGCCTCCAGAAAGTCAAAAAACAAGCAAAAAATGACTTTCTGCCACATTTTTGACACACAGAAAGCAGTCTTGGGAGATTGCAATTTTGCAGGGGCAAATGAGAACCAAATTCAGAAATTCTAGTTGGGTTAGAAAGTAGACTCACAGACCTTTCCAACAAGCCTACTCTTGCCTCATTTGGACACCTGGAAGTGCCCCAAAAGTTCCCTGAAAAGCGCGTGACCCGTCAGGCAGAGGCGCGCGACCTATCAGGTAAATTTCTCAAAATTTCACTGTACAGCTCAGAAAAACGTAGTTTTGACCATGTTTGACTTTTTGGAGTGGATTGTTATCCTCCTTGATGTAAATAATGTAATTTTTTTACACTTTTACACTTATGTATCTCTTCTAGAAGATTCATTCATGAAATAGGTGAAAATTAAGTGAATGAATTGGTTTCCTAGCTTATAGAGGCAAGTTGTTTTGACTGCCTAGTTTTCAGTGCTTAGTTTAGAAGTGGTTGAAACAGCTCCTAGGATAGTGAGCTCGACCCCTAGAGGCAGGGAAAGATGTTAGATGATCTATATTATGTACTTTCTTGCTCATTTTCATGGTTGGACTCTTGAGGGAGAAGCTATCATTGTATTATTGACTGTATCTCTGCAATTTTTGGCTAAGGAAGACCAGGGTTTTGCAGTCCTTTTTGGGATTCGTGTGGTTACATGTATTGATGGTGTGTTTCTCTATGTACTTTCAAGTGTGTTATGTGAATAATTTCCTTTCTTTCCTTCTGCACATTAGGCAAATGAAGTGTTAAAGTAGAACTCATGACTGTCATGCTCTGCTTTTAAGTTTGCTTAATTTCAATGTTTTCTACTGTTTAAGGAGAATTCAAAGTTATTGTTTGCTCTCCTTAGCTCCTCATCTGTCTTTCTCATCCATTCACCTCAAACTAAGGCATCAATACTATCTCCTATCTTGCCCCAAAGAACCCCCTGCAGAAACTGTGTCCAATCCCCGCACCCAAAATTGCCATCTCCTCAATTTGCCACCAAAAACCCTAAAAACCCCAAATCAACCCTTTTGATCAGTTTACTAGCCTAAAATCAGTGTTACCCTATTGGTCATCTCACCAATTGAAGATCTTTACTGAGATAGACCGGAGAGAGCCCTCTCCTGCCCCGTAGGGCTAGCTACGAGGCTAAGTGGTTTGATGTTGCCTTGAGGTTTACCTTTCTCAGCCTGAGGTGAAATTTCAAGCGCTAACAGAGCGCACGGATGACCAAGCTTGTCATCAGCTCACCACCTTCGACCATCAAAAGGATGTCAAAGATTTGGTCTCATCACAATGGTCTGAGTGTTAGTGATGTCTTGCATGGCTTTCTCAAGCCATTTTGTCTCACATGGGAACATGTGCATCGTAATGTAACATCTTGTAAAGTGGAAGTTCAAGTGTGGATAGTTGAATGTAAAACTCATAGAGTAGTTAAAGAGTCATGAGGATAGATGAAAAATCTCAAAGGGGAATGTCAAGGGTCACCCCACCCTTTGTTATAAATAGTCCCTCATAACTCATTGTATAGGCTTTTGGTCAGCCAAGCTTCCGATAGAAGTGCCTTAGAGAAAACTTGGACAGTATTGTAATGAGCCTTGGCTTCTCCACTATGTAGAGCTAGTATATCTCTTTGGAGGAGCAGGTGGTTGTGGCTATAATGTTCTACTGTCGGAACTAGTGGTTGGACATGGATGTATTGTATGACTAGAACTCACACTTCTTAATATAATAGAGCCAATACTTTTCATGCATATGTTGTATTATATTTCAGCTATCTTGAGTACTCTAAATGATATATGTATCTATTTTCTTAAGCATGCATGTGTAGCTATTTCTATATATGTATGTATGAATGTCTCTGAAATGTACTATTGGTTTAACCATCACCTTGGATTGCTAGATAACTTGCCTTCCATGTTGTGATGCATCTTTGCTCGTGTGTTCCCTTCTTAACTCCATGCTCTCACAAGTTTCCAAGGCGCACACTCACCTCACCCTCCATGTGTTAGAATCTCTCATGCACCTTCCTTGACTTACAGCATATGTCACAACCTTCCTACCAACATAGACATCTTACTTGTCTCTGTGTGAAACCGTGGTCAAGGCATTACCATATGACCCACCCCTGAGACTCCTACACCCAACATCTGAGGTATAATTGGGACTTCTTACCAGAGAGATACCCTGATATGTTGGTGGGTCTAGCACCATCAACACACGTATTAATCAACATAATGCACATGAGAGGGAATTCAACTAAGCGATTATGTGTTATTTATCAATGGATCAATTTGTGTGTCCTAGTATCGGATGATAAAGTTGTAAAGAAAGTAGCCAGGATGATTGAGACGTTGGTGTAAGTAGTGGTTGAATTGTTTTTTTTTTTTTCTAACAAAGGATCTCGAGATTGTTTTTTGTTGTGATTTGGCCTACAATGAAATGATCATTAATTTGGGCACATATTTGTAGTGATCATTTGCATGTGCAGTATGATGGTGGTTGCAAACTAAGGTTGTCACTATCACAACATGATATCTCCATTGTTCTTCTCTAGTGAATCTAATTCTATTTTGATTTGATATTATGAAACAATGAGTAAGCCAATTAGTGCTTAGATTGAGAGTTGTGAAGAGTTGACTCTAATGTATCACTTGTTTAATAACATTTGTCTTGGAGGGATCGCTTGGTTTTGGGATTAAATGAAACCTTAATCAAGTCATGACTTTGAAAGGTATTTTGGTTTGGTAGACAAGATCAAGACTCCTATGGTATGGCTCTATTGTTAAAATAAGCACTTTTTTTTATGCGACTAGTAATAAACCGTGATTCGAATTGAGAAGTTGTGCCAAAAAGGGGGCTAGTTTTGTTTATTTACAACGAAAATGTGTTAGAGTAAGACAACAGGGAAGTGATGTATTTCATAAAAGACATTTGTTTTTTCATTCCCATTGTTCTGCATTATTTTGTACACATTAATGTGTGGGAAACATAAAAACATGCATAACCTGATTGACATATATGCCACGGTTTGTTGTAATACCTAATTGCAATTTCCTTGATTACAACGATACTATTTTCAAATTAGTCTACATAATTATTATTAAGTCCTCATTATGAAAACACAAATACTAAATGACATGTGGGGACTTTGTTTACAAATTGGTGTTATATGAAGAATTTACAAAATATGTATAAACAAACTACACAAATGTGTGTGTATAATTTTATATGGGTTATAATTTTTTTATGCATAAAGCATCCCATAAGAATATGAATACTTTCTCCTCAGAGTTTTGTGGTTAAATTATGTTGTGAAGGTTGTAAGTTCATCCTTCCTCATTTGCATATAAAGAATTTTTGGGATGAATGAGGATAATGCCCCAAATTCATAATGTGATTACATGCATGTGCTACATATATGTATGCCTTGTATGTATCACTAAGTTGTGTGGTTACAATGAGCTCCAATCATATGCTCACATGCATGGATAGCTTACCATGATTTAAATATTGGTTTAATTTTAGATGGCTATAGTCAACCCTGAGGAATAAACAAGGTTGGATTAAATCCTTGGATAAATATAGTAGCATTGTGGGGAGAAGAAACCCTGAAGGGTTATATGGGAACACATAATTATGCAATATAACATATAACCTTGCAGTATTGTAGTAGAGAGTAATGCAATGAAATGACAACAATTAACACATTGATTATTTGAATAAGTATAAATGGTCAACCATAAATGGGTTACTATTTTATTTTGCTACTTATTGAGTGTTAGAAATTACATGAAATGAAGCGGGATGTTATGCTTACATTGTTTATGAGATATTCAATTAGATAACATGTAGTAAATATGTAAAGAAGAATACATTTCATTGAAATTGAGGTAAGAGAAGGCTCAAATACTAAATGCATCTACATAAGAGGAGTAAGCATATAAACCATTGTAGGAAAAACAATTGATATATTATGAAAGATATTAATGCTAGTCAATAAGTGATTTTAAAGTATGGTTATTGGATTAAAATTTTGATGAATAATTGTGATATGGTCATATTAAAGTCAAATTTTGAGTTGTATTATGGCTATGGAAGGACATATGTTAATAAAATAAAACAAATGTCAGTAAAGATAGTCCAGTCAAGGACATAACTTAAGGAAATAAAGTTTATTCTTATAAACATCCTAAGAAGGGATGAATATGAAGGGAAGAAACATTGAACCCTTAGGAGGTAACTGGTAAACAAAAATAAATAAGATGAAAAGTGTTTTTTCCATAGATCATGGCCAACAAGAGGAAAAATAAAAAATAAAACTATATAGATGGAATATATATAAATAACACGATGAAAGTTCATGAAATTCTTTCAAAAGTATATGAAATTGACAGTTAATTAATTGGTTTCCATCCTAGAATAGTTTCTGAAGATTGTATATATTCAGGAATTTCTTCTGAAATATCATTTAGCTAGTGAAAGACAAGTCTCTATATGTGGTATGAGACTATGTATTTTTAAAATTGTCTTTCAATTTAATATTTTTTGTTAATTGGTGCATCTACATGTAAGGATGTGGTTCATTTTAGGATATGGTCTTACTAATGTTTGAATCATTGAATTCACCCTTAGTGAGAAAATTCTCCAAATATACATTATTGGAGGGAACAAAACCTTACCAGGTTATTATTCAGATATTCAGTAGCAACATGCATAGTTTGGAACCTACAAGTTTCTATTCAAGTAAAGCAATATCTCAATAATTGTAACCGAGACAGGAAAGAGGCACAAAGTATACACATTTTATGAAAATACAAACATATTAGATATGGTGGTGTTGGATGCACTTGAAGTAGGAATAGAGCAAGTCAGAGCAGCCTAATGACAAACAAGAAGTATACACTAGATTTAGAATATGACTTGTCTAAATTAATTAAAAAAAAATTGTTGGTAAAACAAAAAGGCTTCTCATTAGTACAACTTATGAGGGTCTAAGGATCTTATTCTAGTAGTAAAATAATGCATGCATCAAGTAACACTTGACATATAAAATGTTGTAGATAATGAGAATACAGAATATCAAACCATGCAACCTTAGTTGCTAAACTAATAAGATGATTGCACCATAATGATGGCTAAGTGGTATTGGTAATCAGGATTGTTATTCGGAAAGATAATTGGTTTGATAAAATTCTATCTAGCAATATATTCAAACAAATTTGACAACCGTATAATCCAAAATGCATATTTTGTACCACTATTTCCTATCAAGCAATATGGGAGAAGTCTACCTGTCACATTGCATGGATAATGTTGTTTAGTTTGAATATGACAACATATTAATTATTACATAAACTACTCTGAATTTATTTTTAAGGAATTAAATTCCAAGAAATGAATTGCATTCTACCAGGTCATGATTTAGTGTTAAAGTGGGGTATCAACATGCTAATGACCTAGGTTCACACCCTAACACACATAGTTCTTACAAAATTAGTGGGTGTGAAATTGAGAACATTGTAACCTTCATGACTCATATATGAGAGGTGTATGTACTTTCATACTGATTGATTGGTTTTGGGATATTCACTGAATTATTCATGGCCAAAAAAGTGTTGGGAGTAAGGTTAAAAAGAGAAAATAGGAAATCAAATGGCATAACTAGTTTATGTGTGGAGTACTTTTGAGTACCAACCAATTATTTTCCTTGCTAAATATGAATTTAAGGTTGTTATTAGACTTCAAATATAACATTGAAATCCATACTAGACTAACTATTATAATCAACAAGCTGATGTATGATTGGGCAGAGGTCATATTCTGTTGTTATTAAAAAACCTTGTCTAAGTGACAGGTTAAATCCAAAAAACTCAAAGTTATTGGTATGGTAATTATGTATTATGCGTGATTACCTCTATGCTATCATATTTCTGAAATTTTCCTACAACCACAAGATACATGGAAAACATAGCTAAATAAAAGCACCTGAATACTTTGACATAAAAGTATCCAGTTATGCTCTAGTTGCAGAAGTTGTACAAGTCCATGAATTCCTTATTCTCTAATGAACAACCTCGAGAATGGTTTGATTTGACTTTCTTAAAGGTAATTTCAATAATTGAAGAAAATTTTGGCATAATACTAACATGGTTGAAAACATGGGGATGAAGTATATGTCG
This sequence comes from Pinus tabuliformis, assembly GCA_031772625.1. Taxonomy (NCBI): domain Eukaryota; kingdom Viridiplantae; phylum Streptophyta; class Pinopsida; order Pinales; family Pinaceae; genus Pinus; species Pinus tabuliformis. The sequence goes on from CM062808.1 coordinate 663,456,296, forward strand.
GGCATGTGATTATATTGACATTGGTATTTCGTACATGTTGTACAAGCAGTACATATGGTACTAGTTGTTGGCATTATGATACATATGTTGTACTTGATGGCAACCCACTCATCTCAGATAATAAATTATAGTGTAGAGAAAAGTTCACGCACTTATATGCAGAGAAAAGTTTATTTCATGTAGAGAAAAGTTCACGCACTTTTATGTAGAGAAAAGTTTATTTCATGTAGAGAAAAGTTCACGCACTTTTATGCAGAGAAAAGTTTATTTCATGTAGAGAAAAAGTTCACGCACTTTCATGCAAGGAAAAGCGCATATATGTTGGAGAACTTACCTTTTGTCCATGGTAGTTAGTCCTTGGTATTTGAACCTATGAAGAAAAGCGCGTATATGTTGGAGAACTTACCTTTGGTCCATGGTAGTTAGTCCTTGGTATTTGAACCTATGAGGAAAAGCGCGTATATGTTGGAGAACTTACCTTTGATCCATGGTAGTTAGTCCTTGGTATTTGAACCTATAAGTAAAAGCGCGTATATGTTGGAGAACTTACCTTTGGTCCATGGTAGTTAGTCCTTGGTATTTGAACCTATGGTTTTGGACCATGGTACCTCGTCAAAAGTGTTGATCTCATGCAATTTCATGGTTGGTTCATGGTATTAGTCCGACGGTTTTTGATCCTATGGTTTTGGCCCGTGGTATTGCATCCAAAAGTGTTGATCTCACGTACTTTCATGGTTGGTTCATGGTATTAGTCCAACAGTTTTTTGATCCTATGGTTTTGGCCCGTGGTATTGTGAAAGGCCTAAGACTATAAAATAGGAAGGAGATCATTTGGCAAAGCATCTTCTGAATTATTGAATATCTGATAAAGTGCTAGATCTGGAATATTGTGATTGGGTTTTGGTGCAGATCTGGATCTGAATGAAGAAGGAACCTGAGCGTAAGGAGAAGGATAAGTTATATTGATGGGTCAAAATATTAAGGTTGGAATAGTGGTATCTCTATATGATTTTGATCTATGATATGTGGCATACGCTTGATCTATAAATCTAATAATCTGGGTCTGAATTATTGATGCATGTTTTATTTTACACATGTTATGATCTGGGTATGTCTGATGTAACAATTGCAAAGTTATAAGGAAATATTTGCAGATCTGTATGCGGGTTGGCTTTGGTGAAATCAGAGATTGATGATGCAAGTGTAGTTGATGGGTTTTTGATGTTCTTGGATCCAGTTTGAAAATCTATGAAAAGTGGTCCTTGAAAGAAAAGAAGTAGGGGGTTGTAGCTCCCTTCCAGGAGAGACTGGGAAACGAGAGAGAGTTGTAGCTCTCTGTAGGTTGCAGCCTGCGTACTGGTAAAGGACTGCACCAGTACAAAACCATTGTAAAGGAGTTTCTAATTTGAAAGAAGATAGAGACATATTGCAGCAGGTGGTTTTCACCCACATTGGGTTTCCACCTTACATCTTTTGTTCTTTGGTGTGACTATCTGTTTTCTTTGTTCATGGTCATTATTTTATGGTACTGACATGCAAAAATAATTCAAAGAATAAATAAGGAAGATTTATTAAAAGAACTTGATAATACTGATTCACCCCCCGTCTCAGTATTATTTCCAACAATTGGTATCAGAGCAGGTCCTTCAGAGAAGCTTGATCGCTTGAAGGAAGATCATTCATCATGAGCAACTACGAGAGGGAAGCATCAATCAGGCCACCAATTTTTGATGGGACAAACTTCAATTATTGGAAGGTAAGAGTTACTGCCTATCTTCAATCTCTTGGTACAGAAGTTTGGGATATCATAGATACAGGCTACACTTTTCCTTCAGCTACTCCTACAGATACGGCCGAAAAGAAGATATATGAAACAAATGCTAAAGCAGTCAATACTCTGCTGGGATGCTTATCTCAAACAAAATTCGTGAAGGTTATGCATTATAAATCCACAAAAGAAATATGGGACAAGATTGTCTTGAGCTACGAAGGAGATGAACAGGTAAAGCGTGCTAAACTTCAAACCCTCAGGATTCAGTATGAGAATCTCTGAATGTATAATGATGAAAGTGTGGCTAACTATTTCCTTTAGGTAGATGAGATTGTTAATTGCATGAAAAACTTGGGTGAAGAAATAAAAGTGGCTATTGTGGTTGAAAAAGTTCTAAGATCATTGTCCCCCAAGTTTGAATCTAAAGTGTCTGCAATAGAAGAAAAGGAAAATCTATGAATTCTTACTATGTCTCAGCTACACGGAATTCTAACTGCTTATGAAATGAGAAAGGGAGGTCCATTAGACAGAAGAGAAGCTACTTTCAAGGCTTCAGGCAAAGGAGACTATTATGAAGCAGGCCACGTGCCAGAAGAAGAAGAAGAAGAATCAAATTTTGTCAGAAATCTTCAAAGGGGAACTGGAAGGTTCAGAGGTAAGTTACCTTTTAAATGCTTTGCTTGTGGAAGAGTAGGTCATTATGCTGCAACATTTCCTCATAAGGATAAAGGAAAGGAACCTGCTAGATGGAACAAGAAACAGATTGCAAATAAGAAAAGCTACTACACTCATGAAGATAGTGATGGTCTATCAAATAGTGACGAAGATGAACGAGGTAATGACTATAAACTCTTAATGGCATTTGAAGATGATGATTACATGGATGCTATAGATGTGGATAGCTTTTGTGAAGAAATTTCTAGACTCAAGACATGTATAGAAGAAAAGAATAGGATAATTGATACTCTACAACTTCAAATTGATGAAAAAGAAAAATATCTTGAAAAGTTAGAAGGCGAAATTGTTGGTCTTAGAAAAGAGATTGAGAAAACAAATGCTATTAATCTTAAGTTTGTCAAAGGATCTGAAACTCTGGATGAGATCATCAATGTACAATGCTCTCCTCTAAACAAGACAGGTCTGGGCTATAATGGAGAAACTTCTCAAGCATCCACCTCAAAGAGTTATCTTGATGCAGCAAGAAGGAATGAGCAAAAGCACAATGGAGATCACCAAGTAAAGCAGGGACCAATTACAAACAAAGACTATCAGGCAAATCAGGGGTAATCTGTCTTAAGGATGAACAAAAGCTACAACCAGCCACAGGTAAAATCCTCTCAATTTGCTTCAAGAATGAATGACAATAGAAATTACAATTGTTTGGCCGGAAGATTTGATAACCGCAGAAATTTCTTCAATGGACAATGCTTTTCTTGCCATAACTTTGGTCACAAAGCAGCTCAATGTGTTGCATATAAAACGATCATGACTAGAGAAGCTCAAAAACAAAGAAGTATGACCAGGATTACAAAAAGGACCTATAACAACTTTTCGGTTCTTGAAAATGAAGTTGAATGTTCTATTTGCAATAACTTTGGTCATGAAGATTCTGAATGCAGGAGCAGGTTTCAGCAGACAAAGGAACAAGCCTCAAGCACCAAAACATGGAGAATAAAGGAACCACAAATAGAAAGATGTGGGATAGCATTTTATGCAGAGGGACAGGAAAATCAATGGTACATTGACAGTGGATGTTTGAAGCATATGACAGGTGATAAAGAAAAACTTGAATCATATTCTGCTCTAGAAAAAGGAAAGAAAGTTTCTTTTGGAAATGATACTCCTGCAACTATAAAAGGAAAAGGCACTGCTTAGTTAAAAGAAAAGGTCAAAGATGGAAATGTTTTGTATGTTGATGGATTGAAACATAATCTTCTAAGTGTCAGCTAGATGTGTGATCAAAGAACCGAGGTGATATTCAGATCAAATGGATGTCTTGTTCGTGATCTTGATACAGGTAAAACAGTGATCAAAGGTAAAAGAACTCCAAATAATCTATACATATTTGAAGAAGGACAACAACAATGCTATCTGAGCAAGGATGTTCAGCACTGGTTATGGCACCGGAGGTTGGGGCATCTAAGCTTTTCACAAATAAGGAAAGCATGCAAATATCAGGCAGTTCGTGGTCTTCCAGATATCAAAATTCCAGACAACACCATATGCAAATCATGTCAGTTTGGAAAGCAAACCAGAACTACCTTTCCGGAAAAGGAAGGATCAGCTAGCATGCCTCTTAAGCTAGTACATACAGATACATGTGCTCCATTCAGGAAAAGGACACCTCAAGGAGAAGAATACTTGATATTATTCATTGACGATTTCTCCAGGTTTGTCTGGTTAGGACTTATGAAGCACAAAGATGAAGCATTCGAAAAATTCAAATCCTTTAAAGCCTTGGTTGAAAATGAATCAGGATACAAAATTAAGTGTCTTAGATCCGACAGAGGTGGGGAGTTTACCTCAAATGAATTTTTCGATTTCTGTGAAGAAAATGGGATAAGAAGAGAATTCTCTACAGCTAGAACTCCTCAGCAAAATGGAGTGGTGGAAAGAATGAACAGAACTGTCCAACAAATGGCTCGTGCTATGCTTGATGAATCTGGAACTCCCACAACTTTCTGGGGTGAAGCAGCACATGCTGCAGTTATTATTCTCAACAAAACAAATGTCCGAGTGAACAGCACTCAAAACCCTCATGAGCTCTAGTATGGTGAGACTCCTTCAGTAAAGCACTTCAAAATCTTTGGGAGCAAATGCTATATTAAAAATACTAATGAGCAACTTGGCAAACTTGAACCTAGAGCCGATGAAGGCATCCTTCTTGGTTATTCTCCACACAGCAAAGCATACAAGTGCTATAATAAAAGACTTGGAAGAATTGTTGACAGCATTGATGTAGTGGTTGATGAGAAGGGATACATTCCTAGGCAAGTAAATCATGAAGATATCGAAGAAGATGAAGGCCATCCTCAAAGACAGAATGATGAAGAAGAAGAACCTCAAGAAGAACCAGAGGAGCAGATAAGGATAGAAGAGAAGACTCCATCCAGATATGTTCAAAAGAATCATCCAGAATCTCAGATTTTGGGACAGAAAGAAGCAGGTGTACAAACAAGAAGAAAAATTGTAGAAGCTTCAAGCTATTTGGCATTACTCTCTTCCACTGAACCACAAAATGTGAAAGAGGCATGCAAAGATGAATGTTGGGTCAATGGATGAAGAACTTGAGCAGATTGAAAAGAACAACACTTGGGAGTTGGTTCCTAGACCAAAGGATAAGAATGTTATAGGAACAAAATGGGTCTTCAAAAATAAATTGAATGAAAATGGAGAAGTAATTAGAAACAAGGCCAGACTTGTTTGCAAAGGGTATGCGTGGCAAGAAGGAATAGATTTTGAAGAAACTTTTGCTCGTGTTGCAAGACTTGAGGCCATCCGAATGTTCCTTGCTCTCTCAAGCTTTCAAAGCTTCAAAGTATTTCAAATGGACATGAAATCAGCCTTTCTGAATGGAGACTTGGAAGAAGAAGTATACATTGAGCAGCCAGATGGTTTCATTCTTGGAAATGATCCAAATCTTGTATGCAGATTGAAAAAGGCTCTCTATGGCCTCAAACAAGCTCCAAGGGCTTGGTACTATCGTTTGGACAAATATCTTCATCAACAAGGTTTTTCAAAAGGATCAGCAGACATCAATCTTTATATAAAAGTTGAAAATGACAAATTGTTGATACTTGTTGTGTATGTAGATGACATTATCTTTGGCAGCAATGAAGAAGCTATGAGTCAAAGCTTTTCCTTGGTGATGCAGAAAGAATTCGAAATATCCTTGCTGGGAGAACTGACATATTTTCTTGGTTTGCAAATCCAACAAAATGAAGGAGGGATCTTCTTGTCTCAAACCAAGTATCTCAAGCAGATTTTGAAGAAATATGGTATGGAAGAAGAAAAACCAGTATGTACACCCATGGTCACAGGATGTAACCTCAGTGCAAATGATGAATCAGCAACAGTGCATCAACCAACTTACAGATCTATGATTGGAAGTCTACTTTATTTGAGAGGTACCCGACCAGACATCATGCATGCAGTGGGAATAGTTGGAAGATTTCAGGCAAATCCAAAGGAAACTCATCTTCAAGCAATAAAGAGAATCTTCAAATATCTTCAAGGGACTCAAAACTATGGCTTATGGTATCCTAGAGATACAGATCTCACACTTCATGCTTATACAGATGCAAATTGGGCCGGAAGCGTGGATGACAGGAAAAGCACAAGTGGTGGTGCATTCTTTATGGGTTCCAGATTAGTATCTTGGTTCAGCAAGAAACAAAGTTTGATTGCCTTGTCTACAGCTGAAGCTGAGTATGTTGCTGCTGCATCTTGCTGCACTCAACTCCTTTGGATGATGCAGACCTTGCAGGATTTTCAAATCACTTGTACACCACCCATCTCCATCTTATGTGATAATACAAGTGCAATCAGCATTTCAAAGAACCCAGTCATGCATTCAAAAACCAAGCACATACCAATCAAGTATCACTTTCTCCGGGAACAAGTGCTTGAACAAAAGGTCAAGTTGGAGTATGTTCCTTCTAAGGAATAGGTTACTGATATACTCACCAAACCATTGCCTAGGGAGACCTTTGAATACCTCAGGCAAAAGCTGGGGGTTGTTGATGCATCATCTTGTTGTTGAATCTCTTCTGATTGTTGGTTGTACGCAAGGTTCATCTGAAGTATATGCGTACATGTGCTGGGTTGCGGATTGGTCAAAGATCGAATGGCACAGGTTCAGGGGGAGCATATCATGCATTGTTGGCATTATGGAGGAAGTACAGAAGGAGATCATGGATGCTAGTCTGAATATTGCTGCAATACGTCTCTATCTCTTTCATGGTCATGGATTATGGTTCTTCTTTGCAGATCTGGTTTATAGTCAAGGGGAGCATGTTCTTAGGGGGAGCATAACCCTTTGCCCTTGATGTCAAAGGGGGAGAGTGATTGGTTGTTGTTGCCATCAAGTCCAAAGGGGGAGATTGTTGGCATTATGATACATATGTTGTACTTGATGGCAACCCACTCATCTCAGATAATAAATTATAGTGTAGAGAAAAGTTCACGCACTTATATGGAGAGAAAAGTTTATTTCATGTAGAGAAAAGTTCACGCACTTTTATGTAGAGAAAAGTTTATTTCATGTAGAGAAAAGTTCACGCACTTTTATGCAGAGAAAAGTTTATTTCATGTAGAGAAAAAGTTCACGCACTTTCATGCAAGGAAAAGCGCGTATATGTTGGAGAACTTACCTTTGGTCCATGGTAGCTAGTCCTTGGTATTTGAAACTATGAGGAAAAGCGCGTATATGTTGGAGAACTTAGCTTTGGTCCATGGTAGTTAGTCCTTGGTATTTGAACCTATGAGGAAAAGCGCGTATATGTTGGAGAACTTACCTTTGGTCCATGGTAGTTAGTCCTTGGTATTTGAACCTATAAGTAAAAGCGCGTATATGTTGGAGAACTTAGCTTTGGTCCATGGTAGTTAGTCCTTGGTATTTGAACCTATGGTTTTGGACCATGGTACCTCGTCAAAAGTGTTGATCTCACGCAATTTCATGGTTGGTTCATGGTATTAGTCTGACAGTTTTTGATCCTATGGTTTTGGCCCGTGGTATTGCATCCAAAAGTGTTGATCTCACGTACTTTCATGGTTGGTTCATGGTATTAGTCCAACAGTTTTTTGATCCTATGGTTTTGGCCCGTGGTATTGTGAAAGGCCTAAGACTATAAAATAGGAAGGAGATCATTTGGCAAAGCATCTTTTGAATTATCGAATATCTGATAAAGTGCTAGATCTGGAATATTGTGATTGGGTTTTGGTGCAGATCTGGATCTGAATGAAGAAGGAACCTGAGCGTAAGGAGAAGGATAAGTTATATTGATGGGTCAAAATATTAAGGCTGGAATAGTGGTATCTCTATATGATTTTGATCTGTGATATGTGGCATACGCTTGATCTATAAATCTAATAATCTGGGTCTGAATTATTGATGCATGTTTTATTTTACACACGTTATGATCTGGGTATGTCTGATGTAACAATTGCAAAGTTATAAGGAAATATTTGAAGATCTCTATGCGGGTTGGCTTTGGTGAAATCAGAGATTGATGATGCAAGTGTAGTTGATGGGTTTTTGATGTTCTTGGATCCAGTTTGAAAATTTATGAAAAGTGGTCCTAGAAAGAAAAGAAGTAGGGGGTTGTAGCTCCGTTCCAGGAGAGACTGGAAAACGAGAGAGAGTTGTAGCTCTCTGCAGGTTGCAGCCTGCGTACTGGTAAAGGACTGCACCAGTACAAAACCATTGTAAAGGATTTTCTAATTTGAAATAAGATAGAGACATGTTGCAGCAGGTGGTTTTCACCCACATTGGGTTTCCACCTTACATCTTGTGTTCTTTGGTGTGACTATCTGTTTTCTTTGTTCATGCTCATTATTTTATGGTACTGACATGCAAAAATAATTCAAAGAATAAATAAGGAAGATTTATTAAAAGAACTTGATAATACTGATTCACCCCCCCTCTCAGTATTATTTCCAACACTAGTATGGATGCATGTATTGTGTGATGAAATATGACACATGCAAAAGAATGTGTGTGATACAAACTATGTGTATAGACATGTGACTGGGGAGAAAGCACTGGACGATTGCCCAGTATGGCAATCAATCCAGAGTGCATACAGAAGAAAGACAAAGGTGGAAGCTAAGGAGAAATTCAAGGATAAGTATCCGTGTTTTATTTCAATTTCTATGCATGTGATTTATGATTCTGGTCTGTGATGATTACATGTGATCTGAGATTGATGGTTACATATGATTTACGGTTTTAAGGGTTATATTTTGAGCTAACCTGATGTGATATTTTTATACATGCTGATTGGTCAAATTTCTAGTTTAATTTGTTGTGACTAATGCAGGGAGACTGTAAGAAGCAAGTGTTCAGTAGGAACGCAAATGCATTGGAAGAACATTCCTTTCTTCCTATTATTTAAATACAATGGAAATGAGAAATGATAATGAAATGGCAGGAAACATTAACCCATAATTACTCAAATAGTAGTACTGTTATATCAAGTATAACACTAATAGTGGTAAAAAATGTTGAGTTTTGTTAAGGCATCTGAAGTTTCTCATAAATTTTGATTCAAAAAAATGTTATAGGTAGTAATTGAATGATATTTTCTGGTAGAACTCCTTGTAAGCTACATACAAAAAGATCTGATTCAGCTAGCAAGGTCATGGGACCTTGTAAATTCAGAAATAACTACATGTGAATGAGGAACTAAATTGTAAGATGCAGTAATACACCGAGGACAGTGTGAAGGTAAAGGGGGGGTATGTAACACCCCTCTATTGTATGTAACACTATGTTGTTATCATGCCCGACCTAAGCTAAGACTAAGTGGTATCAGAAGAGCTGGGTCTAAGGTGTAACAATGAAAGTAAATACTTTATTATTAAATAAATAAAGATAAATTAATCGCTTGGAAAACGAGACACCAAGACATGATATTATTGCCAACTAAAATCCCATTGGTGAAGGGGAGTAGATAATTATTTCATGATAAGACTTCTAGATAAAATTCTATGTAAGCTCAATGGATTGGGAGATAAATGTCGATTAAGTTTCTTAGCTTGAGAAATATGGTAAGTTTAACATAAAAGCCTTACAGGAGAGAAAGGCAAGCTTTTCCAAGAAAAGCCTAAGAAAATTGATAAAAATATCCACCTAAAAGTGAGACGACACTAAAGGAAACCATATCATGGAAGAGGGTATTAAATACCCATTGAAGGGATCAAGAGAAGTATTTTATCCATTACAAGAGATCTCGGCATGGAGGTGAACTAGAGGAAGTCAGTTCTAGGTTGTGTGGCAGTGCTTGTTTTCCAAGAGACATTCTTTCAATTAATCTGACTTGATTCAATGGCATGGATGTTTTGTATGTTGACTCCTTACTCTTTATGTTTTCAAATATTAAGCATATGATAGTAATTGAATGTGTTATATTTAATTATGAGAGGATTGAATTAGTATGCATGTGACAACTATTGAATCTAAATTTAATCGAAGTTAAATTTCGTGATGGGAGAATCATAGGTGATTGTTTAAAAGTAGGTCAAGGGGTATGTGACACATGTATAAAATAAGAACTTTGAAGATATCAAATGAACCACTATGTAAACCGACTTGTCTCAGTTGAACAAGTTGTTCAATGGTGCATTGCTACACGAAGCTATGAAACTAACCCATCAAGGGAGGTACATAGGTATGTACTTATACATTAACTTGCACATATTTTCAATATATCATAATTTTTATTAATTTTCTAAATTTAAACATTGATAAATTATACAGTTAAATAATTGATTGATGATTATCTTTGATATATAAATTATATTTTAAATAACATATTTAAATTATTGTTTGAATTTACTATAGGATTTTTTGGCATATTGCAGTCCAAGATGTAGATAGATCAATTACATATGAAGCTAAAATAGTAAAAGGGACTTTGAAAATTGCATTCAATTAAAACAAAAGGGGATCGAAATGCATTTTCATTTGATAGAAGAAAATAATATTATTTTGTCATGTTTGCATAGAGGAAACACAATTCAATGATGTTTGTGAAAATAATATGTATGTGAAATCTTGGAAACATACATAACTTAATACAAAGAGGAAAATGTCACTTGCAATATTTGAAGATATGGAATTGGAAGTGACTATAATGCCATCTAGAGGTGATCGAGTTTTTGATCTTGTTAGAGAAGGTAACATTTCACTTGCTTTCAAAGGATATGTGTGTGTGTGTGTGTGTGTGTGTGAGTGTGTGGATTTTATGTTTTTAAAATCACTATGTATAAGTATCTTGATAATAGTCAAATATAGATATAAATAGATAATAAAATCAAGTACATGTTGATAACTAATTTGTTGTTTATTATGATATGAATTTACACGTTTTTATTGTGCAAGAGATGTTTTTGTTGTAGTTGTACCCACTAACAACTTAGAAAATGTCAAGTACTATTTGATGTGGTGAACTGAATGAAGGATGAAGTTATTGGAGGACTATGATGATAACAATTTTATATATTAAAGAGGTTCTATTATACTGAAAGGATTTTCTTTCCAAAAAAATCATCAAACTGAGAGTCATGTTTACTTTCAAGACTATAAACCCGATGCCATAAGTTTTCAATATGGTAACTTGGCGTGGGAAATATGCATAAAGTTGATAGAAGTTCAATCAATAAAAAAAATCAAAAGTTAAAAAATGAAGAATGTCGAAAGCTAACCATGAATGGTCATTGAGGATGGCATTCCATTAGAATTTTTTTAATTGAACTACCCAACAATATATTGTCCTTGTATTCATATTTGAGAAAGAGTTCAAGTAGATTGTTAGACTTTATTTTTGTGTACTCTTCAGTTGTCCACTCTAGCTACTACTAAGTATAAGGATGTAGCATATCACAATTTTTTTGTTGGTTGTCGATTATACACCTATCATGTTTGCACTGCATCTTTCTTTTTTATGTCATCATTTTATCTTTTCTAATATTTATATTTCTATCTTAGTAACGTTGTTCACTTTATTGAAATCTCATTACCATCAATTTCAAATATTTTGTATCTCATGTACATCTTGATATCTCAAAAATATGCATTTTATTGTGTCTATCCTGTACATGTAGTGCATACAAAACTGATTACAACTAACAATGAATGCTCCACAAATAGTATTTAATATTTGAAAATTTCATTTACTTTAATGCAACTTTATTCGATTCAACATTGCAATTTTTGATTCTCAATCTATAATCTTTCCCAAATTTCATGAAAAATACAATTTAGTATCTGAAAGTAGACTTTAAGACAAAGAAGGTAATTTAGAATGTATGTTTTATAACGAAATTTTATAGTATGTTTGCATTGAAAAACTTTATATTAAAATTTAAGTATCAACCCACATGCATAGTAGCTCTTCTATACAAGATAATGATGTATTCATGAATGGAAAATGTATACATGTACCATGTTTTATAATGTGAAATTTTAAGTTATATGATTGTTCTAGACATCTAAACCATATAACATTCATGAATGCAAAAGTACCATGTTTTGTAATTTGTAATTTTACTATTTATTAAACAACTTCACAAAAACTAAGAATCAACCCAAATCCTTATTATCTTTTGCTAACATTATAAGAATCATCATGAAAATGTACCAACTAAATACATATTTACAAACATTGCTTCATATTCATGAACTTATACGTAAAGCATTTAAGCAACGAACCATGCGTCATGAAAAATGTAGAATGTTTTAAATAATGTTTAGTGTTGAGTAAACTCACAAACTATAGCTTGAACCTTACATCAACCAAAGAGTTTGAAGTTAACTAGAAAAACCAAGCAAAGGTTCATCCATGAGAACTTTGGTGGGTAATAATGAAATCTAAAATGGCACGAATTATACTTATCATTTAACTTGAAACATACATCACTTGAAAAGTTTGTATGGAGAAACTATAACTATTTCAAAAGGTATCAAAAGTTGGGTTATAAAACTCTACATATGTGAATCATACAAAGTAACAACTAAATGCAAATTTACTATAGTATGTTTTCTTTGATAAAAATTATATTAAAAGTTAAGTATCAATAGGCCTTCTATACATGATGATGATCTACTCATGAATAAAATTATACATGCACTACATGTTTTATAGTGAAATGTTAAGTCATATTATTTTTTTAGACATCTAAACTGTTATAAGATTCATGAATACAAAATGTACCATGTTTTGTAATTTGCAACTTTTGTAATTTTTCAAATTTACAAACATTGCTCCATATTCATGAATTTAAATGTAAAACCTTTAAGAATCAAACCATGTGTAAAAACCTCGAGTTAAAAGTTCATGTAATAAAGTTAATAAAGGAAAAATAAGACCAAGCTCATGCGACACTTATTCCAAGCTCAGTGTTCGGAAAAATATTGTAGTGGGCATAACTTGTTGTGTTTATGGCTAAGGGGAAATTGACAAAGGAAATGGAAAAGGATTTAGAAAGGAAAACATGAATCAATTGTCATTTTATTTATGAAAATAAAGGAAATTAGGAGAAAAGGGAGGTGAAAGGTGACAGGTTGCATGTGGAGGAAGTTGAAGGAAAAGAGAGGAAAACTAAAGAAATTAGAGGCATCAATAATAAAAAGACATCAGAGCATCAGTTGATAGCCTTTCGTTAGTTTAGTTTTGGAGTTAGTCTCATTGGGGAGAAGGTCACCAAGAGGTGAAGGAAAAGAAAGTAAGAAAAAGAAGGATGAGGAAAGCATAGGAAGAACAAGGAAAGAAAAGGAAAGCAAGGAACAAGCAAGGAAAGGTTGTATCAATCAGCTTCAGTAGGAATACTTGTAGGTAACAACGATTTCCTAGTTGGTTTTGGCATGTATGTGTGTATTTTGGTTCTTTTTTGTCTATGGCATGGATTTTGACCGGTTTTGATAGTGGTTTTAGTCTTTCCTTCCAATTTCTAGAAATCCATGGTGTGATGGAATTCTTTCTTGGTTGAGGTTTGGATTGTTGGAAGGTTTTGGATCCAGGTGAGTTGTTCTCAGGAAAATCCCAAGGGTTGGGGGTGAAGATGGTTTTCTCTGGGAAGCTCTCGATAGGTGGGTGGAGAGAGGAATATTTCTCATGGTATGGTGAAGGAATTAAGAGGAATCCAAGCTCAGTTTGGTTTTGTGATTTCAGTACAAGTTTAGGTGAGATCACAGTATGGTGAGGGTGGAGGCAGTTTAACCTCTGGATTTCCCTACTTTTTTATGAATTGGTTTATCCCATGGGATCCCACATTCATGCTTGGAATATGGCATGGGGGTGATTGGCTAAAATAAATATTTTGTTCAGCCTAATCTATGGTCGGGTGGTACATGGAAATTCCTAACTTGGTTGGCTTTTTCATATGGTTAATAAGAGTTAAGTTGCTCTTACTTTTGATGAGTAAATTTACTTGTTATTATATGATTTAATGGTTGTTCTATCATTGTTATTGATCTCGTTTTTTGCTAGTTATAAGAATGGTTAATTGAAAGATCTAAGTATGACTCTTATCACATTCTTATTAATGAATGCATGACCTAATTGGTGTTATGAAAACTATGAGAAGGAACTGGCCCTTCTTGTCAAACCTAAGATAAGTTTCAGATCATTATGTTCAGACTTGGATCCATGACCTGTAGGTTGCATGTTTGCCATATGTTTGACAAAATGTCAATCCTGTTTGGGAGGATTCAGGTCAATTTTTGGTTTATAAGCTTTTATTCTATGTCATTTTCCATTTCTAAGAGTTTCACTGAGTTCCAGGCAAAGGCCTAAGTCTTAGCCCTGAAAATGTGGCTCAGAATTGGGGTTTTCTAGTATAGAACTGACTGGAAAAGTCCACAGTTTAATGGAGGAACGCTCATCAATGCAATTGGAGGGCTACAATTACTTTAATTCCTTGGTAATGGAGTAGTTGGGGCTCTAGATGAAAAAATAGAGGCACATCAAGGGTTTGACACTTGGAGGCGTTGTGTTGGTTCTGGAGGTCCTATAGCACCTGAGAGAATTCAGTAAGGTATTAAGTTGAAGAATGCATTTCCTTAAGGTCATATGGGAGGTTGAGCCTGGTCATAGTGACCCTCAACTCATGTTTACCTCGGTTAAACCAATACAAGTGGGTAAATGTGGGAAGAGGTGATTACAGGGTGGTATCTGAGTGAGTTTCCCTCTCATTGGGTAAAGTATGATGTTGTCATGGTTATGGTTGTCATGCATGGGGTTATGGTGTATAGCTGGTATGGTCATGCATGATGTTTTTATATTGATATGATTATAATTATATATGGATCACAATAATGTGGACTGATCTTGTAAATGAGATAAGCCTCCCCTGAAGAATAATGAGGTATGGATTTGATTTTGGTATTTATTTGGTTTATCTAACATGGTACACTTCTAGGAATAAGAGAATTAAATATGAAGAGAAAAATGGTAGACTACAGTTCCCGCGACTCTCCCTATAGATCAATTGGGAAGCAAGGAGTAGAATATTCCCCTGGTATCGAAGATATATTAAGGGGTTTGATGGAAGAGATCAGAAGTTGCGAAGTGGAAAATGGAAGGGTTTTTGAGGCTCAAGAAAGACTTATACGATCTCAAGAGAAGTAGGTACAGGTCAACGCAATAATTCTTCAGCACTTGTCAGAGTTACAGATACAGGGATAGTTGAGGATCAATCAAGAGCAGGAAGAGAAAAGTAATTGAACCTATGGTAGTAGGTCTTGGTCTAGATACATGAAGGATAAAGGGTATACAGGAAGAGGTGGAAGATCACTGGATACACCTAATAGGAGTACTGGTATGTATGAGAATCATTCTAGTTCCTCATCCAGGAGACAACATCATAGTGATCACCATCATCATCCTTATAGGAGGGGTGAGTAATTTCCTGACGAGTTTAAGAAAGTGAAGCCACCTACATTCGATGGAGAGATGAAGAATTCAATAGATGTAGAGGCATGGTTTCTTGGGATGAATAAATTCTTCAGATTGTAGGGTTATTCATAGAACTTGAAAGTTGAGATAGCCACCTTCAGTCTCAAAGGGAAGGAAAATATTTCATGGAGAAATGTAAAGAATGTCAAGGGCATCTGCGAAGAATATCTGATTTAGGATGAGTTTGAGAGCCTCTTTAAGAAGAAGTACTTGTTTTAGAGGTACTATGATGACAAAGGTAAGCAATTTATGTGTTGCAAATGGGTTCCATGACAAATGATGAGTATACTAGTAGGTTCCTCGACATATTGAGATATGTTCTATATCTCAAGGATGGGAAGGCTAAGATCCAGAGAGTCATCAGTGGGATACCAACAACATAAATATCGTATTAATTTTGATGAGCATAGATCATTGGAGGAGTACATGTGAAAGTTGAAGCATTGTTATGAGCATTCAGAGCACAAAATTGAGAGTAAGTGTGACTTGAAAATAAATGATAAAATTAAAGGGAAGTGGCCACCCAAGAGGGTTGAACCTAAAGATGTAGGTGAGAAAGAAGATGTGGTTACTTACATGAAGTTCAATGCAGTTGAGAAGGGACATGGGTCACATCCTGGAGAGTAGTAGAATAGAGGTGATGGTAGGGGACCATTGCAGTGTTGGATATGTGGAAAAGATCATCACAAGAAGGATTTTCCATTGTACCAGGGTGGTAGGGCTCATATCTATGGTTATCTAGAGGAGCAGATAGTTGGGGATGTTGGTCATAGAATTCCTTGGATTTATGCAGCTGTGGAAAACATGCAGGTAGATTATTAGGTTTCCATTATTGAGATGGAAGGTAAGCTTTGTGGTCAAGTTGTTTATATTTTTATTGACCCTGGATCTAATTATTGTTATGTTAATCTCAACTTGGTGGATAAGTGTGTCTTGATAAAATAAGTGCACGTAAAGTCTTGGTTGGTGCAGTTGGCTACAAGTACTAAGAAGAGAGTTTTTCACTTGGTAAGAGATTGTGTATTTGAGCTTAATGGTATGCCTATAGTAGCACATCTGAATTTATTTCCAATAGGATCATATAGTATGATTTTGGGCATGGATTGGTTGTACCTTCACAGGACCAAAGTAGATTTCTATGAAAAGGCTATTGAGTGCTTATATGATAATGGAGTAAATATAATTTTGCAATGAAAAAATAAACCTACATTAGTGAAGGTGATTACAACTATGAAATTTAAGCACAATCGTATGAAGGAGTGTATATTATTTCTAGTCCATATTTCTAGTGACAAGGGTAGGATGTTGAGAATGAAAAAATCTTCAAGAGGTACCTTGTATTAGAGTAGTTTCATCATGTGTTTCCAACATAGATTACGAAGTTGCCTCCACACAAGGAAGTGGACTCTTTTATTGAGTTGGTACCATGGGTAGCACTAACATCAAAGGCACCTTATTGTGTATGGGCACACCAGACTTAGTAGAGTTGAAGTTTCTACTGAAGGAAATTATTGATAAGGGGTATATTAGGCCAAGTGTATCACCTTGGGGTGCACCTTACCATGGATGAGCACACCAGAGTTAGTAGAGTTGAAGTTTGGACTGAAGGAAATGATTGATAAGGGATATATTAGGCCAAGTGTATCACTTTAGGGCAGCTGAACAAGGTGACGATCAAGAAAAGGTACCCATTGTCGAGGATTGATGATTTGTTTGCTTAGTTGTAGGGAGAAGTAGTGTTCTCCAAGATTGATATGAGATTAGGATACCATGAGGTACACATCAAGGAAGAGGACATCTACAAGACTGATTTTAAGACTAGATATGGTTATTATGTGTTTGTTGTAGTTCCATTTGGTTTGACTAATGATCTCACTAATTTTATGTGCTTGATGAATAGTGTGTTATTTCCTTATATGGACAAGTTTTTTACTGTATTCATTGATGAAATCTTGATATATTCTAATAATGAGGAAGAGCATGCCGAATATTTAGTAACAATGTTGAGATTTCTAAGAGAGCACCAGTTGTATGCCAAGCTTAGCAAGTGCAACTGCTTTCAAATATAAGTGGATTACTTAGGAAATGTTGTTTCAAAGGAAGGCACGACAGTAGATCCAAAAAAGATAAGGGATATGATGGAGTGGGAAGCTCCTAAGAATGTCGATGAAGTTATATAATTCATGGGGTTAGCATGTTACTATAGGAGGTTCATCCAAAACTTCTCACGCATTGCACATCACATTACATCTTTGTAAAGGAAAGGGAAGAAATTTAAATGGACAGAGGAATGTGAAACAAGTTTTGAGCAATGAAACTATTGTTTAAAAATGCTCTAGTTCTTAAAATAGCCGATCCAGATAAAGAGTTTGTGGTGTGTACATATTCCTGCAAGAGAGGACTTCATGGATTCTTGATGTAGGAGGGATAGGTGGTATTTTATGAGTCCAAGAAACTGAATGACTGTGAGAAGAAGTATGTGACTCATGATCTTGAGTTGGCAGCTATTATCCATGCATTAAATATGTGGAGACAATATCTTCTTGGTAGGAGGGTTATATTGATGAGAGACCATAGTGGATTGAGGTACCTATTTGACCAACCGAATCTGAATTCAAGGCAAGCTTGATGGTTGGCCACCCTTGGTGAGTTGAATTTGATATCTGATACATCAAGGGTATTGTTAACAAGGTTGCAGATTCTCTCAGCAGGAGAGTGTCCATGAACCATGTTACAGGAGTGAGCTCGTATGAGACAGATTTACAGGATTAGATCTTACTGAAAGGAAAGTAGGATGACAGGTACAAGGAGATTGGGCACAAGTTACAGTAGTAGGCTACAAGTGATCAGGATGTGGACTATCATCTCATGGAAGATGGTTTTGTGACATTCATGGACATGATCTATGTGTTGAATGATAGTGGGCTCAAGAAACTTATCTTGAGTGAGTTTCATGTCAAACCATATTCAGGTCACCCAGCATATCAGATTACATTGGAAACAGTGAATAAGTTCTATTATTGGACAAATCTGAAGAAGTAAGTGGAAGAGTTCGTGGCTATATGCTTGGAATGTCAACAGGTGAAAGCAGAGTGTAAGCATCCAGGTGGAATGCTTCAGTTGGTTCCGAATCTAGAATGGAAATGGGAGTTAATTTCCATGGACTTCATTACTGGTCTCTGGAGGACATCAAGGCATCATGATTCTATCATGTTTGTGGTATATATGTTAAGGAAGGTAGCTCACTTCATTTCAATGAAGACTACTTATTCCATTAATGAGGTAGCACAAGCCTTCATCAGGGAGATCATAAGATTTCATGGTGTTCCAAAGAAGATTATGTCAGGCAGAGATGCAAAGTTAACCTATAGATTTTGAAAGGAGTTATTTGTAGGTTTTGGTACTGATTTGGACTCCATTACAACTAATTATCCTTAGACAGATGGATAGACATAGAGGGTCAACAAGGTTTTGGAGGATTGTTGAGATGTATGTGATGCATCAACAGAGGAGATGGGAGGAGTACCTCCCAATAGTTGAGTTTTCTTACAACAATGGTTATCAGGAGTCAATGAGGATGAGTTTATTTAAGGCACTGTATCAGTGGAGTTCTAATACTCCCATTAGCTGGAGTGATCCAGTGAAAAAGGTACTTATTTTACGAGATATGTTTGCAGACATGGAACATAAAATGTAGGTTATCAATAAAAATCAAAAGGGAGCATAGGATAGGTAGTATAGTTATGTAGATGAGCAAAAATAATTGAAGGAGTTTCAAGTTTCGGAACATGTGTGTTTCCACATCAAGCACAAGAATATCTCCTTGAGGATTCAATCATGTGACAATTTGGCACCACAGTATTGTGGTTTTTTCGATATCCTTGAGAGGATTGAACCAATGGCCTATAGACTTTTAGTGCCTCTGACAGTCAAATTCCATGATTTTTTCCGTGTTTCATTGCTTAAAAGATATATAAAGGATGTGGATCATGTTATTTATTGGTATGTATTCGAGGTTGATCTAGAAGGATAATTCTAGTTGAATCCTCAATGCATATTGCAAGGGAAACAACTCATGCTCCAGAACAGATAAATCGAGCAAGATAAAATGTAGTGGAAGCACTTTGGGCCTGATGAAGCTACTTTGGAGATCGCTGATCAGATGTAGGCTATGCATCCTTCATTGTGTTCTAGTGGAGGCAAATGAGTTTTTGGTATTTGTACATACTTATGTATGGATGTTATTATAAATACCACAATGACCTACATTATAAAGATCCAATAAGGGGTATGGTTGTCATGTTGTCATGTTTGGCATGATGGCTTTACTTTTGAGTAGGTTGTTCATTGCAGATATTGAAATGAGTTGTGTTATTAATATCCATGCATAGTACGTTTTGGTTTTTAGTGGTTTTTTTGGTTGTAGGCTTCATAGAACACTGATGACTGTGTTCCCCTAAGGGAGAGGGGTCTATAAAAGCTCCAGGTTAACATTTCATGTAATAAAGTTAATAAAGGCAAAATAAGACAAAGGTCATGGGACACTTATTCCAAGCTAAATTTTGGGAAAAATATCCTAGTGGGAATCACTTGTTGTGTTTATGGTTAAAGGGAAATTGGAAAAGGCAATGGAAAAGGCTTTGCAAAGGAAAAGAGGCATTAATTGACATTTTATTTATGAAAATAAAGGAAATTAGGATAAAAGGGAGGTGAAAGGTCATTGTTTACATGTGAGGAGGAAATTGAATGAAGTTAGTCTCAGAGGGGAGAAGAGCACTCAAAGAAGAAGGAAAAGTAGGAAAGCAAAGGAAGGAATAAGAAGGTAACGAAAATCAAGGATCAAGCAAGGAAAGGTTGCATCAGACAACGTCAGTAGGAATACTTGCATATAATAGATTGCATGTATGATTTCCTAGTTTGTTTTGGTACGCATAGTATATGAATGTGTGTATTTTGGTTCTTTGTTGTCACTGGCATGGATTTTGTTGGGTTTTGACAGTGGTTTTAGCTTTACCTTCCCATTTTTGGATAGTAATGGTGTGATGGGATTTTTTCTCAGTTGAGCTTTGGATTGTCATAAGGTTTTGGATATGTGTTAGGTGGTCTCCAGAAAATTCCAAGAGTTGGGGGTGGATATGTTTTTCTCTGGGAAGTCCTCAATAAGTGGGCGGGGAGACAAAAGTTCCTCAAGGGGTGGTGAAGGAATTCTGAGGCATCCAAGATCACTTTGGTTTTGTGATCTCAGGACTGGTTTAGGTGAGATCACAGTATGGTGAGGGTGGAGGTGGTTTAACCTTTGGATTCCATTGGTTTTTTATGGATTGGTTTATCCCATGAGATCCCACATTAATTATTGGAATATGGTACGAGGGTGATTGGATGAAAGAAAGATTGGGTTCAAACCAATCTATGGTTGGGTGGTACGTGGAAGTCCCTGACTTAGTTTCCTTTTGCATATGGTTAATAAGGTCTACCTTCTTCTTGATTTTGATGAGTAAATGTACTTTTTATTATGTGTATTTAATGGTTGTTCTATCATTGTTATTTATCTAGTTATATTCCATCTGTAAGCATGGTTAATTGACAGATATAAGTATGGATCTTATCAAATTCCTATTAATGAATGTCAGGTTAATGAATGCATGACCTAATTGGTGCATGTTTACCATATGTTTGATGGAATTTTAGTCTAGGTTGGGGGGATTTAGGTCAAGTCCTGATTCAATATTTGGTTTATAAGCTTTATTTCTATGTCATTTTCCATTTCTGGAAGTTTCACTGAGTTCTGGGTAGAGGCATGAGTCCTATCCCTGAAAAAGTGGGTTAGAATTCAGGGTCACTTGCATAGAACTGAATGGAAAAGTCCATAGTTGCATGGAGGAGGGCTCTTTAGTGTGACTAGAGGGCTACATTCACTCTCATGACTTGGTAATAGAGTGATTGGGGTTCTATATCCATGAAAAAAGAGAGTTATCTCAGGGGTTGGACACCTGGAGGGGTTGGGTTTCTTCTCGAGGTCTTGCAGCACCTGAGCAAAGCAAGCAAGGTCTTAAGTTGTCGACTCCATTTCCTTAAGGTCATATACGAGGTTGAGTCTTAACATAGTAACTGTTAGCTCATGTTTACCCTAGGTAAAACGGTACAAGTGGGTAAATGTGGGGGGAGGTGGTTACACCATTCATCATGAAAATGAAACATGTTTTAAATAATTTTTATTGTTGATTAAACTCAAAAAGTATAACTTAAAACCTTACATCAAACAAAAAGTTGGTTGTTAACTAGAACAACTAAGCAAAGGTTGATCCATGAGAACTTTGATTGGTAATAATGAAATCCAAAATGTCATGCATTATAGTTATAATTTAATTTTAAAAATACATCACTTGAAAGATGGTATGGGTAAACTGTAACTATTAAAAAGGGTGTCAAAAGTTGAGTGGCAATTTTATATTAAAAGCTAAGTATCAACCCACATCCATAGTACCCCTTCAATTCAAGATGATGATCTATTCATTAATAAAAATGGTATACATGCACCATGTTTTATAATGCAATTTTAAGTTATATGATTTTTTTAGACATTTACACCATTATAAGATTCATTCAAATGCAAAATGTACCATCTTTTGTAATTTACAATTTTACTATTCATTAAACAACTTTGAACAAAACCTAAGAATCATCTACTAACATTATAAGAATCACTACAAAATACATACCAACTAAATGCAAATTTACTTTCATTGCTTCATATTTATGAAGCTAAATGTAAAACCTTTAAGCATCAAACCATGCATCATGCAAAATGTACCATTACTTATAATGAAATTTTATAGTATGTTTGCCTTGAACAACTTTATATTAAAAGTTAAGTATCAACCCACATCCATAGTAGCTCTTGTATACAAGATGATCATTTATTCATGAATTCAAAATGTATACAATATTTTATAATGAAATTTTAAGTTATGGTTGTTTTAGACATCTATACCATGATAAGATTCATAAATAGAAAATGTACCATGTTTTGTAATTGGAATTTTAAAATCATTAAACAAATTGACAAAACAACTTCAGAAAATCTAATCTCCAACTCCCGTAATTTTTGTTTTTTTTTGAAATATGTACTTAACCACCCTTAACATACCCTTTGACATATAAATTCCTATTCCTTGTTGTTTGGTATTGGATATTTTTATCTTAAATTATGACACTCTCACATGAGTCTGATCATATGGCAGCACTATGTATTTATTCTTTTATGTATGTTTGACTATCTATTACGTCATGCATATACTTCCTCGTACCATTTAAGATGTGATTTAGATGTATCTGAAGGGCCCCTTTCGACCATGTTAATGGTAGTTGGTCTCTTTCTACCTTTGTGTGTTTGGCTTTTCGACCATGGTAATGGTAGTTCGTCTCTTTCTACCTTTGTGTGTTTGGCTTTATACTAAGTACTGTTGAGTGATTATAACCTTTATACATCACACGCACTATAGTTTTCTTAACCTTCATTTTTTCTTGTTATATAAATTTTTCTCCAAAGTGGGCCATGGTAGTATTGGAGTCCTCCTTTACCCAACATTGAGCCTGTCCCCTATCAGGTGGCGTACATGATTCTGGGAATTGGTGCCCAAATCCTCCATGGACAGGTACCCCTTACCCATATGACAATCACTTGATCTCTCAGGTTTCTTTTGTATGAATGGTGGGATGGGCTTTTTGTCATATAAATGGTGGTTGTCACTCTCCAAACGATAGGTATATCATTGCATAGTTCCCTTGGCCCATTCGACATTTTTCGTGCAAGGGTATTTTTTGTTCTGCTTGAAACACTCGCATCCATTTTTTTTTAAACGAGGCAGCTAGCTATGGATTTTGGGTTATGGAGTCCGACAACTAGTTATGGCTTGAACTGTGGCAAGACCCCATCCCATGTGTTGTTGGTTAACTTTACTTCGCTCTTACTATGAGTTTTGATGGTGCGTGGGTATTTCAATGGTTAGAAAAATTTCACTCACCTATCTGGTCTTTAATCACGATGAGTCTCCAACCGCCCTCAAGAGGTGATTGCCTTTTATGTTTTTCCGAGAATTTGTCGTTACGATGCAGGGGTTTACAGGTGTGCCTCCTGGTGCGATTATGGAAATGCAACTCTTGGGTGCCCAACAAACCCATTTCGGTGACATTCCTTGCACTATCAAGTAACTAATTTATTTATTTATTTTTGTTTATCCCCCATTGAAGTTTGTGGGTACTCTATTAAAGGAACTTAGTTACCGCCTTGCGTAGGTACCACATAAATTCTTTGTTATAGTTTGAGTCCCCATTTCTAATTAGTAGGGTTTATTTTTCATTCTCCTCTTATGCTTAAATATGTCAACAGAGCCTCTATCCCTTTGGCGAATTATGTGTTCTCGCTATTCTCTCGCCCATATAGTGAGTATTTGGAGCGAAAACTCCTCGGAGCAGTGGCCTTGATTTATGGAGAGGAAAATACGGATTATGTTTAGGTAATTCGAAGTATTCTATATATATTTTCTAAGGTTTTGGTAAATTGTAACGCATCGCATGTTTATATAAGTTATAGTTTTGTGATGATAGTTTATTGGGGTTCATCCATCCTTTGTATTTGTTGAATTGATCCTAATGCTCTCATTTTCTACTATTAATTTGCAAGGGTGCAACTCTGAGAAAGCGTACACGGGGAGTGCGTACCTCCTTCCATGTAAACACCATTCATTAATAGGTATAGGTTAGTTAATCCTCTTTTGTTTATTTCATACTCCATACTGGTTCTGTAGATTTTAAGCCTCATTCCCGTAAGGCTAATGTCGAACTCATTTATCTTGCAGGTGCATCTTTCCCCTTTACCACAGTCTACTTCACGCTCTATTGAGATGACTCTCTCAATGTTGATATTTCGTCTTTATGTTTCCAAGTCGGTACACCTTTCGTCTTAGGGGTTCGAACTATTACCACGTACTTTGAATTTTCTGGGCCATATTTTTAGGGTGTGCTCCGTATAGTTGCACTTCTCTTCTGAGCGATGTAAATGTGGATTTTGTTGAGTTATGAAGGTTTTGTGTTATGGTTCTCTTTAGTTTTCAACTACTTGTACAACATTAGTTATCCTATACCCTTATGTTGTTTTTCCAGGTGCATGCAATGGTGTCTCTCATAATTACAGATGTAAATATTGTTTGTTGAGCTATCCAGCGTAGTTCCGATATAGTGAAATGTCCCTTATGTAATTATGTGATATGAATAGTTTGTTCTTTTAATATTAATAAAGCATACATTGTATTAATGACTATATTCCTCTATGGCATGCTTCAAGCGGTCTTCATTTTTTATTTCTATAGTGTGACAAAGATGTAATTCTACTTTCTAGAGTTTTATATGAAAATTTTGTATTTATTTAAGTTTTTGAATACCATTCTCTGTGTCATATAAATGGTATTGTTATCTCTATATCTAGATCGATGTTAGTTATGGGGATTAACTTGCTGCTCCATTCTCTGCATCATCGTATCTTACATTTGTTGAGATGTTGGTTGTATCTAAAATATATTTATATATGCATGTGCCTCTGTTGTTAAGAAACATGAGGAGTTACTCATTTAATCATTTTCTGCTTGTGTAAAAGTGGATAAATTAAATGGTATTGTTATCTCTATATCTAGATCGATGTTAGTTATGGGGATTAACTTGCTGCTCCATTCTCTGCATCATCGTATCTTACATTTGTTGAGATGTTGGTTGTATCTAAAATATATTTATATATGCATGTGCCTCTGTTGCTAAGAAACATGAGGAGTTACTCATTTAATCATTTTCTGCTTGTGTAAAAGTGGATAAATTAATAGCCATTTTTCCGTATGTTAAATAAAATGAACTAATCATTTATGTTTGTGTATTACAATATATGGTTCGTTTACTAGTTTCCTTTTTAAACCCATGTATAATTTTAGTTCCGATGAGTGAAGCTACTATGAGTATCATTAGGATTTAAACTAGTAGCATACTTAGTGAAGTAATCGGTAAATAATTAAAAGAAAATTTGGCTAGTTGCCTATGAGATCCATTATTTTTCATTTTAATTACTTTACATGTCCACTACCATTTTACTCCTTAATAATTAGGTGTCACTAATATTTAAAATTTCCAGTACTCTAGTAGACAATATTTCTCGGGACTCTATAATACCGATGAGTGTATTTATTTTATAATTGGTCCTCTCAACTTCCTTAGATTATTCCCATCGTATTCATTTTTGACCCGTGCAGTTTTCAACTAATTACCTCTTAAGCATGTCTTTTATAGAATGGAAGAAACTAAATCCTATAGATGTTGAATATTACACTCAGAACTCACACTATCTCATTATTTCCTCTCATTTTCTGAGTTAATGCACAAGATCTATCCATTGTAACATCCGCCTGTTTCTCATGAATTACAAATGAAACCACTAATAATAGTTACATGCAATGGAGGTCTATATATGCATTTTAGTAAAGCAATAGAGTTAGTCTCCTAGCTTATTTTCACTTGATTTCCAATTATAGAATCACAATTCAAATCACTAAGTACTTTTTTTCCACAGTAAATTCAGATCCCTTTTCTTTTTTTTGTAAAAACTAAGTTCCTACTATTACTAACTCTAAAATGCAGTATTTATACACATTATTTCCAATGAGTAGTTAAAATAACAATTAATCCAAATAGAATCACTACCATGGATACTTGGGAGTTCTACAGCTTTTTCCACCAAACCTAGAATTGTGTTCCTCCAGTTCACCGTCGTGCTGAGAAGTTATTGCCACGGTATCAACAGCCCCATTGATCCCTTCAATAGATATATTTATATTTTTTCCATAATCTATTTTTCATTCAACGATGTCCCTCTTTTGTGGTTGTTGACACAACTAGCTTAGGATTTTCTTTTAAAGCCCAATTTTCTCTCCCACGACGATTTATTCTTATCTAGGCTTATCATTTTTCCCCAGCTAAGTTATTTAATGGATTTTATCTCCTACCCGATAAATCTTATCTAAAATCCTTATCATGGAAATGTTATGTCAATCTCATTTGCTAATGATATTAATGGAAAGAATCTCATATAAAAGTGTCTCATTCCCAAATACTTTCATCCTGACTATTTATTAATTGATAATTTTATTTATTTACATATGCATTTCAATGTACTTCGTGGATTTTCTGCCATTCACACTAACATAATTATTTCAAAGAAAACATTACACAACAAAGGGGTATTACATTCTTCCGCATTTTTAATTCACACCATCCTTGGTGTTTAATTCCCAGATATTTCCCTTTGGAACGGTGCTGGATAATTAACCTGCATCTCATCTTCCTATTCCCATGTGGCCTCTTTGGGAGAAAAATGCTTCCATTTCTCTTTAACCAGAACGACAACTTGATACTGGAGCGAGATCTCTTTCTAGTCTAGCATATAGAGTGGTTATGCTAGAAAGTATCCTTCGGGTTCCAACTCTAGCATTTTCCAATGAATTATGTGAGAGCCATCATGTACATATTTCTTAACTAAAGATACATGAAAAAAATTATGAACTTTAATGTGACTCGGTAATGCTAATTGATAAGTTATAGGTCCAATCGTGTCAAAAATTTTGAATGGCCTAGAAAGCCAAGGTGCCAATTTTGGACAAGTGCCCGTTCTTAATGTAGTTTTTCTTGGTTTCACCCTCAGATAAACATCATCTCCAATTTTTAACTCCATATGTTTTCTTTTTTTGTCTCCATAGATTTTATGTCTGTCCTATGCAGTTTTAATGTTCTGTTGAACCCTTCATATTATCTGCTCCATTTCCTATAAGGTGTCCAGCCCTAGTACGATTCTATCCTATGAATGACTCCAACTTAATGGCGTATGGAATTTTCTACTATACATGGCTTCGAAAGGGCTCATTTTTATTGATTTTTTATAACTGTTATTATAGGAAAACTCTGCAAAATGTAGAAAATCCTCCCATTTGGTGGGTGTGTCCATGATGTACATTCTCACCATGTCCTCCAAAATCTAGTTGGTTCTCTTGGTCTGTCCATTCATTTGACGACGATATGTTGTATGAAAATTTAGTTGAGTTCCCATGCCCCAAAACAATGTCTTCCAAAATTTAGAGGTGAATTTGGCATCCCTATAAGATGCTTCATCTTAGCTATCTCGTGTAATCGAAAAATATCCTTCATGAAAATATTAGCAATATTTTTCTTATCATAAGTAGATTGTACCAATATGAAATGGGTTTCCATACTTAAAGTGTCCACCACTACGAAGATGGAATCATTCTAACTCCTTGTCCTTGGTAATCCTATGATAAAATCTAAGGATATTATTTCCCATTTCCACTCGGTAATATGTAGTGGATTCAACAACCCAACAGGATGTTGATGTTCCACCTTCACCTATTGGTAATCTAAACATTTTGATAGATATTTCACCACCTCTTTCTTCATACCTGTCAAAAAAAAAAATCTTAATGCTGTAATCGCCTTTTTGTACCCAGGATGTCCTGCATATGGTTTCTTATGATACTCATCTAGTATCAATTGTTTTAGGCCAATTACATTGGGAACATACAACCATTTTCTATAAATCAACAAATTTTCAGAATTTTCTCTATAATGAGGAAAGTTATTTTGTTGTAGATTTTGCTGAATTTATAAGTATTTAGGATCACTAGTTATTGAATTTTTAATTTATTCTATAAATTTGTACTAACACTTCTAACATACGCTTCCATTAGATCGTAGGCATGTCTACTCAAAGCATATTCTATCTTGTTTTCTTTCCCTTTTATGTGTCTAATATCAAACTTAAACTTTCTAAGGAATGTCATCCACCTGGCTTGCCTAGCATTGAGATCTAGTTGGCTGAAAATATATTTTAGGTTGATATGGTCAGTTACCAGAGTGAAATTCTTCCCTAGAAAATAATTCCTCCACATTTTTAAGGCATGTATTGCAACAACTAGCTCTAAGTCATTTACAACATAATTCCTTTCATGTGTTCATAACTTCCTAGACTCGCAAGCTATCACTAAATTATTCTGGATTAAAAATCCCCCTAGCCCCTCCATATAAGCATTGGTGCAAACTATAAATTATTTATTAGGATCTGCAATCTTTAAAATGGGAGCCACTATGAGTAGGTGTTTCAACTTATCAAAACTCTTCTAACATTCTCCATTCCACTCAAATTTTACTCATTTTTCTATAAGGATGTGATAAGATATGCTAATTTTGAGAATCCCTCTATAAATATTTGGTAATATCCCATGATACCCATAAATGATCATGTTAGAGTCGGTCTGGTCAGCCCTCCATCAGACATCAAAAATCTTTGTGCATTTCAATTTTAGGTGTCCCGCTCCATTTACCCAGCTGCATTTCGCTAGGGACATGCCATGATCTGATGGAGAAAGTCATGCTTGTCATTTTCCCTCATGTCTGGCTCCTGCTGGCTCAAGTCTTTGTCCATAATCACCGAAGCTCATGACAGCCAAGGTCTGGTCCTTTACAGGGCAAAGTCATCTTTTATGTTTGGATCTAGAAATTCATTAATTTGGTCCCTGAAAACATGTCCAAAACAAGCCATGTAGGCCAGAGGGAGGCCCTTGTACAACTAGGGTTCAGAGAGCTTCATCATCACCTGGAGAGACATCGACTCTTCTTCAAAACTCTGTTTTGAAGAACATTCAAACAAGGTCAATTATGACAAAATTTTCCAAAAAATCACCAGTTGACTTTTCAGATGCAGTTATGATTTACATGGCCAAATGCTCTGTCATAGAGTCCCTGCAAAGAGGTGCCGAAAATTTCATCATTTGAGCCAAAATGTCAAAGGGAAAGTGAAAATCAGTGTGTTTGAAGGTCAATGAAAAAGTGCAAAACTCAACATTAGAAAAGGTGGTTTTCAAAGAGGAAAAAATCAAACCCATCTCCTCCAAGGCTATAATTACATGCTTTGCCCAAATCAAAGCCATTGTGATCTTGCAAGCTTTGGAGAGACATTGCAAAAGTCAGAAAGAGAAATTGTGAGAATTTGAGTGAGTGAGAGTTGGATTTCGAGGGCGCGGCGCATACACCGAGGAGCACGGTGTACACAGAGGGTGCGGCGCACACGCAACTAGCCCACAGTGGGAAATTTACAAGGGCGTGATGCACACCCAGCGCGCGGTTCACTGGGCTTGGTGTGCAACGCACACAGCCAGGGGCATAAAAAATTGCCAAATCGCTTCAAGTCTTGGTGAAGGCTAGCAAAATAAGAGGTAGGCCCCATAGACACCTCTTCTCCATCAATTTTGTCATTGATATGGTGTTTATGAGATGTTTAAATGTCACCCAAAAGCATAAGGTCAACCATAAAAAAAAATCACCAAGAAAACGATGGCTAGGGTTGCAAAAATATGATGATAGCACCAAGGTTTCACTCCACTCCCCTTGTCCCCTTACCCATCATCATTCTCATCTCCCCTTGACCATTTCTTCCTAAGAACCCTACCCTAAAACCACTACATAACCCTTTCCCTATCCCTGCAAGCAATTCATGGCGAAATTCTGAGCACGCGGCGCACACACAAGGAGGCGCGGTGCACTCATTGTGCACGACGCACTGGGAGCCAGTTCATAGTGTAAAAATGCCACTAGCGTGGTGCACTGGGCAGTGTGTGCAGGGCACAGATATATAAGCCAAGAAAACCACAATTTGACTAAAATTTTGTGAATGCCTATCAAACTTGAGAGGTAAACCAACTACCTTCACTCTTGGCATTAAACTTGAGAAGAATACCATGATTTTGATGAGTATAAATCTAATGCCAAAATTTGTTTTAGTAAACAAAAGAAGACACAAAGAAATCAAGCTCCTAGGGTTTTTTCTACAGTAACAGTGTTGTCAAAGTGTTCTCCTACCCTACGCCATCAATACTATACCCAAAAACACTCCCAAATCCCTGATAAATCTCTCCCTTTAGCCCCTATTCCCATTTCATCATTCCTCTCCTAATACTCCCTGTTTTATTGTCCCCTTGGTGACAGATTTTCAGAGCATCTACCAGTTCCATTGGATTCAGAGGGCAGCATAAAACTTAGGGTACAAACAGCAGTAATGGCATCAAAAGTTTCATCAGAGTATGAGGAGGGGACCCATAGTGACACATCTTCAGGAGAGAGGGCCCATAGGAGACATCACCGGAGTGGCGGACATATTAGAGATGAGCCAAACACCCTCACTCAGCTGCAGGCATGCCCTCTTGCCATGTCTTGTTTCCAGCACTTGGCATGTTATGAATTTTGTCAAAGGGTGGCAAATGTCAGAGTCCATCATGAGTTGGCCCGTCTTTTTGCACTTCATCTACAGGGAGGTCAATCTGTCCTGGCTGGGGTCACTTTCATATTGACACCGGAAACCATATCAGTGACAACAATAATACCAAACATTGGCGAACAGTGGCATAAGAAAAAGAAGGTGGAGAGGCATCATTATGAGCCTTACATCAAGGACAACTGTTTGAGCTAGCTCACCAGAGTTTTTCCATTCAGATTTTTGAGGAATGAGTATGCCCCACTCATGAGATTGATCATGAAGTATTTCAGTTGCGAGGGGAGGTTTCCTTGCCTTTATGCCTATCACATCAGGTTTCTCATGCACTTCACCAGGGTGTGGATGATGAGCCTACCATGTTTCATCTGCGGGAACATAGAGAGGATGAAGAATTTCATGCAGCACAAGCCCCCTCGACAACAGCTCAACAGCATTTACCACTTTGCCCTTATCCAGATTTTGGTAGACCATCAGTTGGGATTGTAGGGTATTGCTTGGGAGGACTTCATCTCCCGTGACTTCTTCAGCGCTCCACAGGTGGTTTCAGAGGCAAAGCATGAGGTGGGGGGCCCATCTCATCAGTATGAGCGACATGAGACTGCCACTGTGCCAGTATATATTACCTGTCAGAAAGGAAGTAGACCCTTATTTGCGACAAAAAGCGAATGTTATCTCCACCCGTGGTGGAAGGGGCCTCGCTTCTGACATCAGCATCACAGGAGCAAGGAAAAGGTAAGGAGCGAGTGCATGATGAGGGGACTTCAGGTGAGCCATCAGGTGAATGAGAGACAAAATTTGTTCTCCTCTAGGATGATGAGACAGATGCAGAACCTACAAATGATGAGCTTGGAGAGATCATTCAGGAGCAGCAATCAGTGATTGAGAACTTATCCCTAGACTTGGAGAGGGCCAAGTAGATCGTGAAGTATCTGGAGTAGAGGAACAAGCAACTTGAGGATCGGCTAGCTGAGATAGAGTTGCAAATGATCAGGGAAAACCGGCAACACATCATGGTCGGATAAGGCAGACCTATGGAGCAAAGAGATGAGGACCAGGAGTATGTGTTGGAGAAAGTGAACGTTCACTTGGAGTAGTGGTTGGATAAGGCTAACAGGGAGGAAGACATGCTGAGGCACATGACTCACCACTACATGGCCCGATACATGAGCTCCAAAGCAAGAATCAGGAGCCTGAAGGCAAAATTGAGCAAAGCAACAAAAGAGGCACAGGAGGCAAAGGAGCAAGATCGACTTTGAATCTTGGCTAAGGCTTCCTTGGCACAGCATAGCACTTCATAGGGAACATCCAGCCGAAGTTTCAAAAATTTTGGGGAAATTTTGGTCACTTGGCAAATTTTTGGGTAAAAAATAGGGATTTCCTCCCTGTGCGCCACGCCACTGGTGTGACGCTAAAATTTGAGGGCTCCAATCGAGAAATGGGTTGCAGATTTGGATTCAGCTTCAAAAATTATGACTACTGGTGTCCGGGAAAAATATTTGGGCAAGGTTTGGGTCTCCTAAAGGTCAAAAAAACCCAAAAATGGCCTCTCTGCCACTTTTTTGACACACAGAAAGCAGTCTTGGGAGAATGGAGATTGGGAGGGGAAAATGAGCACCAAATTTGAAAATTCTAGTTGGGTTAGAAAGTAGACAGGACAGGCTTTCCAGAAAGCCCACTTGGGCACATTTTGGACACCTGCAAGTGCCCCAAAATAGGTCGCAAAATAGCGCGACACATAGAAAAATGGCGCGGCGCACAGAGGAAAAGATTGCCAATTTGCTTTCGTTTCGTGAAATTTCGGATCCTGATTTCTCCAAGTGGGCCCACTCATCTACACTTCAGTTTTTTGGCACCAAAGGCAGAATTTAAAGAGTTTTTTCTCTAGATGGGCTTCTATCCAAGTGGTGAAGGGAGGCAAATGGTCACCCAAAGCCAAATGTCATGTTTGCAACGCTGCACCTGTAGTCAATGGTTGGCTCTCCATCTCCATTTCGCAATGATTCAAGTAACTCCCCAAACCTTGGGCGTTCTATCTCTTCGTCACACATTCTATATATTGTATGCAAGTTATTTGCAAAGGGTTGGCTAGCTTGTAACTTCTAGGAGACTGTGGGAAAGAAACTCTGTTTCTTCACTATGTATTTTTGACAGAGAATTAATGAAAGGCAACGGCTCTGTTTCATGAGATTCTTGTGGTTGTGAGTGTAGAAAATGTATTTCTTATGTGTTCATATGTATTTATTTATGTTTCATAATTCATTTCATGCTCATTTCTAGTGAAATTTTCTGAGTGAGATTAGGTAGAATCCAATTTTTATTTCTCTGCCTGTGGGAAAATTTCATGTTTCAATGTTATTTCTTCTGTTGAAAAGGATACATGTCATTATGCCCTTTTCAATTTCTTTAGCAATCTATTCATGCTGTGATACCTCAAACTAAATTGCTACATTTTCTGCCTACCTTGCCTCATGGAATAATCTGTGTCTTCATATTCAATTCTATGTTCTTTGCTGAGTGTCAGTCCCATAACATCCCAGAAGCTCGGTCATTTCATAAAAATTGTTTCTAGAATCCCTATTTAATTACTAGCCTAAGGTAAACATTGTATTGTAAGTCATCTCAGACCATTTCGATCATCTATTCACTGAGCGTGACTTGGAGAGAGCCCTCTCCTACTCTGGTAGGGCTAGCTACCAGACTGAGCATGGTTTGTGGTTACCCTAATTTTTTCCTTCCTTCAGCCTAAGGCAGATTTAGGTGCTAACATAGTGTTGACTCCACTGGGGACTAAGTTGAAATCAAATCCCCTTATTTCATAATAATTCTAGGCTTCTGAATGATGAGCCTAGGATTGGAAAGGCTGAGTAAGTTGGTTGTGTCCCGTAATTTCTCTCAATAGCACGCTGGCTTCGAGACGATATACCAGAGAAAATCTAGACCCGAACCCTCCTCATATTTACAAAAACCCAAATTTGATCCCAAGACTCCTTCATCAAGAAAGCACCATAACTCCCATGTTCAAATCCCATTCATGTCCCGACATTTTTGAGTATCTTGAAGAGCTTGAGTTTGACGAACAATTTTAGATATCACTATTTGAGTCTAAATCCGAAAGGGCTGGTTATTATACCATCCCCAATCTGAATTTTCTTGTAGACCTTGAAACAAAAAGAGCTAATAGATTAATTGATAATTACATTGCAACACAGCCCCAAACTCCAATTGCAAGCCCCTTGCAAACTGTACGCACTCCTCCAACACCTCCAAGGCCAAATCCACTGAGAATGATGGCTGCCCTTTTCGCACCCCTTGTTCTACCCCAAGTCCTAGATGACATGCCAAATGATTATCAAAGTAAAATCTTGTTTTTTGATGGCACTCCTAATAGCATTGCTGCTCAGCAACATGTAGACAAAATGGCAGACTTTTACGAACTTCATGAGATTGATGCAGAGAATGTGGCAATGAGGCTATTTGTACAAACATTTGCAGGTGATGTGAGGAAATGGTTCAGAGGCTTGACGGCTGCAAGTATCACTACCGTGGCGGAACTACAAAGACAATTTTTGAACCGGTGGGAAGTGAAAAAGAATCCCCTTCAAATTCTGGCCAAATATGAACAAATCAAATGGAATGCCAGTGAGTCGGTCTAAGATTATTGTGTTAGATTTAATGCAGTATACAATGAAATTCCAGACCATCTAAAGCCACCTGTGGGACTAGCGATGATGAAGTTTCCAGATGGTTTTGATGCTGACATGGCATACCAATTAAGAGAGAGAGAACTGGCTACAATGGAAGACATGCAGAAAATTGTGGTCAGTGTTGAGGCAAATCTGCTGTCCAAAAGAGCTAGAGTGAAAGTAGAGAAGAAAACCACCGTTAAAGAAGAATCTTCTTCAATGGATCAACTTCTCAAAAAGGTAGAGCAGATGCTTGAAAGGGTAAAACTTGACAAGCCAGAGCCACAAGTTAGGAATCCTAACTTCCATGGCCAACAGTAGCCACAATATAGGAAACGACAAAGAGATCAGCAAGCTCAAGAGCAGACAGCACAACAGCTGGTACAAACTCCTTTGCAGCAGAATTTTGTACATGGACCGGAGTCAGATGAGGACGGGAATGTAATAGGCGAAGAAAACCATCTCTTTACTCCAGATGAGATGCCTACTTACATTACTGAAGAGGAAGAATGTGCAGTGAATTCAGCTGCACACCAAGACACTAATTTTATTCTAGCTAGCGACACCGTGTTGGAAGAAGAATCGGAAGAATATCAAAGGGGGTATATGAATGCTCTGTCCGCTCAACAGCAGCGATATTCTCTTAGAAACAGAGATGTGTTGGCCAAACCAATTCAGAAAAAGAAGGAGGGTGAAACAACAAAGAATGATCCATCAGCTACATAAAGAAAGGGAAAGGAGGCGGTTGTTCCGGAGAGTAGCAAATCAAAATCAGCAGAACAATCACAGCAACCAGCCACATCAAAAGAAAAGGAAAGGAAAGAGATCCCAGTCAAAGAGGTAGAAAAAAATCCCACTTTTAGCCTAGAGAACGAGATTTATAAGTTAAAGGTGTCCATCCTCTTGACTGAAATAATGAAGAACAACAGTTATAGAGGAAAGATTTATAAAATGTTGAATTTGGACCCAATGTCCGACATGGTAAATGTAGAAGATGATCATCCTGAAATGATTTTTGGACTTGCAACGAATGGTGAGTCTCCTGATAGCGATGTCCCGCCCTTCTATATCAGTTTACGATTGCATGATTTTGTGTTACACAATGCCGTGTTCGATTCCGGAGCTTCTCACAATCTCATGCCCAAGGCTAACATGGATAAGCTTGGTTTGGACATCACTCGACAATATCATGACCTCTATTCCTTCGATTCCAGCAAAGTAAGGTGTATAGGACTCATCAAAGACTTAGTTGTGAGTTTGGATCAGCTTCCTATGAAAAATGTATCGATGGATGTGGTGGTAGCAGATATTCCTCCAAGGTTTGGCATGCTTCTTTCCAGGTCTTGGGTAGCGAAATTTAAAGGGACACTACAGCGGGATTTCTCCTATGCAACAATCCTGGTGTTTGGAAAAATGAGGAAGTTATATCAGGAACAAAAAATGAAATATATGATCACAAGCAAGGAGAAACCAATAAATCATCCTATTAACTATGTACATATAGATTTAGAGTCTTTTGTTTTGTTTTCATATAGTTTAAATGAGATAGATAGTTAGATAGTAGAAGCAAACGACATACCGGAAATAGCAGAAAATTACAGAGAAATTTTGGAAAAAGAAAGACAAGGAAAGCAGGAAAATGTTGGGAAATCAGCTGAAAATAATGGGCAGCAAGTAGACAAGGCACAGAAAATAGATTTCCAACACTTACAAGAGGAAGAAGAAGGTTTGTGGACCA
The DNA here is from genome assembly GCA_031772625.1 of Pinus tabuliformis. Classification (NCBI taxonomy): domain Eukaryota; kingdom Viridiplantae; phylum Streptophyta; class Pinopsida; order Pinales; family Pinaceae; genus Pinus; species Pinus tabuliformis. Next base: position 663,492,537 of record CM062808.1, read on the forward strand.
TGGATTTCGATGGAGCAGTAGGGAATGATGGCACTGGAATTGGAATTTGGGTATGCAGTCCCTTCTCTGCCCCAAACAAAGTGCCTAGCAGTGTGAGGGTTTGCTCTTACAAGATCGCCTTTGAATGTTCAAATAATGAAACCAAGTATGAAGCTCTGATTGCTGGCCAGAAGATTCTTAGAAAGCTGAATGTGAAGAGGATTTCGGTATATGGCGACTCCGAGTTAGTAATAAAACAGGTCAGAGGTGAGTATCAAGCGAAACATCCTAGGATGCGGGCCTATCGTAATGTAGTTTTAAACATCTTGAAGCTATTTTCAGAATACACCTTGACATGTGTGCCACGTATACAAAATAGTATTGCTGATGCTCTTGCCAAGCCAGCGAGCAGCTTGAAGATTCCCATGAACTCCAGCAATAAATTTGAAATCCATGTCAAGCATCGTCCAACCATTCCAGACAATCAACGATATTGGCAAGTGTTTCAAGATGACGAGGAGGTTAAGGATTTTCTTCTCAACAAAGGCAAGTTCAAAGAAACCTCAATTGATGTGGAAAACGATGAGGGCAAAGGGAATGGTACAGATGAAGTGCAGATCAATCAAATGGACATATTACAGCTGAAGAATAACATCATTCCTAAAGGCTTGGTACCTCTAGAGGAACCTTTTGATCAGGATGATGTAGCTCGCAAGCTAACATTGCAGCCAACGGAGAAAGGTGTAGAAGAAGTCAACATCAGTACAACAGCCAATCCAAAGTTGGTAAAATTGTCCAAAGCATTACCGCCAAAGATCGAGGACAAATACATCAGTTTGATGGCTTCATTTGCAGATGTGTTTGCTTGGGATTATTCTGAATTAAAGACATATGATAGAAATATTATTCAGCACACAATACCTATCAAACCCAATCAAAATCCATTTAGACAGAAGCTGAGAAGGATAAATCCAAAGTTGCTGCCATCTATCGAAAAGGAGGTAAATAGGTTGTACAAGTCAGGTATCATTGTGCCCATCAGGTTTTCAGATTGGATATCTAACTTAGTGCCTGTACGCAAGAAGACTGGTGAGATCTGCTTATGCATCGATTTCAGAAATCTAAATAAGGTCTCATTGAAGGACAACTATCCGCTGCCCAAGATGGACCATATACTTCAGCGAGTAGTGGGGGCATGTCGTATGTCACTGCTTGATGGTTATTCTGGATATAACCAAATTTCTATCCATGAAGATGATAGAGACAAGACAATATTCACCACTCCATGGGGAACCTTTCACTATGCCAAGATGCCCTTTGGTTTAAAGAATGCAGGTGCCACATTTTAGCGAGCAATGGACTTGGCTTTTGCAAATGAGAAAGATGTGTTTTTGGTGGTGTACTTGGATGATTTGAAGGTATTTTCCAAATCTGATGAAAAGCACATGCATCACCTAAAAATTGTCTTTCAAAAGTGCAGGAAATATGGTCTATCGCTGAATCCTAAGAAGAGCTTGTTCGCCATGGAGGAAGGCAAATTACTTGGGCACATCATTTCAAAGGATGGCATTCGTATAGACCCAGCATGTGTGCAAGCAATTCAACGAATCGATCTGCCTAGGAACAAAAAGGAGATACAATCATTCAATGGTAAGATGAATTTTCTGTGTCACTTTGTGCCTAAACTTGCAGAACACTTGAGAGAAATGACCAACATGCTCACGAAGGACAGCCAGGTGAAATGGACAGAGGAGGCTGTAAAATCTTTCAACTTGGTCAAATTAGCCCTTTCTTCAGCTCCAGTTCTAGTTAGCCTAGACTACACTCAGGATTTCATATTGTTTTCATTTGCTTCTGAGCACACTGTGGCAGCGGTATTATTGCAGAAGAGAGGTGATCATGAAAGACCCATTGCATTCTTCAGCAGGGCTATAAGGGATGCAGCTCTAAAGTACAACATCATTGAGAAGTGAGCCCTGGCATTGGTGAAGGCATTGAAGGATTTCCGGGTATATATCCTACATTCTCACATTCCGGCCTATGTTCCTAATACTGCTGCAAAAGATGTTTTAGTGAAAACTGATCCGGAAGGGAGAAGAGGCAAATGGATTGCATCCTTGCTGGAATATGATGTGGAGATAAAGCCTACAAAGCTGGTTAAAGGGCAGGGGTTGGCGAAGCTAATGGCTAAATCAAACTTGCATGCCTTGGACATAAATATGATCGCTGCCATGTCTAATGAGAATGAGGAAGGAACATCAATTCATGTATCCGAAATGTTTACTTTGTCCCCATGGTATTCAGATATAATATATGTGCTGAAAAATCTATCGCTACTGCTCGGCATGACTAGAAACAAAGAAAGAACACTCAAATTGAAGGCTGCCAAGATTTGTATTTTGAATTCTGCACTGTATTGGAAAGATACCGGTGGCATTTTGTTAAATTTTTTGGTGGAAGAGGAGGCAAAGAAAGTCATGGAGGATTTCCACAGAGGAGAGTGTGGTGGTCATCTTTTTTGGAAATCAACAGCGAACAAAATTTTGAGAGCAGGGTACTACTGGCCTACTTTGTTCACTGATGTGCATAAGAATACCATTTTTATTTCAGTTTGGTTTCAGTCTGTAAAGTTAGTTTTTAAAGTTATTTCAATGTCAAGTAGAGCCAATTTCTTGGTCATTTCAGTTTTATAAATAAGTCGGAGTCCTTTGCTGTTTATCGAAATGATGACTCCATAGCCCAATGGAAAAAAGGCACTGTCTAGCTCCTCCAGAGATCTGCTATTCTTGGCACCTCCAAGGAGCTACCATCCCCCATTGGAGCCAATGTTAGAGTCGGTCTGGTGAGCCCTCCATCATAGATCAAAACCCTTTGTGCATTTCAATTTTAGGTGTCCCGCTCCATTCACCCAGCTGCATTTCGCTAGGGACATGCCATGATCTGATGGAAAAAGTCATGCTAGTCATTTTCCCTCATGTCTAGCTCCTACTGGCTCAGGTCTTTGTCCATAATCACCGAAGCTCATGACAGTCAAGGTCTGGTATTTTACAAGGCAAAGTCATCTTTTATGTTTGGATCTAGGAATTCATCAATTTGGTCCTTGAAAGCATGTCGAGAACAAGCCATGCAGGCCAGAGGAAGGCCCTTGTACAACTAGCGTTTAGAGAGCTTCATCATCACCTGGAGAGACATCGACTCTTCTTCAAAACATTGTTTTGAAGAAAATTCAAACAAGGTCAATTATGACAAAATTTTCCAAAAAATCACTAGTTGACTTTTCAAATGTAGTTATGATTTACAGGGCCAAATGCTCTGTCATACAGTCCCTGCAAAGAGGTGCTGAAAATTTCATCATTTGAGCAAAAATGTCAAAGGGAAAGTGAAAATCAGTGTGTTTGAAGGTCAATGAAAAAGTGCAAAACTCAACATTAGAAAAGGGGGTTTTCAAAGAGGAAAAAATCAAGCCCATCTCCTCCAAGGCTATAAATACATGCTTTGCCCAAATCAAATCCATTGTGCTCTTGCAAGCTTTGGAGAGACATTGCAAAAGTGAGAAAGCAAAATTGTGAGTGTTTGAGTGAGTGAGTTGGATTTCGAGGGCGCAGTGCATACACCAAGGAGCGTGGCGCACATGCAGCCAGCCCTCAGTGGGAAATTTACAAGGCCACAATGCACACCTAGCGTGTGACGCACTGGGCTTGGCGCACGACGCACACAGCCAGGGGCATAAAAAATTGCCAAATCGCTTCAAGTCTTGGTGAAGGCTAGCAAAACAAGAGGTAGGCCCTGTAGACACCTCTTCTCCATCAATTTTGTCATTGATATGGTGTTTATGAGATGTTTAAATGTCACCCAAAAGCATAAGGTCAACCATAAAAAAATCACCAAGAAAAGGATGGTTGGGGTTGCAAAAATATGATGATAGCACCAAGGTTTCACTCCACTCCCCTTGTCCCCTTACCCATCATCTTTCTCATCTCCCCTTGACAATTTTTTCCTAAGAACCCTACCCTAAAACCACTACATAACCCTTTCCCTATCCCTGCAAGAAATTCATGGTGAAATTCCGGGCATGCGGCACACACACAAGGAGGCGCGGCGCACTCATTGTGCGCGGCGCACTAGGAGCCGGTTCACAGTGTAAAAATGCCACTAGCGTTGCGCACTCAGAGCACGCGGCGCACTGGGCAGTGCGCACAGCGCACAAAGATATAAGCCCAGAAAACCACCAATTTGCCTAAAATTTTGTGAATGTCTATCAAACTTGAGAGGTAGACCAACTACCTTCACTCTTGGCATTAAACTTGAGAAGAATACCATGATTTTGATGAGTATAAATCTAATGCCAAAATTTGTTTTAGTAAACAAAAGAAGACACAAAGAAATCAAGCTCCTAGGGTTTTTTCTACAGTAACAGTGTTGTCAAAGTGTTCTCCTACCCTACCCCATCAATACTATACCCAAAAACACTCCCAAATCCTTGATAAATCTCTCCCTTTAGCCCCTATTCCCATTTCATCATCCCTCTCCTAATACTCCTTGTTTTATTGTCCCCTTGGTGATAGATTTTCAGAGCATCTACCAGTTCCATTGGATTCAGAGGGCAGCATAAAGCTCAGGGTACAAACAACAGTAATGGCATCAGAAGTTTCATCAGAGTATGAGGAGGGGACCCACAGTGACACATCTTCAGCAGAGAGGGCCCATAGGAGACATCACCGGAGTGGCAGACATCTTAGAGATGAGCCAAACACCCTCACCGAGCTGCCGGCATGCCCTCTTGCCATGTCTTGTTTCTAGCACTTGGCATGTTACGAATTTTGTCAAAGGGTGGCAAATGTCAGAGTCCTTCATGAGTTGGCTCGTCTTTTTGCACTTCATCTACAGGGAGGTCAATCTGTCTTGGCTGGGGTCACTTTCACATTGACACCGGAAACCATATCAGTGGCAACAGGAATACCAAACATTGGGGAACAGTGGCATAAGAAAAAGAAGGTGGAGAGGCATCATTATAAGCCTTACATCAAGGATAGTTGTTTGAGCCAGCTCACCAGAGTTTTTCCATTCAGATTTTTGTGGGATGAGTATGCCCCACTCATGAGATTGATCATGAAGTATTTCAGTTGCGAGGGGAGGTTTCCTCGCCTTTATGCCTATCACATCAGGTTTCTCATGCACTTCACCAGGGTGTGGATGATGAGCCTACCATGTTTCATCTACGGGAACATAGAGAGGATGAAGAATTTCATGCAGCACAAGCCCCCTCGACAGCAGCTCAACAACGTTTATCACTTTACCCTTATCCAGATTTTGGTAGACCATCAGTTGGGATTGCAGGGTATTGCTTTGGAGGACTTCATCTCCCGTGACTTCTTCAGCTCTCCACAGGTGGTTTCAGAGATAGAGCGTGAGGTGGGGGGCCCATCTCATCAGTATGAGTGACATGAGACTGCCATTGTGCCAGTATATATTACCTATCAGAAAGGAAGTAGACCCTTATTTGCAGCAGCAAAGCGAGTGTTATCTCCACTCGAGGTGGAAGGGACCTCGCTTTTGACATCGGCATCATAGGAGCAGGGTAGAGGTAAGGAGCCAGTGCATGATGAGGGGCCTTCAAGTGACCCATCAGGTGAATGAGAGACAAAATTCGTTCTCCTCTAGGATGATGAGACAGATGCAGAACCTACAAATGCTGAGCTTGGAGAGATCATTCAGGAGCAGCAATCAGTGATTGAGAACTTATCCCTAGACTTGGAGAGGGCCAAGTGGAATGTGAAGTATTTGGAGTAGAGGAACAAGCAACTTGAGGATCAACTGGCTGAGATAGAGTTGCAAATGATCAAGGAAAACTGGCAACACATCATGGCAGCACAAGGCAGACCTGTGGAGCAAAGAGATGAGGATCGGGAGTATGTGTTGGAGAAAGTGAACGTTCACTTGGAGCAGTGGTTGGATAAGGCTAATAGGGAGAAAGACATGCTGAGGCACATGACTCACCACTACATGGCCCAAAACATGAGCTCCAAAGCAAGAATCAGGAGCCTGAAGGAAAAATTGAGCAAAGCAACAAAGGTGGCAAAGGAGGAAAAGGAGCAAAATCGGCTTCGAATCTTGGCTGAGGCTTCCTTGGCATAGCATAGCACTTCATAGGGAACATCTTGCCCAAGTTTCAAAAAATTTGGAGAAATTTTGGTCACTTGGCAAATTTTTGGGTAAAAAACAAGGATTTCCTCCCTGTGCGCCGCGCCATTGGCGCGACCCTAAAATTCTAGTGCTCCAATCAAGAAATGGCTTGCATATTTGGATTCAGCATCGAAAATTACGACTACTCATGTCCAGGAAAAATATTTGGGCAAGGTTTGGGTCTCCTAAAGGTCAAAAAACACCCAAAAATGGCCTCTCTGCCACTTTTTTGACACACAAAAAGCAGTCTTGGGAGAATGGAGATTTTGAGGGGAAAATGAGCATGAAATTTGAAAATTCCAGTTGGGTTAGAAAGTAGACAGGATAGGATTTCTAGAAATCCCACTTGGACACATTTTGGACACTTGCAAGTGCCCCAAAACAGGTCCCAAAGTAACACGATGCACAGAGGAAAAAATTGCCAATTTGCTTCTATTTCGTGAAATTTCAGGTCGCGACTTCTCCAAGTGGGCCCGCTCATCTACACTTCAGTTTTTTGGCACCAAAGGCAACATTTAAAGAGTTTTTTCTCCATATGGGCTTCTATCCAAGTGGCGAAGGAAGGCAAACAGTCACCCAAAGCCAAATGTCATGTTTGCAACGCTACACCTATAGCTGATGGTTGGCTCTCAATCTCCATTTCGCAATGATTCGAGTAACTCCCCAACCCTTGGGAATTATATCTCTTCCTCAGACATTCTATATATTGTATGCAAGTTATTTTCAAACGGTTGGCTGGCTTGTAACTTCTGGGAGACTATGTGAAAGAAACTATGTTTCTTCACTATGTATTTTTGATAGAGAATTAATGAAAGGCAGCGGCTCTGTTTCATGGGATTCTTGTGGTTGTGAGTGTAGAAAATGTATTTCTTATGTGTTCATATGTATTTAGCTATGTTTCATAATTCATTTCATGCTCATTTCTAGTGAAATTTTCTGAGTGCGATTAGGTAGAATCCAATTTTTATTGCTCTGCCTGTGGGAAAATTTCATGTTTCAGTGTTATTTCTTCTATTGAAAAGGATACATGTCATTATGCCCTTTTCACTTTCTTCAGCAATCTATTCATGCCGTGATACCTCAAACTAAATTGCTACGTTTTCCGCCTACCTTGCCTCACAGAATAATCTGTGTCTTCATATTCAATTCTCTATTTTTTGCTGAGCGCTGGTCCCATAACATCCCAGAAGCTCAGTCATTTGAAAAAATTGTTTCCAGAATCCCTATTCACTTACTAGCCTAAGGTAAACATTGTATTGTAAGTCATCTCAGACCATTTCGATCATCTATTCACTGAGCGTGACTTGAAGAGAGCCCTCTCCTGCTCTGGTAGGGCTAGCTACCAGACTGAGCATGGTTTGTGGTTACCCTAATTTTTGCCTCCCTTCAGCCTAAGGCAGATTTAGGTGCTAACAGATCGGATAATAGACACTTCCTTTGGTATGCCCCAATTTATCATGGCCCTAACCTTCTCAGGGTCAACCACTAGTCCTTCCTTTGAACTGATGTGGCCCAAATATTGTATTATGTTTTTGTAGAACTCATATTTACTAAAATTGGTATACAAATAATGTCCCTTAGAGTTTTCTACACTAATTTTAAGTGTTCCTTATGTTCTTCTTCATCTTTATAATATACTAGAATGTCATCTATAAATTATAGCACAAATTTGTCTAAATATTTGTTGAATATATTGTTCATCAAGCACATAAAGGTTGTTGGGACATTAGTAAGGAAAAATGGTAACACTACAAACTCGTAGCATCCATATCTTGACCTCAACCTTATCTTATGAATATCCTTACTTTTTATTCTCAATTGATGATACCCAATCCTTAAGTCAATTTTGGAAAGAATGGTTTCCTCCCTCATTTAATCAAACAAATCATCAATATGGGGCAATGGATATTTGTTCTTGATATTTAACCTCTTAAAGTGTTGATAATCGATACAAATTCTAAATGTACCATCTTTCTTCTTGACAAATAGAACAAGAGGCTTCCATGTTGGCACACTAGGCCTAAAATATCCTTTGTCCAATACTTCTTGTAGCTACATTTCTAGCTCTAATAATTGAGGTGGAATCCTTCGGTAAGATTCTATAAACATTGAGGTTGCACATGGTACCAAATCAATGGAAAAATATATGTCCATTTGTGGAGGAAACCCTTGAATTTCCTCTGGAAAAATATCACGAAACTCTTTAATTATCAGCAGGGTGTCTAATTTCAATTTTTCCCCTTGTTGTTCACTTGTTTATATGCGAACCATAAATAAATGACACCCCTTCTGTGCATTATTTTTCATTTGTAAAGTTGATATTGATCTGACTAATATGGTTTTCAATATGCCTTAGAATGTTTCCATTTTTCCTTGATGATTTACACAACTCAATGTTTTTTATAAACAATTTATGATGGCCCCTTACTTTTCTAGCCATTCCATGCCTATTAATAGATCATATGATCCTAGAGGAAGTACATTTGATTTACTATGGTAAAATAGCCTTTTAAATTAAGATGAAATTGTTTTACTTGGGTGGTTACTCTTCTTTTGGTTCCATTTATTAACTGTACCAGCTAGGCAATTTATATTTTCTATCTTTGAGTTTATATTTTTCTGCCATTTGTGGTCCAATGTAACTTAAAGTAGCCCCTAGATCAATTGAAATAAGAATAGGTTGGCCAGAAATAGTACCTTCAATTTGAATCATTGTTTTTTGATGTTCTTCTTGTCTATCCTCCAAGGATGCACTTATTCTGGGAATATTTCTGGCAATATCATTTAATGCAGTGGCTTCATGGACAACTTAGATATTCTAAATTGATCTGGGATTATGCGAGCAATCCATCAATAAATGAGGTTTACCACATCCCCAACACTTTATTGGTTCTTTTTCTTTACCCTCACCAATGTTTTTTCTACTCATATCCATAGGTTTTGATACAACTTGGGAGTGTGTCGGCTAATTTACATTCCCTTTGCTGAACTTTTTTCATTGATGGTCCTTTCCAAAAATTTTCAAATAGCCAGGTTTCTGTTGTTTTGCTTCAACTACATATTTTTCTCTGTCCTTATTATACCAAAAATTAGATCCTTCTACCTTATTATTAAACTACTAGTAACACAACCTCGCCTTCCTCACCACCTCATCCATTGTCTTGGTATTTCCAAATTCATTCCACTCCTTGTAGACAATAAGCAAACAATGTTGGGAAAAATATTTAGAAGGGGGTGAATCAGTATTTAAAATTTCACAATATTAATTTTCCTTTTCAAATTATATACACAATTTTACAGAAACCAACAATGTATGTCTGTGACTTTAATGAATGAAACATCATATAGATAATAAACTTGTAAAACAACTAATTCATTGTCTATTGATCTTAAATCACAATGTGATGCATTTAGTAAGCAGTAAACAGATGCAGTAAGAACATAATAAATCAACACACATAACCAGCACTCATGAACACCAAGATTTTCAGGTGGAAACACAATGTGGGAAAAAACCATCGTTTTTGTCATCTGAGTCTTCAATATTCTTATTAAAAATTGTTTACAAGTTTTGTACTAGTGTATACTCTTTCTAGTACACAATTAACTACTTGTTAAACGTTGCAACCTTCACTCGTTTTCTAGCTTCTACTGGAAGGAAGCTCCAACCCCCTAGCTCTTACACTGTCTTATGTGATTACCAGTACATAGGCACTGACCTACAAAAGTCTACCACCTTCAATCTTTCTCTAGTGACCACGTTTCATCAAATTTTCAAACTGGATACTCCTGGTACACATCAACATTATATGTAGACCACATTTCATTAAATTTTTAGATTGGACCCATTAGTAACATTGAAGCTGAAAATCAATCACCACTACAATACAACCATCAAACACAACTGTATCAACCAATCACTAAAACCGATCAACTCTTAAGAAAAACAAAATCAATCAATCTGAACAGTCATATCACTATCACCAGAACATAAGGCTGAATCCAGAACATTGCATCAATAGCCAGAACCAACTACAACATCAACAATCATTTATCAGAATGTATACCCTACTTCAATGAGGACAACCTTTGTGTATGCACTACTTTCTGTAACCCAACTAGCATATACCTCTAAAGATACTGTATCATAAAAATTGTGAACCAAAAACTATACTACCCAAAGACATTCTGATGATCTACTGTCATATAATAGAGTTCTAAATAGATAGCAGCAAAGATCACCCTTCCTACTCAATCAATCAGTGAGCCAGACTCAATCTCCTTATATAATCAGTTTTACCTCAGATCTAATGAATACATCATTGACAAACAATAGTAAAACAACAACACTGATCAAATAGATCAGTCTTTTCTGAACAACAATCCCTTCCTCTTCATACGCTACTTGGAAGTGTCGAATTGGCGGGTATATGCACCTTCACCGAGGCAAACCTGCATATAGATCTGCAAATAATGACTTATCACTTCGCAACTTTTCAAGACTTCAGATATACCCAGATCATAGCATTTAAAGGATAAAACATGTGTTAGCATTCAGATCTAGCTTATCCATTATTAGATCATACAATGATAAGTCATTTCAGGTCCCATGATCCTAATCCAACATTGTGTCCAAGGGTGCACAAGATATTTCAGATTTGTATCATAACAGTAGCCCTTACAACACAAAATATACTTGAGATAGAAATATTCATGAAAAACCATTTTACTTGCACACTTAGCCCTTTGATCTTCTCCTCCTTATATACTAGAGCCTTTGTCAATACCAAGCACCAAAACAACACTTAGAACCTATGGTATTCTTAGACGATATCAAGTACACATTATTCCACTCAATATTGTAGGCTAATTCCATGGTATGGACCCTTAGTATTTTTAACCTTAATTGTCCATCCCATACGTGCTCTCCCTTCTGTGAAACTGTTTTCATACATATACACACATTTTATTCTATCTTGTGTTCATACGCGACTTGGACTAGGTTAACCAATGTATACACCTTAAAACATTCTCTTTCCTCAATTTCATGATTTTGATTTGTAATCCTTTGTCCCATCATCCTGTTATTATGTGCCATTACTCTTTTACCTTTGAATAGACATCTTACAATGTGAGTTGCCATCATACATCACTTTATCATTTCTGAAATGACCAGTATGTGGGTTTCCATCAAGGACAACACATGTACCATAATGCCAACAATCTCCCCCTTTGGACTTGATGGCAACCATATTGGTGTTGATCACTTCAAGTTGTAGAACTTGTTAGATATATAAAACAACACCAATATACTCTCCCCCATTTACATCAAGGGCAAAGGGCAGACCAAGATATTCTCCCCCTTAGTACATGCTGAGATGCACTATACTATCCATGCTCCCCCTGAGCACATGCAGAGTGTGCAGAAATATTTTTCAAAAGAATAACATGACTCTATAACTCAACTATGTGAGTATGACCTTGCTATCACCAATGACTCATACATACATCAATCACCCAACCAAGTGGGGATACATCAAATGTTCATACATGACTGAAAATTGCAATTTTTCCATCATCCTTCCCATGCATAGTGGGGGTACAAATTACATCATATGTCCAAAAGGACTCATTCATAATAGACATGACATAAAGAGAAATATTATTACACCATAGGTCTTTACATGACCTTTTCATCAAATGACTTTACTAACTGAGACCATAGTTGAATTCAACAGGCTTCACAAACCATTGCACCTTGGATTTTTCTTCTTTAATGTGGGGAACATACTGCAGCATATTGGTAAACTTTTTCACAAATTAGCCCATGGTTAACTTTCCCAACCTTAACTCATGGAACTATTTTATGCGATTATCATAATAGCATTCATTTAAATAACAAATTTTAAACTGCTTCCGAAATTCCTCCTAGGATATTGTCTTCTCCTCCAACAAATGCACACTTTTAGCTTCTTCACACTAGAGGGAAGCTTTGCCTTCCAGTTGATAAATGGTAAATATGGCCTTTAAGTTACTCTCATATTCATAGACTTGGAAATATTTAGTCATATTATGTAACCATGCCTCTGCATCCTCCCCCATTTCTCCATCAAAATTAAGGAGCTTTATTTTCCTAAATTCCCCTTGTAACACTATTTTTTTCTTTCTCTTCCATGTTCTTGGATATGTTCTAGGAGACTCCCCACCAATTTAGATTTCTCTGATTGTGTGCCTCTTTTATTTCCTTTCATTATTTCATGTTCCACAATTCTATGGCTAGATTTTTAGTCAGCCCTCTGATCATCCTTTCCTGCTCCTTGCTAGCCTTTAACATGCACTCATTGTTGCTTCACAGGTATGCCAATTCTTGCTGAAGATTTCTAATGTCATCCATCAATTAAGTAGTTGTTGTGGTGGTGTCATTTCTTAATTAAACATATAATTCTTCACCCCCATTGGTAGTTGGAGCCTCCTCTGCCATCTTTGTTGTAGTCGGTTCATGTGTTTACCTTGCAATTCAAACAAAGTTGAGTTTTAATTCTTCCTTCAATACTACACTTTTTCAAATGTACACCATAATGTTTATTACAATTTGTAGTGGTCCCTTGGTCCAATGGTGAACTTGGGCTCTCATTCCCTCTATCACAATTCCCCTAATTTTTTAGTTTTTTTTTTTCAATTTGTACTTGACCACCCTTAACATACCCTTTGACATATAAATTCCTCTTCCTTTTTGATTTTGTTTCAATGTGATGGCTAGTGTATTGGACATTTTTATTTTAAATTCTTACTCTCAAATGATTCTAATCAAATGGAAGAACTATGTATTTATTCTTATATGTATGTTTCACTATCTATTTCGTCATGTATATACTTCCTCATACCCTTTAAGATGTGATTCAGATGTATTTGTAGGTTCCCTTTTGACCTTGGTAATATTAGTTGGTCTCTTTCTACCTTAAGGTATTTTTCTTTGTACTAAGTAATGTTTAAAAATTATAACCTTTATACATCACGTGCCCTATAGTTTTCTTAACCTTCATTCTCTCTTGTTATATAACTGTTGCTCCAAAGTGAGTTGTGGTGGTGTTGGGGTCCTCCGATACCAACCATTGAGCCTTTCCCCTATCAAGTGGTGTGCATGCTTTTTGGAATTGGTGCTCAAATCATAAATGCACATCTTAGAGTGTGTTTTGATGTCTACAGTGTGTCTGAGAGTCTTAAAAAATGAGCGGGAATGACTTTTGTATGAAGAGAATAAAGAAATAACTAGTGGGAATAATGTAGTGAAGTGCATGAAGAAATAACTGGTGGAAATAATGTAATGAAATCTACGACTAGGAAAGTGTTGTGTATAACTTTGGTAACCCTATGCCTTCACTCTATCATGATGCAAAAGAATATTACAAATGATGTAGTCAGCATCCTTCCATTCAATATGGACACAATACAAGGAAAATCCAACTAGAGATCTCATACGAGGCCACAATGAAGGTCCAAGTCAATATAAGTAACTTTTATATTGGAAAAAATTATAAAATGGCAAACTACAATTGCAAATTGTAATTTTGTAGAAAAAAACGTAACTTCAATGTTTGAAAAATTATAAAATGGAAAACTGCAATATAAGAAATGAAAACTACTATATTGAAAACAATTATAAACAACAAATTGCAGTTGGAAATCATTAATTCTTATATATAAAAAAATAAAAGAATGGTAACTCCTATATTGAAAAAAAATTAAAAAAATGGTAAACTACAGTTTCAAATGCATAAGTCCTATAAAAGAAGAGAGGATAACTCTTATAACATTGTTTTAACTATAAGATAAAATGGACATGAAGTAAATGATAAGTTCTAAATATAATGACCAATGATGGTTCATTTAAGCTTTTCAAAATTTAAAAGACAAAATAATAAGATTTATAATTTTTAAGATGTATACTATCAATTTTTTTTCATATTAGATTTTACACAATTGAATTTTTTCATATCGAATCGAATTTGAATTTGAATTTGGTAACTATGGTATAAACATGTAGGAACATCATTTGTAAGGGTTTACACAATACAATTGGCCAAGTTGTTTCATAAACTCATTTAGTTGTTTGAGGTTGAGGAAAGGGTATCATACAAACATGAAGATAACTAACCTTGATTTTTGTTGTTATGCAGTCGAACAAGAGAGAGACAAAATTCCTCAAGTGCACACCAGCTACACACTCTATTCTAAAAGCCAAAAATCCTGCAGAAACCAAACAAAAATAATGAAAAGAAATCATGACAGAAAAAATCAACGTAAAATAAGAAAACAAAAAAATTACTCGTGTTATACCTTCAAAAATTCCTCTAGTGTAACAATTGCCAAAACAATTACAAACAAACCACCAAACAACTGTAAAAATGATGCCAAACAACTACCGAAAATTATGAGAAGGACTCATACTCGACATAAATATATACAAATTTTCAGCCAAACAACTTGTTCAGCAGAAAAATCTAGTCTATTATACAGAATTTATGATTGGGGACAAAAATATCTCCTCTAGGTTTAGTGACTAACCTAGAAGAACATAGAAACAAGGAACACGATATCTTCCTTAAAGTTAATATATGGTGGAATGAAACCCACTTGGAATCTGTTGGAAGCACTGAGAGGGGGGTGAAACAATATTTATTATCAATTAGCACTTTTTAAATCTTTCAGAGCATTAGTTAATCTTCAATTATTATTAATGTTTACACAATAAAATGAGTAAATAGTAGAACATAGTAAGCACAAGAATTTAGGTGGAAAACCCCCTATGGGTCAAAAATCACCAAATACTTTTCTAATAAATTCTTTAATCTCAAGCCCAACTAAAATGAAAGTTACAAGTTCCTAGAATTCTAGGAAAGTATTCTTCTCCAGCTCCCACTAGAAGTATGCCCCAACGCCATGGTTTCTTCTGTAGTCAACTGAATGGATGCCCCAACATCTTAGATTGAACTACCACCCTGAAGTTTTCACATGCTCCTACCTATAAGCGACTTCATGCAGCTTCCTAGCACCTCCATTCCACCCTATAATGACTAAAATGAGACAACAGTATGGATTCCCGTACTAGGGACAATGATCAATGATACAATATGATTTACAATGATTTTGACCAAACACCAAATCACACTATGACCTACAACCCAACCATGACATCATCCCAACAGAGATCCCCATACCTCCAAACAATGCCTTTTCGACTCTAGGTTGATTGACTTTTTTACAATAATGACTGTTCCAATGATGACACTTTTACAAATGACTCTTTTACAACTTTACAATGATGACTCTTGGCCTTGACAATTCTTCACAATATACGAATGGTTGTCATGTCTTCAAAGGATATCCTGCTACAATGCTTCCTTTGATTTGATACTTCAGCTCTTGAATGCTCACTTGATGTTCTCCTTGAATCTTTTCATGTCTTCACAACTGTAGGTGATGTGGATGATTTGTTCTTGGAGAAGGTCTACACTTGCAAATAAGACATATCCAAGTGAAACCCCAACCTCAAAAATTAAAATGTAAATATCTTATGCCCAAATAATTACCTTTACCTCCAACAAATGATTAATGCAAGGATACTTAAAACTCATGTGAATGCTGAAAGGCCAAAAAAGAAATCTATACAAAACTCCCCTAAATATCAATGAAGCCTTAGCAGTGAATAGTACTGAAGGAAAATACAACAACAAACCTGTATGCAATAAATACTATAAAAATGGTTGCTAAACTAAAGCACAAAATAAGGACTTACCTTGATACAATTTCGAATGCTAAACTGATCTTCTTATCTGCATAGATTTGGTCAAATACAAATACAATATGAAATAATAAATGCAAACAAACTTACCTTATCTCTGAAATATGTTGCAAAAGGGATGTCTGAAGCATTGTCTATGTCACAGATACAAGCCCTAACTTGGCACTGTCATAAGCTTGAAATGTGTTGCAATAATGATGCCCTTATCTTATGCCAAAAGATGATATATCCAAGATACCAGTCGAAGCCTTAATGTAAATAGTCACTATTTTTTTCCAGATTTTAGATCCTTGAGTAATTTTGTTTTGTAGTAATTTTATTCCTTAGATGAAGACCGAAAGGTACAACACAACTTATTTTTTTTGTGTGCCAATACACTATATACTCCCACAAAAAATTCACTCTTCTTTGACAAATAGACCTGCAATGACAACAAATTTGTGCCAACACTCTATACAGAACCCTTGCTCTTCCTTTAATGCAGACCTTAAATAACAGCGAGCCATAAATATAGAGAATCGTATCTCAAACAGTCCTAAGAGGTCATTTAATCCTTCGTTGTCCACAACAGAATTCCCTATGATGAAACGAACCTCCAAACAACTCACAATGTCAGACCTTATCCTCAATAGAATTCTGCGTTAGAATCCCAAAGGTTAGCGAAAAATATTTCAGAGCTAGCCTTTTAAAATTTTCGTTCAAGTGCATGTTTCTGAGAAAAGGCATAGACCTCTTTTTATAGTCAAAGGATGAATGTTAGGGGGCAATATTGAGGTAGATGTTGGAGAGAAAATATGGCCTCCATAATTATTGGATAGGGCTTCATTATAATTTTTATTTGTTTTTTTTTGTAATAAAATTAATTTAATTTAATAGTTTTTGATAAATTGTTTGTTTAAGCTCTAAGGAATTTGTACACTAACCCTTTTTGGTGTGGTTTTAGGTGACACATGAGTGTATTAAGTCAATGATTGGTTCACTAGCTTTGGATTTTCAAGTTATTCAACTTATACCAGGTGAGATTACAGTGAGAATCCCTATCATATATTGACAACCCTGGGTGAATAGGATGATGTCTCAACCCTTGGGGTTTTAGCGCACTAATGGTGGTTTCCAACTTCAAACACAAATAAATCTCAGACAATGAAGAATTGGGAGGCGTACCATGTATCAATGAAAACATCTCGATGAGTAGAATCCATCGAGAAGATCTTTGATCCAAAATAATATGAGTTGTCAATTAAACATTCCCTTGCAAGATCAAGGTACCCCCTGGTGCTTCTTGGGTTGACATCAATGACAACCAGTGATCAAAAATCTCCCTCTTTGGCATTGATGGCAACACAAGTACTCCCCTTACGATCATGACACCTCTTCCTACTACCTTCTCTCCCCCTTTGTCATTAGTTTCAAAGGCTAACTCCCCCTGAAAATCAACCATCCTATAGACCTATACATGCCTCCACTCCGCCTTTCTACTCAAGTACATAAGAGAAAGATTCTATTGAAAAATTGTGAGAATCCAAAGGTTTTGGCAAAGATAATCAAATTCTTCACGATGTAATGGTTTGGTAAAGATGTCAGCAATTTGTTCCTTTGTGCCAACATATTCAAGCTTGATATTCTTTTTGGCGACCTGCTCTCTAACGAAATGATATTTGATCGAATGTGCTTCGTTTTGAAATGCATCACAAGATTCTTGGAGATACCGATGGTGTTGGTGTTATTGAAAAATATGGGAATAGTCTCATCAAACTTGACTTGAAGATTTTGCAAAGTTTTCTTCATCCAGAGAACTTAAGTACAACAAGCTGCAATAGTGACATATTTTCCTTCTGTTGTGGATAACAAGATTGAAGACATGTTTTTACTTAACCATGAAACAAGACAACCACATAGATATAATGCTACTCCATTGGTACTCATATGATCATCAACACTTCCTGCCCAATATTCATCTATATAATCTTTGATAACCATATCATTTCCTTTGGGATATCATAGACCATATGATGTTGTGCCCGTAAGGTACTGAAGCATTATTTTGATAGCAATAATGTGAGATTCTTTTGGTACTGTGTGGAATCTTGCTACTTGTCCAATTTCCTACATTACATCAGGATGGGTGGCTGTCACATATAGGATACTACCAATCATGGATCTATGCAACCTTTTGTCCACATCCATTGACAAATCTTCTAAGCTTAACTTGCAACTTGTTATCATTAGGGTAAGTACTGGCTTGAAATCTTCCATCTAGACTTTTTTGAGCATTTCCTTGATGTACTTGGTTTGATATATGAATATTCCTTTATCCTGCTGAGAAATTTGAAGCCCCAAAAAGTATGTCAACTCACCAAGCATAGACATTTTGAAACTCACTTTGCATTTTTGTGGCAAAGTCTTTACTTAATTTGTCATCATTGCCTCCAAAGATTATATCATCCACATATACCTCAATAATTATTAGGTTATCTTGATACACTTTTTTATAGAGATTGTTGTCAACTCTTTCTTTCTTGAATCCTTGTTGATGTAGATACCTATCAAGGTGAGCATACCAAGGCCTAGGAGATTGCTTGAGACCATATACTGCCTTCTTTATTATGAACAATTATTTTTCTTTATTCACCATTTAGAAAGGCTGACTTAACATCCATTTGGTAGAATTTTATTTTTCTCGAGCATGCATATGTGAGAAACATCCTGATAGCTTCCATTATGGAAATGGGAGAAAATGTTTCTTTAAAATCGATTCCTTCAACTTGGGCATATCCTTTGCAGACTAATCTTTGTTTATTCCTGGTAACCTTTCCATCCTCATTCAATTTATTTCTGAAGACCCATTTAGTTTCAATAACATTTTTATCCTTTGGTCGTGGAACCAATTCCCAAGTGTTGATCTTTTCAATTTGATCCAGTTCTTCATTCATAGCTGCTACCTAGTGTTAGTTTTGACTAGCTTCCTCAAAATTGCTAGGCTCAAAAGTCACTAAAAGGGAAAAATGGGCTTATTGTGATCAATGAAGTTTTCTACTTCTTTTGGTTCCAATTCCTTCATTTATGTTGTCGTTGATTTGATTTGACGGATGATTCTTTTGATACCATTCTTTTGAAACTTTTGTAGAAACTTCTTGTACATCCTGTTGATCATTTCTTATTTCTTATTGGTTGGCTGATGTTTCCTTATTTGATTGGTCTTGTTCTAGAGATTGTTCTTCATCCTTCACAAATTCTACCCCAAGCCCCTCATATTTTCTTAAACAGATGATCTCATTGTTATCCTTTAGAACAAGGTCTTCGTTAAAAGTAACATTTATACTTTCAACTATTTCTTTTTGTCTCAGATTGTAGGATCTATAAGCCTTTCTTTTGTGCGAATAACAAATGAAAATACCTTTTTCAATACGGGAATAGAACTTGGCCATTTTTTGGTCTTCTCTTTGGATGTAGTATTTACTTCCAAATATTTTGAAGTATGTGACATTAGTCAGTCTTCCTTTCCATAGTTCGTATGAATTCATGTTACAGTTGTTCCTAAGAAGGACTCTGTTTATAATGAATACGAGAGTAACAATTGCTTGAACCCATAATTTATCATCTAATTTTGAGTCTTTTAACATGGTTCTAGCCATTTCCTGTACGGTTCTGTTTTTTCTATCCGCTACTCCATTCTGGTGTGGTGTTCTAGCTGTTGAGAATTTCCTTTTAATTCCATGTCCATCATAGTATTGCTGAAATTATTTGGATGTGAATTCTGTGGAATTATCTAATCTTAGACATTTGACCTTCAAATCGGTTTCATTTTCAACAAATTCCTTTTAGATTTTGAAACATTCGAATGACTCATACTTTTTCTTCAGGAAACTTACGGTTGTCACTCTGGTGTAACCATCTATCATTAACGTAAAGTATAATTCACCATCTAAACCTTTTGTTCTCATAGGACCACATAGATCAGTATGTATTAATTCCAATGGACATGACGTAAAAGGTTCCTTTGTCTTGAAGTCAACTTTTGTTTGTTTTCCATGCCCACAAAGTTCACATATCATATTGGTAGGTTTTGAGATTTTTGGCATTTCTATAGCTACTTCCTTTTTGTTGATCTATGTCCCATTCCTTTGTGCCATAACCAACCCTCATCTTCTTCTACCAAGAAACATGCTTTAGGTGTCTCATATAAAATATATATGTCATTTGGAACTCTCCTTGTTGTAGCCACAATTTTACCAAACATGCCTTTCCTGATTTCACATTTCTTCGAGTTGAGTAAGAGCATCTGTCCTTGATCGCACATCTGTCCAACACTAAGAAGATTGTGGTTCATATTTTCAACCAGCAACACATCCTTTGCTAATGCATCCTTGCTTCCAAGAGTGATTGTACCTACTCCTATGACGTTTGATGACCCGTCATTTCCAAAAGGCATTGTTCCATCCTTATTTTCTTTCAACGATATGAACTTATTTCTATCTCCAATCATATGCATTGGGAAACCATTGTCAACATACCATATGTTTATGTTTCTTTGAGCCTTGAGAGTGCGAGCACACCTTTCAGTCTTCCTTTTCTATACTTGTTCATTCTGATTTTGCGAGAATTCCTTTGAAGAACTTCCAAGTCTGCAATCTTTGGCCAAGTATCCAAAATTGTTACATTTGTAACATTCGACATCATCTCTCAAATTATCAAATCTAGTGATATTCTGTTGAGTTCTAAGAGATCTCCCAGAATTATATTCATTCCAAACATACATGTGACATTCTGCAGCTCTATGTCCAAACCTTCCACATCAATAACAATAACCATAAAATATAGGTTGATACCTAGGACGAAATCTTCTTCAAGGAATTGTCTTCCAAGGTTCTTTATGCAAGTCTTGATCTCTTGATCTAGCTGGGAGATCTACCCGTATGGTATATTTTTCATATCCATCTTCTTTAGTTGTCATAGAAGGACTTGACTCCTTTTCAATTTTTTCTTTGTAACGAAAACTAGTCTTGTCGCTGCATGATTTCTGGTTCCTAATGAGTTTTTCCAATTTCTTTGAGTTGTTGGCATCATTTTGAAGAGTTTTTCCATTTTTTACTTCCTTTCGTAAAAGAACGATTATAGCTTCCAATGCTTCTCTTTCCTTGTTGCTTTCCTTTAATTATTTCCTCAGTGATTCTTCAATTTGTTTGTATTCTTCAACCCTAATTTTAAGACCTAGGACATGTTCCCTTTCTGTCTTTAATTCATCTTCAAGAGTGTTGATGTGCTTCTTCTCGGCCTTGAGCTCTTTAATAATCCAGATCACTTTGTTTTGAAATTTAACTTCAGTTATTTCTTCTTATTCATATCCTTCGTTAGGTTCCCCTTGCTTATTGTGCTTGGCCATAAACAATACACTTCCATTGACTTCTTCTTTGTTATCATTGTCTTCTTCACATGAGGAGCTATCTTTTTCAGAGAAGAAACTTTTCTTAAACAATTTCTTGTTTTCTTTCTTGTTGAACTTCCTACGAATTTTCTTTCCTTTCGTAAAAACCTCATTTTTGTGAGGACATTTTCCTACAAAATCCCCAATCTCACCACAATCAAAACATATTAACGGAAGTTTACCTTTGAATTTTCCCGTACCTATTCTCATTTTCCACGTGAAGTAGGCAAACTCTTTATCTGAGAATTATTCTCCATCTTCTTCCTTTTCCTCATCCTTACAATTGCAAGTTTTTTCTTCCAGATTCTGATTGTCCTTACTATTCTTCTTGGATGCAAAAAATGTCATTTTTAAGTGAGCTGTGACATCCTCTTCTTCAATCCTCATTTCATATGCCATAAGAATTCCATGCAATTCATTTATGTTGAGATTGGTCAGATTCCATCTATCTTCCAAGACAGATACCTGAGGGTTAAATCTTGTTGGCAAGGTTCTCAGGATCTTTCAAACAACAATTTTTGTTTCAACAGGTTATCCCAAACCTTCCAATGTATTTTTTGTTTCATAAACACGCTAAAAGTATGCATCAATATCTTCATATTCCCTCATTTTGAGTTGCTCAAATTTTTCCTTGAAAATTTGAAGCTTTGCTTCTTTCACCTTTGAGTCACATACATATATATTTTCAAGATTTCCACATACCTATTTAGCAGTTTTGCAACTCAATACCTTAAGATAAATAGATCCGATAATCTCACTGATAATAAGATCTTTATCCTTTTCATCATATACCATATTTTCCTTACCTTGCTCATCTTGGGTCAGTGTGAAGCCTTTGTCAACGATTTCCCATACTTTGTATACTTGCGCCAGTAAATGACCCTGCATTCTTCCACTCCAAAGTGCATAGTTATTTACATTGAACAGAGGAAGTCTATTCTTAGTATACTTTGTGATCTCATTCTAGTTGTTAGAATTCTATTAAAGTAACCAAGCTCTGATACCAATTGTTGGAAATACTAGGGGGGTTGAATCAGTATTTCTTAGCAATTATCACTTTTTAAATCTTTCAGAGCATTTGTTAATATTCAATTACTATTAATGTTTATGCAGTAAAAACAGTAAACACTATAACCGAGTAGGCACAATAATTTAGGTGGAAAAACCCCTCTATGTCAAAAACCACCGAACACTTTTCTAATAAATTCTTTAATCTCCATCCCCAACTAAAATGAAAGTTACAACTTACTAGAATTATAGAAAAGAATTCTTCTCCAGCTCCCACTAGAAGGATGCCCCAATGCCCTGGTTTCTTTAGTAGATAATTGAATGGATGCCCCAACATACTTGACTGACCTACCACCGTGAAGTTTTCACAGGCTCCAACCTGTAGGGGACTTCATGCACCTACCTAGAACCTCCCTACCACCCTATAAATAATGAAATGTGACAAGAGTATGGATTCCCATACCAAGGACAATGATCCACAATACAATATGATTTACAATGATTTTGATCGAACACCCAATCACACTATGACCTACAACCCAACCATGAAAGCATCCCAACAGAGACTCCTACACCTCCCAAGAATGCCTTTTTGACTCTAGGCTTACAATAATGACTCTTCCAATGGTGACACTTTTACAAATGACTCTTTCATAACTTTACAATGATGACTCTTCACCTTGACACTTCTTCAAAATATACAGATGGTTGTCATGTCTTCAAAGGATGTCCCGCTATAATGCTTCCTTTGATTTTATTGGACACCTAATCCTCTAAGGGTTAGTGTGGAAACTGAATAATCTAAGGAAGTCCAAGAGACCTTGGAATACGAAACCAAAGGTCATGTGAATGTACTATAAATGTATATAATTGTCAATAATAGATACCCTCATGTTTATCATTTATAGTTTTTGTTTGCAATGTATGTGTCTTAACATGTTATCAGAGCAGGTTCCTTCCTGCCCTGCTCAAATTTGAATTTCTAGTTTTATGGTGTAGTAATCTTCGGTGTCTCTCTATTTTGTGCATAGTTGTCTCTTTGTCAACTACTTCCTTACACTGTCTACAATCTTCAAATAGAAAAAAAATAGGGTTGGTCTCTTGCATGATTTAATGATTCTCTATTTCCTTGATTCCCAGCCAACTTTGTTGCATGCAGTACTGACAAAATAAAAGGAAACGATCCCAGCATTGGTTCATTCATGTTCAAGTCACCTACTCCGACCATTGAAGTTATTTCAATTTTGAAGTTCAGGGGTAGTGGTATTTCTAGTATGTACGGTGGTCAAAAATCCCATATGGAGAATCTCTTGTAATAATTAATGTTGAATGGTTACAAATAGTTATACCATGTTCTCCCATCATTCGCACTGTCTGAGTATTTCAACAGAGGTCTGCTCTGGCAACTCAACTATGGTTCTTTACTTCATTAACTATATGGAGTCTAGGGAAGATGCTGACAATCCAGACATTGGAATTTAGGGTTACTAGTCATGTCACTCTATAAAATTGTTACGTTTGATTCTGCCAGTATCGAGGGGAAAATCTACCTCTTCTTTCCAATTTATGGACTTCTACATATGGGTTCTCACCCTCACCGATAAAGCTTTTGTCCACAAAAAATTGGAGCCAGTAGATAGGAGGGTTCCGGTACATGTCAATTTGATTAGGAGGGATGAGGACTATCTCGTCCTAGATCCAACATATGTGCCTTTTCAAGGTTTAGGCAGAACACTCGGTAGCTCTAGCTCATCAGCTCCTGAGCTCAACACCCCTTCAATAGTACAACCAACTACTGGTCAACATTCAGAAGGTCTCATAGTGGATGATTCTAAGCCATCTACATCTATTCAACTTTTCTTATCTGACGAGACACGCATGGTGGCTCGCTTCAATCACCATCACACAATTACTGATATACAGGCGTTCATTGATGATGTAAGGCCTGGAAGTGCTACAATGTATCAACTGCAAGAAATGGGTTTCCCTCCAAAACCATTGAATGATCTGACACAGACCATAGAAGAAGTAGGACTAATCAATTCTGTTGTAATACATAAAGTTTATTTTGTTAGTCTCATTACGGAAAACTTGAAGATTTTGACATAATGGCACATCATGATTACTATCTTGATTATTAAATCCTTGTAAAGGTTTTTTTTCTAAGTCAAAAGGGAATTCTATCCCGAGAATGGCGATGTTTAGTGAAGTTTTGTTCTTGTTCTTGGTGGTGTGTAGAGGATTTAGATTTGCGACTATTGGAGTTTGGGGCTCATGGAATGGAAGAAAACAACAAAAATTTGGAGGTGTGAAAGAATGTTGTTCTAATAAGAATGGTTAATTAGTTGTAAGTATTTGGGCAAAACTCTTCTCTAAAACAACAAATTAATGGAGAGTGGAGGAGAAGTGGAAGAGGTAGATCCATGTATGTAGCCATTTTTTATATAAATTCTTTTGTATTGTGGTGCATTGTTACAGAAAGGATGAGTGGGCATCACGTCCCATCAAGATAACATGTCGGCCCTATTTGAATTTTTTGGTGTTGTGATATATCGAGGTTGGATTATTCGCAGGTATCTGAGATTTCTTCAAAGGTAACAAATATTGATTTAGAGCCAAGCAATGCTCAAAATCATTTTCTTGCATATTGTTAAAACGAAGGAAGCTTTCAATATAAGAATCTGCAATCTATGTAACCAGATTAGATACTGACCTATTTCTTGTTTTGAGTCTCATCATTTGCTAATGCAACCAACCATTATTGTGTGTGGATTTGGAGAATAATTGTAGACTTAAAATGTTGCTTTTGGTTCATTCCTCAAGGAAGAATATCACTTTATTGTTGTAGTTTTCTGGGAGAACAATGTTTTAGAATACCTTGCAGTGACATTGGTTCATAGTTGTGAACAAATTTTAAAGTGTAAGTTTGACATTGGAGAAAATGACTCAAATTGGTGAAGTATTAGAGTTCTTGAAAGCTCTGATACAATCTACTTCTGATGACACATTCCAAATCAACAAAGGCTATCTCTTGGAAATTCAGACTTGTCTACAATATGCACAAGAACATATTGATTTTTTGCAGCTTGAATCTCAACTACACTAAGAAGAATTACAGTAGTGGAGTCATCATTCTGAACCTTTTTTTGTTCAGAAGATTGAAGCTGACTCCCATAAACAACAAGACAATAATGTTACAGTTGATTCAGATCCAGTGCCCAATAAAGAAACATAGTTAAATGTAGATGTAGAATTTTAGTTTACACTTCCCAAGCCCATCATCAGACCTTGGGAAGAGCTTGTCCATAACAAGCATAGAACAAGTCTTAGATATGATAAGGAGATTTCCTTTCATATTCCAGATTACTCAAATCCCATTCAGTCTCAGAGTGTTGGATTCCTTCATGACATTCCACCTTCAGCTGTTTCAGAGTGCTGGATTCCTTCACGACATTCCACCTTCAGCTATTTCAGAGTGTTCGATTCCTTCATGACATTCCACCTTCCGCTGTTTCAGATTCTGCTCCTCATCCACATAAGCCATAGCAAGTTGTTAAATGCCAATACTATGACCGAGTTGGCCATATGAAAGATCATTTTTTTGATCTTCATCCATGTAAGAACTATCATAAAACAAGTCATTCTTCAAACAGATGCTTCAAAAACAAATATCTTGCAAGAACAAAGATTCATATTTGATGGATCACTTCTTGGCAATGGGCTTCAACAGCAGAGAATATATTTCTCTCATACAATAGGATTTGTTCTTGGATATTGAAAGGTCTTACAGTTGAGATCTCTTCATCTTCTCACCTTGTATCTGACAGGGGGGGAAGTGATGGTCATCTACAAGCCAACTCCAGAGTTGTATCCAGAGACAAAGATGCCACTGAGCATGCCTTCAGTCAATGATGCCTCTTCACGGAATTGGGGACACTTCCTCTAGCATAAGACTTCAACTTCTTGCCAGTTTTGGAAGAGTTCCATGAATTGCATTAAGCATTCCAGAGTTGTTGGTCATGCTTAAACCATCACAGGTTGAGACCTCCCTTTTCAGGCTGAGGTTCTCCCTTTTATGCGGGGTGAGACCTCCCTTTATTGGTTGAAGGTTTCCCTCTTCAAAACATTAGGAGCACTTCCTCTAGCAGAAGACCTGTGCTTCATGCCAGACTTGGAAGAGTTTTGGGAACTGCACTAAGCATTCCAGTGTTGGTGGTCATCTTTAAACCACCTCCCTTATACCAACATTTCAAAGAGCACATTTATCCTAGTGCTGCCATGCATTTTTGCACATTTTGTATTACAACTCTCTTCTTGTACCCATGCATAACCCTTCAGATTAAGGGGGAGAATGTTGGACACCTAATCCTCTACTAGTTGGTGTGGAAGCTTAATAGTCTTAGGATGTCCAAGAGACCTTGGAATACAAAATCAAAGGTCATGTGAATGTACTATAAATGTATATCACTGTCAATAATAGATACACTCGTGTTTATCATTTACACTTTGTGTTTGAAATGTATGTGTCTTAATATATTTTATACTTCAGCTCTTGAATGTTCTCTTGATGATGTCCTTGAATCTTCTCATCTCTTCACAACTGTAGGTGATGTGGATGAATTTTTCATGGAGAAGGTTTGCACCTGCAAATAAGACGTATCCAAACAAAACCCCAACCTAAAAAATTAAAATTTAAATACCTTATGCCCAAATACTTACCTTTACCTGCAACAAATGATTAATGCAAGAATACCTAAAACTCATGTGAATCTTGAAAGGCCAAAAACAAATTCTATAAAAAACTCCCCTAAATATCAATGAAGACTTAGGGGTTAATAGTACTAAAGGACTAGAACAATGGAACTATCTACAAAAATACTATAAAAATGGTTATTAAACTAAAGCACAAAATAAATGACTTTCCTTGATACAATTTGAAATGCTAAACTAATCTTCTTATCTGCAATTATTTGGTCAAATACAAATACAGTATGAAATAATAAATGCAAACAAACTTACCTTATCTCTGAAATATGATGCAAAAGGGATGTATGAAGTATTGTCTATGTCACAGATACAAGCCCTAACTTGGCATTGTCATAAGCTTGAAATGTGTTGCAGTGATGATTCCCTTATCTTATGCCAAAAGATGATACATCCAAGGTATCGGTCGAAGCCTTAATGTAAATAGTCATTGTTTTTTTCTAGATTTCAGATCCATGAGTAATTTTTTTTTGTAGTAATGTTATTCCTTAGATGAAGACCAAAAGTTAAAATACAACTTAATTTTATTGTGTGCCAATACGCTATATACTCCCATGAAAACTTCACTCCTCTTTGACAATAGACCTGCAAAAACCAAAAGGTTATGCCAACACTCTATACCAAACCCTCATTCTTCCTTTAATGCAGACCTGAAATAACAATTAGCCACAAATGTCAAGAATCATATCTCAAACAGTCCTAAGAAGTCATTTAAACCTCGTTGTCCACAACAGAATTCCCTATGATGAAATGAACCTCCAAAAAACTCACAATGTCACACCTTATCCTCAATAGAATTCCACGTTAGTAGCCCAAAGGTTAGCAAAATATATTTCAGAGCTAGCCTTTTAAAATTCTCATTCAAGTTCATGTTTCTGGGAAAAGGCCTAGATCTCCTTTTATAGTCAAAGGATGAACATCAGGGGGCATTATTGAGGTAAAGGTTGGAGAAAAAATATGGGCTTCATAATTATTGCATAGGCTTCATTTTAGTTTTCTATTTGTTTTTTTTTAATAAAATTAATTTAATTTAATAGTTTTTGATAAATTGTTTGTTTAAGATCTAAGGAGTTTGTACACTAACCCTTTTTGGTGTCATTGTAGGTGATACATGAGTGTATTAAGTCAATGATTGGTTCACTATCTTTGGATTTTCAAGTTATTCAACTTATGCGAGTTGAGATTACAATGAGAATCCCTGTCATATATTGACAATAGTTGGTGAATAAGTTGATGTATCAACCACTCAAGTTTTATCCCACTAATTTGGGTTTCTGACTTCAAATGCAAGAAACTCTCAAACTGTGAAGAATTGGTAAGTGTACCATATATCAACAAAAGCACCTCGACAATTAGAATCCATCAAGAAGATATTTGATGTAAAATAATATGAGTTGTCAAGTGAAAATTCCCTTGCAAGGTCGGGGTAGCCCCTAGTGATTCTTGGGTTGAGATTAATGACAACCACTGACAAACATAATCTATCATGGGATTCACTCCTTCTTTAGATTGGATTCTCCAATTCTAGCTTCAATTGCCAAGATTAGAACTTGCACAGTCAGATAACACAACCCAAGAAACTACGAGATCTATGCAGTATCATCTATATACTCTATTCAATTTGTTAGCATGGTATTGAAATGTATCAAATAACAAAATCACATATAGGAAAACAAATAATTATCTGCATTAAGATAAATGGAAGGAGTTTACAACCATAAATATGTGTTGATCTTCTAAAAGAGGTTCTCCAGGCTGACTTGTACTTTCTTTGCCACAATGTGCACCTCCAATCACCCTAAATGCATGAAATGAAACCTCTCACCACAACAACATAAGGGTAGAATCACTCTCTAAAACCAAACCCCTTGCATATAGAAGGTTGTAAATATATAGAGGAGTGGGGTAAGTTGGGAGTTCTTATCCAATTACCAATTTAATGTTTTAGATCAACCTTTTATGTAAGGATGGGATCAAAGGATAAGGGATGTAAACTCCAAGGTAGGATAATATAGGATCTGCATGTTTTACCTGAGGTAAATGGTTGTAACAAATTTTGGAATCTTCTGGAAAAGGAGGATTCCCAGAATTCTCTCTTTTTCTAAATTTCTAGAACCAACGAAGGTGCAAAGGGGATCAATTTTCAGGTGATCAACGCAGGCCATGGTGGAGAAACCTATAGGTGAACATTGTGCAACAAGAGATCAGTGTGCATTGGTCCTATAACTAGCTCATATGATGCAGTTTAGGGTATAAACTCTGGGAAATGAAAGATACATGCCTAGGGCTTTGTGCAAGATGATGAAAAGAAGGAATATGATGTTGATTGATCCCATTAGGAGGTCCATTGATCCTGATGTGACCAAATGGCCTATAACATAGTACCCCCTAAAGAAAAAAGTCAGAAATTATGACTGATGAGTGAAGTGATTTACCTTGTGACGAGTAAGGATCAAGAACAATCGACAAGATTCATCTATTACAATACATTTTCATCATGGCATATTGGTTGTTGAGGAAGGCATACCCATACTCAACGCATAAGCTAACATAACATGAACAATGATCAAAATACATGTCCACAGATGACAACTAGTGGACCCATGACTGGATGATTGTCTCTACGATCATGGCCATCATGCATTGTGATCTCTATATAACTCCAAAAATCGCATCCTAGATGGATGAAACGAAGTCTAGGGTCTTTTATCTCCTTCACACAAACAACCAATGTATGAGTCTAACCATGTGAATCAATGATATGAGGTTGAACATAGTAGAAACCATTTGATTATTGGCTGATGATGTAAGTTGGTAGCAGACACGAGAGAAACCACCAATGATGTTAATGACTCTCACGGTACTACAGTACAATCCATATGGTGTGAATAAATGAGTTGATTTCAAACACCACATAGAGTCTTTCATTCGGATGTCATTTATCTAAACCTATCACAGAGATTGAGGAAACTTGTAATTGATGTATGCAAGCACCAAGGTACCAAAGGGTGCTTCTAAGTCAACTTCTTGGATAATGTGCTGATGTCGACAAGATGAAACCTATCTCAGGAGGGCCTTGATGTATTCCCCATCAATGACACAAAATAGATAACATTATTGAGACAGAATGATCAAAATGATGTTGATATGGAACTAGACCAAGAAAGGAAAACATGGAATGAGGGCTTAAGAGTATTGTAACGGATATCAATTGAATGAATTCTCTTAAACACACTGGCGACATTGAATGGAGTTGGCAACATCGATCCAAAATTGAAATGGAGGCTCTAAAAATGGTATGATAACCAAAGAAAAATCAAATTACCCAACCCAATAGCCACATAGATCTAGTGGAAAAGTGTCGTGTTCAAGAGGGACTCACTACCACTAGAAAATGTAATAATCTATTTTCCCAATTTCCTAACCATACTCGTCAGTACCTCTTTATTTTTTAACAATCTTGAAGATGATAACATATGCTTGATCTATAAGTTCACCCTTCGAATGAATCCCTTCAAGTATGTTTAACGAACCTTGAGAAGTAGTGGTTGATCCTTGTCATGTTTGACAAGTCTATCATTGTTTGATGTTTTAATGAGTCTAGCAAAGGTAAAACTCGACATATTTTCAATGTTTAAGGAGTTTGAAAAAGAGGCGAAAAAGGAAACTCCAAATGTCACTTTTCATAGGTAGTATCTTAAGTCTAAAAAGGTGGAAAACAATACTCAAGAGAACCTCTTAGCCATGTTCGAATAAGGTTTTCATTTTTTGTAAATATTATATCTAATTCTAGAAAAGGGTAAAAATAATACTAAGTAGGTGTATTTTCATTTAATTTTACAAGATCGAAAGACAAGTGCTCAACCATCATTTCATGTTTTAGTAGTCTGAAAAGAGTTGAAAGAGGACTCTAGGGAGTTCCTTTTTTGTAGGTTTACAGAACCAAAATAATAGATAAAAACATACTTCTTATTGGCCCTCAATTTTCGTCATTTTTTCCTAGCCTAAATCCATGTATTTACCACCATATTCCATAATATTTCACCTATATATGCCTCATTCTATTCCTATCTTTCATACTTAGTCAACTAAATTAAGTTTTTCAATTTTTGGAAATTTTTGTAAAAATTGGGTTTTAAGAGTAAATTTGGACGGCATTAAAAATTCCTGTAATAGATCCATTAAAGTCATATATGTTGGACACCTTGGTGAGGTTTGAGCACATATTTGGAAATTTTGGGAACCATAGATGAAGAAACAACTATTGGTTTAGTGAAACTGAGCAAAAATAGGCTCGGTCGACGCTGGACAAACTTGCCCTGTCATTTAGGAATCCCTAGTAAAAAGGGGCAAATTTATTATTTTGCGGGATTTTTCTTGATTATGTGAACTAGACTTGACGTGTTCGACTTTTATGGATGGATTAGGATTGATAAGGCTATTAGGGCCATTATATCAAAGTTTGTTTATGATTTTCTTATTTAAACAGAGTTTATGGACCATTCAAAGTAGTGGAATTGTGTAATTTTGTATTAAGACTATTGGAGACTTTTGAGATAATTTGAAGAATCATTTTCTACTATTCTATTTTTTGTTCATGATATGGATTCCTTATTAAGTTATCTTTAGCGAAAGAGTTATTTAGGTGTACAATGCAAGGTTGGAGGGCCCCCATACCAAGCTAAGTACACTTTGGTTAAATTTTGTATAAAATAGAATAGTTGTTAGGTCCCTATAATACTAGCAATAACCCCATTACTATTGTAGTTGTATCCCTTATTAATATTTTTTTTCCCCTATTGTCCCCATATTGTTATTACTGTGCCCCATAGAATCCCTCTATTGTTATTTTTGTGCCTTTATATTATTATTGTTAGGTCGGCTTGGTTATATTGTGACCCCTTAGACTCCTATATATAGAAAGGTGGTTTTTTCATTTCTGTCATCCAAGAATTGTTCATTTGTGTAATTTAAAGGAGGTTTCCCCCTTGAAGAGGCTAAATTATAAGGCGTTCAACTATCTTTTCTATATTTTTGTGAGCTGGTTTCATAACATTTGGTATTTGAGCTTTGGATTCTAGGGGTTCGCTGCTCCAAATAGGTCATCGTGGAATTTTCGCTATAACTTTTTTTTCTGCAATGTTTCAGAAGTGAAACAAAAAACCCATTTGAGACAAAATCGAGTTGAACCTCAATTCCAAATTTCAAAGCTTTTCGCACTAAATTTGTGAGGTTTTTTTTAGAGGAAGATGGCCTTTTTGCAGATTCCTAAATTACATTCCAAACAGGTGACCTTGGGAAAATCATCATAACTTTTGTTTCGAGCATCAGACTGAAATTTCGTAAGAAGTTATAGAAAGGGAACAGACTGTAGTTTCCTGTGTATATTTTTCATATACTAAGGTCAAAACAGTGACACGTGACACTTCATACAAGTTTGCTCTTCTGGAAAGGTCTATAATCAGGTCATCTTGGGAGATTGTGCATAACTCTGCCTCGGAGAATCTAAATTCGACCAGACTGGTGGCATTGGAAAGAGGACATACAGGGCTGCTGTAGGTCGCAATTTCAAAACTGGATGAGCTGAAATTACAGAGATACATCAGATTCAATATCGAGCTCCTACAAAGTGAAAAAAGGTGTGTAGTTTTTTTAAATTCTTGAATAAGCTTGGTTTGAAAAATTAGTTTGAAGGAATTCAAAGGGAATAGTAAAGAATTATTATCAGTAATTGATGTCCTAAGGAAAGAAAATGAAAACACCTAGTAAGCAACTTGAAAGTTCTAGCATGACTCATGAAGAAGAGGAAAAAATGCAACATGATATATCAAAATTACGAGACCAAGTGCAACAAATGTCACTTGCACAAAAAGTAATAGAATCTAAGATGGATGGTTTAAAGAAAGATGTAGAAGCTAAGATGGATGGTTTAAAGAAAGGTGTAGAAGCTAAGATGGATTTTTTAAAGAAAGGCATAGAAGCTAATATGGATGGCATGGAAGCTAAGATGAATGGCATGGACGCTAAAATGGATGGCATGGATGATAAGATCGAAGAATTGAAGATAAATTTGAATAAGTTGCTAGAAGAAATGGTCACTAATGGTGAAAGGGTAGTAAAGGAAAGTCATGATGAGAATAAAAGAAATGTTAATCATGAGTTCATAGACTCTAATGTTGGATTGAAGACCCACCATATTCCAAAAATCGATATGAGGAAGTTTGATGGCAAGGATCCCGCAACACGGATACTACAGATGGAGAAAGTTTTCAATCTCAATAATGTGCAAAACACACAAAAGGTATGTATTGCAACTTTATGTTTGGAACAAAATTATTTTGTATGGTATCAATGGCTTTGCTCTCGTAAACAAATTATCACTTGGGAAATTTTTACAGAAGAAATGACAGAACATTATGAGGATACAAAAAGCAACACATTTTTTAGCCAATTGATAAGTCTCAAACAAAAGGGTTCAATTATGGAGCACATTGAGGAGTTCCAAAAATTGAACATAAGGGTAAAAAATATTCTACAGGAGCATAGGATTGATGTGTTCATAGGGACTTTAAAGGATAATATCCAACATGATGTTCACCTTTGGGAACCTGATTCATTAGAGAAGGCATCTAGGTTAGAAAGAAAAATGGAAAGAAAAATTATGGCAACCAAGAAGCCTACCACTCACAACTATAAAGATGGAAGTGTTGTTGCCCCTAGCCTTCCACAACCTATAAGATTGACACCACAACAATTGGAAGAAAAAGGAGCAAAAGGGCTTTGTTACAGTTGTGATAGCAAATACACTAAAGGTCATAAGTGTGCTGAGAAGAAATTATTCTACATAGATTGTGAAGAGGAAGAAGAAAAGGAACAAGAAAGGTCAAAAGAAGAGGATATACTCCAGGAACAAAGCCTAGATAAAGAAGAAATGAATCCAACCATATCTTGTAATGCGTTGGCTGGAATTACCACTCCTCAAACCATCAAGATAGAAGGACATATCAAGAACAAAAAGGTAATAGTGTTGATTGATTCAGAAAGTATCCACAATTTTATTCATTGTAAGATAGCAAAATAATTGAATTGCTTCCTATATCCAGCACTAGAGTGTCAAGTGATGGTTGCAAATGGAGGAACGATAAATTACTTTGGAAAGTGCCATAATATCAAGCTATCCATGGGAGAATATGTATTGAATAGCCCAATGCTTTCCATTCCAATGGGAGGTGCTAATGTTGTACTAGGAGTCCAATGGCTACAATCCTTGGGTACAATAGCTTTTAAATTTCAAGAACTTTTCATGAAATTTTATGCCGAAGGAAAGGAAGTTGAATTAAGGGGTATTGTAGGGAAACCAAGAAAGATAATAAGCTCTAACGGTATGACAAAGCTTCTAAAAAAGGAACAACGAGGTGTAATTGCACAATTATGTTTGGTAGATGTTTACACATCGAAATCATCTATTTCTCTAGCTCTCCAAAAAGTCTTGGAAAATCATTCCAAGGTATTTGAGACTCCCAAAGGCCTCCTACCTATTTGTGATCATGATCATGCTATTCATTTTATTCCAGGAAGTGTTCCTCCAAACATCAGGCCGTACAGATATCCCTATGCCCAAAAGAGTGAAACTGAACGTATGGTTGTAGAAATGCTTGAGGCTAGTATAATACAACCTAGCCAA
The DNA here is from genome assembly GCA_031772625.1 of Pinus tabuliformis. Taxonomy (NCBI): domain Eukaryota; kingdom Viridiplantae; phylum Streptophyta; class Pinopsida; order Pinales; family Pinaceae; genus Pinus; species Pinus tabuliformis. The sequence goes on from CM062808.1 coordinate 663,527,382, forward strand.
AGTTATTTCTCTACTCCAGTAGTATTGGTGCACAAGAAGGATGGATCATGGCGCATGTGTCCAGATTATGGGGAGCTAAACAAGCTCACTATTAAAGATAAGTTTCCCATTCCTGTCATTGATGAATTATTGGATGAATTGCATGGATCAATTTACTTCACCATGTTAGATATTCATTTAGGATATCATCAAATCAGAATGAAGACTCAAGAGATTCTGAAAATAGCATTTAGAACTCATGAGGGTCACTATGAGTTTTTGGTCATGCCTTTTGGCCTTACCAGTGCACCTTCTACATTTCAATGTTTGATGAATTCCATTTTCAAACCCTTCCTTAGAAAATTTGTGTTAGTATCTTTTGATGATATACTAATTTACAACAATTCTTGGAAGGATCATATTGAACACGTTGACAGGGTGCTACAACTATAGGAGGAGAAACAATTATATGCAAAAAGATTCAAATGTTTCTTTGGAGTACAAGACGTGGAATATCTAGGTCATATTGTATCTCATGAAGGAGTTAAGGTAGACCCTAGCAAAATTAAAGCCATTAAGGAATTGGAAATCCCCACATCCATAAAGCATTTGCGAGGATTTCTCGGGTTGATAGGGTATTATGGCAAGTTTGTTAAGAATTATGGGATAATACCAGCACCTCTAACAACATTGTCGTAGAAAGATGCATTTTCATGGACTCCAGAAGCAACAAAGGCCTTCGAACATCTTAAAGAGGCAATGTGCCAAGCATCGGTCTTAGCTACACCAGACTTCACAAAAACCTTTACTGTGGGATGCAATGCTTCGGGAAATGGAATTGGTGCTGTTTTAATGCAAGATGAAATACCCATTGCTTTTGAAAGTCATCCAATCAAGGGAAAGTATTTAAATAAAGCTATTTATGAGAAGGAAATGTTGGCAATACTACATGCACTTAAGAAATGGCGACCCTACCTAATGGGAAGACACTTCAAGGTGAAAACAGATCATGATGGCCTTAAATACCTTTTAGAAGAAAGATTATCCTCTGAAGAATAAAAAAAATGGGTCACAAAGATTTTGGGTTAGGACTTTGAAATCATATACAAAAAAGGAAAGCAAAATGTTGTGGTAGATGCACTCTAAAGAAAGGATGAGGATGTGGAAGCATTGTTGTGCACCATTTCTATTATCCAACTAGATTGGATAAATGAAATAAGGGAGGAACGGAAAAATGACGAAGAAGTGTCGGAACTTATTCAAAAGTTATAACAAGATTCCAGTGCATCTGATACATTTAGCTGGAAAAATTATTCGTTATGGTACAAAGATCGCTTATACCTCTGGATGAATTTCCAACTCAAACAAAAGATTCTTTTGGAATTGCACGCTTCTCCCTTAGGAGGGCACTCAGGTTTTTAAAAACTTACCACAGGGTTAAGAAGGAATTTTTTTGGGATGGCCTTAAATCAGATATTCAAAAGTTTGTGGCAGAATGTTTGGTATGCCAACAAAATAAAGTTGAAACAATTAAGACACCAGGTCTATTAAAACCTTTATCCATTCAAAGCCAACGTTGGGAGGAGGTTTCAATGGATTTTATCACAAGTTTAGCCTAGTCTGAGGGAAAGAGTGTCATCATGGTGGTAGTTGACAGACTTACCAAGTATGCACACTTTTGTGCATTATCACATCAATTTAAAGCCAGTGCAATTTCTTTGGCATTTATGGAAACAATTCAAAAGCTACATGGAAACCCAAAGATTATTGTAAGTGACAGAGATCCCATTTTTACTGGAAATTTTTGGACGTAATTATTTTCTTGTCTTGGTACTCAGTTAGCTCATAGCTCATCTTATCATCCTCAATCTGATGGGAAAACTGAGACAGTAAACAAATGTTTGGAAGGCTATCTTCGTTGCTTTGTATATGATAAACAGACATAATGGGTCAAGTGGTTGCCTCTGGCTGAATGGTGATATAACTCTTCCTTCCATATTGCAACAAAAATGACCCCATTTATGGCACTTTATGGATATCAGCCAGCATCCATCACATCATATTTAAGAGAAAATTCTAAGGTTCAAGCAGTGGAACATCACATCGAGCATCAACAAGAAGTTCTCTAACTCTTAAAGGATAACCTCGTGTTGGCACAGAATAGAATGAAACAACAAGCAGATCAACATCGCAACGAAAGAAGCTTTGATGTAGGTGGTTGGGTATTCCTACGGCTACAACCATATTAAAAAATGTCCCTCAAGCATACTAAGAAGGATAATAAATTGTCACCAAAGTATTATGGTCCGTACAAGCTGTTGCAAAAGATTGGTACTATGGCATATAAATTGGAGCTTCCTGCAGCTTCTCAAGTGCACCCAGTTTTCCATGTTTCATGTGTAAAGAAGGTTATAGGTGACAAGCTCCTAGTTCAAACAATATTGCCAGAACTTGACAAGGAAGGAAAAATTATATTGGAACCAGAAGCAATCATAGAAATAAGAACTCGACAGCTACAAAATCGATCCATTTCAGAGTATCTCATCAAGTGGAAGAACTTATCCGCTAAAGATTCCACATGGGAGGATGAGAATTTTATATAGAAGCATCCAGAACTACTCAAGCATTGAGGACAACACTTTTTTGAAGGAGAGGGGCATGTTAGGTCCCTATAATACTAGTGATGCCCCCATTACTATTGTAGTTGTATCCCTTATTAATATTGTTGTACCCCTATTGTCCCCATATTGTTATTATTGTGCCCCATAGAATCCCTCTATTGTTATTTTTATGCCTTTATATTATTATTGTTAGGTCAGCTTGGTTATATTGTGACCCCTTAGACTCCTATATATAGAAAGGAGGTTTTGTCATTTGTATCATCCAAGAATTGTTCATTTGTGTAATGTAAAGGAGGTTGCCCCCTTGAAGAGGTTGAATTGTAAGGCATTCAACTATATTTTCTATCTTTTTGTGACCTGTTTTCATAACAATAGTTTTGTTCAGTATTTCTTGTTTCAGTTTTATGATTCAGTTACTTAGATGTGTTATGATTTCTGTATGATTTTTGGATGGTTTTGGTTTAAAATCTAATTCTCATATGAAAGGACAACCAAGGATTTAAGTTAAATTCTCTTTCTATAAAATTATGAATCACAACTAAAAATCATGCTTTTGCATTTCTTGAATCATTTCTTGAATTTTGGTTTATGATCTCATACAATGGTAATGTTGTTGGAGTAGAAATGTGAGGAAGGACAACCATGACCTCCTAAGTTAGGAGCATCTTCTCTTTCTTCCTACACATCACAAATTCTTGCTCTTTAGTTTCTCTTCTTGAGGACAGTATTGTGGGGAAGGACAACCAGGAACTCCTAAGTAAGGAGCCCCTTCCTTTGCTTACTACATCTTGAATAAGAGACTTTTTAGTTTCTTTAAACTTAAAACTTATTTGTAATACGCATTTCATTTAACCTTTGAGAATTTCCTTCCAAAATTAACTTTACCTAAAATCCATATACTTTGGACATGCTTCCTAGTCTATGAACCCAGATTGACAAGTAAAACACCTTCATTAGTTTACTTAGTAAATTGACCTGACATTTTTGGGGCCATTTCCGGGGAAGCATATTCAGATTTAATCAAAATAGGAATATCATTTAGAAAACATAAAAAAAATAGGATTTTTCATTATGGTCATTTATGCCTAGACAAAGAGATGAAAATGGTAGATACAGAAAACAAAACCCCCCAACTACTAAACTATTGGAATAAGAAGGACTACCTCCATTTGAATTAACTACACCAATTGATAGAAAACCAACTTTGAAAGAGTTAGAGGAAAAACAACGTTCATGACAAAGGTTAACACTTTTTGAAAGACAAAATTAGTTATCTTATGAAGTAAAGAGAAAACAAAAATAAACAGAAACGTTTTTCATAGGAAAACAAAGAGAAACAAGAAAACCAATTGATCAACATAATATTGAACAAATAGATTAGCCTATCTTTGAAACTATTTCTGAACAAGAAAAACAAGTTGAAAATACAGAATCTCAATTTCTCACTGAAACATTTGAAACTGCCAAAAAAGATATGGCAGAAGAAGGGAAAGGATCTAACATCGCAATACTCACTCCAGAACATTAAATGTTACAATATGAAAAGAAACAAAAACAATGGAAAAGAAAAAGGGAAGAAGAGACAGGAAGCGAAGCAGAAAGGAAAAGAGAAGAAGATGCTAAAAGAGAATATGATCATAAGAGAAGACAAGATGTAGAAATAGAGAATAATGAATAAGCTACTTTTGGATTCCCAGTTTTAGATGCTAGGGAAATTCTTGGAGAAGAGGTAAAAATGAAGAATATTCCACCTTCAGTTTTACCAAATTTCTATGGAATGTCTTCTGAAGATCCTGATTCATTCATGTTTGAATTTTATATGTTATGTCGTACTTATGGTTATACTGATGATACACCTCAGCTTCATCCTTTTCTTACTACTCTTAAAGCAGATGTATTAAAATGGTTTATGGGATTAGGATAACACACTATTACTTCTTGGGAAGACATGAGGAAAATTTTTCTTAAGAAATATCAATCCTATTGCAAGCCTAGAGATTCAAAAGAAGATATTCTTTGGATGTCTCAACAAGAAGATGAGAGTTTGGAAGAATACTTAGAACAATTTCTTTACAACTTAGAAAATTCCAAACAACATTCTCTAAATCCTTATACATTAGAACAATTTTTCTCAAAGGAATACGAGATGAGTATCTTGATATTCTCAATATGATGGGTAAAGGATATATTTCATACTTACCATTCGATGAAATTATTGAATTATGTCAGAAGCATTCTAAAGGTAGAGCCAAAAAAGGAAAAAGAGATAACTTCAAGAGCTTCTAAATCAACAATAGGAGTAACAAGAGTAGAAATAGGGATTTTGTTAGAAAACTTTAAAACTAATATTTTGAGAACCTTAGGAACACAGGTTGATGTATTGAAAGCAAAAAAGAAACAAGAAGAAGAAGAAGAACAAATACTATCAATCTTTTGTCCTAAGTGTGGGAAGAAGCATCCTTTAGGAGAATGTCATTTGGACAATATACATGTTTGTGTGCATTGTACACAAAATCACGTCACAGATGATTCTACAACATTAAAAGAGTTGCAAGCATGCCAACTAGAAGAAAATCAATGATTTTATTATATGGCACCAAAAAGAGCTTGACAACCACGTTTTGCAGGTACATCTCAATAGTTTCCTCAACAAATTCCTCATAATTCTCCGTATCAAAATTCATGGAATGCTCCTATGTTATGGTAGGTTTGGCCTCCTTAGCAAAACCAAAACCAACCTTCACAAAGTTGGCGAGGATATGATTATGGAACCCAACTTCCTAACAATTTTACCCTCAACAACCATATCAATAGCAATATCAATCTTATCCTCGACAGCCATATCCTCAACAACCATTTCCATATCAACAATTTCAACAATCAAATCCATTCACACAACAATCAATTCCTGCACTAACTCAACCTCAACAACTTCAGCTACCATCTAACCAACCACCACCCATACCAACTCAATTGCAAGCTCATCCAGTAGAAAATCTGAGTAATAGAGTTGAACGGCCAGTATATAATGTGGAAGAAACAACATTATTTATTACATATTCTATTCTTCCTATTCAAGACATCCACTTAACGTTTGGAAAAGTTCTACAAAAATATTCTCCACCAATCATAGAAGAACAAATTAAAGAAGGAGAACAGTCTATAAAATCTAATGTATAGAATCAAATTCAGAAAAGTAAAACACCACCTTTCCCAGAAAGGAAAAGGTTAGTAGAGGAGAAAACTATAATTTCTCTTCCTGAATTTGATATTTTATATGAATTAAAGAATTATCATGTCGAAATTCCTTTGTTACAAGCTATCAAAGATATTCCAATCTATACAAAAACAATAAAGGAATTATCTATTAAGAAAACTGGTAGAAAGAAAAGAGATCCACCCACAATCCAAGTCATTGGCAAATTAGCTAGTCTCATGTTTGCAAAAACAACAATTGAAAAGGATATTGATCCTAGGATACCTATGGTTTCCTTTTCAATCAATAAATTTTCAGTTCCTAAAACTTCAATTGATCTAGGAGCTCTTATAAATGTCATGACAACAAAAACTGTGAAGTATTTAAAAGTTCCAAATATCCAACCTACTACTACAATTTTAGAACTAGCAGATAGATCTAAAGTTGTACCGGAAGGAATACTTGAGGACATGATTATTTCTTTGGATTCATTGGAGTACCCTGTAGACTTTCTAATCATGCAACCAAAAACAAATCTGTGAGGCCGTCCATTAATTCTTAACAGACCATGGTTAGCCACAACAGATGCCTTCATTGGATGTAGCTAAGGAAGCATGATCATAGCAGATGGAGAAGAATGGAAACATATTACACTTTATCCTCCTACTCAATCTCCTTATTTACTATCATGGCTTGATGACCAACAAGAAGAAACTCAACCTATTTTAAGCATTAATCAAGCCTTTAATTTTAGAGAAGAAGAAGAAAATGAGGATTTAATAGACCTTTTTATCTCAGAACCTGATATTTCTGAGAAACTACGAATAACTCAATATGAAGATGCAAATCATCTTTTAAATCATTCTTTTTAGGAAAATTGTACTATTCAATCATTGCAGAATTAATTTGAAAGAATTTTTCTTGTCAACTCAATTACTAATTCTCAAAGAAAAACCATTGAAATCAATCCTAGAAAGAATCTAAATATTGGTAATAATCTACAATCATCACAAGAACAACAGGTAATTGCATCGTTACATAAATATTCAAAAAAATTTCCTGGGACTATACAGACATGCAAGGAATCCATCCAAAAAGAAGCATCCATCACATTTACACAGACGAAACAATCAAATGAGTAAGACAACCAAAAAGAATAATAAATCCAATGATGAAGCAGATAGTGAAAGAGGAATTGCAGAAACTATTACTGGTAGGACTTATCTACCCCAACTTTGATATTCAATGGGTTTCTCCCTTAGCTGTGGTTCCTAAGAAAATGGAAAATGGAGAATATGTGTAGACTATAGGGAACTGAATAAAGCAACATTGAAATATCATTTCCCAGTACCATTGATTGATCAAGTACTAGACTCATTGGCAGGGAAAAAGTTATTTTCCTTTCTTGATTTATTTAGTGGTTATAATCAAATCAAGATAGAATTAGAGGATCAGGATAAAGCTACAGTTACTTGTCCTTAAGGAAAATATCCTTATAATGTTTTACCTTTTGGATTATGTAATGCACCTACTACATTTCATAGAGCAATCCTATCTATCTTTGTAGAACTTATACATGAATGTGTTGAACTCTAAATGGATGATTTTATTGTCTATGGAGGTACATTTGATGATTTTTGAAAAAACCTTGAAAAACTTTTAAAGAGATGCATAGAGACAAACTTATCCCTCAGCAATGAGAAATGTTTTATGATGTTAACTGAAGGGATAGTGTTGAGACACGACATTTCTTCTTCTAGAATAAAAGTAGACCCAACAAAGATAGAATTCATTGTAATATTAATTCCACCAACAACACATAAATAAGTAAGAATTTTCTTGGGATATGCAGGCTATTACAGAATATTCATTGAAAACTTCAACAAAATAGCTTTACCCTTGTTCAAATTACTTGCAAAAGACATTGCATTTCAATGGACTACATATTGTCAAAATGCATTTGAAAAACTGAAAGAAAAAATGCCTATATCACCCATTCTCAGAGGACCAAATTGGTCAATTCCATTTCACATATCTACTGATGCATCAGATGTAGCTATAGGAGCATCTCTAGGAGAAAAAAAATTCATTTTAACTATGCCATTTATTTCATTAGAAAAAATCTAACTCTGGCATAATTAGACTATATAGTAACTGAAAAAGAAATGTTAGTTGTTGTGCATGCAGTCAATAAATTTAGGAATTATATAATGGGCTATCAATTGTTTATTCATACAGATCATTCACCCATTAATATTTATTGAAAAAAACAGTTCCCAATGGAAAAATTACTACATGGTTATTACTAATGAAAGAATCCAATTTTGTTGTTCTAGATCAACCAGGAAAAGATAATCAAGTGGCAAATTTCCTGTCAAGACTTCATTCTCCTAGTGATCTTATTCCTGTTTCAGACAACTTTCCTGATGAAAATATATTTTCTATAACAGCTAAAACCCAATGGTTTGCAAATGTATCTAATTATTTGTCATCTAGAATATTACCAACTCATTTCACTAGCAAGCAGAAAAGGAAAATAATCGTAGAGAGTGCTAGATATAGTAGGGTCAATGGTGACCTCTTCTATACTATTCTTGATCTTTTGATAAGAAAATGTGTAAGAGAAGATGAAATTATTGATATTATAAAAGCATGTCATGAAGAACCATGTGGTGTCTATTTTGCAGATAAACGAACATCATACAAGGTGCTTAAGCTTGGCTAGTACTGGCCAAAAAATTTCAATGACTCAAAGGCCTATGTCCAAAAATGTGATAGTTGTCAAAGAACCTGTAGTGTCTGATGAGAATCCACTGAAACCACAAGTACTTATAGAACCATTTGAGAAATGGGCTCTTGACTTTGGGGAACCTATTAGCTAGACTTCAAATGGAAAGAAGTACATCTTAGTGTGTAGATATTATGTTATAAAATGGGTAGAGGAAAAAGTAGTGGCACAAGAAACATAAGAAATAGTGGTTTCATTCATCTTTGAATAAATATTTGTAAGATTTGGAGTTCCAAGACATATTGTTACGAACCAGGGATCATAGTTCACTTCTAAACTTGTTTGAGATCTTACGAAAAAATATAAAATCAAGCATAGAAAGTCTACTTCATATCATCCTCAAGGAAATGGACAATTAGAATCTACTAATAAGGTTCTAGAATAATTCATGACAAAGACAATGGAAATGAATAGAAAAAATTGGCCAAACAAATTAAAAGATGCATTATGGGCATACAGAATTAAGTTGAAAAATACAACTGGATTCAGTCCATAACAATTGGTATGTGATAAAGAAGTTCTGTTACCAATCGAATTTCAAATTCATACATTTAAACTTGTAGAAGAATTGATATTGGAACTGTCAAAAGCCCAACAACAGAGAATTATGTCGCTGAATGAACTAGACGAGATCAGACAACAAGATGTTGATCATACATCACTAGTACAACATCAGAGAATCAAATGGCATGAAAAATTTATCAAAAACAAATTTTTCAAAAGGGAGAGTGGGCACTTCTTTTCGATTCGAAGTACAAAGATTTCAAAGCTAAGTATACTACTCATTGGCTTGGGCCATATGAGATAGAAGAAATATTTGACAATGGAACAGTCAAGATCAAGGCAATTGATAAGCCGCCATTTCATTTCTAGTTAATGGTCATAGACTCAAAGTTTATAATAAGCCTATCAATAAAGAAGACTTTCTGAAAATAGCCTTAACAGAAAACAATATGAAATTATTGGAACAACATAGTGATATGCCTTTCTTACTTCCAAAATAAAAAATAATAAAGGAGATTGGTTGTGAAAATCTAGGATACTGGCACAATACAAACTCGAATTCATATCAGAAAACCAACTTTTTTAGCCAATATGAATTCTCTTTTATGTTTTTCAATTTAATTTTTCAGAATCATCCTCCCAAGTTCAAAGACTTGAGAACAAGTCTTAAGATCAGCAAGGAGGAAGATTCATAATAAACTAATAACTATGCAGCTGGTTTAATGTCAAGCAGTTGCATTGCAGAAGGGACCTAAGACATCATAATCAATTTTTATCAGTAAGAGACTTGAACAAGACCAATGTAATATGTTATTTCTGAAGGGACCTGATTATTCATTTTAAAATCAACATTAAAGGGACCTGAGAAGCAGCTACAAGCATCTACAATCTAGCGAAATTATTCAGCAGAATTCATTTTGAGGTCAAACTATCAACATCATTAGCAAAAGGTCAAGTGTTTACAAAAGAGATAAGGTCATCATCAACAGAAGAAAATAATTGACAATGAGCTATCAAGTGAAATGAAAGTACTGTAAGTTTAAAGTATTCTTAATGCCTTTGATTTTGAAATTTTTTCTAAGATTGATAAACTAGTTTAGACTTGAATATGCAATACCCCTATCCATGTATATATCATCCTACATTATCCTACATTACCTTATATCCTACATAACCCTACATTATATACATATACCTCTTACATTATTCATTCATCGTATCACATTCATTAATCTTATTATAACCTTACATTCATCAATTCATCATTCACTCAACCACATTCATTTGCAGTTTTGACCAAACCTTTTGGCCACATCTCCTTTTTGGGCATATTATTATTTTTTGCCTCATGGAAAATTGTCTACAAAACAAGAAGGATTAGTTTCATATGCCTACAAAACAAGAACGAAGAGAATTAGTATCATTACAAACATACTTAACATGTTATTTCAAAGGGAATTTGATTTTAAATGACCCAAGATTATGGTCATTTCAAAACAAATCAATACTTAAGTCTATGTAAATGATGACACAAAACAAGGCAAGTATGCAATGATAAAGACATAATAATGGATATGCAACTTGCAATGGAAGTATAATGGATCTAAAAATGCTCAATGAACAAGAAGAATGCATAATAAAGAAAAGATGCCATGAAAAAGTCATAGAATAGTCCTAATGGTGATGAGTATTGATAGCTCTAAACTACAAGAAGTTATTAGCTATGATTCAACATTAACAAGAAATAAAGCAAGTGTTGAGACATGTACAATGGACAACACTTTTGTTACAAAGCAGTAATAAGAGTGTAAAATTATGATGCAAGTTATGTACAAAGTTTAAACAAGTGGTAAGCTATGTACAAAAGGGAATATAGTTATATCATGCACATAAAACCACGATGCATCAAATAAAACAAGTGGCAGCCAAAGGTACAAGTGACATGATGAACAACTATTCAAATCAAAAAACATAGAAGCAACAATCAAAATTTGTTTCAAAGGGTTGCACACATAGTTAAACATTGTATAATAATTTTTCTTCATCATCACAGCTAAGTTTCATCATAACCTAGCTAATAATCAAAGGCGTATTCATTGCTTATCCAGAGCCTAAATAAAACATGACAAGACAAACCCTATTTGACTGACAAATACACAAATATTGAAAGAGAACTGCATGCAAAGAGGAGAACCCTGTGCAGTAGAGATAGAACAAGGAATTGCTTGGGGAAATAAGGAGGAATATTGTGTTTAAGAGGAGGAGAGATAGGAGAGTGACAAACCAAGATTTCCTCTACGCTGAGCAGACATATTCTCCATCAAATCTAATAAATTGTGTAGTGATCAGGTAAGAGTAGACCTCGGTCTCTTCTCTAACAGTTAAAAGATTTCAAAGATTTTTTTATTCTCTCAAAAAGGGTTCAGCTTGATTTTTAGTTTAAATGTGTCATACTATGAGAGAAACACGACTTCAGTAATTCTCTATCACCCTAAAAATATTTTGCCGCTTATAGACCAAAGATTTTTTGAATTGCTAGAGACAAAGATTTTAACAAGGATGGTCTATTTACACAGGAGAAAACAAACCTTAACTATAAAATCTTTAGAATGTTTTGACAATCATTTGCAGCTCAGGTATTGTTCCAGAAACAATTTCCTCATGCATTTTTTTTTTAAACAAAGTTTGGCAAATTTTGCACATAAAAAACACATTGTGCATCCTTTTGCATATACAGTGAATAGTTTTGAATGAAATTTTGCAAATAGAGAAGGTTTTTCATGGATTTTTATGGGAAATTTTGCAAAGAAAAGAGGATATTTAGACACGATTTTGCAAACAGTGAGAGATTTTGAATACAGCGGAGATGTTTTTACATGGTTTTTCACACAGTGAAGAGTTTTTTTACCCATTTTTACAAAAAGAGGATTTTGTATACCATTTGCAGTAGGAGACAGAGAAATTGAAGACCTAAAGGCAGAAGAAGTGATATCATTCTCTTTTTTCAAAGATACAGAGATCTAGTAAGTACATTCACCATGATTTTTATGCGAAGATTACGTGGATGAGAAGGTCAAATATATATATTTTTCTTGTTATATTCATGATGAGGTTAATTACTAAAAAGGCCATATTAATTGGTACACAGAGCAGATGAAAATGGCAACCAAACTTGAACCCAAAGACTTCAAGATAGAAAACTAGAGTAAGGATACAGTAGAGAAACTATGTAGGGCAGGGCTACTAGAGTTTCTTAAAAAGTTCAATCGTCACAATGATAAAATCACATCGGAGTTTATAGAGAATTTTTAACATGGACAAACTAGAGTTGGTGAAATTTCTATACCATTGAACCCAACCTTTATTTCTTAGGCATTGGACCTTCCTTTGGTAGGAGAAGAGTATCACAAGGGTATGCATTTTAAGGAGAAGGGATGGAACCTTTTCTTCGAGAAACAAAGGAAGTGATCCTTTGACAGGACAAGAGGGGTTCCAAGAGATTGACTGAGAGAACAATGGTTAGAGTTGGTTTTGATTATCCAAAAGCATTTCACTTGTGATAATCAGTACAGTGTGGTATAACTCTATCATATCAATTTTCTTCAACATGTGAAGGGAGATTATAAAATCAACTTACCCTACTTCTTTTCAAAAAGCCTAACAAAAATGACAAAGCATGTCAAAAGCAAAAAAAAAGCTAAGGAAGCCAATAACTATCATCATGGGCTAATCAAGATACTTGCTGAGTACCAAGTAAGGAATAAGGGGTTGCTTTGGAAGGTATTTTTGGCTAAAAATTATTTTGAAGAATAAACAACAGGAAATGAGGAGAATTTTGAGCAGTTTCATGTAACAAGAAGTATCATGCATTCTCCTTTGTATCATAAGACAATATTGAAGAATAAGCAAGATGATATTATGATTGAAAAAGAGAAATAATTCTTGTCCATTCCTAGGAAGCCTAGAAGAAAATCACAAGAAGAACCAAGCAACAAGGAAAAAGATCCAAAAATTGAAAGTATTGGAACTGAGCCTCCACAAACATCAAAGAAAATTGATGAGATTATACAGAGATTGGAGAAGGAAGTCCAGGTTAAGCCCATAGAGAAAGACTCCTATTTCGAGGATGCTTGGGTAGGAGACACCTCATCTCAATCATATGCCAAAGAGACCAAGGAAGAATCTAAAGAGCTACAAAGTGAAGTATGTCTCAAGAAAATAGCAGAGCTGACAAGTGAGCTAGAAGACAACAAGACCATGGAGAGACATTTGAAAAAGGAGAACAAAATATATAAAGAAAATAACAACAACATAAGCAAGGAGATCAAGAAATTGAGCAAGCAGATTAAAAATCTTGAGACAATGAATATCCTCATCTCCAAACAAGCCTATAGATTGCTAAAAGACAAAACATTTTGGCAGTACAAATATGAGAAACAAAAAGTGAAGACTGCCATATACAAAGAAGAGAAATATGAGGGTATTGACATTCTCCTTCAGGCTTCACATGAAGAAGAAATAAAATCAGGAACAATAGCGGTATCATCACTCGGGAGATCCAAACGAAGGAAGCAAGCATGAGGACATGCTTGAACATCAACAAGGGGGAGATGTTGGCCCTCAATTTTGGTCATTTTTGCCTATCCTAAATCCATCTATTTACCACCATATTCCATACTATTTCACCTATATATTCCTCATTCTACTCCTATTTTGTATATTCAAGTAACTAAATTAAGTTTTTCAATTTTTGGAAATTTTTGTAAAAATTGGGTTTTAAGAGTAAATTTGGACTGCATTAAAAATTCTCGTAATAGCTTCATTAAAGTCATTTCTGCAGGAAACCCCGGTGAGAGCTGAGTGCATATTTGGAAATCTTGGAAAACACAGATGAACAAACACCTATTGGTTCAGTCAAATTGAACAAAATCAGGCCTGGTCAATGCTGGTCAAACTTGCCCTATCATTAAGGAATCCCTAGTAAAAAGGTGCAGATTTATTATTTTGTGGGATTTTCCTGATTTTTTTAACCATAATTGACTAGTTCAACTTGTATGGATGGATTAGGATTCACAAGGATGTTAGAGCCGTTATAGCAATTTGTTTTCATGATTTTCTTATTTAAACAAAGTTTATGCACCATTCAAAGTAGTGGAAGTGTGTAATTTTGCATTAAGACTATTGGAGACTGAGATAATTTGAAGAATAATTTCTACTATTCTATTTTTTGTTCATGTTGTGGATGCTATATTAACTTAGTTGTAGTTGAAGTGTTCTTTAGGTGTATAAGGCAAGTTTGGAGGGCCCCCATACCAAGCTAAGTACACTTTAGCTAAATTTTGTATAAATTAGCATAGTTTTGATTCAATCTTGTTTCTATTTTATGATTCAGTAACTTAGATGTGTTATGATTTTTCCATGATTTTTTGATGGTTTTCGTTTAAAATTGAATTTTCATACGAAAGGACAACCAAGGATTTAAGTCAAATTTTCTTTCAATCAAATTATGAATCTCAACTAAAAATCATCCTTTTGCATTTCTTGAATTGTTTCTTGAATTCTAGTTTAGGATTTGATGCAATGGTAATGTTGTTGGAGTAGAAGTGTGAGGAAGGACAACCAGGACCTCCTAAGTTAGGATCCTCTTCTCTTGCTTTCTAAACATCACAAACTACTTCTCTTTAGTTTCTCTTCTTGAGGAAAGTATTGTGGGGAAGGACAGCTAGTACCTCCTATGTTAGGAGCCTCTTCCTTCGCTCACTACATCTTGAATCAGAGAATTTTTAGTTTCTTTAAACTTTGAACTTATTTGTAATATGCATTTCCTTTATCGTTTGAGCCTTGCCTTCCAAAATTGACTTTACCTAAAATCCATATACTTTAGACGTGCTTCCAAGTCTACAAACCCAGATTAATGAGTAAAACACCTATGTTAGTTTACTTAGTAAATTGACCTGACACTCCTTGGTAAAAATAACCTATTTAAACCATGATAATAACCTCTTAACAACTGTCAACCTACTCAAATTACCACAAGAAGGATTAAACATACTCATTTCATAGTAAAAATGAAGAATATATAGGTCATGACATTAAATATGAATAAAATAATTTGAGAAATGACCATAAATACTCAAAACAACTATTCATTTTCACCATTTAACATTTAACTTTAACAGTGAGAACTTTGAGCTCTTTTGCTCTCAATTTTCTGTAGTTGATTATGACCAATCTAGTGGATCATTCTACGTACCGTCACTTGTAGGTAGGAGCTAAAATCCTTCTCTTTCTTTTCATGGTCCATTTTTGTGATTTCATGAAATTTTTTTGAGGTTTTGAGGGTCCCAGGGTTCTAAGAATACGACCTAAGACAATTTCACCCCCTCAATATTGAAAGTTTCATTGTACGTAGGTAGAGTAACACTCCTAGAAGAGTTGAAATGCTCTGTCATGCACTATTGGGTTGCATTGGGTATAGAATGCTAAGTTGTTTATCAAATTTTCGTCAATTTTTGTCAAGGTTTTGCATGAAGAGGAACCTAATGAATATTTGGTTGATGTTTCAAGTATTCATCAGCATGAAATGGCATTCATTTGGAGAGAAAGAGAACATGAGGAACAAGATCTAAATGTAGAAAATGATCCTGCTACCATCGAGACACTAAAAGTTTGTGGATTGCTAAAGTTCTTCTAGCTTCCTGGTATGAGGGAACAAATGGAATTGTTGAAATATCTTGTCTGTTCATGCGATGTTCAGGAACCAACATTTAGGTTTGGGGAACATATGCTTGAGATAAATGTAGACAATATCTACTTTCTTACATGTTTATCCAAAATGGGTGCCGCATGTCTCTCCTAGGTGGGAGAAGGAGTGGGGAGACAGTGAAAAACTATATTGTTGTAGGTTTTAACCCCGTATAGAAATTACCTGCATACGAATTCTAAAACACATAAAATAAACAATGTGAGAGCATAAAACATAAAACACATATACACAGAGGTTTTCCCCTAGATCTTAAAACTATAACTACTAGCTTGATTTTTCATTATGTTCCTTTTAATATTATAATACATATTTATACATGCCAAAGCATCCAATACCATAGACTGAAAACCATCGCGTCCAAAACCATGGACCGAAAACCATTGCATCCAAAAACACATGCAAAAATCATGCACAAAACCATAGGTGGCTCCACCCAACCTTACACAGATTCCAAAACCAAAATTTTCTGGGGCGCTGCTCCAGACCCCATAGAGTGGGGTTACCGGCACCCCTCAAACCCCCTATGACCCCCCTACTACGCAATCGGTGCAACGAAGGGGGGGCTCCGTCCCCCCCTCTAACCCCCCGGTTAACTACATGGGCTAGTCATGGAAAGAATAGAACACAACCCAACATTCTCCCACTTGTTGTTCTCTTTCCATATGGGGCCACAAGAGAGCTTAGTCATTTATCCAGCCTTACAAAGCCCATTGTTTCTCTACACCAAGAGAACTTCTTAGAGCTCACAGATTTTGTCAATGCATCTGCAGTATTCCTCAAAGTGTCCACCTTTAACAGAAACATCTTTTTGTCTTCTATCATATCCCTCACAAAGTGATATTGAACATCAATGTGCCTTGTCTTTGAATGATATGCATGGTTCTTTTACAAGAAAATTACACTTTAGTTGTCACAGTCTATCCGTATAGCTCCCTGTACTAACCCCATACTTGAACACAATCTCTGCAACCAAACTGCTTCCTTGCTTGCATGAGTGGCTTCCATGTATTATATCTTTGTAGTTGATAGTGCTACTATAGAAATTTTCTTACTCATCCAACTGACTGCACCTCCAGATAGGTTAAACACATACCCACTTGTAGATGTTCTCTGACCCAGATCTCCAGCCCAGTCTACATCAACAAAGCCACGAGTATCCAACACTCTGTCCAATCCTGGTCTTCCTTGGTAGCACAAACCATAATCACTAGTGCCACACAAATACCTGAAAACCCGTTTCACTGTTGTCCAAAGCTCCTTTCCTGGTTTTGACATAAACCTACTCAATACTCCCACTGCATGTGTAATGTCTGGTCTAGTACAAACCATTGCATACATCAAGCTACCAACGACACTTGGATATGGAACATGGGACATGCCCTCTTCCTCTTCTTGTGTCTTGGGACACTGTTCAAAAGATAACTTTACACCTATAGGAATAGGAACCATCACCGATTTACTATCCTACATATTAAATCTTTGTAATATTATCTCGACATACTTCCTCTAGCTTAACCAGAGCTTCCTCTTTTCCTGATCTCTTTTAATTTCCATGCCCAAAATATAGTTTGTAGCCCCAAGATCTTTCATATCAAATTTGGAGGACAATTGGGTATTCAAATCCTGGATAATTTCTTTATCATTTCCAACCAATAGCATATCATCCACATACAAGACCGAATAAATAACAAAGTCACCAATTAATTTAAAATACACATAGTGATATGATTTGCTTCTGGTGAAGCCAAGTCCCTGTATAAATGTATCAAATTTATGATACCACATCCTTTGTGACTATTTTAACCCATACAAAGACTTCTTTAACTTGCATATCAGTTCTTTCTTACCCTTCACTGCAAAGTGTTCAGGTTGCTTTGTGAAGATCTCCTCTTCCAAATCCACGTGGAGAAATGTTGTCTTCACATCCATCTGTTCTACCTCAAAATCAAAAGCAGTAGCAACAGATAAAATTAATCTAACAGAAGCTACCTTGGCAATGGAAGAAAAAATATCACCAAAATCAATTCCCAACACCTGAGAATAACCTTTGCTACCAATCGAGCTTTGTATTTCTCCACCTTTCCTTCTGCGTTTCTCTTCTTCTTGAAAATCCATTTGTTTCCAATGGCTTTCCTTCCAACTATCAACTTCACCAGATCCCAAGCCTCGTTTTTGTGTAAAGATGCCATTTCATCAACCATGGCCTCTTTCGAGAGTTTTCCATCCTCTAAATCTACTGCTTCCTTTACAGTTCTGGGATCATCATCAGTAATAGATAAAGCAAAATTTCAACAGAAAGCAGATGGACTATACCTTTCTAGTTTCCTTCTTTCTCGAACTGATCTTCTCACACCCGAAGTTTGTGTCTCTTCATCTTTTGATTCCTCCTCTGTTGTAGAGTCCGATTCTTCCTCCTTTAGCTCAAACTCTATCTTCTCAGGTTCCTTTGGTTGGACTTCATGTTTAGTAACATCTTTCACCTCTTTGAAGACCACATCTCAGATGTACACAACCTTCCTTGTTATTGGGTTCCAAAGCTTATAACCCTTTAAGCCATGCTTATACCCAATAAAGATGCGCTTTTCAGATTTACTATCCAACTTGGTTCATTTCTCCTTTGGAACATGTACATATGCATCACATCCAAATACCTTCAGATGTGAAAGAGAGGGTTTATTACCAGTCCATACCTCTTATGGAGTTTTATCCTCCAGTGTTGATGAAGGTGATTTGTTGACCAGGTAACATGTTGTCTCCACCACCTCTATCTAGAATTCCTGTCCTAACCCGGCACCACTGAGCATGCTTCTTTCCCTTTTCATCAATGTCTTGTTCATTCTTTCTGCAACTGCATTTTGCTGAGGTGTATATGGAGTAGTCTTCTACCGTGCTATACCATACTTCTTACAAAATTCTTCAAATTCCTTACTGCAAAACTCTCCACTGTTATATGTCGTCAACACCTTTATCTTCTTCTCTATCTAGTTTTCCACCAAAGTTTTCAATTCTTTAAACCTGTCAAAGACTTCAGATTTCTTCTTAAGGAAATATATCCATGTATTCCTTGAGAAGTAATCTATAAATGATACATATTACACAGACTTACCCAATGATGGAACCTTCACAGGTCCAAACACATCACTATGCACAAGCTCTAATATATGTTTCACCCTCTTACCACCGAAGGGGAAACTCACCCAATTTTGCTTCCCATATGCACAATTTTCACAGAAATAATAATCCAGAGAGCTATTACTCATACCTTCTACCATACCTTTACCATGAAGTATTCGAAGGCCCTTCTCTCCAATATGTCCAAGCCTTTGATGCCACAACATGGTCTTCTCTCTAAAGACCACTAGATTTTGTGCACCACTTTTAGGAACCACAGAACTGTTGCACCCATCAACAACCATGCTACCTTGCAGCTTTTACAGAATTCCAATCCGAACTCCCTACATCAATACCAGTGCTCCGCAAACCATCTTGCAAGTATCCTTCTCGAACATTATTTTTACACCTACATCATCCAACTTTCTTACAGAAATCAGATTTCTAGCCAATGCAGGAATATGAAGAACACTCGGATGTGTTCTAACCCTTCCACCTTACAACTTCAACTTTACTTTTCCGCAACCAACGATTCTAGCCTTCCTATCATCCCCTAAGAAGACATCACCACCATCGTATTTCTCATACTCGCAGAACCACTCTCTATGGGGAGTGAAGTGAAAGGATGCACCTGAGTCAATCAACCATCCCTCATGATCTACATGTGTACTTGAAGAAGCCAAGTACACATCCCCACCTTCATCTGAGGTGGTTTTCGCCTCCGCATTTCTAGCACACCACCTTTACAGGTTTTCCTGGAGATTTAGATCTCCCTCTAGATTTAGATCTCCGACTCGATGACTTATTTTTGTTTCTGTTCTGGGACCGTCCTCATACAGACAAGGCATCACCATTCTGGCTCTCCATATTTTTTCATCTCATCTCCTCTGTTAGCAAGGATGAGACTATTTCATCAAGCTGCAAGGTAGTTGCATTGCTACCTATTACAATGACTAGACTATCCCACGAATCTAGTAGAGAACACAACAAACTGATGTACTTATCCTCATCTGAAATTTTGATATCAACAGATGTTAACTGACTTACCACAGTATTAAATGCATTCAGATGCTCTGTCACCAAGTCTCCATCTTTCATCCTTAGTTTATAAAACCTTTTCCGCAGGAATAGTTTATTCACAAAAGACTTAGATTGGTACAAAGTCCCTAACTTGTCCCACAAAGCCTTCATCGTAGCTTCCCCTGATACATTCAGCAATACTGAATCTGAGACACACAATCGTATTGTGCTCTTTGCCTTCTGATCCAACTTCTTCCATTCTTCATTCGACACTCTCGTTGGTTTAGTACCCAGATCTACCATGATCCACTGATCTTTATCCACCAACAGATCCTCCATCTTGAGTTTCCACAACTCAAAACTCTGACCATTAAATTTCTTGATCTCTATCTTTCCACTGCTCGCCATCTTCTTTCACCACCAGAATCGATTTCACAGATCTCCCACTGAGCAGGGTCTACCAGAGGCCCAAGCGAAACCCCTCAGCAACAAAGGCGTCCCCTTGAGGCCAAAATAGCTCTGATACCAAATGTAGGTTTTAACCCCATATAAAAATTACCTGCATACGGATTCTAAAACACATAAAATAATTAATGTGAGAGAATAGCACATAAAACACATATACACAAAGATTTTCCCCTGGATCCCAAAACCAGGACTACCAGCTTCATTTTTCATTATGTTCCTTTCAATGTTATAATACATATTTATACATGCTGAAGCATCCAATAACATGGACCGAAAACCATCGTGTCCAAAAACATGTGCGAAAATCATGCACAAAACCATAGGTGGGTCCACCCAACCTAACATAGATTCCAAAACCAAAATTTTCCGGGGCACTTCCCCGGACCCCATATAGTGGGGTTACCTGCACCCCTCAAATCCCCTATGACCCCCCCTCTCCCCGCTACGCAATCGGCACAATGAAGGGGGGGCTCCGCCCCTCCTCTAACCCCCCGGTTAACTACGTGGGCTAGTCATGGAAAGAATATAACACAACCCAACAATTGCTACCTATTGTAGACCTCGAGACCAAGAAAATAGGGATGGAAAGATCAACATAAAAGATGTAACCCAATTACCTTTGAGAATGATCTTGTTCATTATCGCAAGATTGGTTGGTAGCTCAACACTTCACGTGGAAAGTACACCATACATGCATTATTGGTTGTAGTGTTTAGAGAAAACAGTATTCAACTGGAGTGAGGGAGTTTTGGTCCATATTAAAGAACAACTGTGTAAAGAAAGAGAGGGGATGTAACATACCCCGATAACCTCACATGTAAAAGCAGGGAGTTAGAATTTTTTATACAAATTACCCACAAGTAATTATCCAAATCACAACTCCACATTCCTCATTAACCATTAGATATAATGTTCATTAGTACATAAAATAATTACAATAGAGGACAGTAAGATACATAACCATTAACAACCACTGTTGTAGTGTAATAACATAAACTGTCTCATGAACCTTGCATCCATTTCATGATTTCCTTAACCATATTAATTAATCACTTACTTGGACATTATGATTATCACATCAAATAAAGAATCATCATCATCAAGGATTCAACATCATCAACTGACACAATAAGCAATCACAACATTGAACACTGATATACCCTGGAAACCCCGTAGGGTGAAAACCAGCAAATGTTTAATCTTATTATTAAACGCTCATGAGGGTTTTCACCCCTCACTCAATGGCTTATAAGGGATTCCATCCCTTATCCATTGCTATAAAATATTACAATGAAATATCATTAAAGTGTCATAAAACTAGCTAAGGCTATTACATTTTCCATGAAACCCTTTACCTACATATCGCCACTTGCTACATCCTTGTGGCATGATTGTTCTATCAATGTACGATCCCGCAACTCGTACTCATATATCACCACTTGCTACATCCTTGTGGCATGATTTTTCTATTAATGTATGATCCCGCAACTCGTACTCATCTGCATGGGCCATTAATTCTTTACCTGCCACAATGTTAAACATCACTTTTCTTTGGCACAGACTGCCATCGTCTCCTATCATTGTTTTCGTCAACAAGATCTGGAAACAAGATTAGATAAAATATTAATCAATCAATAATAAACCTCTAAAAGTGATCTTTAACATCTACTCATGTGCATGAGCAAGCATGACATACTAATTAACTAGTACATATATTCAAGTAAATACTTGTTTTACTTCCACAATGTTTATCCACACTAATGCTTATTTCTCTTTAAGAGATCTAACCATTAGTACTACTAAAGTGTATAACACAAATCGTTATATCTTCATACACAGAATAAACTATTGTTTCTATGCTTATGCACGTGTTCTTTTCACATAGTTATTTTTCGAGAACTCAACATAGTTTCTCTAACATACAAAGAACATATCTCTATAACACAATGACTATTCTTTGTGCATCCAATAGCTTATCTTAATAGCCCTTCTTTACTGTATGCATAACATATTCCCTTCTCTAGAATTCTACCATCATTTCATGTAAACAATTACTTACTTCTTTCTTAAAAGGAAGTCATTATGACCTCATTTCTCTATCTTCCTATATGTAGGTTTCTCATGCTTCCCTTTCAAGAAATTATTATAGATACCCATCTTTATGCATAAAAATTCAGGAAACAATAACATGGTTAACTTAACCTTTTATGCACTAAAATCAAGAAACCGACACAACTCATCTAGCAAGACAATATTTTCAAGAGATTATTATTCTCAAGCAAGTTAACATAATCACTTTCTCTACGTACACACAAAATCATATTTCCAATGTCACAAAGGCTACCCTTTGTGTATGCAACATGTGTTTTTCCTAACACAATTACTTTTACTTCATTGCACATACTCTTTTCATGAAACAAGTATGGATTCTGTTTCTTGTATGAACACTATTCATATGTGTCTTTTAAGGAAAGAATCTCTATTTTTGTTTTCAAGAGATCTCTCATAAAAGCCATCATTTTCATACATGAAGTATGCACACTTTTTCTAAAAAGAAACTATATTTATGTGTATATAAAACATACATTTTCTTTAGGAAAGTTAGTAATGATTATCTATGTGCCTAGAAGCACATCACTAGCAATTTCTATCATGCATGCAATGCATAATTATTTCACAAGAAACTTCGAAATTAGCTAGTATCACAAAGCATTTAAGCATATATCCCTTTTCAAGAAAATGACAAGTGACTCGGCATTTAACACAAGGAAATCTTTCAAAAAGATACCCAAATAAAAAATACATATATTTTTCCTTCTAGAAAGAGAGCAAGTTACTTATCTTATCCTTGGCAGCCTCCTTGCCTCCATCACCTGTCAGAACTATGTCTTGAAAAGCCTTTGAATATCATATGCATGATTTGTTCTGTAACACTAGCCACAAACTAGAAACAACTTGTAATAAAAAAGAATAGCCCAACAAGGGTTTGGGTAGCAACAGCGACACTAATGCATTTGGAAGATAACAACTTTCCCGTCGACGATTCCTTCTCCAACTGTTGCGGACCTAGATCAATGTTTTCAAGATCCATCTTCCCACTAACCAAAACGTATCTCCAGCAATCATCAAGCTGGCAGTTGTTCTTCACATCAATGTAACCATTTGCAGAAAACCCACGTATTTGGCTTGCAAATCTAACATTACAACTCAAGGCATCAAATCAATCAATGAACCCAATACCACTCTCTCCCTCCAAGATCTTATCATAAAATGTATCGATGTCGCTTCCCAAGAGGTTAACTAGGTTAACTTATCTCTCTTTGAAGTGCAACATTACCACTTTGACTATATTCATTTCTACAAGTCTGGAAGATTCGACCTCCAGTGTTCGATTTACAGGTTAATTGTTCTAGGACTGATGGCTTTAGGGGCCAAATAGCAGTAGCTAACTAACAATATACATGAGCTTAAATTTGTGGAATAGCAGACACTTAATGGTGCCTTACAAGCTATGGCCTTGAAGGAAGAAACATTCATTGACACAAAGAGATGTTCCCCGCGTGAGACTTCTCCAAAAGCTTCCTATGCCACCCTCTCCATAAACCTCTCAAACCTATGATCTATGGTTCTCCCCTCATTCAGTTTCTCGAATATCAAGAATCAGTTAATAACTGATTCATAACTATTTCTCAACTGTTTAATTTACGCTAATTTATTTAGGGATGTTACAGAGGAGGTTAAAGAACTTTTGTTATGGTTTTATCTTAGTCTCTCTTTCTCTAGAATGGGTGCCACTACTTCAGCCTCAACAAATCATACACAAGCCTATCTATCTGAGGGCCCCACAGATGAGAAGGTGGATAGACCATATGGACTGACATGCAGGCCCATTAGCAATCAACTTCTTGCTAGCCGTCTTTGGATGGCTGTGTAGATAATTCATCACGATTAACTACTATCCTTACGCAGAGATGGATTTTTGTGATGATCCCAAGGTCATGTTACCTGAGGGTGAGCAATGGGATTCTTTAGGTATAATATTTTGAACTTTTAAGCCTTTAAAAGTTTTACAATTTTTTTTGTGTTTTTTCATGTTTTTCAAGACTAAACTATGGATTTTTTCATGTAGATATTAGATCAGTTCGACTAGTGGGTGATTCATATCTCCATCGAGCAAAGAGGTAGCCACATGAAGAGGTAGTGGAACTAGTATAGGTCACTGTGGTAGGATGGGATGTGCCACAGGAACTTGAGGTATTTGAGGTCCTATCAGAGGTAGATCGCCACATGAGGGGCTGACACATGGGATTGATGAGACCATGTCCGATCATATCCTGATATGACTTCAACAATACACTATTTGAATTCCTAGCTTTATTGGTTGATTACTGTGCAATATAACTCGTGCAATGTCATTCTATCATGATCACCTTTGATTTGTCTACTTAGATCTCTACATTTAGTTTTTCATATGGTGATGTAGCCATATGTGTCTCGGGGCACAAATTTTTGTAAACCCAAACTTAATATATATACATATACTTTCAGTGTTTCCTAGTTCCTATTATGCTTTCAATATGATGTGATGTGAATTGAAGATTATTTACATTCATTGTAAATGTGTATATAAAATGTAATTAGCTAGGGCACCTTTTAATGTGTTAAGATTATTATAAATATGTTCATATCGTATGAACTCGAAATGTCTTTCTAGAATACGCACTCTCAAAACCATCTGAAGGATGAAGGGTATTGTCAATGAATAGATATTCGTGAGTTGTAGTACTACGAGTTGTCAGCTGAACGTGGAGACTAAATGGCATATACCATGTAAAATAGCATCATATAGTATCTCCACCACTACAATATACTCAACAATGTTGTTATTAGAGCAACAAGTGAAAATCTCTTTCATACTCACTAGCTCGCCATTTGGAGCAAAGATGACCCATTCTACAGAGGATAGGTTATGAACACTATGACTAGCACCATTGAGATAACCAATATACAGCTTGAGAGAGTTCAACATTTGCAAACCAAATGTAAAAAGGATCAACAAAAAAATGGAAAACTCTGTAAAACACGCTACAAACACACTTAACACACCTATACACATTATGTACATAATTTACTATTCATGGGATCAAGCATAGTGTTTTTTGAGGTACAACCCATTCCAAGGATGCACTGGTGGAACTCCTTCTAATTCTACTAACTCACAGGCCCCTTTTGCAAGGAATCACTTGAAAATGTATGGACCTATCCACATGGGTTGGAAGTTTCCTAGACCTAACTTATCAACATCCTGGTCATATAAGAGAACTAGGTCTCGTTTCAATAAAACACGAGGCTTGACACTCTTGTCATTCTGTGCCTTGATGGGTTTTTTGTGAGCTTTGTTGGCTAATTTAGCACTGCAACAAGTCTCATCCAATCCAGTCAATTGTAAAATACAATCCTCCTCTATAGAAGTAGTAGGAAGAACCTCAACAACTAGTTTTAATGATGAAATTTAACATTTGATGGGGATGGTTGCTTCTAGAGCATAGACCAACTGGAAGGGTGTGAGTCCCATAACAGTCATAATTTAGGTTTGGTATGCCCACAAGGAAACATAAGGAAGCAAATGTTAATCGGATTTGTGAACGCCTGCCATGTGTGGAAGCATAATCTTAAGAGCTTTTTTAATAGCCTCAACCTATCCATTAGCCTGAGGATAATAGGGAGTGGAACTTTCATGTGAAAGTCCCATCTGGGTGGTTAGTTCCATCATCATATGATTCTGGAAATGTTTTCCATGATCCGTAACTATTGACTACAGGACACAAAACATAGAAATAATGTCACTGAAGAAAATGTATGCATTTGTTTCACTCGTATTGTTGTATGTAGGAATCCCATTGGCCGACTTAGTAAAGTAGTCAGCAACGACAATAATATATCCATGCCCCTCGGCTGAGTGAGGGTTACATACCATAAACTCAATACCCCATTTGAAGAAAGGACCAACAGCTACAACAGGATGCAACGGGGTAGGTGAAGCATGGATCTTACAATTTTAGATTTGGCATGCATGATACTTCTCGATGGCGAGATGTAGTCGCAAAAGATAGTAGGCCAAAATAATTGGCGCGTAAGATATTTTGCGCGTTAGCATAACCAGATAAATTTCCACCACATGCCCCCACTGGCATTCATTGAAGACTTTATCGGCCTCCTCAAGGGTGAAACACCTCCGTAGAATCGTATCGATACCATGATGGTAAAGGGTGTCGTTGGTAATAACATAATTTTAGGATTTATATGGAATACGTCAATGCTCAGAGTGAGAGGTATTGTGTCATAAAGTATGGGTCTGGAGATAAATCAGCAAATCTCCATATAATTGGTTATATGATGCAATCAGAAACGATGACTCCTGAGCGATTAAATCTTCATATATAGATTCTGAATCAGGGGAAGAGAGATCACACATTAACTCAAAAAAAACTAGGGATTTCTTTGACTTGGATTTGATTAACTCTAAGTCGAACTCTTGGAGAATAACAATCCACATAGAGTACTTTCCCCCCAACAATTAACTTGACAATATATAAGTCATAGGGTTGAAATCTGTAACGACCATAGTTTTCAGAAGCAAGATGTAATGGTGAAATATTTAAATGGCTTGAACGACCACCAAAGCCAACATTTCTATGCGAGTATATATGATTTCAATCTCATTAAGGTTCTGACTCAGATAATAAAAGGGATTTTATGTCCCTATATTGTCTTCCTGGACCAATACCATTTCTATAGTATACATGGTAGCAACAAGATACAGGAAATAATCATTTTGATAGTTAGGGGGTATAGAAGAGATGCATGAACCAATATATCTTTTAGAGCATCAAACGCTTTTTGTGTAGCATAGTCCGAATGGAAGGGAACCCCCTTTTTTAGTAATAAAGTGAATCATTTATTGAACTAGGCTTAATTAGGAATAGACCTCTATAAGAAGTTAGATTTTCCTTTGAGTCTTTGTAAATGAACTAGATAAGAAGTTGCAAGTGAGTCCATCATGGCCTACACTTTCAAAGGATCAATACAAATTCTTTGTTTTGAAATGAAAAAACCGAAGAGTCAACTAGAACTAACATAGAACACACATTTGTGAGGGTTAATTTGAATGTTATAATTTCTACAATGGTGAAAAATGGCCCTAAAGTGCATCGACTGATCAACCATATGTTTGGAATGAGCAGGGAGATCATCTAAATAGGGTTGTACGATATTTTTAATATCATGGAAAGCGTAATGCATGGTACGTTGAAACATGGCCCGACCATTCTTCAAACTAAATGAAATCTTTTGATGGGAAAAAGTACCCCAGGGACAAAAAATAAAGTCTTAGGTTGGTCTGTTAGGAGAATATTGATTTGATTATAGCCCGTGAATCCATCCATGAATGAATAAATATCATAGCTAGTGCAGTAATCAACAATTTGGTCAATGAACAAGGTTTGATAATTTTCCTATGGACAAGCACGATTCAATTCCAGGTAATTGACACATATTCTGATCGTGCCTTGTTTCTTCACAACAGAGACAACTTTCGATACCCAATTAGTTAAAGGAACGAGATATATGAAACCAGCTCGAAGAAGATTTTGAAATTTAGCCTTAATCTTGACAACTTTCTTGGGATGGACTAGATGGAGGCACTGTCAGATGGGTTTGGCATCGGGATACATCTTAATCTCGTGAAAAATTATATTTGGGTCATGTTGAAGCCCCAAAAATTGGGTCTACAACAAGGGGGATAACCACTCGGTCTGGACCTTGAAAGCAGCTCCTTTTTTGTTTGGGATAGTGGCTCCAACTGGGGGTAATGGGACTAGTTTCCCAATTTGTTTGTGAAGATCCTAAGAGATGATGTTTTCCTTCCTAAAAGTTTCTAAAGAGAATGTTTTTAATGTAAATCTAATCTAACACATGAAACTTTATTCTAATGAACGGAAACATCTAATTCTAAAAACTATCCCAGGATTAAGTCTTCACTTATGCGATCTAAAATAGTTTCCAATATAAATTGGTAATAAAGATTATTCAATTGCTACAAGAAAATAATAAATTAAAAGTAAATTGTTTTGTATAAAAAATTAGCCGAAAAAATTATGATAAGCATATTGCATAATAAGTTATTCATATACTCAACATAAAAAGGAATAGTTACCACTGTACAAAAGTGCCAAATGATAACTGAACATTCAGGCCTTCATATATAAACAACAAAAAATAACATATCACTCAACGCATCAGTAGAAATCATTAAGAGATAAAAGTACCATTGATAATAAGTCCTACTCATGAGCTTCAGCAATATAGGTTTATCTTCTTATAATTCAATATCTACTAAGAGTACAAAAGTGCATTTTAGTAGCAGACATTAAACATTCATATAAATAAATATCGTTCCATTCATTTATCAAAACCTCCTCGGGGGGGCAAAAGTACATGTTCTGAAGAACTGTTTTTGATAAATTTCTGGACCCCTCTCTAAATGCATGAGAGGGGTTTAAATACTACTAACTAAAGACTAAAAATAGTTATTACAAAAATATAGGAGGTTTAAATGACCATCCTCATCTAAAGAGAAAATAAATTGAAATTAAACTGAAACTGTATCTAAAGATCAACTATGCATATATTCTCTTAAGTCGCAAGCATCCAGCATCGGCTTTAGGAGTGTCAGTTCACCGAACTCCGATTTTATTTGCCCTATGAAAATGAAATCAGCAAGCACTGGCACTATCTTCTCGGTGGAATTTGTAAGTCACTTCAGAGTCATACACTGACTGTGTGGTTTCACCAAATATTGCCAGTAAGTGTCCCAATTTAACTTAGTTAACTTTTTGATTGACTCTACCTTTTCTTCAGCTTTCTGTCTCCAACTTGTTTGCAGTTGCTGCATTTTTGGAAGAAATCCTGAAGTGGTCTCTGATATCAGGTTGCCTCTATGCAGATTTTCATTGAGAGAGTCAATGACATTGCTTACTATTGTCGCTACTTCTTTCGATGCCTGTCTGATTTTTTGATCTGTGCATACCATTTATTAAACAACATTTCTTTGTGGGATTCATTGATCTTGGGCAACCCTACTTTCTTTCCTTCCTCTAATTCCTGCTGCCAATCCAAATAGTTAGAAACTTTCTTATAGATTAAATCATAATCAAGTTGCAAATCTATGACTTGACTTGTGATATTATCACTTATTTTGTAGTGAGAGTTCCATTACGATATTCTTTGGCAAAGCGTTTCCTGCTGTTGCAAGAGTTGATCATTTAGGGGAAGGGCTTCTATGAGAAATTCTGTGACTTTAGGATCATCTTTGTGCATTTCTAACGTGGCCTATAATTGTTGTTCCTTTTTAGCCAAACTACTTTGATAACCTAGCTGCATTTGCTGGAAGTCCTGTTGTAACTTTATCAATTTTTCTTCTGCTTCCCGGCTAACACTAGCCTGCTGTAACTATTGCTGCAAAAATAGGATTTTATCCTCTTTATCTTTAAGCAATAGTTGAACTTTGGATGCTTTGGCAATAGTAGCAGAAACATAAGCTCCTACGATTTGGGATAATCTAGTCAGGTTTTCTGCTGGATCAGTGGTAGGGTCTTGCCAAAGA
This sequence comes from Pinus tabuliformis, assembly GCA_031772625.1. Lineage (NCBI taxonomy): Eukaryota > Viridiplantae > Streptophyta > Pinopsida > Pinales > Pinaceae > Pinus > Pinus tabuliformis. Next base: position 663,557,499 of record CM062808.1, read on the forward strand.
ACATCCAGCGGCTATGTTTCAGGTGAGAGCATGCTCTCTAGTTTTCATTTCTTTCTCTGTCTCCTGACCATAGGTTTGTGCTGCGGACTATAAAACACATCTAGAGGATGGATTTCCTCTATATTTAGTATAATTTCAGATGACGAAGCTATGGGAATGTGCTCAGTTTCTGGAGCATTGACAACTATTTCAACCACCATTTCTATGATTGTCTATGCTGGATTCTTTGATGTCTCCACGTTTTTCTTCTCCGTGTTGATCAATTCATTAAATTTTTCCCATTCTTTCTCGAGCTCTGTTCTTAATGGCTTTTTTGGCTGGATGAGGGGAGCGGGAGTTTCCACCTATTTTGGTAACAACACTTGCTGCTCAGGATTCTCCTTGGATTGGGCAGTATCCCTGACTGATCCTTCACTCTTGTTGTGATCGCTTTCTGACCGCCTAGACCTTTTTGGCGATTCTCTTGTAGACTTAGATTTAGACTTCTCTTGACCTGAGCTTCCACTCATGCTAATGCTAGGAGTGGGTTCTCTCGTTGGTTCTATGCGCAATTTGTCCATGGGGAGATTTTCCAATCTTCGTTCTCTATAGAGTTTAAACTCTTGGAATTCTACTGGGCCAAACTAGATTTGGGCCCGGTGTAAGATGTCTCTGAGTGTGCTCTTCTGTTGTAAAACGTTTTCAAAGAGATCATCTTCCTTAGTGAACACCTTTATTTTAATTTCCGTGGTAAAATTCTTTATCACATCAAAGGGGTCAAACTATCTCCCTGGGAACTTAAGCAATTGTAGACTCAACATGTTGTCTACTTCCTTGAAAGCGTGACTTAGATCAAACAAGGCAAAAGCCCCATAGACCACAGGGAATTGCAGCCAGATTGCCTTTTTTTTGTCCTTAAGTTCTCTGCTCATTCCTCCAAGCCCACAAGTTTGGTAGGCTATTTCTCAGGCCATCAATTTGTCAAGAACATACAAGGGAAGTACATGAGGAGAGGCAATGCTTCTGAATACTATAATATAAGTGAAAATTTCTTCTCCGAACCATCTTCCCACAGCAAGAATATCAATTTCGGCTTCAGGAGAAAATCTTGGCGAATCTATATTACACAACATATTTTGAATGGGTAACATAGCTCCATGGCAGATTTTATAAGAATATAGAGTGGATTTAGAATCCCACGGTTCCTTATGGTAGACTCAAATGTGTAAGGGATTCTGTACCATCCATTTCTAACCCATGAGAGGAAATTTAGAAACAAAAGGGAGGATAAATCCTCTGAGAAGGACTCCTTTTAGTCCGATAATTCCAAATAACAGAGGCTAAGTTATCAGACAATATTTGGGCCCAGTGTTGTGTGTGGAGCATGATTGTTTAGAGATCTTTTGTTTTAGCCGGATGTATACCCCAGGAAGTTTGTACACCCCTCCATGCGGGGGGGGTGCGGGGGCACTTGTCACCCCTGCAGGGTCTGTGGGGGGCCGATCCCCCCAGCTGGGGGTCCGGGGGCTAGTGGTCCCTCGGCGGGGGTTCAGGGGAAGCACCCACGAAGCCAAAAATAGATGTAAAATTGCCTTGTAAAAGTATAGTAATTTCTAGTCAATCTGGGCCGTACATTAGGCGGATGATCTGATGATAGAACTTATGTTTAGTTTAGGGTCTTTTGCCCTAGAAGGGAACCCCTCTCTTTAGATGAGGGCATTGTATTTGAGGATGTGATATAGATGTGTATTCTCTCAGCGAGAAATAGAGAGGTGAGACTGTGAGAGAAAACAAAGGATATTACAACAGATTTGTTGTAGGTTGTGTCTCTTCATTTTGCTGGATAATAGAAACGAAGGACTGGCTGTTCGGGGTGGACATAGCCCAAACTGGGTGAACCACGTATATCTGTGTCTCTCTTGTTTCATGTGTTTTCTGTGTTTATATTTTTGTAATATTTTATGTGTTCCATTGCTCCATAATATATAATTTTCTAACACCCAGTCTATTACAGTGGAGTTGGTGGCCGCATCCAGTAGGGGTAGCCACTCGGATGAAAAATTATTGATATCAGGTTTTCCAAATAGCCTACATAACATTGCAACAGTGAAACAATACGGAGAAGAGAGGGAACTAGTGCTGTACATACCATATTTGTTCTTCTTTAATATCTCTTCCTTCGCTGACCAGCTTTTGGTACATTCTGCCAAATCTTCGTTTTCCTTGGCAAATTTCTCCACGAACTACTTGTTATAGCTAGCCTGCAGCTCTAGCAAATGATACATGCATCTTAAATTTTATGGAGTAAATGATCCTATAACCTCCTGATTCCGCGGCTTGAATTGCCTGTCCATTATCTCAGCATCGTCTATCACCCATTTGACCATATCTGTATAGGGAAGTATTTTTGGCCTTGCTACGATACAGTGCAGGAATGAGCATGCAAGCTCTGTAAGTGATGCTTCGGATGACCCACGTCCATCTGTCGTAGCTGTAACTTCCATGACTCTCAGGTTTTCTTCCTCCAGCAAACTATACATGCCTTCCCAAGTAGATATCCTTACTTCTCTGGTACAGGTGGTGTCTGTGAATAATGGAGTCATCTCTATTTTTTCAGATACCAGAGCTTTTCCTTTCTTCCCCATCACATTCTACGCACTGCTCTGTGTATTGTTCTACGTACCACTCCTGTAAGTTCACAAGTAGAGAACTAAGACACAATAAGAAAGATAACGAATGATGGTAAGTAATAAGGTGATGGGAAAGCTCTTAATTTCGAAATCACATCAAATATATCATCTTATGTGAAATAACCCTTTTGCTCAGATCTAAATCATTTCTCATAAATAACCATCAATAAACCACTAAGTTGACATTAATGCCCATAACTCAGTATCGGATGACGAGAAATATTTCATTGAACTGTGAGCCATTTTGGTCTAAAATAAAGTGATTTTACGATTCGCTTTGCAATATCGCAGATCGCAATATTACTAATCCTTTTCATTAACAATCGTTTGTTTCATTATGCAACTGCGAGATGCGATTTGCGAGATGCTTTATCGCATTTTGCAATATCGGGACATTTTATCTTAGGTGGCACTGGGACATATGGGATCTGCGATATGCGATGAATCTGTATGTGTCGCGATCTCGAAACATCGCGTTTTCGTAATTCCAACAGTTTTATATATATGATTCCCTTCGTTACCCTTTTGTGATGCGATGTTCATCATTAAGAGAACGATTGTATTTGAGACTTTTCATAATACTTAATATTTTGCATTTGCGGATGTTTTTCCTAAGTTTATGATAGTGTGTTTTATTAAAAGGGAATTCTAAGTCCTAGTTTTTTATATTTTTTAGAAGGGTCCCCATTTATTTAGTGTTATTACTAATACTAAATAAAAAGGGGGGTTGTTGCTGGCCACAACAATTGGCGATTCACCAGAAAGAACTAGTTATCTCTGATTATATTTTGAATTTTCTAAAACTTCCAAAACTGAAAAGTTTTCTGGAAAAAAAGCTTTAATACAGAAATATAAAGTGCATAATGTTCTTTGCCATTAACAATAGTTTGTTCCTTCTGTGCTAATTCTGATTATTTTCTTCCCAAAGCTAGTCATTGCATTTACATCAGTCACTACTTGGTTTATAAGGATAAAAACAAAGACATCTCTGTAGATCAGTTTTAAGTATGCTCATCTATTCTAGGTAGAGCCTCTGCTACCAGCAGGCGTTTATAGCCTCGACAGGGTTACTTGTTACCCAACAATGATCCAGTATCCTACTTCAAGAAGTATACAATTTTCAAAGATAAATCGACATCCACACTTATTGATTTCATTTTCTTTTAATTATTAAAGAAAAATGTCTTGGTTTGGTGGCCAAATTTTGACGGTGGCATTCACTTTATTTATAACTTTACTAAACAAGTTGGCTCATGATGAGACCCCTTGTCTTTTGATTGCAACAATCTTGAGTCATTGCCCTGTTTTGGTATGCAGCTTGGCAATGTCAGCTAGTTATAATCTTTATGATCATGATAAGCCAGCTCTTGATGAGACCTCTTATTCTTTAAGTTTATAGTGCATAGGTGGATTACTCTTTGAAACTTGTAATTCCCTAAGTGGGGAGGAAGTCATTGGTTCCTTAAGAATAGCTCTGGACGACAATTATAGAGTTTTTGAAGACAACTTTTCTATAGAGAACCTTTGTTTTGTTATTGATGCTTTTTATGACCGATATAAAACAAATTCCCACTAAAGGTTGTTTTTAATCAAAATTTGTAAGGTTGAAACTAGTAAAATTTTCAGGCTTGTAGCACTTGACTATATTTTTCAATAATAATGATTAATTTTCCAAATCAGTTCCATTTATACAAGCGAAAAAACAAAATTTACAAGAGACACTAATCTTTTTCGTGAAATCCAAAAGTAACCATTTACAACCTATTTTATTATCAAAATAAAACTATAAATAATAATTTACAAAAATAGAAGAGGTCATCTTCTATGGAAAGTATTTTTTAAGGATTTGCCCATTAACAGGTAAAGATTCTCTTTTCCCTGCTAAATCTTGCAACATGAAATTCGATGGACCTATGATTTCAACAATTTGGAATGGTCCAAGCCACATCTGTTGGAATTTAGAATGTTTTCCTTTTTCTTTGTGAGCCTTATCCCATTTCAATACTAAATCTCCAATTTGAAAATCCTTCCTAGATACCATGTTTGAATCGAAAGAAGCCTTTACTAATGCTTGATGATGTGCATGGGTAATTTTGGCCTGTTCTCGTTGTTCTTCTAGCTTAAGGATATGCAATTGTCTTAGTTGCAAAGATGAAGAAGGTGTTTCTTCAATAAATTGAACTAAGGTTAAAGAAGGAATTGCTATATGAGTTGAGAGAACTATTTCTTTCCCATAAACTAAATTAAAGGGAGAAGTACCAATGGAAGTATTTTGAGTGATTCGATCTACCCAAAGAACATACATCAAAGATTTGTGCCAATTTCTATGATTCTGATCAATAGTTCACTTAATGATTATGATTAGGTTTTTATTTGTTGATTCAACCAACTTGTTCCCTTGTGGGAAATAATTGGCAGAATACTTAAGTTTAAAACCTCTTTTAAGTGCAAATTCAGTCATAGCATTGCCAGAAAAATATGATGCATTATCAAACATTAAAGCAGAAGGTAAGCTGTTGGGTCCCTATAATACTAGTGATTACCCCATTACTATTGTAGTTATACCCCTTATTTATATTGTTGTGCCCCTATTACCCACATATTGTTATTTCTATGCCCCATAGAATCCCTCTATTATTATTTTTGTGGCTTTATATTATTATTGTTAGGTCGGCTGGATTATATTGTGACTCCTTAGACTCCTATATATAGAAAGGAGGTTTTGTCATTTGTATCATCCAAGAATTGTTCATTTATGTAATGTAAAGGAGATTTCCCCCTCGAAGAGGCTGAGTTCTAAGGCGTTGATCTTTCTTTTCTATCTTTTCTTGAGCTGGTTTCATAACATTTGGTATCAGAGCTTTGGATTCTAGGGTTTCGCTGCTCCAAACAGGTCATAGTGGCATTTTCGCTATAACTTTTTTTCTGTGACGTTTCAGAAGTCGAAAAAAAAACCCATTTGAGAAGAAATCGTGCTGAACCTTGGGTCCAAATTTCAGAGTTTTTCACGTGATATGTTCGGAGATATGATCTGAGGAAGTTGGTCTTTTTGCAGACTCCTGAATTACACTCAAAACAGGTGACCTGGGGAAAATCGTCATAAATTTCTTTCTGAGCATCGGATTGAAATTTCGTAAGAAGTTACAGAAAGAGGACGGACTTTAGTTTTCTTTTATATATTTTTTAGATTCAAAGGTTGAAACAGTGACACGTGGCACGTCGTACAAGTTGGCTCTACTGAACTAGTCTATAATCAAGTCACTGTGGGAGATTTTGCATAACTCTTCCTTGGAGAATCCAATTTGGGTCAGACTTGTGGCATTGGAAAGAGGACACAGAGGGCTACTACATATCACAAATTTAGAACTAGATAATCAGAAAGTACAGAGATACATCGGAGGCAATATCGAGCTCCTACAAAGTGAAAAAAGGTGTGTAGATTTTCTTTAATTTTTGCTTAAGCTTGGTTTGAAAATTTATTTTGAAGGAATTCAAAGGGCATATTAGAGAATTATTATCGGTAACTGATGCCCCAAGGAAAGAAAATGCAAACACCTAGTAAGGAACCTGAAATCTCTAGCATGACTCATGAAGAAGAAGAAGAAATGCTATATGATATATCAAAATTACAAGAACAAGTGCAACGAGTGTCACTTGCACAAAAAGCAACAGAATCTAAAATGGATGGTTTAAGGAAAGATGTAAAAGCTAAGATGGACGGTTTAAAGAAAGGTGTAGAAGCTAAGATGGATGGCATGGAAGCTAAGGTGAATGGCATGGACGCTAAAATTGATGGCATGGATGATAAGATGGATAAGTTGCTACAAGAAATGGTCACTAAGGGTGAAAGAGTACTAAAGGAAACTCATGATGAGAACAAAAGAAATGTTAATCATGATTCCATAGACTCTAATGTTGGATCGAAGACTCACCATGTTCCAAAAATCGATATGAGGAAGTTTGATGGCAAGGATCCCGCCACATGGATATTACAGATGGAGCAATTCTTCGATCTCAATAATGTGCAAAACACACAAAAGGTACGTATGGCAACTTTATATTTGGAACCAAATCAGTTTGTATGGTATCAATGGCTTTGTTCTCGTAAACAATTTATCACTTGGGCAATTTTTACGGAAGAATTGATAGCACATTATGAGGATACAAAAAGCAACACTTTTTTTAGCCAATTGATAAGTCTCAAACAAAAGGGTTCAATAATGGAGCACATTGAGGAGTTCCAAAAATTGAACATAAGGGTAAAAGATATTCCAGAGGAGCATAGGATTGATGTGTTCATAGGGTCTTTAAAGGATAATATCCAACATGATGTGCGCCTTTGGGAACCTGATTCATTAGAGAAGGCATTCAGGTTAGCAAGAAAAATGGAAAGCAAAATTATGGCAACTAGGAAGCATACCATTCACAACTATAAAGACGGAAGTGTTGTTGCCCATAGTCTTCCACAACCTACAAGGTTGACACCACAACAATTGGAAGAAAAAAGAGCAAAAGGGCTTTGTTACAATTGTGATAGCAAATACACAAAAGGTCATAAGTGTGCTGAGAAGAAATTATTCTACATAGATTGTGAAGAGGAAGAAGAAAAGGAGCAAGAAAGGTCAAAAGAAGAGGATATATTCCAGGAACAAAGCCTAGATGAAGAACAAATAAATCCGACCATATCTTGTAATGCATTGGCGGGAATTACCACTCCTCAAACCATCAAGATAGAAGGACAAATCAAGAAGAAAAAGGTAATAGTGTTGATTGATTCAGGAAGCACCCACAATTTTATTCATTGTAGGGTAGCAAAAGAATTGAATTGCTTCCTATATCCAGCACCAGAGTGTCAAGTGATGATTGCAAATGGAGGAACAATAAATTGTTCTGGAAAGTGCCATAATATCAAGCTATCCATGGGAGAATATGTATTGACTAGCCCAATGCTTTCCATTCCAATGGGAGGTGCTGATGTTGTACTAGGAGTCCAATGGCTACAATCCTTGGGTACAATAGCTTTTAATTTTCAAGAACTTTTCATGAAATTTTCTGCGGAAGGAAAGGAAGTTGAATTAAGGGGTATTGCAGGGAAACCAGGAAAGATAATCAGCTCTAATGGCATGACAAAGCTTCTAAAAAAGGAGCAAAGAGGTGTAATTGCACAATTATGTTCGCTAGATGTTTCCACATTGGAATCATCTATTTCTCCAGATCTCCAAAAAGTCCTGGACAATCATTCCAAGGTATTTGAGACTCCCAAAGGTCTCCCACCTATGCGTGATCATGATCATGCTATTCATCTGATTCCAGGAAGTGTTCCTCCAAACATCAGGCCGTACAGATATCCCTATGTCCAAAAAAGTGAAATTGAACGTATGGTTGCAGAAATGCTAGAGGCTGGTATAATTCAACCGAGTCAAAGTTCTTTCTCAGCTCCAGTAGTATTGGTGCACAAGAAGGATGGATCATGGCGCATGTGTCCAGATTATAGGGAGCTCAACAAGCTCACTATTAAAGATAAGTTCCCCATTCCTGTCATTGATGAATTACTGGATGAATTGCATGGATCAATTTACTTCACCAAGTTGGATCTTCGTTCGGGATATCATCAAATCAGAATGAAGATTGAAGACATTCCGAAAACGGCATTTAGAACTCATGAGGGTCATTATGAATTTTTGGTCATGCCTTTTGGCCTTACCAATGCACCTTCAACATTTCAAGGTTTGATGAATTCAATTTTCAAACCATTCCTTAGAAAATTTGTGTTAGTATTTTTTGATGATATACTAATCTACAGCAAGTCTTGGAAGGATCATGTTGAACATGTTGACAGGGTGCTACAACTATTGGAGGAGAAACAATTATATGCAAAAAGATCCAAATGTTTCTTTGGAGTCCAGGAGGTGGAATATTTGGGTCATATTGTATCTCATGAAGGAGTTAAGGTAGACCCTAGCAAAATTAAAGCCATTAAGGAATGGAAAATCCCCACATCCATAAAGCATCTGCGAGGATTTCTTGGGTTGACAGGGTATTATCGCAAGTTTGTTAAGAATTATGGGAGAATAGCAGCACCTCTAACAACATTATTGAAGAAAGATTCATTTTCATGGACTCCGGAAGCAACAAAGGCCTTTGAACATCTTAAAGAGGCAATGTGCCAAGCACCGGTCTTAGCTACACCGGACTTCACAAAAACCTTTATTGTGGAATGTGATGCTTCAGGAAATGGAATTGGTGCTGTTCTAATGCAAGATGAAAGACCCATTGCTTTTGAAAGTCGTCCAATCAAGGGAAAGTTTTTAAGCAAAGCTATTTATGAGAAGGAAATGTTGGCAATACTCCATGCACTTAAGAAATGGCGACCCTACCTAATGGGAAGACACTTCAAGGTAAAAACGGATCATGATAGCCTTAAATACTTTTTAGAACAAAGATTATCCTCTGAAGAGCAACAAAAGTGGGTCACAAAGATGTTGGGTTATGACTTTGAAATCATCTACAAAAAAGGGAAGCAAAATGTGGTGGCAGATGCACTCTCAAGAAAGGATGAGGATGTGGAAGCATTGTTGTGTGCCATTTCTATTATCCAACCAGATTGGATAAACGAAGCAAGGGAGGAATGGAAGAATGACGAAGAAGTGTGGGCACTTATTCGAAAGCTACAACAAGATTCCAGTACTTCTGATACATTTAGCTGGAAAAATGATTCGTTATGGTACAAAGATCGCTTATACCTCTGTAAGAATTCCCAGCTAAAACAAAAGATTCTTATGGAATTGCACACTTCTCCCTTAGGAGGGCACTCAGGATTTTTAAAAACTTACCACAGGGTTAAGAAGGAATTTTTTTGGGATGGCCTTAAATCAGATATTCAAAAGTTTGTGGCGGAATGTTTGGTTTGCCAACAAAATAAAGTTGAAACAATTAAGACACCGGGTCTATTACAACCTTTATCCATTCCAAGCCAACGTTGGGAGGAGGTTTCAATGGATTTTATCACAGGTTTACCCAAGTCTGAGGGAAAGAGTGTCATCATGGTGGTAGTTGACAGACTTACCAAGTATGCACACTTTTGTGCATTATCACATCCATTTAAAGCCAGTACAGTTTCTACTGCATTTATGGAAACAGTTCAAAAGCTACATGGAAACCCAAAGATTATTGTAAGTGACAGAGATCCCATTTTCACTGGAAATTTTTGGACAGAATTATTTTCTTGTCTTGGTACTCAGTTAGCTCATAGCTCATCTTATCATCCTCAATCTGATGGACAAACTGAGATAGTAAACAAATGTTTGGAAGGATATCTTCGTTGCTTTGTATCTGATAAACAGACACAATGGGTCAAATGGTTGCCTCTGGCTGAATGGTGGTATAACACTTCCTTCCATACAGCAACAAAAATGACCCCATTTATGGCACTTTATGGGTACCAACCACCATCAATCTGTTGGCATTATGTTTCTGGTATGGCTATATGTTACAGATGTTGTACTTGATGGCAACTCCCGTGGCAAGGCTCTCAATATGTTAAAAGAAATTAAGAAGTATGCAGGAGATCAGTTCAGAAAGTGCGTACCCACAGGTACACCGTGAAGGGACCGTGGCCTGATACGCAGATAAGCCGTCCAGGAGGTGTGTACCCCAGTGCACACATTTCAAGGCAAAGAAAAGCACACGTGGGGTTTCTTATGTTTAACTAACCGACGGTATTTGTGTTTCTATGGTTTTGGCTCGTGGTTTTGATCCATGATTTTAGGAGGAGCTTGCCTATATAAAGCAAAGGAGATCACTTGGCTAAGTATCTTTGGCAATTGAATATCTTAAGATCTGAAATATTGGGTTATGGTCTTAAAAGCTTGATCTATATGAAGTTGAAAGTGAATCTGTGAAGGGTGATCTCTCGAGCGCATGATCAGATCTGGGCATCTGAGCATCTGTCCCACTCTGGTGGACTGCCTATTCGGCCCTAATCAGAAGTACACAGGTGTTTAACAGGAGAGCGGCATGGGTACGCAGAGCAGAAACATAAGATCTGCGTGGGTACGCAGAGCAGAAACAGGAGATCTGCGTGGGTACACCGAGAAGAAACAGGAGACCTGCGTGGGTACGCAGAGCGACGAAGGTTCAGGTGCGTATGCACAGTAACTGTACGCGGCGCGATAGTATCTCGGGGCGCGTACCTACAGCAATAGTACGCGGCGTAATAGTGTCTCTAGGTGCGTACCTGCAGTAACAGTAAGCAGCGCGGTTGAAGAAACAGTGCGTGGACACGCAGTGCGGCAGAAGGGTCTCTGCGGGTATACACAGGGGAGCAGAAGTTGAAGTGCGTACGCACGCAGACCAGAGAAAGAAGAACTGCGTATCTGTCTTAAGACATTTTGTTTGGCTATATTTTTCTGTTGATAAGGTGTTCTGGGTTTGGTTCTATTATTGTTGATCTGGTTACTACAGTTGACTGGGTGATTTTCTTATACTTGATGATCATTTGATGCTTATGGATCCAGTTTGAAAATTTATGAAAAGTGGTCCTTGTAAGAAAAGAAGTAGGGGGTTGTAGCTCCCTTCCAGGAGAGACTGGAAAACAAGAGAGAGAGTTGTAGCTCTCTGCAGGTTGCAGCCTGCGTACTGGTAAAGGACTGCACCAGTACATAACCATTGTAAAAGGAGTTTCTAATTTGAAAGAAGATAGAGACATATTGCAGCAGGTGGTTTTCACCCACATTGGGTTTCCACCTTACATCTTGTGTTCTTTGGTGTGACTATCTGTTTTCTTTGTTCATGTTCATTATTTTATGGTACTGACATGCAAAAATAATTCAAAGAACAAATAAGGAAGATTTATTAAAAGAATTAGATAATACTGATTCACCCCCCCCTCTCAGTATTATTTCCAACACAATCACATCATATTTAAGAGAAAATTCTAAGGTTCAAGCAGTGGAACATCACATCGAACATCAACAACAAGTCCTCCAACTCTTAAAGGATAACCTCGTGTTGGCACAAAATAGAATGAAACAACAGGCAGATCAACATTGTAGTGAAAGAAGTTTTGATGTAGGTGATTGGGTATTCCTACGGCTACAACCATATAAGCAAATGTCCCTAAAGCAAGCTAAGAAGGATAATAAATTATCACCAAAGTATTATGGTCCGTACAAGGTGTTGGAAAAGATTGGTACTATGGCATACAAATTGGAGCTTCCTGCAGCTTCTCGATTGCACCCAGTTTTCCATGTTTCATGTTTAAAGAAGGTTATAGGCGACAAGCTCCCAGTTCAAACAATATTGCCAGAACTTGACGAGGAAGGAAAAATTATATTGGAACCGGAAGCAGTCACAGAAACAAGAACTCGGCAGCTATGAAATTGATCAATTTCAGAGTATCTTATCAAGTGGAAGAACTTATCCGCTGAAGATTCCACATGGGAGGATGAGAATTTTATGCAGAAGTATCCAAAACTACTCAAGCGTTGAGGACAACACTTTTTTTGAAGGAGAGGGGCATGTTGGGTCCCTATGATACTAGTGATTACCCCATTACTATTGTAGTTATACCCCTTATTTATATTGTTGTGCCCCTATTACCCACATATTGTTATTTATGTGCCCCATAGAATCCCTCTATTATTATTTTTGTGGCTTTATATTATTATTGCTAGGTCGGCTGGATTATATTGTGACTCCTTAGACTCCTATATATAGAAAGGAGGTTTTGTCATTTGTATCATCCAAGAATTGTTCATTTATGTAATGTAAAGGAGGTTGCCCCCTCGAAGAGGCTGAGTTCTAAGGCGTTGATCTTTCTTTTCTATCTTTTCTTGAGCTGGTTTCATAACATAAGTCAAACCTAGTGATTATGAGCTGATCTATGAAATCGATGATATGTTCAGCATTAGCTGTCTTGCAAGGAACTGCTTCTACCCATTTAATAAAATAATCTGTAGCTATAAGGATGTACCTATGTTGTTTAGAAGAGTGAGGAACAATCTCACCTATTATATCCAATCCCCATTGCTCAAATGGTTGGTCGATATTAACCAGTTGCAATGGCAATGATGGTTTCTTCTGTCTTCCAGCAGCAGTTTGACAAACTTGAGATTTACTTACATAGCTATGTGAATATTTAAATAAAGTAGGCCAATAGTATCCTGTGCACAAAATTTTGTGTGCTGTTGCATCTCCTACATAATTTCCACCTACTGGTCCATCATGGGGTTCCAGCAACACTTTTTTAGCTTCAGATTTCTCAAGACATCGAAAAAGAACAGAATCATAATTCATCCTAAAAGGTACATCATTTACAAGTTGATATTGCTAGATTTTAATCTTAGGGCTCTTTTCTTTGTATGATTCAAATTTGAAAGAGCATATCCATTTTTTAAATAAAACATGATATCAGCATATCTCGATTCAATATCATTTAGGCTTACCTCATACATTTGTACCTCTTGATTGGGATATGGTATTTCTGATATAATCGATGCTCCAGCCAACATTCCGCAAAAGCCTTGACATTTTACAATATTTTTGGATTGATCTTAGTGTTGTATTCTTGTAGGGCAGTGACCAATTTGCTCTCTTTTCACCCACATCTTTCTGTACCAAGATATTTCTTACTACTGGAAACGACACTATTATCTTTGTATGGGTATTAAGAAGAAAGGGTCTAAAGTGTTTGATTGCTTTGAAAACTGCATAATCTTGTTTCTCAACATCAGAATAATTTAAATCAACCCCTTGTAAATTTAAACTAAAGAAAGCAATTGGCACTTCCACTTTATCTTGATTGGATTGCATGGGTATTGTAGCATATGACTTTTTAGAGGCAAATATATACAAAATGAAAGGATCGAAAAAATTTGGAGTTGCTAGGGATGGGACATTAACAATTGCTTGCTTAATCAGATTGAACACTTCATATTCTACCTAACCCCATTTAAAGAGTGAATTTTTCTTGATCATTGCTTGTAATAGTGACACAATTTTTGAGAAGTCTGGGACAAATGTTTTAACAAAATTAATTTGACCAAGGAAGGATTGCATTGCTTTCTTATTATGTGGTAAGGATATTTCAGAAATTTCATTAATCCTATCTGAATCAATATGGATTCCAGATTTAGACACTATAAATCCAAGAAGTTTTCGTTCATTTAATGCAAAAAATGACTTTTTTGGATTAAGTGAAATCCCATACCTTTGACAACGCTAAAAGATCTGCTTTAAATCTTTGAGGTGATTACTGCGTTTTCTAGAATACACTGTTATGTCATCTAAGTAAATCACCACTGATTTGTTTACTAATCCTTTAAATGCAATATCCATGGCCCTTTGAAATGTGGTGCTAACCTTAATCAGCCCAAAAGGCATCTTTTGATATGAATATGTACCCCATTTGGTTCTAAATGTGGTTTTTAGCTGATCATTCGGATGAACTAAGACCTGGTTGTAGCCAGAGAAACCGTCCAAAAAGGACATCAATTCTGATCCTGCAACTGCTTGTAATATTTGTTCCATATGAGGTAGGGGAAAATTATCCTTTTGGTAGGCTTTGTTAAGATTTCAAAACTCAATACAAATTCAAATGTCTTCGTTTTTCTTTCTGACTGGAACCAGATTGGAAACCCATTTAGAATGTCGAACGGGAAAAATAATTTTGGCTTTCAACAATTTATTGAGCTTAGACTTAATCTGACTTTCGAGATTAGGTTGGATCTTACTTAGCTTTTGCTGGACTAGTCTTTCATCAGCTATCATCAGGATAGTATGCTGAATGATTGAATTGTCATAAGTCTTAAGGTCATCGTAATTCTAGGCAAAGACATTTTTATACAATTTCAAGAGTCGAAAAAAGGCTAATTTTTCTTCTAGGGCTAGACCAAGACCTAAGTTGATATGCTGCGGCTTAGTATCCATTCCTAGATTTACTAATTCATAGTTTAGAGTTGAACTTTGAAGTTTTGAATTAGAAGACCTTTTGAATCTGTCTTTTAAATTGTATAGGTCTTCTAAGTTGACTACAGATTTTGGTATGGCATTATTGGTGCTCTCTTGTTGTAACTGCTTGTCATGTTGGTCCTCATCAATTATTTGATTACTGTAAGATCCTCTGAAGTCAGGAAACTTAGAATATCAAGGTCATCGTTAAAAATTCTCCAGTTGGTAACATTATCAGGGATGGAGGGCCTAAAGATCAATTCGATTGAGAATCTGTCTGGGATATAGTATTCTGAGGGAATGAGCTTGGAAGCTACATTAGCCAAGAGGTCAGTTCTAGCATTTTGGAGTCTGGGAATGGATGAAATATTGAATGTTATAAAATATTCAGTCAGATTTGTACTAAAGATTGATAATTCTCTAAACGACCTGATAGACAATGTATAGTATTTCATACCTATTTAATAACAATCTCAGAATCTCCAAGGACTTGTATATACTTGATGTCCAGTCTGATTACCTTGTACAGCCCTTGCACTAATGCTTCGTATTCTGGAGTGTTGTTTGTGCAATTGAACTCGAGTCTACAGGTTAGCATAGTTTTATTCCCTTCTGGACTAATTAATACACATCCTGCTCCTACTCCATCATTAGACTTAGAACCATCAAAAAATGATTTCCAAAACAAAGAGTTATTTACAGGACTATCTACAAAATTAACACATTTAGAACTATTTGTTTGAGAGAAGTTTTCTACTTGAGACAAAAACGAATGTTCTAAATAAAGCGAAGTATGAGCATTAAAATTTCCTAAGAAAGAGTCAATAGAATAGTTCCCAATTATATTGTTGTCGTACACTATAGGTTCATTTTCTCCTACCAGTTCTATCACTATATATTTTTGGTGTCTTTCTTTCTTAACCTTTATCTCATTTGGTTTACCATTGTAAGGGACACATATGTGACCAGTCAGTTGCAAAGTATCCATGAAGCTTTTCAGACCAATCCCTGCTAAGAATTAAACCATAAAATTCAGGAATGTCTAAAACTAAAATATCAATGACTTGACATACCTTTGGATTCGATGAGAGCCTTATGGTCACTTGATCTAGTTCACCAATTAATTCAACTTATGATCAGTCCAGCTATACTATGCGTACTGTAGATTTTTGAGGTTGGACATTTAACTTCGCACAAATTGTTTTAGGAAAAATATTAGATGAAGCACCTGAATCTACGAAACAATTATGCAAATTTTTATTGAAAATTTCAAAAGTAAGGAGGAATGGAGGAGTATGGGATTTTGATCTACCTCCAATTAAAGTAATATCATTTGGGTCAACTTTATTTTCCATACTAGTTGGAGGTATTTTGATTTCATGAGAAGCTTGCGAGATTACAGCGGTAGGAAAAGGTGCAGTGGGTATTGCATGCAGCTCTTTCAAAAGCAGTTTTTGTTGATGCTTTAATTTTCTTAGTTCATGAAAAGTAATGTTGGCCCTAGTATTGTTCATGTCTTCAACAATATTATACTCCATCTCATCATAAACAACCCGTGTTTTAGATGGAGTTGATGACTCGGATTGGACTGGGCTTGTTTGAGTCGCTTTTGGTGATGATTTCTTACTTGTGACTTTATCCTTGGAAACTGAGCTTGTGTTCTTCTGTTTAGAACTGAGTTGTGGAGGACCAAGTTGATTTCTACTTTTGGTACTGACTGGTGATGCCTCTTGATCCTCTTCATCTGGAAGAATGAAGTCCCACATTCCCTGTAGTTCTAAAACCTCATCTTCATCAATAGGTTCTTCATTAGAAACTTCTTCTTCTTCTCCTTCAAATTCTGCATTTGTTATAGCATTGGGAGACTTTGTATCAGTTGAAGGGTTTCTCCTATAAGGCTTGTAGGGTTTCTTAGAATAAGTCTCTACTACTTGTCTTTTAATGTCAACCATTTCTTTAGACATGGTTTTAAAAAAAAATTGTAATCCTTCCAAATCAAATGGGTCCTTTAATTGCTTTCTCTTAGGATCATATTTAAAGGCAACCTTCTTAGATTTTCTTTCATCAATAGTGTTCTTCTCTTCTAAAGCTAATATACGTCTTTCTACCGCTATCGCTTCCTTCATGTTTTCAGCCAATGTTGGTTTGGCAGCCCTATCAACAAAGATTGCTATATTTGATTTAGAAGCAGTAGGGATTATATTCAAGACATTGTTCAAACTTCTTCGCTAGGCTTGGAAGCAGTAGGGATTATATTCAAGACATTGTTGAAACGCGAGTTGAAATCTTTGATAGGTTCTCTTGATTCAGTCTTAAGATTTGATATATCATTGATCAGTGTTGCCGCAGACCTATCATCACCAAACTTTGTCAAGAATTTCTCTTGGAAAATGTCCCAACTAGTAATGGATCTTGATGGTAATGAAAAATACTAGGACCTAGCCGCTCCTTGTAAAGTATATGGAAAAAGTGTAACAACAACATCTTCATTTGTAACTCCATTTAAATTTGTTGATAACATAAAGCTATTTATGTGTTCTTATGCTAGCATGCCTTCTTCACGATTAAACTTGGGCAGCCATTTCTCACGATGGGCCGATAATTGACTTAAGGGCGCAGGCATTGTCACTACCCCTAGATTGTTCCATGGGTTTTGAGCCATCGCTGAACTAATAACAAAGGAAAGTGTAGATGAAGTTCCTTGCAGTGGGGACGAAGATGTCAGAGTTCCAGTATTCTGTTGAACAACGATATGAAGTGGAGGAGTGGATGGTTGACTTTGCAATGGAGAAGATGGAATGGATGATGATGATGAAAGAGTCTCACTATCAAACCCTTGAGGTGTCTTCCTTGCTCTTTTCCTTTTAGGCAGAGGTAATTTGGTTGGTTCAATAACAAGCTTTTCACTCTATAATCTAGTAAGAGGATGAGAAGGAATATATTGCGAAGTCACACTACCTTGAGATAATTTAGATTTCTACAGTGATATGGAAAATCCTTGAAGTTTATAGATCAAAGACTGAACTTCAGGGGGTTCGATAGTAGATTTATCTGAAATGTTCAGGTTTGTGGCAGTGGTTGTTGTTTTCTCAACTTCTTGCTTAAGATTTAAAGACTCAGAATGTGATCGAGAAGTTGGGGGATATGTTGAGGGTGATTTACTCTCAAAATGGGTTTTGGATTTAGATTTACTAGCCATTCACAGTTCAGGACCTCCTTCTAGTGCCAAATATGTTGAAGCCCCAAAAATCAGGTCTACAACAAGGGGGATAACCACCCGGTCCAGACCTTGAAAGCAGCTCATTTTCCATTTGGGATAGTGGCTCCGACTCAGGGTAATGGGGCCAGTTTCCCAATTTTCTTGTGATGATGCTAAGAGATGATGTTTTCCTTCCTAAAAGTTTCTAAAGAGAAGGTTTTCAATCTAAATCTAATCTAAGACATGCAACTTTATTCCAATGAATGGAAACATCTAATTATAAAAACTATCCCGGGATTAAGTCTTCACTTATGCGATCTAAAATAGTTTCCAACAGAAATTGGTAATAAATATTATTCAATTGCTACGAGAAAAGAATCCATTAAAAGTAAATTGTTTCGTATAACAAATTAGCCGAAACAATTATGATAAGAATATCGCATAATAAGTTATTCATTTACTCAGCATAAAAAGGAACAGTTACCACTGTACAAAAGTGCCAAATGATAACTGAACATTCAGGCCTTCATATATAAACAACTGAAAATAACATATCACTTGACACATAAGCAAAAATCATTAAGAGATAAAAGTACCATTGATAATAAGTCTTATTCATGAGCTTCAGCGATATGGATTCATCTTCTCATAATTCAATATCTACTAAGAGTACAGACGTGCATTTCAGTAGCGGACATTAAACACAGATATAAATAAATCTCATTCCATTCATTTATCAAAACCTCCTGGGGGGGCAAAAGTGCATGTTCTGAAGAACTGTTTTCGATAAATTTATGGACCCCTCTCTAAATGCATGAGAGGGGTTTAAATACTACTAACTAAAGACTAAAAATAGTTATTATAAAAATATAGGAGGAGGTTTAAATTACCATCCTCATCTAAAACGAAACTAAATTGAAATTAAACTGAAACTGTATCTAAAGATCAACTATGCATCTGTTCTCTTAAGTCGCAAGCATCCAATATTGACTTTATGAGTGTCAGTTGGCTGACCTCCAATTTTAATTGTCCTCTGAAAACGGAATCAGCAAGCGCTGGCGCTATCTTCTTGGTGGAATTTGTAAGGCTCTTCGGAGTCATACACTGACTGTGTGGTTTCACCAAATATTGCCAGTAAGTGTCCCAATTTAACTTAGTTAACTTTTTAATTGACTTTGCCTTTTCTTCAGCTTTCTGTCTCTAACTTGTTTGCAGTTGTTGCGTTTTTAGAAGAAATCCGGGAGCAGTCTCCGATATCAGGTTGGCTCTATATAGATTTTCATTGACACAGTCAATGACATTACTTGCTGCTATCGCTGCTTCTTCCGCTGCTTGATCTACTTTTTTGATCTGTGCATCCCATTTATTAAACAACATTTCTTTGTGGGATTCATTGATCTTGGGCAACCCTGCTTTCTTGCCTTCCTATGATTCCTACCAATCCAAATAGTCAGAAAATTTCTTATAAATTAAATCATAATCAAGTCAAAAATCTACGACTTGACTTGTGATATTGTCACTTATTTTGCAGTGAGAGTTCCATTGCGATATTCTTTGGCAAAGCGTTTCCTGCTGTTGCAAGAGTTGATCATTCAGGGCAAGGGCTTCTGTGACAAATTCTGTGACTTTAGGATCATCTTTGTGCATTTCTAACATGGCCTATAATTGTTGTTCTTTTTCGGCCAAACTGCTTTGATAACCCAGCTGCATTTGCTGGAAGTCTTGTTGTAACTTTACCAATTTTTCTTCTGCTTCCCGGCTAACACTAGCCTGCTATAACTGTTGCTGCAAAAATAGGATTTTATCCTCTTTATATTTAAGCAATAGTTGAACTTCGGATTCTTTTTCAATAGTAGCAAAAGCGTAAGCTTCTGCGATTTGGGATAATCTAGTCAGGTTCTCTGTTGGATCAGTGGTAGGGTCTTGCCAAAGAACATCTAGCGGCTCTGCCTCAGGTGAGAGCATGCTGTCTAGTTTTCACTTCTTTCTCTATCTCTTGACCATTGCTTTATGCTGCGAAATGTAAAACACATCTAGAGGAGGGATTTTCTCTATCTTTAGTATAATTTTAGATGATGGAGCTATGGGAATGTGCTCAATTTCTGGAGCATTGACAACTGTTTCAATCACCATTTCTGTGATTGTCTGTGCTGGATTCTTTGGTGTCTCCATGTTTTTCTTCTCCATGTTGATCAATTCATTAAAGTTTTCCCACTCTTTCTTCAACTCTGTTCTTAATGGCTTTGTTGGCTGGATGAGGGGAGCGGGAGTTTCCACCTGTTTTGGTAACAACACTTGCTGCTTAGGATTCTCCTTGGATTGGGCAGTATCCCTGACTGATCCTTCACTCTTGTTGTGATCGCTTTCTAACCATCTAGACCTTTCTGGCGATTCTCTTGTAGACTTAGACTTAGAATTGTCTTGACCTGAGCTTCCACTCATGCTAATGCTGGGAGTGGGTTCCCTCGTTGGTTCTACACGCAATTTGTCCAAGGGGAGATTTGCCAATCTTCATTCTCTGTAGAGTTTAAACTCTTGGAATTCTACTAGGTCAAACTAGATTTGGGCCCAGTGTAAGATGTCTCTGAGTGTGCTCTTCTATTGGAAAACATCGTCGAAGAGATCATCTTCCATAATGAACACCTTTATTTTAACTGTTGTGGTACAATTCTTTATCACATCGAAGGGATCAAACTGTCTCCCTGGGAACTTAAGCAATTGTAGATTCAACATGTTGTCTACTTCCTCGAAAGTGTGACCTAAATAAAAAAATGCAAAAGCCCCACATACCACAAGGAATTGCGGCTAGATTGCCTTTTTCTTGTCCCTAAGTTCTTTGCTCATTCCTCCAACCCCACAGGTTTGGTAGGCTATTTCTCGAGCCATCAATTTGTCAGGAACATACAGGGGAAGCACATGAGGAGAGTAAATGCTTCCGAATACTCTGATATAAGTGAAAATTTCTTCTCTGAACCATCTTCCCACAGCGAGAATATCAATTTCGGCTTAATGAGAAAATCTTGGAGCATCTGTATTATACAACATCTTGTGAATGGGTAGCATAACTCCATGGAAGATTTTATAAAAATATGGTGTGAATTTAGAATCCCACAGTTCCTTATGGTAGAATTGAATGGGTAAGGGATTCTGTACCGTCCATTTCCAACCCATGAGATGAAAGTTAGAAACAAAACAGATAACATCCATGACATAGGCAACTAGAAAAAAGGGAGGATAAATCCTCTGAGAAGGACTCCTTTTAGTCTGATAATTCCAAATAGCAGAGGCTAAGTTATAATACAATATTTGGGCCCAGTCCATTATAGTGGTGTTGGTGGCCGCATCTAGTAGGGGTAGCCACTCAGATGAAAACTTATTGATATCAGGTTTTCCGAATAGCCTACATAACATTGCAGCAACGAAACAATACGAAGAAGAGAGAGAACCAGTGTTGTACATACCATATTTGTCCTTCTTTAACGGCTCTTCCTTCGCTGACCAACTTTTGGTGCATTCCACCAAATCTTCGTTTTCCTTGGCAAATTTCTCCATGAACTACTTGTTATAGCTAGCATACAGCTCTAGCAAATGATACATGCGTCTTAAATTCTATGGAGTAAATGATCCTATAACCTCCTGATTCCACGACTTGAATTGCCTGTACGTTATCTCAGCATTGTTTATCATCCGTTTGACCATATCTGTATAGGGAAGTATTTTTGGCCTTGCTGTGATACGGTGCAGGAATGAGCATGCAAGCTCTGTAAGTGATGCTTTGGATGACCCACGTCCATCTTCCGTAGCTGTAACTTCCATGAATCTTGGGTTTTCTTCCTCCAGTAGACTATACATGCCTTCCCAAGTAGATATCCCTACTTCTCTGGTACAGGTGGTGTTCGTGAATAATGGAGTCATCTCTGTTTTTTCAAATACCAGAGCTTTTCCTTTCTTCCCCATCACATTCTGTGCATTGCTCTATGTATTGTTCTGCATACCGCTCTTGTAAGTTCACAAGTAGAGAACTAAGACACAATAAGAAATATAACGAATGATGGTAAGTAATAAGGTGATGGGAAAGCTCTTAATTTCGAAATCACATCAAATATATCACCTTACGTGAAATAACCCTTTTGCTCAGATCTAAATCATTTCTCATAAATAACCATCAATAAACCACTAAGTTGACATTAATGCCCATAACTTAGTATCAGATGACAAGAAATATTTCATCAAACTGTGAGCCCTTTTGGTCTGCGATAAAGTGATTTTACGATTTGCTTCGCAATATCTCTAATCCTTTTCGTTAACAATAATTTGTTTCATTATACGACTGTGAGATGCGATTTGTGATAAGCTTTATCGCATTTCACAATATCAGGACGTTTTATCTTAGGTGGCACTGCAACATATTGGATCTGCGATATGTGATGAATCTATGTCGGTCGTGATCTCGCATCATCATGTTTTCGCAATTTCGATAGTCTTATATATATGATGCCCTCCGTTACCCTTTTATGATGTGATGTTCATCATTAAGAGAATGATTTTATTTGAGACTTTTCATAAAACTTAAGATTTTGCGTTTGTGGATGTTTTTCCTAAGTTTATGATAGTGTGTTTTATTAAAATGGATTTATAAGTGCTATTTTTTTATTTTTTTAGAAGGGCCCCCATTTATTTAGTGTTATTACTAATAATAAATAAAAAGGGGGTTTTTTGTTGGTCACAACAGGTCGATGCCTTGAATTTCTTCATAATACTAAGAAAATACATCCTGAAACTCACGAAAAAGGGCTCTATAAATCTTGATCTTAGATGGAGAACAAGATGCTCCAATGTACAAATTTTTTACTATTCCTCACTTAATCAAAATATTGAGAGGTATGGTATCTCCAATATTCGAAAGGTTCTTTTTAGAGTCGACCTCATGAATGGAGATGAAATTCATAAAGTGCTCAACAAAATTAGGAAAATATACCTCACTGAGATTATCTTCTATGGAATCTAATAGAGAGGTATGGTGGTGATGTTCATTCCATGGCGTGTGATCCAACATCATGATCTCCATGATGCTCTCATTAGTAGAGAATATGTGAGAGAAAGGATCACAACACATTTCATAATGTAGTGATCGATCTACCCAATTAATCAAATAAAAGGTGGAAGTCACACAAGTCGAATAGATGGCTTCATAATATAGCTCAATGAGGTTGAGTGACATTCGGTTGCCAAAAATTTTGATGTTAGTTTCATCAAGTACAATCAAGGGATTGCACAAGATAGTAGAAGATGATATCATTTTGATATAAGCAACCAAAGATGAGTTTTTCGGAAGGAAAGGAGGAGGGAGTGAAAAGGTTCCCATGAGTGAAGAATCCTTGAACAATCCAACTTCAACATGCTCATAGGAATGTAGAGTTTCCCCTACAAGAGGGACACTTATAGTAACTTGAGAATCAAAGGTGAAAAGAGTGAGTTGATCTATGGCTACAATCCCACTTTTATGAGGAAAGACGATCATACGGAAGTAGGTCAAAAGGATAAAAGCCATGGCATAAACCCACGTACATCCCAACAGAAGATTATAATCAAGATGTCTGTCAATAACTTTGACTTCTATGGAAATGGTTTTTCCCTTGAGTTCTAATTAGATGGAATTGAGGATCCCACATGGTTTATAAGTTCTTCCATCGAAAGATTTTAATGTGGTGATGGATTGACTCAATTGAGACGAACCAATCACCTTCCAACAAGACAAGAACATAATGTAGGTCAAGACTCCCTCGTCCAAAATAGAACAATGAATATTGTTTCCATAGACAAGGACCTGGATTATAAAGGCTAACTGAGTTGGAATTCAAGGGGTATATTTTCCATGAGATAAAACCATTAGGATTGAATCCAATGGATCAACACATCTGATGGCTGATAACAAGGAATTTTTTGGGCAGGGAAGTTTTGCAATAGCTCAAGAGTTGACATAGATGATGTGGATTGAGGCATGTCCTCAACTACGTTATAATTTTGGGTAACCCTTGAACGAGGTTTGAAAGAAGACTTATGAATAATTCCCTTGGGAAGATTGATAGTAAATTCCAAAGCAATCAAAGGTGGAGTAGGATAAGATGAAGGTGACGTAGAACTGGCAATTTGATCAGTAGCCTGACCACTCGATGGATTCACATTACCGTAGTCCTTTTTCTGAGTGGCCACCATAACCTCAGATTTCATCTTTTAGGAAGAAAGCATCAAAACCATGTTATAGGAAGAAGGGTCATGGGAAAAGATATTAGTCTCTTGATTGGGAAACCGGTTAGTCAACATGGTAGGATAACTGGAGGATTTAAGAAATTGATTCACTTTAGTGTGGTGCAAATAATCACATGTAAAGTGATCCTCATTGCAAATTAAGTATTGGTGTCAAGGCTTTAGTTTCTCATTGGAGGATTGATTTGTTTGTATGTCCTATGGAGAAGGGTCTTTCTCTTTCTTACCTTTACCTTTTTTCTTACTTCTAAGTTTTTGTTGAGACTTTCCTTTATCAGATGAAATGACGTTAATCCCGGCAGAAGTAGCCACAAGAAGATGGGATTGAGGATTTTGAGAAAATGCAGTAAGAGTAATACAAGATGGTTTACTCACCGCCTCTGAACTGGCGGAACCAATCACACCATCAGTGTCATGAGATTCTTTACTAGGTGGAGGAGGAACAATATTCATAGGTCTCAGAGTGTTTGTTATCTTATCATAGAGTGTTCATGATTGCGTATGAACAATGCCCAAATATTGTGCACGAGAGATAACTTGATGTTCGTCCATGACTCCACCTTTAGCCACATCTTCTTTTATAGGAGCTTACAAAGATTTGACAAACCATTCCACTAATAATTGATTGGGAGCATAAGTCTTAGCCAACTGACGATGGCATCTCCACTCATGAATGTGAACTCAAATGTGATCGAAATATGATTGCTTAAAGTTATTCAAGAGTTTGATTCTAGTTTCATATCTGATGGGGAAATGAAAGAGGAAGGTGGTGGATAAAGTGATGAAATCATGAAACGAAGCTCTAGGAAATTCAATATACCATTTAGTTGCAGCCCCTGTAAGTGTTTGTTGGAAAAGACAAAGTTGAATGGAATGATCATTAAGGGAGTTAGAAGAACACCATAGATGATACACCATAATGTTTTTCAATGGGTATTCTCCTATATTGTCGTTGAATTTTGAGATATCAGACGACAATTTAGTGGGAATAATCGGCCGCCACGGTGAAAAAGTGATGGGGTCATTAGTGAGTCAAGTTAAGTCTGGTAATTCGACAGTGGCCACAAAAGGAAGTTATCGGTTAAAGTGTGGACGTGGATGACCTAGATACAAAGGAATAGCTTGAGCAGAAGAGCTTGCATCCCTAGATAAGGAGGGTTGTGATGATAGGGAACCTGGGTACTAGAATATGGAGGATTCTAATAAAATGACGATGAAGTTGTTGGAATGGTTAGGTTTGGGTTTTATGACATTGAAAAGGCACTTGATATCATCGATATTATTGCCCCGTGGGGGTTTTCATTGTTGCATGGTAAGGTGGGATTGATTTGAATTGTGCCATACTATGGATAATCTCACCTCCAAGTGGTTGAGAATGTAAAGTACCTTGTACAAGCTGCGTAAGCGGGGCCTGCGAAGTACTAGATACTAATGGAAAAGGTTTTGACGCAACAACAGTCTATAAATGATGTCTCACATGTATTTGAGCTTGTTTGGGTGTTGATTGATGGATAGGAATTTGAGACAAAGATGCTGTAGGTTAAGGGTTCAACAATCGGTCCCAAAATGAAGCAGGTTGAATGGGAAAAGTAGGTTTCCAAACATTGGTCACCATTCCAGGATGAGGAGGACTACAATAAGGTTGATTACTGATTTGAGGTATACCAACAATAGGATTGCCCCCTCCCAAAGGAGGAGGGTATGATGGAGGTAACTACGCTCTAGGTGGAGGGTACCCAACATAATAAGAGTTAGGTTGTTGATGGTAGCCTTTCCCACTGATATAAGGATCAACGTGCTGCTCAATCATAGGTGTAGTTGGAGGAAGAGGACGATTCTAAGTGGCACTCATAAGAGAAGAAGAATATGTTATTCCAAAATGTGATGACATGGGAGAGTTCCTAAGACTAGAAGCCTCACCAGGAAAGGTACCAAATAAAGGCTGGTAACCAGGTGAGACAGACGAACCACCATACATATGTTTTTTTGGTGATGTTGCAAACAGAGATGTGGAAGAAACATTTGATGTATCAACCATAGTGGTGGACATGGATGGAATGGTTGGATTAGATCCAATCATGGTCAATGATCCCAATGAATATTTTTGTAAGAAATTCATGGGTAAGTCCAAAGAATCAGTAAAAGGAGTTTATATCAGAGTTTGAAGAGGTAGAAGAGGATCAATTTGATAAAAATGGAGTCCTTCATAATGAAATACTAGGATCATCTTATGGGATCTCTTCAATACTCACAAGTCTGTGTGGAATAGGTTTACCATCCTGTACAAGATATATAGGTTCCGAATAAGAAAAAGGAAGAGAAGAGAGAAAACCTGAAGTAACATGTGAAGATGGTTGAGACTGCTTAGGCTCAACAAACTCAGGAATCAAAGTGTTTGACTCAGGAAGGTCAGGTTTAGTGACCTTAGGTAACACGGTTTTAGGGGCTTCTATTTCGATCATGTGAGTATCACTATCAAGAGTAGATGTAATCTCAACATCAGAATTGAAAGGGATAAATGATTCTGGAAAATCAATATTAGGAGGGCCAAAAGTGGTTCCTAAAGTTCCCGATTCGGTATTATGCATGTTCTTATGCTTCTGATGACAACCAAGAGTAGCCTCTGGTGGAAGAGGAGGATTATTTTACATTCTATGTGACCGATGGGGTGGGGGATTTTCTTCTTCCATGTTGGATGATAAATTTTATTAACACAAAAAGAAATAAATCAAAAATAGGGTAATCTAGGCATAAATGATTACTAAGACCATGACCTTCAATATACACCTTGGTCAACAAAGGATTTAACGTACGACAACCAATATCCTCGAATTTTGTGTGCGGTGTATCATGGTTTACAAGGCCACTGACTTAGTTACCTATGGATGGATAGCAACCTATAGGGGACTCCCAAAATAGACTCGAAGATATGTATGAGTACAGTTTATAGTAGTGTTGTATAATTCATAATTGTTCGATGAGAGAATTCCCATATACTTTACATGAATGGAGCATCATCAAATAAGGTGTGTTGAGAACAATCCTATACACTCACATATGTGGAACGAGATTTCATCCCCATAATACAACGTTGGAAAACAATGACAACTCGTACATTTAACGACACTGAAACACATCTCTAGCCTAGACCTCTAAATGTTTGTGCTAACTTTACAAATGATCCTTAGGTTGATTCAATAAATTTTACGGTTTATATTTGGTTAAGTTTCAGTTTCAGGCTCACCACGAAATTCACCTAAATATCCTAAAATGCAAATCTAGCATGATAAAATTGAAATCTTCCTCTTTCAATGAAAATGTAGCTAAGGAAGGTAAGAAACAATTAACATGTATAACACAACATGTAACAAACAAGATGCAATATGAAACTTCTCTTTCAATATGACTATTATTATATCAATGAACATTCTTACTTTCAACACACTTAATTTTTGAAATGAAGAAAACTAAGATGCAAATGATTAACCATTGATTCAAATGCACTTTTTAGAGTGAGGACTACAACAAAAATTCATCCAACCAATCAATGACCAAACAAAATCAATTTGTAAATGACGAAATAATAAGAACAAAGAAAATTTGAAACCAATTCTTACCAAAGGAAATCAAACAAAAATTCAAACCAAATGGAGGCTTCAGAGAGACCACAACATAATCAAGGCTCAAGGAAGGTTAGTTCGAAGTAGGTTGATCAAAGAGGCACTTAGAAACAAGGGAAAATTTTGTGCAAAAGTAGGGGATAACATTGGTGCAGAAAAGGCACTAGTTCTTTGCAACGAAGGCACGAAGTCGGCCCAGCTCGGGTGTAATGCTCTGTCACAGGAACAGGGGGTACATTGGTTTAGGGATAGAGAATTCCCTCACAAAAATTTCAAAAGACACTCAATGAAATGGCTTCCTGGGTCTATTCTTTGTTGGGTAAAGAAACAAAGGTCTATCAAGGAGGTATTCAAACACAAAGGACAAAGGAACTACCAAGGGAATACACTACTCCCCAGCGGTGTCACGAAATTGTTATACAAGATTTACGATTGTGGATAAAAGCATATCCCCTATATTTGGTGGCTAACTTAGAACAACAAAGAATCAAGGAACACAATTCTTTCCTTAAGGTAAATAAATGACAGAATGAAACCTACTTGGAATCTGTCACGTGCTTCACTCCTTATTTAGCTTGGATGTTCCAATTCCAGCTCTGATTGCCAAAATTAGAAATTGCACAGTCAGATAACACAAGTTAAGAAACTATAATATCTATGTAGTATCATCTATATACTCGATTCAATGGGTCAATATGGTAATGAGATATATGAAATAACAACATCACATATAGGAAAATAGAGAATCTTTTACATTAATATAAATGGAAGGAGTTTACAACAATAAATAGGTGTTGATCTTGTACAAGAGCTCCTCCAGGGTAACTTGTCATTCGTTGTCACAATGTGCACCTTCAGCACCCTAAATGCATGAAATGAAACCTCTCACCATAGTAGCATAAGGGTAGAATCACTCTTTGAAAGCTAACCCCTAACATATGGAAGGCTATAAATATATAGAGGAGTGGGGTAAGTTGGGTATTCTTATCCAATTACTAATATAAGGTTTTAGATCCACCTTTGACGGGAAGATGGGTTCAAAGGATAAGTGATGTAAACTATAAGGTAGGATAGGATAAGATCCAGATGATTTATCTGAGGTAAATGGTTGTAACAAATTTTGGAAGCTTCTAGAAAAATGAGGCTTCCATAAATTCTCTCCTTTTCTCAAAATTCTAGAACCAATGCAGGTGCAAAGGGGAGTAACCTATAGGTGATCAAGGCATGCCATAGTAGAGCAACCTATAGGTGAACATTTTCCATCAAGAGGGTAGGGTGTGTTGGTCCTAAAATTGGCTCAGATGATGCAGTTTAGGGCATACACTTTGGGGAATGAAAGAGACGTGCTTAGGGTTTTGTCAAGGATGATGAAAAGGGGGAATAGGATGTTTATTGATCCCATGAGGAGGTCCATTGATCTTGTTGTGAAAAAATTTCCTATAACAAAGTTGTTGGATTCCCCCCCCACTAGCCAAAAATATGTTGCACAGTTGTCATTAACTTAAACCACTACATTTTTGGATGAAAAATAAATTTAGTTGTTTGCCAAAAAAAAACAAGTTCGATAGTGAAATATTAAATAGTTTGGCCAAAAAATTAATTAGTTCAACCAAAAAATTAATTAGTTTGGCTGAAAAATTACAATTATGAATTTTCCACAAGAAATTCTCATAAAAGTGTAATGCAATTTCACATTTTCACCCTCAAATTAATCAGGATGAGTCACGTTAGCTACTAGGTGAAAGATAACAAGTTTTCTTGAAAGAAATCAACCTGTATATGTAATAGTCTTGGACTCTTACAACTACATTTCAAAGGAAGAGGGAAGGCCCTAGTAATAGGTCCCACTAGGTGCTCTAGATCGAGAAGGGAATAAAAGGAAAATAGAAAAGAAACATTCTACCTTAAATAACCTCCATCGTCCATTACTGTATGAAGCAAGTGCAAAAATAATGTGTTATGTAAATTTTTCTAGTTATTCCTTATGTAGATGTCCTTACTATAACTCTAAGAACTAATCTGGTTAATGTAGACTGAAAGAATGTAAATCTAAGAAATAATATGATTATTGTAGAATGGAAGAATAGAAAAGTGTTAGTATTGCAAATAAAACACAATAAAATTACTTGGAAAATGCTGTGGTAAGTAAGAGAAAAAAAACATAATTGACATGTTCAAGTTATTGAACATTTATACAATAGTCTAAGGACATATAAATATTTTGTCCAAAATATTAAAAGACAAACATATCTTGAAAAGAGGTTAACTGAGGAATGTTGTTAAAGTTGGTAACAAAGCACCCAAATTTGACACAAAGGGAAAGAGGAGTTGTAGAAAATTTTAACCATAAATAGGTGATGCATTATCATGTCTTGTCGATAACATATAAACAACAAATTATCTTGTATCTAGAGATTCAACATTTCAATCATATACTTGGGAAAAATAAAAACCCCATGATATGGGTAGTAAGGGAAACCAACCATAATAAAACTTAATAACATAAATACCATTAACAAGGTTCTTCGACGAACGGGAGTTAGAGATAAAAACTTAATAAAACCCTTCAACATGAAAAACCTAATTATTTATAAATTTGATTGTTAGGTTGTGATTACAACAACTGAAAATGAAAATAAATAGGATAGTTCCCATGAGAACTTGGCCTCTGAAAAATATAATCCTCAGATAGAAGGTACATCCACAACAAGGGAATGCAATATCTCTCCTCCTTATGCGATGCAAAAGTTAGCTTTTTGGGAACATTAATACAATGAAATATAAGATTGTTAACAATTATTTGTTGAAAATAGATTACGATTTAACTAAAATGTTAGGAGCATGACTATACATGTTCAAGTGATGTAACCGGAGAAAAGGCGGAAAGTCAGTGGAAATATGGAACCTACACTAAAAGGATAAATAAAACCAGGCTTAGGGTTAGTATGAATGATAATTACAACATAATTTAACTTCATGCCAAATAAAACTTCCTTGGAAATGGTAGGGTTGGCGAACCTTATATAGTTTCAGTGTTATGGAAGTGGTTAGGAAAATATTGTTGGTCAAAAGTTGAAAACATAGAAACACTCAAGCACCACAAGAATCCTTGGAAGAGAAAACTACAATCATTAACTGAATTCACAAAGGGAAGCTATAGGTAGGTTTTATCCTTTAAAGACCAAAAAAATAAAAGGAAAATAAATCATATCCATATCATGACAATGTAATACCTTGGTCGAGACGACAAGGTGGAAAACATGTAGGATTCTATTGTCGGTGTTGGATGTCACCAACATGTAAGCGGATATCCCCAATGTGAGGTTGCAATTGGACCTAACACCATTTGATGTAGGAATCCCATCTTATTGTGTGGTTTGGCCACCATCGAAAATGTTTCAAAAATTTTCCTTGTTTAGAAAACATACACATGATATCACAACACCTCTTTGTGGTAGAAAGTATGTAAGCCTTGTGTGACCCCAAATGTAAGATGCACAGGGAACTTCCACAAATGGTAGGGGAAAACAAGCCTCCAATTAGGGAAGTAATACTATTATCCTATGGGAAACTTGATAGTGAAGAGAAAGGCTTATTGATTACCTGCAAAGTAGCTGACATGATAAACACAAACCATGAAAACATAATAGTATAGGACACCTCCTATTTGAGATAGATTCAAATATGAGTTCTAATAGGGCTTGAGGTATTACAAGAAATGGATTAATATATTACTATAACTAAGGATAGTTTGGTTGAGGTACAATATAGATAGAATAGATAGGTTGAATATCATGGGATTGATATGATTTATGAGGTCAGAGACAAGGTATTCCCAAGGGTAAATCATCAAAAGAGCTCAATAAATTTAGGAAAGGGAGCAAAGTTGTCTCCACAATTTGTTGGACCTTTCAAAATTATAGAGAAGAAGGATCCAATAACTTATCGACTTAAATTACCAACATCATGAGAACACATGGATGATGTGTTTCATGTATCTATATCACATAAATATATTTATGATCCATCACAAGTTATTGACCTGAGTTATTTGTAGGTGACAAATGATGGGATGGTGGTGGCTAAGATAATTCAAATATTGTACTAGTACACTCGATAGT
This sequence comes from Pinus tabuliformis, assembly GCA_031772625.1. Taxonomy (NCBI): domain Eukaryota; kingdom Viridiplantae; phylum Streptophyta; class Pinopsida; order Pinales; family Pinaceae; genus Pinus; species Pinus tabuliformis. Next base: position 663,589,324 of record CM062808.1, read on the forward strand.
TTATATGTTGACTAGTGGAGCAAGTGAAGGTCTAGTGGGACAACTATATTCCCATCTCTACTACTTGGGAGGATTCATAGGACATGTGTCATTATTTACCCCTTTTTTTAAACTTCGAGATGAATTTTAGTTTAATATGGGGTGTATGTAGTTCCCAAATCCTATTTCTATTTGACATGGATAATTTTAAGTTTACTTTGACTTATGAGAGATAATGTTAGAAACACCATATTCTTTTAGAAAATTAGACATTGATGATCTAGTTACTATTTCATGTGATTTTGGTTCATGTTTTTCTTATTTTAATTACACGTCTAAACTTTTTTGATGGTAATGATAATAGTTTATATTGATGATTTTTATTTTTCTTATCATAATTATATTGTTATCACTTGCTTTTATCATTAGATGTTACTGATAGTTTTTGGAGTGTAGTAGGAGACCATGGTGGTAAGTAGGCACGTAAGAGGATTATGATCCTTCTTTATTTACAAAGTAAAATTGATATTGAAAAATTGAATATTATTAATTATATAACATATATTTTGCTACATTATATTCATGACATATTAGTGGACGTAGGTATAAATTGTGATTTTGAATGACTCACATATGATTAATACAACTATACAATTCAAATTATATTTTCTTTGAAAGGTGGGGCACAACATTCTTGATTTAACCTACTACCACTCTAGTTGTGGCTTAGATTGGAAGGTTACGAACCTCGAACTAGAAGTTGCTCAATATCGTGAGGTTTGGACAATGGATTTGGTCACTAATGAGGTTTCATTAAGAAATGTGCATCAATTCATATACCTTGATCCTTAGTCAACATTAGTCTCACAATAAGGGGTGACCCCAATGTTAACTATTATCACCATTTTCATAGATGTGTTGCCCAAAATTAGTCGTACATAATTGAAGGTCATGTATTGTATCACCCTTGGAACTATTTGAAGAGTTATTGAAGGGGACAATTAACTTGCCACCCTTCATGTCAGGAAAAGGAGGAATACTACAAGGGAAATTGTAGTGGCATCCAACTCACTTGGAACTTTTTTTATTAAGAAATAGAAAGGTAGATTAAATTTCAAGGTAGTGGGAGAAAGAAACTAAGATAAAGAGTATAATGAAAATGAATTTAGAGTAAAATTTTATTTAATGAATAGAAAAGTTTAAAAGAAGATTACTGGGGATAGACGTAAATAAGAAATTATAAAAAAATATCAAATGAAAAAATTATATCATGTTTTAGTATTCTAGCTATCCTACAATACATGGAGAGAATATTCTAAATTGGAAATAATGACAATAAAGTTGAGTTATAATAGATCTTAAGGGGAGTGGATCATTAAAATAAAAAGAAAAATGATTTTCATGAGAAGTGTCCATGTGGGAAAGCATCATGTTAGGATTAAGGGTTAACTAAGAGAATACAATAAGAAAAGAAATGATGATAAATGAAAATAATAAAAATAAAGCAAGTTTGAGGTAAATAAAAAATAAATAGTGTTAAAGGAAAATAATAAAGTAAATATGGTTGAAATAAAATAATAAAATAAGGTTGTCTAAATAAAATAATAAAATAATGGTGGTTAAAATAAAATAATAAAATATTCAAAGGATTTGAGCTCAAGCGTTAGAGGCACATGTTGTGTTCCTAGATGTGGCGGGTTTAAATCTTCAGAGACATGCACTACTTGTGAAAAGTGTGCAAAAAAATGTATAAACTAGTTCTACTATTTAGTACCATAACCATTTCATTGAAAATAATAATAATAATAGTAATAATACAATAAAGGTGGCTAAAAGAAAATAGTAAAATAAGGGTAGTTAAAAATAATAATAATATAATGGAAATGAGATCATTTTCACATGAGAGCCAATGAGAAATAGAAAACGCCTACAAGAGAAGACAAAGATAAGAAATAATATACTTAGGCACCCAAATTATATATAGTCCTAACGGTAGAATTATTTTTGGCGTGATAATAATGGTCTTGTTGTGAGTTTGTTGCTGTTGTTGTTTTGTGTGTGTGTGTATTTATTTGAATTGAGTGAGAACCTCTTGAGGTTAATGGCTCACCCCATACCATTACTGTATTTCTCTCTCTTAGCACCACATTGTAGCTCGAGGGTCCACGTCGGAGGAAAAGTACAAAAGGAGTAGGTTGGGAGGTTAACTTGAGAATTATCGATATCTAGCAAGCATATATATGGTCAAGGTTGGATATCATTTTATTAGAATTAAACTATATTGGAAATCACCTACAAATATCTCTCAACTTTTGGATGCAAAAAAAATCTTGAGAGGTATTATGTTGTGTAATTTTTACTAAATCATTATATATGTTTAATAATTCCACGTATGTTAATTTCATAAGGGTTAGACATTAGGTCAGTCAAAGATTAAAGTTATACTTTATTCTAGAAATAAAAGTTTTTTTAGCTTAAGGATGTCAAATAATACTGAGTTTATTTGTACCATATGTCTTTACTTAACAAGGAGTTAGAGACTAGATGAGTTTATGATGAAAGTCGATCCACAGTTATGGATATGGATACTTAGTATTTGTTGAATATTAAATTACTTATGGAAGTGGAAGACAGTTGATAATATATAAATTGGAATATCAATTAGTTAACAAATTTTATGTTGAATTCATGCTCTAAAAAGTAGTTGATAAATTATGAGTAAATATTAATTAGTTCAAAACTGAAGTTGTGTATGTAATATAAGATAGCAATGACAATCCTAGAGTTCATAATTAATAGTTTTAAGGAGATGAACTGTTATTGTATTTCAAAACCATAATAGAAGCTTTATAATCACATGAACCAGAGTGTAATTTCAATTGTTACTAGAACCCAAACTATTGGTTAGATAATATCCTTTCCAGTAATCATGTGAAGCACAAATTGACCCCCTGTAGGAATATCCTCCAACTTTTATCACAAAAATTTTATAACAATATGGATCATTTTATTCAATATGAAGGGAATTTATGCCTTATTGTAATTCACCTGGATAGTTTAGAAGCATGAAAACCTAGGCTCATATTCCTTAAACCAAGGCTTCAATTGTGGGACATATAACTATGTGTAGAATCTTATGAAAACCCCTCGATTTACTTGACAATTTTCCATTGAAAAAAAACCCTTGATAGGTTTTTGTTCTGGTCATTTCTCATCTAACTCAGAATTAATCGTTATTCAGGGCTAATCCCATGCACCTCACCAATAAGCATTATTTCTAACTTACTTTTCATAGAGGTCACGCTTGAACCCTTAGCATCGAGAGCTATACTCGAGAAGAGCCAAAACATGTTACTCTAACTGAGTGTTATCCATATCGACATGTCAGCAACTGTGATGTCCCCTATAAATTCTAAATATTTAATTACTCTAGCAAACAAACTCAATATTACTATTTAAGTTTATATATTTATTATTTTTAGTAAAATGTGCATGACACAAATGTCTTGATAATGATGATTATGTAACTCTCACATGTCAGGTAGTTAGGATAGGAAATTACCTATTCCTCATTACTTCCTTGTAGATTTATTCTCAAGGGAAGAGATCAGGAGGATATGGGTACCTGAGATGGAGAGAGCAGAGGAAAGAGAGAGATTTTTGTGATCATATGTTAAACAGATTCCAGGTGCTACATCTGGTTAAGACTAGATAGTTGTAAAACAGTAAGATTGTTAGTCTACAGGAAATCACCTTGCATGTGGGTGACAACTCGAGGGGAGACTTGGGCCCAAAAGCGGGTCTTATGGTTGGGAGGAAAATTGGTGTTTCTAGTCGAACTTGATTCAATAGCTGATAGAATATACAATTGGAGTCAGATAAGTATATATATTTACCTTTCTGTAATATACTGCAAGAGTTCTCCGTAGGATAGTTAATTATTAAGAAAAGACATGTATGTTGCTGGAGAAAAATTGTTCAGAAACTAGTTCAGTTAAGGCATACTAACTACTAGAAGAACTACTAACTGTACTTTAGAAATCTATAGTGACCAGAAAGTTTATTTTTTTAAAAGAAAAACTCAATGAGATTTAATACTGAAATAGGTGGAAAAGTTTACAAGGAAATATTCTTTAGTGGTTTAATATGCTGCCAATATTAATAGGGAATTATAAGAACAAGAACCAAAACTTCCAGAGCTACACCGAATAAAACTAGAAACAGAGGAAAAATTACAGTTCTAGGGGAAACAAAGAAATATATATATATATATATATATATATATATATATATATATATATATATATATATATATATATATATATATATATATATATATATATATATGCCTCTATAATAACAACTAAATTTCACAACCAAACTTTATAATGTATCAAGAGTAGATTTTACAATGCCTTATATGTTAAGAAATTTAACTGTAGTAAAAGAAGTAAGTTCTAGAACCAAACAAAAATTTTCATTACTATTCAAAAGGGAAATTACCCTAAATAAAGAAGGAGAGCCAGAGATAATGAGCCACATAAATAAATATATATCATTTCAACTTCGAACAATTCATAACATAGAACTAAAACCCCGGCAAGTAAGGGATAATAGGCTAACGATGCACCTAAAATAAATCCAATAAAACAAGTATACAAGTATACAATCTACATATCTAGAGTTGCAAACACAATGTGGGATAAAGCCCTAGTCGATTCCAGATAATAAAGACAAGATCTGTGTAAACAAGCATAATGCTTGGAAATGAAATAAACCTCTGTAAAAAAATAACAAAAGAATATCGAAGATGGTTAAAAGAACAACCCTTTCCTTCAACCAAGTAGATATTCATAGTATATCAACGAGCACATGGAATCTTTAAGAATAAAACCCACATTTGGTAAGTAACCTCCGGTTACAAAATTCTGGATACAATATTACATTCAAGCCATTTCTATTGGTGGCCATGAACCCAGAACCTAAGAAAGCATGTTAATGGATTTTCTAGATAGAGCACACAAAAATAACATAGCCATAGGGTATTCATATTCGGAGCCCTGGATATGTATAAACATCATGGAATAAACATAATAGACCGTAAATAACTTAGTCAGATGAATGACAAAAAGAACAAAGCACCTCTCAAGAGCTAAAGCCTCTAGACCAGAGGAATCTAAAATAAAACTACATACCTAAAAGCCAAATGAAGTTAAAGTTCGAAACCCTTGGCTGGAGTTCAAGAGGAAAGCTCTGAGCCATCATTCTCTATTAGCTAGTAGACCTCCAGCAAAACCTAGCAGTTCAACAAACAAAAGTTTTTTATACACAAATAGTTACAAAATACAGTTAGGATACTCATGCCAATATTAAGACAAATCAATACCTCTCCAAGGCTGCAGCATAAGGACCTCCTTCAAAGCATTAGGGTACCAACATGACTCGTTGAAAACCTGTGAACCCAACAAACATCAACGGAAGATCATGACATCGTAGGAGCAAGAAATTTACCAATATTCAGGGTAACAAAATCAAACCTGGATGAAAACTGGAACTTGGAGCCAAAAACCAGAATGGTCTATCAATGAAGAACTTAACATTGAAAATGCATTACGGTCTGGTTGGAAATGAGGATAAGAATTCCCTTTTCACCGTCGGATGAGCCCAACACATGGAGAACCATTGATGTGTATTATTTCTCGAGGAAAGGCCGACAGCTAGAGGGCGGATGAAAGGCTCCATAATACAGCTCCCGCCATCACTCGGTCGGATAAATTCAATGCATAAGGTTTAATTCCATGATAAGTACCATAAATATCTACCATGCAACCAGTTGGGATTCCACTAAGTGTTAGATTTAATGAGTATCCCAAAACCAATATGTAATCATTGGTACAAAATATTTAACATAAGTGCCAAATGCTTGAATCAAGGGAATTAAATAAGCCTGTCATATGAACTATAAACTATTGTTATTATATATGATTTATATAATGTGTGTGGATTTTTGCATGTCAAGTGAATAATGTTGATATTTGTATGCGTAACTAGGGTTATATTATATAGTTAAAACAAAAAAAATATGAAGTTACTATGGAGAGACATTACAAGTGGTATGAGAGCTTCGGGTAACAAAGTTGAGACCTCTGGAAATAAATGATTAACAAAATTTTTGATATGCACAGAGAGAGCGAAAGAAAAGAAACCAGCATGAGGAGGATTGGAATTACACCGTACAAGTCTGGAACAATAACAGGACCAACATATTTTCAAGAAGCCAATCCCATGGTATGGATACAATTGGGGGAACAACCATGCAATACCAACATTTCAATCTTGGAAACTGTGTAAGAAATAAAGGATGAGATGGCCCACTTATGGGCATAAATTGAAAGGTTGATTTAGGAGTAGGAAAATATTATGAAGAGTCTATCTGATAGACAGAATCAGCGACAACCAATTCCCAACCAAGAGCATGGGAACATGGCTAGTGAACAAGAATTTCGAATGAAGAACTTGGGAATGAAAGGCGGTGAAGAAAATCAGGAGGAAAAATCCGATAGTGCATCAGAACAGAAAATGTAGAAAGGAGAAAAGGTAGAACTGCAAGGAGAATTTCGGAAAATAAAACCGCCCCTCTTTGATGGTGAACTGGAAGAGGTAGCTAAAGCCTGGCTTATTAATATGAATACTTACTTTTAGCTGTATGAATATGAGAATAACTTAAAATCTTGGTTGGCTATCTTTCAACTGCAAGGAAAAGCCACCCTATGGTGGGAGGAAGTAAAAATTATGCATGGAGTGAATGAGCAGAGCATAACTTGGGAAAAGTTTCAAAAATATTTTAAGGGGAGATATTTAACTAAAATATTTTATGATGAAAAACAAAAGGATTTCTATGATCTTTGATTGGGTTCGTTGACTATGTATGAGGTCGAAGAAAAATTTACATCCTTGCTTCAATATGTTCCTTACATATGAGAGGAAAAGGCCTAAGTGCAGTGATTTATCAACAGTATTCCGTTGTTCATGAAAGAGCATCTCAAGTTCGATAACCAAAAGACCATGGATGAAGTTATATGAAAAGCTCGGATATGCTATCAACAAAATAAGCAAAAGAGAGATGTGGGAAAATGATGGGTTGATAAAAAGGGAATTAAGTTTGCTTCCAGTATTAAGAGAAATAAAGCTATAATCAGCAAGGGGCCCCATAAAGGGCAAGCAAACATAACTATGAATAGAAATTAACCTAGGTTTAAATTTCCAAATGAGTCTAAGACTAATGAGTAGTCAGAAAGAACTGAAGTGGAAATAGCAGCTAGACCCCCAGTACAGTGCCTGGGATGTGGAGGACCACATTACATCAAAAACTATTCCCATCGCAAGGGAATCAATCAAGTTGCACAGATTCAAAAAGCATCAATTGTGGGAGAAGTGGCAAGAAGCATTCCAAAAATCAATGCTGCCCTCGAAGACCATCAGGTGGAATACCAACCAACCATGATAGAATTTGAAGGTAAAATCTTCGATCAAACTCTATCTATTTTGATTGACCCAGGAGCTATTTTCAGTTATATTATCCCTAAGCTAGTAGAACAATGTTGTTTACAAGCTCTTAAGTTTAAGAGTGCTTGGTTAGTATAGGTAGCCATATGGGAAAAAAGAAGAGTGTTGGCCAAGGTCAATAGTTGCCCCTTACAGTTAGCAGGCTATCCTTTTGTGGCAAACCTAAATGTATTTCCCTTAAGATCTTATGATATCATTATAGGCATGGATTGGTTGGAAAAGCATTGGTCCCTCATTAACTGTAAAACCAAAACTATTAGTTATATGGATGAAGAGGGAAAGAGGTAGGAAATTCAAGGCATAATTAGACCTCTAAAATTAAGACTGGTAACCACCTCTAAGTTAGAAAAATGTATCCAAAAAGGATGTCAAATTTATGCGATACATGTAGGATATGCTAATTCAAAGGAAAAATCTATTTCTTTAGAAAATATACCTGTAATATAGAATTTCCTAAATGTGTTTCCTGAAGAAATTCTGGGACTTCCTCCAAAAAGAGACATATATTTCACCATTGAGTTGATTCCAAGAGTTGCTCCGGTATCCTGAGCTCCTTATCGCATGAGTATACCAGAGTTGATGGAATTAAAAATGCAGCTACAAGAACTACTTGATAAAAAGTACATCCACCCAAGCATATCACCATGGGGAGCCCCGATACTTTTCGTTAAGAAGAAATATGGAACCTTGCAAATGTTCATGGATTACAGCCAGTTAAATAAACTAACCATGAAAAATAAATATCCATTACCTCGTATAGACGAGTTGTTTGATCAGGTGCGGGGTGCAACTGTGTTTTCAAAGATTCACCTTCATTCAGGTTACCATCAGATCAAAATTAAGGAAGAAGATATAGCAAAAAGAACCTTTAGAACTCATTATGGACATTGCGAGTTCATTGTGTTACCCTTCAGGTTGACTAATGGTGCCACAACTTTCATGTGTCTCATGAACAGTATATTCCATCAGTATTTGGATAAATTTGTGTTGATTTTTATCGATGACATATTAATTTACTCTCGGAATATAGAAGAACATAAGGAACATCTCCATATAGTTTTGCAAACATTAAGAGAACATTAGTTGCATGTTAAATACAACAAATGTGATTTCTTTAAAGAACAAATCTAGTATCTAGGACATGTCATTACCAAGGATGGAATTTTTGTGGACCCAGAAAAGATAAAAACTATAATGGAGTGGCCAGTACCAAAAGATGTGGCAGATATAAGGTCATTCATGGGTCTAGCCAGATACTATAGGTGATTTGTCGAAGGTTTTTCCAAGGTAGCATACCCCATTACCTCTCTGCAGAAGAAAGGAAAGACTTTTAAGTGGACCATGGAGTGTCAAAAGAGTTTTGATCAGCTTAAGCATTTACTTACCACCACACCTATTTTGAGCATTGCAGACCCAAATAAAGACTATGTGGTTTGTATAGATGCCAGCAAGGAAAGTGTCAAGGGCATGCTAATGCAGGAAGGCAGAGTAACTGCTTATGATTCTAGGAAACTTAAGGAGCAAGAGAAAATATATTCAGCCTATGACTTCAAGCTAACAACAATCATTCATGCATTAAAGATGTAGCGACATTACTTGATCAGTGAGAAATTTATTTTAATGATTGATCATCATAGTTTAAATAACTATTTTAAGTAGCCCACTCTGAATGTTAGGCAAGATGGTTAGGTCAATTTTCTAAGTAGATTTGATTTTGAAATCAAGCACTTGAAAGGTAAGGAGAACCGAGTCATGGATGCCTTAAGTTAGAAGGTACATTGTATATATGAGGCCTATTTCAGTGAAGCACGAACTATCCTTAATGAGCTGATTAAAGAGGAAGCCAAATTTGATCCAGAATACAAATTTTTATGGTAGCAAGAAAAAATTTCAAACAGAAATGAACAACAGCTGGGATATGAAATAAATCATGAAGGTATGTTGATTTATAAGGGGAGAATATATGTACATAACTAGAAAAATATTAAAGACTTAATTCTAGATGAATATCATAAAACTTCGTATACAGGCCACCCCAGATACCAAAAAATAATTACCACACTTATAAAGGAATATTTCTGGCCTGGTATGAAGAAAGAAGTGACCGCATAGTTGGATCATTGTATGGAATGTCACCGACTGAAAACGAAGCATATTCACCCAACCAGATTTTTGCACCCATTACCTATTCCAGAATGGAAGTGGGAAACCATTTCCATCAACTTTATTACAGGACTAACTAAGTCTAAAAAGTATAATGATTCAGTAATGGTGGTAGTGGATAAGTTAAGCAAGTCTACCCAGTTCATACCAGTATAGTCAACCTACAAGGCAGTAAAAATTCCTAATATATTCATTCAAATCATTTTTAGATTACATGGATTACCAAAGGTCATACTTTATTAGCGTGATGTAATATTTACATTAACTTTCTGGAAAGCCTTATATGAAGGTTTAGGCACACAGCTACATTTCAACACTGCATCCTACCCTCAAAAAAATGGGCAGACCGAGTGAGTAAATCAGGTAGTCGAAGATATGTTGTGAACTTACATAGTGCAACAATCATCCAAATGGGAGGATTACATACATTTGGTAGAGTTTTCTTATAACAATGGTTACCACACATTACTACAAATGAGTACATTTGAAGTATTATATGGATGCAAGTACAGGACACCTTCAAGTTTGGGTGGCCCAAAGGATAATTTGATGTTGGGACCAGACATGTTAAAAGAAATGGAGGAGATGGTTTAAAAAGTACGTTCTAATTTAAAGGCCGCAAAAGACCCATAAAATAACTTTGTTGATTGAAAGAGAAGTCTACGGGAATTTCAAATTGGAGATCATGTTTATGTGCACACATGAGCCAAGAAGAGTACATTGCATGGGGTGAATGTGCTAAATTGGCAACCCCATTCTGTAGTCCTTTCCAGATCATGGCTCGAATCGAACCAGTAGCTTACCAACTTACCTTGCCAGCGACATACGTGTGCTAAATGTTTTCCATGTTTTCGTGTGAAAAAAATATATATATTACCCTATTCATATAATCAATTGTTAAGATATACAAGTAAATTAATTTCAAATAAGTCTGCCAAGACATGTTGCCAAAGGAAAGGAACTGACTAACTTTTCCTTGTGTGTGTAGGTCGAACTAGAAGGCGACTTCTCAGTCAAACCCCTGGTTATTGGAGAGAAGTAATGTTGTGGAAATGAGTTATCACCCAAGTTAAAGTGCAGTGGTAGCACTTTGGGCCGGAGGAGGCCACCTGGGTGGATGAACAAGTAATGGGAGAGACTTGTCCAAATTTATTTGCAGCAAAAAAAAATTAGGACTATGTTTAATCTTAGGTGGGGGAGATGTGATGTCCGCAGTAAATTGTAAATATTTAATTACTGTAGTAAACAAAATGAATATTACTATTTAAGTTTATATATTTATTATTTTGATTAAAATGTGCATGAGACAAATGTCTTGATAATGATGATTATGTAACTCTCACATGTTAGGTAGTTAGGATAGGCAGTTACCTATCCCTAACTACTTCCTTGTAGATTTATTCTCAAGGGAAGAAATCAAGAGGGTATGGGTACCTGAGATGAAGAGAGGAGAGGAAAGAGAGAGATTTTTGTGCTGATATGTCAGATAGATTCCAGGTGTTACGTCTGGTTAAGACCAGATAGCTGTAAAATAGTAAGACTGTTAGTCTACAGGAAATCACCCTGCATGTGGGTGACAGCTCGGGGGGAGACTTGGGCCTGAAAGTGAGTCTCATGGTTGGGAGGAAAATCGACGTTTCTAGTCGAACTTGATTTAACAACTGATAGAATATACTGTCAGAGTCAGATAAGTATATATTTAACTTTCTGTAATATACTATCGGAGTCAGATAAGTATATATTTAACTCTCTGTAGGATAGTTAATTATTAAGCAAAGATATGTATGATGTTGGAGAAAAATTGTTTAGAAACTAGTTTAGTTAAGGCATACTGACCACTAGAAGAACTACTAACTATACTTTAGAAATCTATAGTGACCAAAAAGTTTATTTTTTAAAAGAAAAAATCAGTGAGATTTATTACTGAAACTGGCAGAAATCTTTACAAGGAAATATTATTTAGGGGTTTACTATGTGGCCAATCTTAAAAGGACATTATAAGAGAAAGAACCAAAACTTACAGAGTTATACTGAATACAGCTAGAAACAGAGGAAAAATTACAGTTCTAGGGGAAACAAAGAAATAAATATATGTATGCCTTTGTAATAACAACTAAATTTGACAACCAAACTTTATAATGTATCAAGAGTATATTTTACAATGCCTGATATGTTAAGAAATTTAACTGTAATAAAAGAAGTAAGTTCTGGAACCAACCCACAATTTTCATTACTATTCAAAAGGGAAATTTCCCTAAACAAAGAAGGAGAACCAAAGCTAATGAGCCACATAAATAAATATATATCATTTCGACTTCGAACAATTCAGAACATAGAACTGAAACCCCTACAAGTAAGGGATAATCAGCTAACGATGCATCTAAAATCAAGCCAACAAAACAAGTATACAATCTACATATCTAGAGTTGCAGACGGAATGTGGGATAAAGCCCCAATTGATTCCAGATAATAAATACAAGATATGTGTGAAAATGAAACAAGTTTAATGCTCAGAAATGAAATAAACCTTTGTACAAAAAGAACAACAGTGTTTGGATGAGTGTTAAAAGAACGACCCTTTCCTTCAACCAAGTAGCTATTCACAGTATATCAACAAGCACGCGAATTCTTTAAGAATAAAACCCACATTTGGTAATGAACCTCCGGTTACAAAATTCCAGATACAATATTACAGTCAAGCCATTTCCATGGGATTTCAATTACATTGAACCAGTGGCCATGAACCCAGAACCTGAGAAAGAAGGCTGACAGATTTTCTAGTCAGAGCACACAAAAATAACATAGTCGTCTTCATATTCAGAGCCCTGGATAGGTATAAAAATCATGCAATAAATAGAATAGACCATAAATAAACTAGCCGGATGATTGACAAAAAGAACAAAGAACCTATCAAGAGCTAAAGCCTCCAGACCAGAGGAATCTAGAATAAAACCACATACCTGGAGGCCAGACGAAGTTAAAGCTCGAAACCCTTGGCTGGATTTCAGGAGGAAAGCTTTGAGCCGTCATTCTCAAGTGGCTAGTAGACCTCCGGTGAGACCTAGAAGTTCAACAAGGAAGAGCTTGTTATACAAAGATAGTTACAAAATATAGTAAGGACACTCAATCCAATCTTAAGACAAATCAATACCTAGCCAGGGCTACGAAATAAGCACCTCCTTCTAAGCATTTAGGTACCAGCATGATTCGTTGCGAACCTGCAAACCCAACAAACATTAACGCAAGAACATGACATCGCAGGAGGAAGAAATTTACCAATCTTCAGGGTAACATAATTGAACCTGGACGAAAGCTAGAACTTGGAGCTGAAAACTAGAATGGTCTGTCAACAAAGAACTTAACATTGAAAATGCATTATAGTCTGGCCAACAATGAGGATAAGAGTGCCCTTATTGCCGTCGGATGAGCCCAGCAGATGAAGAACCGTTGATGTGTAGTATTTCCCAAGGAGAGGCCGACAGCTGGAGGGTCGACAAAAGGCTCCAAATGCGGCTGCCACCATTGCTCAGATGAAGAAATTGAATGCATAAGATTTAATGCCCTCATAAGCGCCATAAAGATCTATTGTGCAACCATCTTGGTATGACACTAAGTATTAGATTTAATGAGTATCCCAGAACCAATATGTAATCGTTGGTACAAAGGTTTAACATAAGTGTCGAATACTTGAATCAAGGGAATTAAATAACTATGTCATATGAACTATAAACTCTTGTTATTATATATGATTTATATAATGTGTGTGGATTTTTTCATGTCAAGTTAATAATGTCGATATTTGTATGCATAAGTAGGGTTAGATTTTATAGTTAAGACATTTTTTTTAATAAAGTTACTATGGAGAGACATTACGACAACTTAAGAAAATTTGTTGCATATCCATTGTACATTGGGCCAATATGATGAACGTCACTTGATGGCTTATTTTCTGTTGCTTGAAAACAACAAAAATTAATGGTCGACCCATGAGGATATCAACGGTCATTTGGTATTGGATGCTTCGTATATCCCTCAACCCTATACTCCAATATGGGTTATGTTCCGGTAGCTGTAACATCAACTAATGGTAAGGTACCTTGTTCCATGTTCCTATTTTTTGATGAAAAAAAGATAAGGATATGAGAAAATTAACAAATTAAATACAAAGGAAAACTGAAAAAATTAGAGACCCAATGTGGAACCTTACAATGGAACCAATCTAAGGACAAATTCATCATTAGGTTGAGTGATGACATGAAAATGACTCAAGTAGGACACATGTCACATAAATTCAATGATTTGGCTTGCCAAGTAGGCATATGTGAGTGATAGGTTAGTAGTGACATATTAGCACTGACATGTTAGCACTGGCACATTAATGGTGACACATTAGCAGTGGCACATCGGCACTGCCACATGACAAGACGTGTCAGAACCATACTTATGTCACATGATGATTAAAGGCAGGGGATGAGGTGGCAATATGCGTCAGTAGGGTGAGTTGGCAATTTGCGTTGGCATTAGTCATTTCCCTATTGGGAAATTAAAGTTTGCACATTATAAAATTTCCCAGCATTCCAATACTCTCGTATTCTACCTCAACATATCATGGATTTTTTCCCGAAGCATCTTGGTTTATCACAGGTATGGTTGTATCAGCTAATCACCATATTGAAAAAATTGCATGAATGAAAGAAATATCAATATAAAAATATTAGCATATTGGTAATCCAAAAGCCACAATATATTGACATATCGATTTCCCAGAAGAATTGCAAAGTGTGATATTTTGGAAACTGTTGAAATAACAGCATATCTCATGTTCCGACATTGTAGTAGACGTGGACCATTTTAGGGTTGTTGCGTGGTATAAGAATAGCCACGTGTTAGGCCTAGTGGGTTTTAGAGATGCTAATGTGGCTAGAAAACAGATAAAATATTTAAACGAGAATAATTTTGTGCTCAAGGCTTGGAAGGAAGCAAAATTTATATTTTTGGAATGCCCTAGAAGATGATGGAAATGGAAGATTGTAAATTTAGAATGATGAAATGAAATGAAACTTTGAATACACATCTATTAAATTAAACTAAGATTAGAGTTGGCTACACCCCATACCTTTAACCAAGGTTAGTGGATGGGCATGCTCAATTAGGTGAAGCTTATTTTGTTAGAAAATATCAATTTGGGATTATGGAATATTTTTTTGGTCCTGAGTTATATCTTTACTTCAATATTACATGATATATTTGAGGACAAGATCATTAATAAATAAATAATATAATCACATTTGCACCAATTTGAGAAACAAATAATGAACCTTAGTGACACCTTCTCCCTAAATTGCTACCTTAAAATAGTTATTCTACCTATCGATTTGTAACCCTCGATAATACCTTGTTCAATGTTACTATAGAAGAGAATTTATATCCTTAAGAATGACCTCTACAACACTTAGATCAAATACATATAGGTGAAATTTTGTTTGCATAAGTATGCTTGAAATTTATAATTTTATAAATAACATAAGCAAAACCTTAATGTTGAGATAATCTCTCATATTCAAAACGTATTCTGAGTTCCTAGTGGTGTGTTAAACCTAAATAAATTTAATCAAAAATTAATCAAATAGAAATACTCTCTCTCTCTATATATATATAAAATAAATAGAAAATTAATTAAACACTACTTCTCCATTACATCATTATAATTATCATTTTATATCTATAAAAGAATCAAAATAAATTTGAAACTATATAAATAATTATATAAAAAAAAATTATAATAAATTTATAAAATATTTTTAATTTGTTGTATTGAGGCTTCTGTGATCCATATTAAATTTATGAAAAATTCTTCGACGTAAATCACATGATACTTCATATGCTGACCAATATGATTAATATTTAATTTTTTAAATATTAAAAATCACAACTATTATATTCTTAATAATATAATAATTTTAATAAATATTTATTTAAAATAAATAAATAAAATTATCTTCTCTTTTCCGTCAATATATTTTAATGTCCAATCAAACATTTATATCTTCGCATACTTGTATATAATATTAAAGGCTTAAACTTTTAATCTTAACTTTTAAGATTTAAGTGATAAAATTCATGATGTTTTAAAAAGATATTATGAATCCTTTTATGTTACAAGTTTTAATATTATAATGGGAAAATCCTACTAAAAAATAATATATATATATATATATATATATATATATATATATATATTCATTCGTATTTGTATTCGTATTCGTATTCGTAAAAAAATGATTTCAGTAATTTATATTAAATAATATAAAGCTTTATGTACTATCAAATCTAACGTTAGTATAAAATTATTAGTCTATATGCATATTGTAAATATACATCGTTTTCATACTTCCAATATTCCAAGTACTTTAGAAAGCTAATGTGCCTAGGCTACAATGTATGCAATAAACATAACCGTTGAAGGGAAATGGGTGCTTTTTACTAATACCATTCTCTAGGATAAGGACAACAATGTTCTTTTGGATTTATCTCTCCCCCGTCTCACTTTCCAATTTTTGCAACTAAAGTGATGGTGAGAGGACACATGTGGTTAGATTCTCCAAGGACTGAATTTGTGTTCATACCTTTGTTGCACCGCAGCCTGACGAACTGTTCCATATTACTTTTTGAATCGATTTTCTTTATTATAGTGATAAACCTTTGCATTTCCATAATATTTCCCAAGCCAAGTCTCGACATTACCATTCTCACTTGTGTCAGGTTAGCTTAGTAAGAAATGCCTCAATCATGAATGATAAAGCAGCGTATGCGTTAGTGAAGTATTCATTCAAATTAGTCATGCGTTAGTATTGACTAATTTAAATAGAGATATTTGTTAGAAGTTTATTTCTTTTCTGGTTGGTTGGCCATTTAATGATGTATTTGCTTGGGTCATGACGGTACATATTGCTAATATTAATTTCAAAAGGTAACAGTTGATCATCTAAATAAACATAATTATGTATTAATGTTTATGCCTATTAGTTATTGGTTGATCTTTCAATTTTATAATTTTATTTTGATATTTAGTAATTGTGAACCTGTTTAAAATGCTCATATTTTATAGACCGTGAATTCAAATCCGCGAAAAAATTTACTAAATAGACCAATCAAATTCGCTATCATTTCTCAAATTTTAAAATAAAAGAATTATATTTACTAGTTTGATTGTTTTATAAGATATAATTAATTTTGAAATAAACTTTGATTAAAAATTAAATTAATTTATTAAAATTAGATTAATATTATTAACTATAATGCATTGTTATCTAATTAAAGATATACAATTTCATTTAAATGTTTTTTTTAAATAATATTTATAACATTTTTTCAAAATATTTAGCTATTTTGTTTGAAAAAGAAAATTCAAAATGAACGGTTATTTTTTATTTGCTCGTAGAGAAAATTAAACAACATAGCGATCATTTAAATTAAGTATGACCTATTCAGTTTAGCATACCATAAAATACCTTTTCTATAACCAACATCTACCTTCCGAGATATAAATATAAATATAGCATTCAAAAGTCTTAAATTTTCACTAGCATTATGATATAAATATAAATATAGCGATTTGTCATTTTCGAAAGCTCAAAACCATCGAATCTGTCACTTTGGATTAGAGAATGCATCAGATCCATGCTCGGTATTACATTCTGTGTTTAACCGCTACATGCCTTGTTAGATGTAGTTTCTATCTTTAATTTTTTTTACTGATCTGTTAACGGAAGATAAAAAGATTCTCTTGCACCTGTTTTTGTGTTAGAATTGAATTTTAATATATACATTAGCGTTGGTTTGCAGTGTCCTGCACATTCATAATAGAAGCTGTTTATTTTTTACATTAAGGTGTTTTATTGAATATTAGTAAATTTAATCATTAGTTTTGTTTCAATATAATCTTTATTGTAGATTTTGTATATTCAATCAATACTATTAAAGTTAATCATTAATTTGAACATACATATCATTATATACAATTTAATCTACAATCCATATCAAAATAAAAATCCCCAACTTTGTATCTTTCTATATATATTTCGTAATTTAATGAAGGACTAATATTGGGACTGTTAGAGCATTAATCCGGATGCTTACTTTCATGATGGTTAGTCTGTGGCAGTCTGCAGGGAATTAAGAGTAAGCAGGAGTCAGTGTGAGTGTGAGTGTGAGTTGTTGAAATAAATGATAGTTGGCAGATTATACTGTAGAAATTTCGGATAAATTATATATAGATAAACAAATGTAAAAATGCAATGATCAAACTCTCTTGCAGGGTCTTCAAAGTCATTTTGTGAGTTTCAACAAAGACGGCCTACAGTGAATGATCCATGATCCTAAAAGCACATGGCGAATAACAAAAAAAGGTTAATCTTTGAAAATATAATCGGTTGTATTATGTGATATATCTTTTATAACTACAAAGAATGGAAATGAATGGGATTGTCATGCTGTCGTTGATTCCGCTTTCAGACTGTCATGTGACCTAGATGTTCTGTACATATCATACCCATCAAAAGCATTTCGAGGATAATAAATAACTTTTCTGTATCCATTTTTATTCCTGCACGGTGAAATAAATATAACAATTAATTTGTAAAAACATAAAGCACGCAAACATTATTTTTATTCGTTTCTTTTGTAGGTGGATTAAGTCCAGTCCAAGCAGCCCAACCATGAACTAAAACCCATCAATTAAGAACGTGGGATTTGGAAGACTATGAGAGATCCGATGGAAGAGCCGATGAGTCTGTTGTTGAAGTTTTATAAAAATGAAGGTCAAGTCATTTGAGTGTAATTATTCTTTTCTAGAATTGAAAATATTTTAAAATTTTGATGAAAATGTATAGTGTTGATATAACTCAGATCTCCTAAATATTCCATGTTCTGGAATTGATGACAAGAAACTTCCCGTTTCTCTCCACCAACACATTAGTCATGTTAATTAATGATACCATCCACGCAATTCCTTAGCCGCAAAGAAAAGGTGATTTAATTAAAAAGACAGTAGTCACGTTAATTAATGATACCATCCACGTAATTCCGTAGCCGCAAAAAATGTGATTTAATTAAAAGGTTTGGTCCGATGGAATAGTTTCCGGATTATATGCACATATGTAGAATCTATGGTTAATTGTTCTGAACATTTAACTCATGTATAGAACAGCTAAAATAGAAACTATCGATGCTTTATCTTTTCGTTTCCCATACGCGTCGGCAGAAAACGTCTTATTTTTAATAATTGTCGATAAGTGTGTCGTATTTCACTTGAGCAATCCGTGCAAGAATATAAAGCTCAAAATCATTATGTTTCAAAAATAATCCTTCATTTAACCTTCATTACAGTAGTGGACTGATATTTGTAGCCAAGTTTATAAAACTTTCGACTCTTTTCCAAAAGTTGTAAAAGAAAAGAGTTTAACAGTTCGCCTGTTCCTCGAATAAGAGTGGTTATCATACTGGGTTCAAGCATGGCGTTGCTATGTATAGCTTCTTCTTGCAATTATGTTATGAAAAATGCAATTATGTTATGAAAAATAAAATGCAATTCAGTAAATCACAAAAATTAGTATAGATATATTTTAAATAGAGATTTAATATGAGTGGAGATCTATTTTAAATAGAGATTTAATATGAGTAAGAGTCAAGCATTTTTTTCATTGCGTAGATTATCTTCCGGATTCATCTCCATTACGTTTTTTTGATTTGATCCACATTTCCATTTTTTCCATTTGCAAATTTTTTTTATAAGTAGAGATTATTTAAATGTTTTGTATAGTTATTTAATTTTTTTTTTTTTTTTAGAGTTCTAAATTTTTATTTTATTCTATGTGTGTAAAATTTCAACTTTGATGAAAAACAGATAAACTTACACATCATACTGAGCTGTATAATAAACCTCTTAACTCAATAATATCTCAATAATATCTATTACCAGATAATTAATAATATTTAACTTAATAATATCTGTCACCAGATAATTAATAATATCAATTATTATTTGAATGTCCTGGCGACTTTATATGAAAGCTTTGATGCCTGAGGTAAAGAAGATACTATTTGATAATCTTGCTGAGACGCGTTACGTTCTTAACTATTTTGTTATAATTTGATAAAATAATGTCCAATACCTATAACTCTTATACCTATAATGTGCAATACTTTTATGCCTGAGATCAGGGAGACACTGGTTTACTCTTTAAAATTTTGCTGAGACACGTTACTTTCTAAATTATTCTTATATTCTAATAATAATAAATACATGCGATGCCTATAACTGGATAAGCGCTCTTATGGAGTTGAATGTGAATGAATAAAACAAAAGGCTATCAAATAGGGATTAGTGAAAGAAAAAAAAGCACAACAAAAAATATATTTATGAGAAATACCAAAAATTTAATTTGGGCAAGAATTAAAAAAAAAAATACAGGAAGAATTAAGAAAAGGGCTTACATCATAGGAGAATACAAAATAGATTTCGTAATAATACACTCTCTCCCTTCATGCGGAATATGAAAGTACATCTCTATGTTACATTATTATATAAATTATTTTAATAAATTCAATAACAAAATAAATAGATACATATTTTAAAATATATAGTATGAAATAATAAATAATAATCCAATGAAATTTATATTTTAAAATGTTCATCTCTAAATTTTTTATTTTATTTTGTTTATTATAAATCCTACAAATTATCTCCTAAATATTGTATTTTATCTTAACCCAAAGATGTTGTTTTCTGATATCAATTAGCAGCGAAAAATTTAACAGATATCAGTATCAATAACCTTTACAATATTTTACTTGGTTTTAAAACTAAGTTTTTTTATATCAATAAACAACCAACCTATTGTTTTTCTGCATATTATCCGTACAATATTATATTCTATTATATTCTATGTTAAAGAAATGCTTCTGCCTTTCATATCAATGGACAACCAATAGTGTGTGCAAGATCTCAATAAAAATAACCTGTGCGAAAGATCTCAATAACAAAAACCTATGTAGTATTCTGTTCTATCTTAAAAAGTTATATTATAAAACAAAGCTTTTGTTTTTAGTATCAAAGAGGAAACTCTAAAGTGTGTCAGAGAGATCAATGACAATACGTTTTGAATTACTGTTCTTAAAAAGAAATCATGTAAGTTCAAATGTATTAGAACTGACAGTACACTACATTCAATGCAATAGTCAATTATTTTTCCAAACTATAGAAATAATCAAAATAAAAAAGTCACAGGATGTATTGCCACAAAACATAACATTGAATAGTATCGATAGTAATTTGAAAAGCCAGTGGAAATGTCTAGAAATGATTTAGAGCAAATATATCAAAAGCGCTCAGCTCGCGGCTGATACCTGAATCATCAGAGGCGTACCAATGGAAAACCAGATCTGTGGATAACCCATCTTATCATATAACATTTTCTTTAGTCAAAGTTCTGAGCCATTCAAATTACGTGCAGGAAGAACTCCTGAATTGTAATCCAAATTATTGTAGGATTCAGATTGAGACGGAGAACAGACTAGCATGTTGTCAGATGTCTGATCAACGATTCTTTCACGAAAGTTATACAGCTCGCCATACCCTGTGGTGCTAAATGATGGGACCTGCTGTTGATGAATAAGCATATGTTGCTGCAGCTGCTGCGTCTGCACATAGTTATTGAACATGGATACCGTCGAACCTGTGTAATTCGATGAAACTAAATTAGGCCTACTTGTAATTGGCAGTTGTCGATTATAATATGGGGCTGGCTCGTTTTGGATGGACACCATAGAAGCCAACTGTTGATTAAAGGGTTCTGGTTTCTGCTGATATCTCATATAAGCGGAATACTGCGGCACTAAACTAGGGTTAGAATTAGCCTGCTCGGCATCGAACCCTAGATTTTGCAGTGGTTGGCCATGGTGATATACATCTGAAAATATTGATAAACACGGTGAGTCGACTTGCATGAAATACGGAGGTGGAATCCCATGGTGGAGTCGATCAGAATACGTTTCTCCACTAATGCTTTCCACGTGTAGACTACGACAGCCTTCCGGCGCTGCCGACAAATCATCATCATTAGTGGCCAGAGATCGGCAGGATGTTGCGCGTGCAACTTCAATACCGAACTCGGCAATTGCTGCGGTATCTTGCATGTTCATACCCGGAGGATCCTCGTTCCGGAGGTTGATTCTTTCAGGAAAATTCAATTTCGCCCTTGACCCTCGAAATTTTAAAGCAGCGTCGTCGTATGCTCTCCCAGCATCTTCTGCAGTCTCAAATGTGCCCAGCCATACTCGTGCTGCCTTCTTTGGATCTCGAATCTCTGCAGCCCATTTTCCCCACGGCCTCTGCCTTACTCCTCTGTAATGTCTTTTTGGAGGGGGATTCCGCGGATTCACTTCCTTTCTTTTAAAGTTCGTCTCATTTTCTCGATTACGTTGTTGGTGTTGAGGTAGCGTGACCATGCTTGCCCCTTCTGCATGACACCAACACAACATCAACAATCTTTCATCTTACACACATATTACCCCAGAAGGATGTAAGTTCTGGAAATTTACTCCTTACTGTTTTCAATTTAACTGATTTTCTTTAGTGGTTTTAATCAGCATTTTGTTAAAGTTAGTCACTCTTGCTTGGAGAGTTGTTTAAAATTAGAGAATCAGTTAAGTGGAGTAAAATAGATTTAGGTCGTTTGTAAAGTTAAATATAATGTGTATTTGCATGTTGAGTTATTTTGTCACTAGTCAGTAAGAAAAAGTTTAAATAATTTTTACTGAATTTATTATAATCATCAATCAAATTTTGTGTAATCAACTGAAATATTTGTATTATTCTATCTAACCCATTTCAATTTCAATTTGGTCTCAAACCGGTTTTCTAAAAACGCTCCCCGAAAGCGATATGAATAAGATCATGGCTGTTAGGTTTACAGCGAGAGGGGCTTGAGTTTTCATCGTTGTCCTAATACTTTGTAAGCAAATTGCTAGTCCGATGAGAAGGGTTGCAGATGGTCGTATAATTAGAAAAACTAACCCATGAAGAAATATTCGAAAGGATCAGTTCATATGAATCCATAGAACGTTAAGATCTTCGAAACCCTTAATCCATCAATAAGCATCTATGTTCTTAAAACTAGAAACAAGAATAGAATACATCTATCTTGCTTGTATTGATAAAGAGGGGATGCAATTTCATTTTAGTAACTTAGGGTTACAAAGGTACATCTCTGCTACCCTTCTTACAATAACATTTAAGAAAAGGCCATATAGTAAAGATTGAGCAAACTAAGCTATAATCACTTAAATAGGGTAAACAAAATCACACAGCTCAACTCCCCCCTGCATCAAAAGAAAAATATTATTAGTGGAACGCAGACAAAAACCACATCTTCCAAACCCCGAGCTGCACAATAACCGGCTTCTGCGGATAAAATCGATATTTGCAAACCTAAATTTACATCGCTTACGGCGCAAAAAGATTGAGCTTTCTCGCCTATTTCCCTCTCTGGAAAATTAGTTAACAGAAGACAGATTTGATTCCATTCTATGGTTTGGTTTTTGGTGCTATCGCAAACCTATTTTCTTTCATATGTTGCTAATTTTTTCTCTCTTCCTTTGATTCCTTTTGATAACTAACATATTACAGAGATTTTAGATTTTATCTGAATTTCTTCCACACTTTATATCATTTCCAGTGCACGATCCGATCGAGATACACGAGATTTACAAATTGTATTAACCGTATCTAAGAAGAAAACTTACAGAAGCTATGCCAAAACTTGACAGTCACTGGCATAAGATTCAGGGTATCACCTTGGCCGGATGATGCTGTAATGTGCTGACTAGTAATATCGTTCTCTTTGACGCCATGCGTTGTGAATGTGACCCTCTGCTGCGCAGTTCCCCGTCTCTTCTGCCCGGCTTCCGATTGATCGGGTTTGTTCTCCATTGGATAAAGGACACGTCCACCGTCTACGCCGAAGAGCTATAAATAATGGACAACAGATCCTTGGAACAATCAACGCCGGAAAGGAATATAGTGAGGACGGATCCCTCGTTCCCCACATTCGTTATAGTAAATTACCTCGACCCTAGCTCGGATATAGGGGGAAATTCTACAGAAGGTCAATCTTCATTTCAATTTTCTCTATTGGACCGCTAATCTGGTAAAAATAATTGCAGGCTATACGTGACAAGCCCCTGAGGAATCCCCGGCTCAGACGGCTGATCTGTCTTCAAGCATTCACAACCGATAGGGTTTTGGGATGAAGCCCTAGTTAGTGACCTGGGACCTTTTCAACTTTCACAGGATATAACTATTTATTGCCAGGGTTCCCACTTCTACCTTAAACACCGCCGTCCTGAGGCGTTTTGGAGAACAGCCTAACGGGGGGACTTTTTGGCTTTTTGTGTGGTTGAGTTTCTGGTCAATTTTGCACCAATTGTTGAGTAAAAGGTTTTCCAGGCTGATGCTGAATTTATTTCTATATTTTAAATTGAAACTTATATTATAAAATATTGTGATTTGATTGAAAACTGTATTAGGCCAAATTTCAATATTGGCATTAGTTTTCAGGTTTTTCTATAAATGTAAGTGTTCCTGCTGCTGGCAAGCAATTTTTTTGAGAAAACGGGAAATAGAACGGTAATGTTAATTACTGTGGATGACATTTGAACGGTAATGTCAATCGTTCTGAATGCAATGCACCATTCTAGAAATGCGGACACGTACTCCTTTAGTCGTATCAATTTGCTAAGCCTTCATGTTTTTCTAACTGTCCATAGACACTTTTTTGATCTTCGAATTTTCTTTTGACACTTGGCCCTGGCACAACAAACATTATACAGCAGAATATTACTTTTTGTTTAAATTCAAGTCTTTGGATGCTTCACTCCGTGACTTTCACTTTTCAATTAACTGTTCTGTTTTGTTCTCTTTATGTTGGGCTTTTTCATCATTTTACACAGCGGCAAATATCGTTCTCATTTAGTCGAGGGTTTTTCCAAGGGCAATATCCGCATTTCCATCTTTCCGTTAATATGTGTGGTATTATGAAGAAATGGTGCAAGCATTGTTTGTTGTTTTACAAAATTTGTGTCGAAAAAAATGAGCGGGTGAGGGTAGTAAATTTAGAGTAGGAAATTTTGGATATCTTAAAATTAATTTTCAATTTAAGTTTATTTAGGATGGGTTAAAGCAATGATTGTTTTTGTTTATTTTTTTTGAAAGAATGTTTTTCCTCTTATACCTTAACTCAATTCTTACAACTGATAAAATAAACTTTATTTGAATGACTTTGAACTTTATTTTCTACTATTAATAGTTTCTAGAATGGAAAATGGATACAATTTTATTATTTTAAACATATATAATTAATTTAAAAAGTTGAAATTAGCCATTTAAAAATGTTATTTTAGAATGTAGTCATTTCAAATTAAATAATAAAATACACTGTAAGAGGCAAAATAATATTACATACATATATGAAATCGTATTTCAACATATTCATGATAAAAATAAAGAGCAATAACAAACCATTAAGAAATTAAGTGAAAAGAAAAAATAATAAATAAAAATATTAAAAAGTAGAGAAGAATATTTTTTAAATTTTTTATATGTGAATTATGTATAAGTATATGAAATATACATTTTTTAAATAGACACACCACTCATTATGAAAGATAAAATACTATGAATTAATATTTAAATGGATAAAAATTTAATTGATAATTTCTTAAGTTAAATTTTTATTCATGAATGAAAAAAACTCAAAAAAGAAACATAATTATCTAAGAGTTTCTCCTCCTTTATTTTATTATTTATTTACAACTTTATTTATTTTATTATTTTCTTCTAACTCTTTCTATTTTTTTTTCTTCTAACTTCATTTATTTAATTTCTTTCTTATGTCTTCTCCACGTGAATAGCTCTAATAAATATAGACTTTTCTAATTTTTTATTTATTTTTGTTTTTATTTCATGAACAATGCTCTTTGATATAAAGATTAATCAATATCTTATTATTTAGGATAATTAGAATACTTGATTGAGTTAAAATTATTTCACTAATTTTTTTTTTTAATTTGATTTATATATATATATATTACTTTTAATAAAGTTTTTCTAATTTTAAATTTAGATTTTACTTAGAATTTCTTTTCTTTTCTTTATATGTTTTTACTTAAATCTTTTCACTCATTGAATTGAATTCCAATTACATTTTTGTTTACTCATACCAAGTAGATGAAGAACTTCCTCGTGAATTTTGAAGAGTGTCACCAGGTTTTCCCTTAAAATATTTATGACTAATCGAAAGTAAAAGAGACATGATAGAGGAGCATCATTTAACTTCAACGAAAATGTGTTTAACACCTTCCAACCTAAGTCAATACTTAAGTGATAATGAGGTAATAATGGACACCATCCCAGACCTACACTATCCCCTACCTTCGATAAACATCCAACCTACTTTGGATAACCCCATGACCCGTGTGTGATTCATTCAACAAGAACAAAACCTATGGATGTAATCATTGATTTTGAAGGCTGCCACAAGGCTTTCCCTTAAAATATCTATGACTAATGGAAAGTAAAAGACACATGATAGAGGAACATCATTTAACTTTAAGGAAAATGTTCTTAACACCTTCCAACCTAAGGCACAACTTAAGTGATAATGAGTGGAATCATGGACACCATCCCAGACCTACACCATGGCAAACATTCGATAAAGATCCAAGCTACCTTGGAAAGCCCCATCACCCATGTGTGATTCACTCAACAATCACACACATTATGGATGTAATAATTAATATGTCATTATCCAATCCACCTTGGATAGCCCCATCACCCATATGTGATTCATTCAACAAGCACACAACTTATGGATGTAATCATTAATATGTCATTCATATTTTGTAATAATATATCATTAATAAATTAAAATTTGAATATGAGTTGTACTCAATCAATTGTCAATAACATCTTACCATTATAATATATGCATAATAAATAAAATTGAAATCACTAACATCGTATTAATACCATAATATTCAAAATTGTTTTAAAAGATTATTAAGAAAAACACATCCTAAATCACCATGACATGAAATAATAAGATGATCAACAATGTCTATTATCCTCAAAACATGAAATATAGATGATAGTAAAGTATAGATGATAGTGCCTATCTATAAAATTGAAAATGTCTAGTCTCAAGAGAAAATTAAAATGCATTATATTTTATAATTTTTAAAAGGAAACTAAATTAAATTATTTGAGCTTTTTTCAACTATTATATATTTATTTTAATGTTCTCAATAATATATATCTTTTAATAAATATAATTAAAAATTAGAATGCATTATATTTTATAATTTTTAAAATGAAATTAAATTAAATGGTTTTGAACATTTTTTGCACCTATAATATATTTCTTTTGATGTTCTTAATACTATATATCTTCAAATAACTATAACTTTTATGGAGAATACAAATGAATGGAATTACTCAAAAAAAAATCAATAAATATGTTTTAATATAAGAAAAGGTAATTATATCTTGAATGTTAAAAATAATCCATTTTTAAGTAGATTAAGAATATTTAATATTATTTTTTAAAATTTAATAAAAATAAATCATTGGAAATTTTAAAGTTGTATTTATTTCAATATTTATTTTTAATTATTATATATATAATATTAATTTATAAAAAATATATTTTCATTAATTTTAACTAAGAAATATAAACTTTTATAGACCTGCAAAGTTTATTTTAAAAAAAATTATAAAAAGACTAATGATATTTTTTTCAAAATTATGGCTCACCATTCTCACTTTCCAATTTTTGCAACTAAAGTAATGGTGAGAGGACACATGAGGCTACATTCTTGTAACACCCTAAAAATTACAAAAAACATAATAATAATTTAAAAAAAAAGTACTAGGCCTAACTTACAAAATATCACATCAATTAATTACTATGATTATGAGGCGGTGAAGTTTTTCATTCGGCACAATCGATTGATTTTTGTTATGTGATATTAATTACATACATAGTCCACATTAAGGCCTCTGTCAGACATTAAAGAGGCACATGGCCTCACTCGAGTCATGGAACCCGTCACACTGCTCTGGTGTAAATGCACGGGGTACAACTCTCCACGCAGCGTGATCTGTGGTTGTCCTCTGGCATGCCTTCGTTCATCACTGAGACTTTGGCTTGACACCTATTCTTGCTTACCTCCGTCGATCTGCCTGGGGACAATCCAACAGTGGAGCAGTTTTAGGCTGGGTCCAACTACACTACTCCTGCCTTTGACCAGATGGAGAGACATTTGCACTTGGTGGGTTTTGATGGTTCGACCACTCTGTAACAGGTTCAACTACCAGGTCTTCCATCTGTCCTGCAAGTTGTTGGATGAGAGCCATGGTCTCGGCTGGAAGTTCTTCTCGGTGAGGTAATGGTGCAAAACTGATTTATACAGTTCTATGCCTAATAATTGTTTCCTTTGTGAGTTTTACTTCCTCATGGATGGTAATGGTTTGACAGGAAAACCTCCAAGTCCAAGGGCATTGCCACACTGTTCTGCTTCATCGATGGTTAGAGAAATTCAAAGCCGAACCCAGGAAGGTGAGATTTTACTCTGTGGAATCATTTCATAGTTTCATTGTTTGGTTTAGTTATATCCGCAGGTTATTAAGGTTGTCTTTCTCTTATCATATAGGCGGATTGCATCCTGATGGAACCCTCAATGTTGAGGGGAATTTTCTCATCGGCTGCTCCATTCTTCACCAATTTCTTTTATCTATATATTTATTACATACTCAGTCAATGGTGTGTTGGGGTTGTTGCAGGTAATGTGGTTCACATACCTGGGTTCATATGGAGTTGATTTCGCACCCTCCAAGTTCTTGAGGATTAATATAATACACGACTTTGTACAGGTTGGAATTATTCTCCGAAACTTACACAGTTTACTTGCTAAGGTTTTGATGCCTACGATAAATCAATTGGCAGAGGTTTTTGGCTAGAGCCTACCTCGTTCTTAGCTTTTTCTGGGAAGATTGTGTAAAAATTTAATGTCAATTCAGTTATTTGCAAAGTTGATTTAGGTTACTTTACTTTCTGGTTCGAAAGACTGTTTAGTCTCTGGTTTTGTAATTTATGGGTATAGAATTCCTTTGGAACAGTTAATGTTTGATGTATTCAGAAGTCGAGGGTTCTTAAGAGTTCAAGGGTTTTATTATAAGAAATCAAGGGTTTTGTTCCCTTCTTTGATTCTGTCTTTGCTTGGTTGAATGCAATAGAACTTTGCACTCTATTGCAGTAATGTTTTGGTCGTAAACGTTACTTACTTTAATGATAGTGTCTATATATACAACTTTTCCTTTTTAGCGCCTACTGAAGGGGTTTTACTGCTCCATATGATTGCTAAGCAAATTCGTTGATATTTGCATGGTTTTTTATTTAATTCTTATGTTACTTAATTGCATTAATGGTTATGCTTTGAGGAATTCACCAAGTTATTTCGTGGTACCCTATGTGTGTGAAATCTTTGTTTCTTGAATACCAAAAGCTTTAACAGTCCTAAATGATAGAAGGAAATACTCTGTTTAAGGTTAAAATTTACATTTTATCCCACCAAAAGTAACAAAAATGTTTTCTACCCATTTTTACATCTGTATTTTATAAATAGAACAGTAGGAGCCAAATTCTCCTTTGGACTTCATGGTTTACTAGCCTTGTGTCTTTACTATACATTTACAATTATTTTCGTGCTATGAACTCCTTTCGATTCCTATACTGAGCATCGGATTTATTTACTCGTCTAAGAAATAAATTCTCTATTTGAACATATTCTATTACGAGTTTAAGAATAATTTTCATACTATGTAATGAGCTATCATGATACTGTAATTAATCTATCATCATCCTCGCTTAAATAAAAAGCTATATTACTTATCTGATTAATTTATCAGTAGAAAATCCCAAAGATATCTGGAAAGTCTCTCCTCCCAGCCACAAGCCTGGCGATTACGTCTAGGCTCTCCCCCAAGCACTTTCACTATTTTGCACTGGATTATATCCAACTATAGTCGGTGCCTTGGGCCTCAGGACTCCACTGTCCAGCCTCAAGTCCTGCACTTAATTCGACTGTTAATGAGCAACTTCCCACTAGTCACTCTTTCCCCCAGCTCTAGGATAGTTTCCCATTTTCCATCTTTTCCCCTCTATATTTCCCTTTCCAAGGCAGGGGTATAATTGTTTCTTTTAATTGTAGCAAACAATTTGTTTTAATTAACATGTCTTAATTCCTAATCAATCATAAATTAGGTAACAACTTGTTATATGGATTTCGAGCCTCAGTCATTGTCATAACATAATAGAAAATAAATGCAGTAAATCATAAAACTAAATTTAATAACCACAGTAATTCTTTCAAGGAGCTTGGCGTGTTACATCTCCCCCCCGTGTGAGGAACACCATCCCTAGTGTTCTTTCTAATTTAAGAAAATAATGCCAGATAAGCTTCCCGCATAAATTCTTCCTCTTGCCAAGTGGCCTCATCCGGGCTAAAGTGCTTCCACTGCACTTTAACCTAGGTGATGACTCGCCTTCGCAAGGTGGTTTCTCTCCAATCGAGAATACGAAGAGTTTCTGCCAGAAACTCTCCTTCCGATTCGACCTGAATATTTTCCTAGTTTATTATATGTTGTGGGTTGTACACATATTTCTTTAACAATGAAACATGAAAAACATTATGGACTTGAATGTGGCTTGGTAACACAAGTTTATAGGTTACTGGTCCAATTCATTCCAAGACTTGAAAAGTTCCACATTACTGGGGTGCTAACTTAGCACAACCCCTCCATTGTAAGGAAATTTTTCAATGCTTTAGCCTTAGATATACATGATCTCCCGGTTGAAATTATTTGTATGTCCCTTTTCTATCTGCATACATTTTCTACCTATCTTGGGCAGCCCTTAGGTTTTATCAATCATTCTTAATGACTTCCTCCATCTCAGCTAGCATGTCGAGACCCAATGCTAGCTTATTAATAAGGTTATTCCAGTCAACGGGTACTGAGAACTTTCTTCCATATAAAACCTCAAAGCAGCTCATATCCAGTGATTCGTGATATCCATTAATGTATGCCAATTCTACAAGGTGGAGGTAATCCTCCCACTTATGTGGCTATTGCATCACAAACATGCATAGCATGTCTTCCAGCACTTGATTCACCTGTTCAGTTTGCCCGTTTGTTTAGGGATGATAAGCCGTAATAAAATGGATCTACGTACCCAATCCTGAAAAGAGGGCTTTCCACAATGTGGATGTGAATTTCACATCCGTGTCTGAAATTACCACCTTGGGTATACCGTGTAGGAAAAAGATTTCCTTCATAAATATGTTCGCAATTTCCATAGTTTTGTAAGTGGATTTTACAGGTATGAAGCGTGCGGTTTTTCTCAATTTGTCTACTACAACCATAATTGAGACATGTTGTTTCGTAGTGTAGGGTAAACCTGTGATGAAGTCTAATGATATGGTCTCCCATTTCCATTTTGGAATGGGTAGTGGTTGCAACAAACCAGAGGGATGTTGATGCTTTTCCTTCACCAAGTGACACTCCAAACATTTGGATAAATAGTCTGTGACATCCTTCCTTAATCCGGGCCAAAAATACCCTTTCTTGATGGCTGATAATAATTTTTGGTAACTTGAGTGGTCCACACAACGTTTTTGATGAAACTCATACATTATTAATTGTTTAACAACGCTTTGGTTAGGAACATCGATTCAATTTTTGAAGGTAAGGATGTCATCAAGATTTATTTTGAAATCTGATTTTTCTCCTTTTAACAGAGCTTCCTTTGTCTGCTGCCAAAGAAAAGTGTATTCTAGATCTTTGACCGATGCCTCCTTTATAATTTCTAGAATGTTTGAACATGCTTGAATGATTTTAACCTCATAAATGCAACGTACCTTCCTAGTCAATGCATTAGCCACCCGATTTTCCTTCCCTTTAAGATGCTTCATTTCAAAATCGAACTCACTTAAAAATGTCGTCCATCTGGCCTGTTAGGCATTTAGGCTAGATTGGTTGAAGATATTAGTAAGGCTACTATGATCTGTTAATAGCAAAAATTTCTTCTGCAATAGGTAGTGTTGCCACATTTTAAATGCATTCACTACTACTGTTAATTCAAGTTCATAAGCGGACTATCATTGTTCATAATCCTTCAATTTCTATGATTCATAAGTAATAAATTTTCCTTCTTGTGTTAGCACTCTGCAAACAACTTCTTTACTTGCATCCGTGCAAACCACAAAAGACTTTTCTGGGTCTGTTACTTTTAGCACGGGTGCAGTGGTAAGTAGGTTTTTTAATCTTTGAAAGTTTTTCTGACATTCGGATGTCTATTGAAAGGTGAATCCCTTTTTCTGTAAGGAAGTCATTGGAAAAGAAATTTTTGAAAACCCTTCAATGAACCAATGGTAGTACCCAGCTAAACCCTGGAAGGATCTGATATCATCGACATTATTTGGAGCGGTCCATTCCATAATGGTTTTGATCTTTTCTGGGTCCACCGCTATTCCTTCCACTGATATAACGTGACCCAAGTATTGGATCTAATCTTTGAAAAAATCACATTTTCTAAATTTAGCATATAATTGGTTCTCTCGTAAAGTTTGCAGCACAATTCTCAAATTTTCTTTGTGTTCATCCTGAATTTTAGTGTATATAAAAATGTCGTCAATAAAAATTAACACAAACTTTTCAAGATAGGGCGGGAAAGTGTTGTGCATCAAACTCATAAAGGTAGTTGCTGAATTTGTGAGGCCAAATGGCAACACTACGAACTCGTAGTTACCATAACGAGTTAGGAATGTAGTTTTGTAGATGTCCTCCTCCTTTATCCTTATCTGGTGGTAATCTGATTTTAAGTCTATTTTTTAGAATACTTTAGCTCCCTGCACTTGATCGAATAAATTATCAATATGTGGCAGCAGATACTTATTTTTGATGGTCAGCTTATTTAATTGATGATAATTGATACACAATCTCAAAGTTCCATCTTTCTTCCATACAAATAGTACTAGAGCTCCCCAAGGGGACACACTAGGGCGGATGTACTTTTTATCTAGAAGCTCCTGAAGCTACATTTGAGTTCTGTCAACTCAGGTATGCTCATGTGGTAAGGGGCCTTGGATACCAGGGTTGCACCTGGAACTAGTTCAATGGTGAAGTCAATATCCCGTTTGGGTGGTAATCTAGGAATAGATTCAGGAAATACATCAACAAATCCCTGAATGACAAGAATATTTTTCGAGGTCATTTTATTCTTGGAGTTGGTAAATCCCACTTGAACAACATATATTTGACAACCCTTCCTAATACACTTTCCTAGCTGACTAGTAGTAATAGGGCACAGTTTGGTATTAGTCTTGATTCCTTGAAGTTCCCTCCTTTGTCCTGATTCTGAAATAAAATTGATAGTTTTCTGCTTGCAATCAACCAAGGACCAACATTTTTCCAACCAATCCATTCTGATTAAAATGTCATATGAACCCAAAGGGAGAATGTTGAGGTTCACGTGAATGGGTTGTCCTGAGATGGTTATGGGACATTGTTTTGTTTTGGCAACTACCTTTCTTTTTGCCCCAGTGGCTAGTTGAACTAGCCAAGGTTTTGGAAATTTACTGGTCCTCACATTCAATCATGGTGGGTTAATACTCTGCTTGATGATCATCCAGGGCAGCATTAATTTTGGGTATGTTCCTCACCACTTCTCCAACAGTAGATGCTTCCTGCATGTTTGCAAGTTGTTCCATTCTCGCCTTATACAAACAGTGTAGTAGTCAGGTTCTTCGCATCCCTAGAATTGCAATGGCAGTTTTGATTGTTGATCATTACTGAATTTATTAACCCCTTCTAACTGTCTATTTTCATAGTAGACAGCCTTAGGTTTGTTCCTTGCTCGGAATTTATTAAGAGGCTTTTGCTGTAAATTTCTGCTATTAGAAAATTTTGGGTGTCTACTTGGAATCAAACTTCTTCCCTTCTTATTCATCCCTCCTTTAGATCCTTCATTTTTCTATTTCATTTGCTGGTAACATATGTGGGCTTTCCGTACTACATCATCCATTGTTTTGGGGTAGTCGAACTCAAGTTTCTCCTTCATGAATTTGGGTAAGCTACTAATGAAACATTGAATCTTGGCTTTCTCCTCCTGCATATAAGGCACATAGCATAGAAGGGAGGTGAATCGAGCCACATACTCATCCATAGTTAAGGCCCCCAGTCTTAATTCGTGAAATTCCTTTGCTTTCTAGGCATAATAATGCTAAGTTAGACAATTATCTTTAAAATGTTTTTGGAATTCATTCCACGTCACTTGTTCCTCATCAATCTTTCTTACTGTTTTGATTTCTTCCCACCATAGGGTTTCCTTACCTCTTAACTGATAAACTACCAAACGACCCTTCAACTTATCTGTATATTTGTAAATCTAAAAATATTTACCCATATCAATTAACCAAGATTCCACTGCTTCTTCATATTACCCTTTGAAGAGTGATGGTTTAATCTTTTTGAATTCTCCTTGTAGTTCTGACTTTTGTCTTTTTGTTTTGCATTGGTTAGAAACATTATTTGAGCATCCTTCTTTATCCTCGCTATGTCTCTCGGCTAATTCAACATTTTCCTCACCATGCTGAGCTGTTGGGGTCTTTTCTCTGTTCTCAGCACTGGGATCTAGATGTCTTTGACTGTATTGATTAGAGAGACTTCTAAGAATCCTCTCCTATTCCAGGCGTAATCGTTAATTGTCTATTCTCAAATTTGTCATCTTAGCACATAACTGCTGAACAGTTTTGAGTAAAACTGCATTAGCTTGACGAGTCTCCTTGCCCAGTTGTATCCAAATATCAGGGTTAGCATTCACATAAGCTGGTTTTGGAGTATTGGGTGGTCCTGAACTTCTCTGCATTCTGCCCTTTGTATAGAGACTGTCTTTGTGTTCACATATGTGTTTTATTTAGTTAGATTTAATAAATCACAATCCTTGCATGTATATATATATATATATAGATATATCCCAAAGAGTCTCAGTGTACGAACCTGATATATATATATATATATATATATCCCAAAGAGTCTCAGTGTATGAACCTGAGCTCTGATACGACTTGTAACACCCTAAACATTACAAAATATATAATAATAATAAAAAATAAATTAACTTACCAAGCCTAATTTACCAAATATAACATCAATTCATTACTATAATTACGAAGCGGTGAAGTTTTTCATTTAGCACAATTGATTGATTTTTGTTATGTAATATTAATTACATACATAGTCTGTGTTAAGGCCTATGTCCAACATTAAATAGGCACATAGCCTCACTTGAGTCATGGAACCCGTCACACTGTTGTGGTGTAGATGTACAAGATACAAATCTCCACGTGGCACGATCTGTGGTTGTCCTATAGCATGCTTATGTTCATCGCTAAGACTTTGGATTTACACCTGTTCTCGCTTAACTTCATCAATCTGCCTGGGGACAATCCAATAGTGAAGCCGTTTTAGGCTCGGTCCAACTACACTACTCCCGCCTTCGACCGGATGGAGAGACATTTGTACTCGGTGGATTTTGATGGTTCAGCTGCTTTGTAATAGGTTCAGCTACCATGGCTTCCATCTATCCTACAAGCTGATGGATGAGAGGCATGGTCTCGGCTAGAAGTTCTTCTCAGCAAAGTAATGGCACAAAACTGATTTATATAGTTCTATGCCTAATAATTGTTTCCTTTGTGACTTTTAATTCCTCATGGATGGTAATGGTTCATTAGGCAAACCTCCAAGTCCAGGGGCATCGCCACACTATTCTGCTTCATCGATGGTTAGAGAAATTCAAAGTCGAGCCCAGGAAGGTGAGATTTTAATCCTCGAAATCATTTCATAGTTTCATTGTTTGGTTTAGTTATATCCACGGGTTATTAAGGTTGTCTTTCTCTTATCACATAGGAGGTCTGCATCCTGATGGAACCCTCAATGTTCAAGTGAATTTTCCTGTCGAGTTTGCTATTCTTAACCAATTTCTTTTGTTTAGATATATATATATATATATATATATATATATATATATATATATATATATATATATATATATATATATATATATATATATATATTACATACCTCAGTTAATGGTGTGTTGGGGTTGTTTCAGGTAACGTGTTGCCCTTACCTGGGTTCATATGGAGTTGATTTCGTGCCCTCCAAGATCCTGAGGACTGATACAATACACGGCTTTGTACAGGTTGGAATTATTCACCGAAACTTACCCAGTTTACTTGCTAAGGTTTTGATGCCTACGATAAATCACTTGGCAAAGGTTTTTGGCCCAAGCCTACCTAGTTCTTAGCTTATTTTGGGAAGACTGTGTAAAAAGTTAATGTCAATTGAGTCATTTGCAAAGTTGATTTAGGTTGCTTTACTTTTTGGTTCAAAAGACTGTTCAATCTCTAGTTTTGTAATTTATGGGTATAGAATTCCTTTGGAACAGTTAATGTTTGATGTATTCAAAAGTTGAGGGTTCTTAAGAGTTCAAGGTTTTTATTATAAGAAATCGAGGTTTTTGTTCCCTTCTTTGATTTTGTCTTTGCTTGGTTGAATGCAATAGAACTTTGCACTCTGCTGCAGTAATGTTTCGGTCGTAAACCTTACTTATTTTAATGATATGGTATATATATACAACTTTTCCTTTTTATCGCCTACCGAAGGGGTTTTACTGCTCCATATGATTGTTTAGCAAACTCGTTAATATCTAGTGGTTTTTTATTTAATGCTTTTGTTACTTATTTGCATTAATGGTTATGTTTTGAGGAATTCATCGAGATATTTTGTGGTACATATGCTTGCGGAATCTTTGTTTCTTAAATACCAAAAGCTTTAATAGTACAAAATGATAGACTGAAATATTCCATTTAAGGTTAAAATTTACATTTTATCCCACCAAAAGTAACAGAAATGTTTTCTACCCATTTTTACATTTGTAGTTTATAAATAGAACTGTAGGAGTCGAATGCTCCTTTTGACTTCATGGTTTACTAGCCTTATGGCTTTACTATACATTTACAATTGTTTCCATGCTATGAACTTTCAATTCCTTACGAAGCATCAGATTTATCTACTCGTCTAAGAAAGAAATTATCTATTTGAACATATTCTATTATGAGTTTAAGAATAATTTTCATACTATGTAATGAGCTATCATGATACTGTAAGGAAACATTTACTCTATTAATCTATCATCATCCTTACTTATCTGATCATCAGAAAATCCCAAAGATATCTTGAAAGTCTCTCCTCCCAGCGACGAGCCTGGCGATTACCTCCTAGCTCTCCCCCGAGCACTTTCACTGTTTTCCACTAGATTATATCCAACTACAGTCAGTGCCTTCAGCCTCAGGACTCCATTTTCCATCCCCAAGTCCTACACTTAATTCGACTATTAATGAGCAACTTCCCAACCCCAGCCCATCTTGCACTTAATTCGACTGTTAATGAGCAACTTCCCAACCCCATCTCTAGGATAGTTTTCTATTTCCATCTTTTCCTCGCTATATTTCCCTATTGAGGGCAGGGTATAACTATTTCTTTTAATTGTAGCAAACAATTTGTTTTAATTAACAAGTCTCAATTCCTAATCAATCATAAATTAGATAACAACTTGTTATCTAGATTTCTAGCCTCAATCATTGTCATGACATAACAGAAAATAAATGCAGTAAATCATAAAATTGAATTTAATAACCACAATAATTCTTTCAAAGAGCCTATGGTGTTACAATTCTCCAATCGTTGTTGTAACATAACAGAAAATAAATGCAGTAAATCATAAAAATGAATTTAATAACCACAGTAATTCTTTCAAGGAGCCTTGGGTGTTACAATTCTCCAACATAACAAAAAATAAATGGAGTAAATCATAAAAGTGAATTTAATAACCACAGTAATTCTTTCAAAGAGCCTGGGGTGTTACAATTCTCCAGTCATTATCATAATATAAAAAAAAAAAAATTACAGTAAATCATAAAACTAAATTTAATAACCACAATAATTCTTTCAAAAAACCTTGAATGTTACAATTCTCCAGAAACTTAATTCTTGTTCATATGGCTTCCTTTCTTGCACCGCATGATGATCAATTGTTCCCATTAGACTTATTCGATAATCAAAAGATGAAAATCTCACTCATTTTAATTTGGGATATGATGCTCTAATAGTTGACCGATATTGTCATGCCCCTACACTAGCGGTAATCTTCCAACAGCACTATAGCGAGGTGCGACACCACTGAACACTTTCTTCTCACCAATACTTATGTTCATGGACTACGCCTAACCATTCATACTTAGCTTATTTTTTGTTACCAAGTATTATCTTTATCCTTTATACAGATGAAAACCCATACATATTGATCATCAATAGCAATTAACACATATAAAATTGCACAATAGTATAAAGGGAGGGGCAACCCCCTGCAATATGAGTCTACTCAATATCAATATATATAATTTTCCACTCTTACAAAGTATAAGCTAAATCTTGGGAAACCCCAAATTTACACTTAGCCAAATTTCCAATTTCGGCAAACTCGGTTGCCCATCTCGTCAGCACCTTTGCACAGTCGCCACATGACTCAACAACCCTTCGTTCACCTCGTCACATATCTTCACCGGACTTGCTCTCCATTTGTTCAGTCAAAGCCCAAATCGTGCTATCCTGCCTAACCTCCGTTCAGTGGACCACACGCAGTCCCGCCTACTTGACTCTCATTGACGACCTTCGGTTTCAACCTTCGTTTCGGTATGCATGGCTTGCCCTCACCCAACCACCCGTCCACCTGTTCACCCGCGCCTTCGTATGACTTACCCATGTTGCCCAAACGCCTTCACCCAAACTCATTCACCCAAACAACTTCACCTAGGTCGCTCGATGACCTCACCCGGCTCACCCGAACTACTTCACCCGGGTCACCCGACGATCTCACCCAGCTCACTCGAACGACTTCACTCGGGTCGCCGAACGACCTAACCTAGCTCGCCTGAACGACTTCACCCGGGTCACCCGAAAACCTCACCCGGCTCGCCTGAACGACTTCACTCGGGTTGCCCGGCGACCCCGCCTGGCTCGCCCGAATGACCTCACCCAAGTTTTCTGCCCGACAACCTCGCCCGAGTTTTCTCTGCACAAGTTTCTCACCCGAATTTTCTGGATGAATTTCTCACCCGAGTTCTCCCGTCGTGTGGGCTCATCCGCACATCGCAGAACTCCTTTGATCAAACTCATGTTGATCGAATGATGATCAGTTGATGCCTTTGCCTCCACAAACACACACCAATATATACAGCCAGGTGGCGGGTTGTGTCACCCAGCCGACCTACACCCAATGCCGAAGCCGACTCGTTCAAAATGTGTTGTCTTGCCCAGGAGGAGGGTCAGCCCACCCAACTCATGGGACTACCCCCTCAACTTGCCCAACACCTTATAAACTCATTTCTTGGCTTGTTCACTTTGCATTTTTCACATGCTCCTCGCATGCACTTCACACGGTGAAGGTGACCCAGACCGCAGGTCCTTACATCCTCCCCCACGTAAAGTCATTATCGTCCTCGACAATATCTCATCCCAGAAACCATCTGTCACCAAGATATTCATACCAAGGCATACACCCCATTGGTATGTCATACATCAGAAAATCATCTCAATCCATGATCATCAACCATCTCGTCACAATCTCCACATGTTGCTCCCCCTTGTGGAAGGCTGGCCCCTCCATCTCAAGCTACATGCTTCCTGCAACATATCGTGTCGACCTCATCATGTGTTGCCTCGTGTGAACTACTTCCATGATACTCCAACATAATGCTAACACATCTTTGTACACTGGTACCCCTCATGACTCGAACTAGTCGGGTGATCAGTCCAACTGTCACGCTCAAACCATGAGAATGCACATCCTCATTGCACCATAGTCATTTCTCAGAATGTCCTATCACGTTCTCAACTCGATCAACAATCCATCTCCATATAAGTGTAAGCCATGCTCAGGTCCATGAAGTAGTCCCCATCTCATCTGCAACATGTTGTCCATGATGTTTGGTGTCAATGTACTGCATGAAATCAGGTGCATCTATCCCAACATCATCATCCATCTCTAAAACATCCATCTCCTAAAGGTGAAGAGATCATCTCATCAAGCCCCGACTCTTGATGTGCCACATTTAGATCCATGAAGCAACCTCCATCATATCTGTAATGTGCCATCCCTCAAGTCTTCCATAGAAACAAGTATACACCTATCTCACCTCCCATGTGTTGCCCATGATCATAGATCAATCAACTCCCATGTGTCAAAAGTGGTTAAGTCTCGGCTCAACCCATGCCCAAGTGTTGCCACCAAGGCATCATCATCGTTGTAACTCCATCACTCCAAAGTGTCTCATATTGATCGTCCTCATCAAGCCACTCTTCTAAGCCACACCATACATGTACTCGAAAGTATGCACCCCATCTTGCATCAAAGTCCCTGACCTCAGCTCCTCAATGCATCAGATCCTCCAAGTCCACCATATATGAAGTCCCTAAAAGTCACAACCTCATGTCACCATGAGCTCCATGAATCATCTCCAACCAACATCTAGCAAGAATACAAGTCTCGGCCCAAAGGTCTCTGCAAGATGGCTCAACTCTCCATGTAGTAGGAATGCTCCATAGTCTGCTCACAAATCCATCCATGTCCATGGCCTTGTTGTACAAGAGTGCACAACCTCTCCATCAGCTCATAAATAAAACATCTCCATGTGACACCAACAAATCCACCTGCACAACATCCCCGCCTTGGCACAACTCATTGGATGCCCATAAGTGACACCTCTACAAGTGCTCCTGCATAATGTCCCTGCGTAGACTGCCCTGCTCCATGTTTCCAACCTGATGTCCATGACTAAGTTGCCCATGTATTCCAACTAAGTAGACCCATCACAACAATCGGTCATCCCCATCCAAGCCTGCAAACTTCAGTCTAGTGAACTCGGTCACCCAACCATATCATCATCATATCACGAGTCTCTCCCACCATATCTCCCCCACTAAAGGTTCCACCAAGACTTGCTCTTGGTCTCAGTCATGAGATGTCCACCCAAGTATCACCAACCCAATTGTGTGCCCTCCTCAATCTGTTCATGAGTCATGCCGAGCACTTAGCTAATTCTCCATGTGGCTAAAGCATGACCCAATCCTCTGCAATGATCATCATGTTCCTCCCTTGTCATGGGCCTTTGTACCTTCTATGATAAGGTCACAAACATCCCCAA
Source organism: Pinus tabuliformis (assembly GCA_031772625.1). Taxonomy (NCBI): domain Eukaryota; kingdom Viridiplantae; phylum Streptophyta; class Pinopsida; order Pinales; family Pinaceae; genus Pinus; species Pinus tabuliformis. The sequence continues at coordinate 663,630,469 of CM062808.1, forward strand.
CAAGTCCTGCAACAATCAACAACTGTTGCTTCTCCATACAAGGTCTCATCGTAGACATCTATGGTAAGAAGCTCCCTTTCATCGGCAAACTAACTTTGCTCTTCCCTGCATATGGTCCATCTACCAAATGTTCAAATGAACACAAGTATCAATAATACTTACATCATCATCATGAGGTTCCTCCATGTGAGTATCCTCATTCATCCATGTCTGCAAATAGCATGATCCTAGCCCAACTTGATCAATCTCAAGTTCATCCTCCATCGTTGTCACATCTGCAACATCCTCGTATTGGTCCTTGAGTTCTTCAAGTTCTTCTTTGATCTTAAAACAGCCTCCTCGAATCACCATGTTCTTGGCCTTCATCGAAGCCCATTCAGAACTCCATCTACTCATCTATTCCAATACCTTGTATCAGAAAGCTTCACCTACATCATGGCTAGATTCACCTACCATAGGTTCTTCTACCATCTCAGCCATCCACTTTCCTACAACCTGAATCACCTGTTCATATTTCTTCACCATTCACCAGGTTCTCGGCAAAACTGAACCAGCTCTTGATTCCACCTATTGGTAAGATCAACTTCCTTCGCTTGCACTCCACCTGAATTAGCTCTGATACCACTTGTCACGAAGTGACAGTGGGATCAGATCCTTTCGCAAATCCCCTTTGCACTTCACCAGGTTTCCTGCAAAACCTGGACCATCTCTGATACCATCTATCACGATAGTGCAGTGGGATTAGCACTTCATCGTCATACACCAGCTTTGATACCACCTGTCATGCCCCTACACTGGTGGTAATCTTCCAACCACACTTTAGCAAGGTGTGGCACCACCGAACACATTCTTTTCACCAATACTTATGTTCATGGACTACGCCTAACCATTCATACTTAGTTTATTTTTTGTTACCAAGTATTATTTTTATCCTTTATACAGATGAAAACCCATACATATTCATCATCAACAGCAATTAACACATATACAATTGCACAACAATATAAAGGGAGGGGAAACTCCCTGCAATATGAGTCTGCCTGATATCAATATATATAATTTTCCACTTTTACAAAGTATAAGCTAAATCTTTGGAAACCCCAAATTTACACTTAGCCAAATTTCCAACTTTGGCAAACTCGATTGCCCAACTCATCAGCACCTCTGCATGGTCGCTGCATGACTCAACAACCCTTCGTTCACCTTGTCACACATCTTCACCTGACTCGCTCTCCGTTTGTTCAACAAATGCCCAAATCATGCTATCCTACCCGACCTCCGTTCGGTGGACCACACGCAGTCCCGCCTGCCCGACACTCATTCACGACCTTTGGTTCCAACCTTCATTTCGGTGTGCACAGAGCGCCCTCACCCTGCTGCCTATCCACACATTCACCTACACCTTCACACAACTCTCTCGAGTTCGCCCAAATTCCTTCACCTGATCTCGTTCACCTGAACAACTTCACCCGGGTTGCCCGACAACCTCACCTGGCTCGCCTGAATGACTTCATCTGGGTCGCCTGACAATCTCACCTAGCTCGCCCGAACAACTTCACCTAGGTCGCCGAACGACCTCACCCGATTCGCCCAAACAACTTCACCTGGCTCGCCTGATGACCTCACCCAGTTCGCCCGAATGACTTCACCCGGGTCGCCCGACGACCTCACCCAGCTCGCTCGAATGACCTCACCTGAGTTTTATGCCCGACGACCTCACCCGAGTTTTTTGTGCATGAGTTTCTCACCCAAGTTTCTCACCCGACTTTTCTGCATGAATTTTTCACCTGAGTTCTGCCTGTCGTGCAAGCTCATCCGCACACTGCAGAACTCCTTTGATCGAACTCGTGTTGATTGAATGATGATCGATTGATACCTTTGCCTCCACAAACGCACGCCAATATATACGGGCGGGTGGCGGGTTGTGTCACCCGGCTGACCTACGCCCAACGCCCAAGCTGACTCGTTCACTATGTGTTGTCTCGCCCAGGAGGAGGGTCGACCCGCCCAACTCGTGGGATCACCCCCTCAACTCGCCCAACACCTTATAAACTCGTTTCTTGGCATATTCACTTTGCATTTTTCACATGCTCCTCGCATGCACTTCGCACGGTGAAGGTGACCCAGACTGCAGGTCCTTATAGATATTATCCCAGCCCTGCCACTCTCCAAACTTTTAGGGTTGTTTGAGTTGGGCCTGTTGAATTGCCTTTGTTCATAGGGATGCCTTCGTTGCGACTACTCCCATATTACTTATTCGAAGGCTAGACATCTCACTCATTCTAATTTCATAGATGATGCCCTAAATGTATAATATTATTATCCCATCACATCGACTCTCCTAACATTCTGGGTTGTTAGGGTTCTGCCACTGAATTCATACGGAATATTGTTATTCGACCAACTTTTGAGATTAATTAATATTTTGATAATATTTGGACACCGACCTGAGTATTTTCTCATTCGTGTGAGGTTATGTCAAAACAGGTGGGGAAGTATTGATCAAAATAGGAATGGCAATGAATTTTTTTATGATAATTATATATTTTATATAACGAATATATATATATATATATATATATATATATATATATATATATATATATATAGATGTTGTTGATGAATTATTTTTTCTTGATTTCAACTCATTATATTAAAATTGATGTTAATATTTTTTTATTGTTATTGTTCATATTGTTAATTTTGATTTTAAATGATAATAGTTATTTATAAAATTTTAAATGAATAAAAATAATGTGGGTTATTTCTAAAATATTTTGTATTAGTGTTTATGTATATATGGTAATTATTAAATCTGAATATTTTTATCATTTTTTGTATTCAAGCTCATGTGATCCATAATGAATTAAGCAAAGTCTTTCGGTAGAAATCACATAAGAGAATTTTTTGTCCTACATTTTTCGAACCAACAAGTGTGGTTCATCATCAGGACCAGATGAAGAGGCAGACCATGACAACCATGTTGATATATTTCTAAAAAAAATAAATCAAATTCACAAAATATTTTAAAAAAATATATATTTACGTCAGTTTTATTTTTTTCATAAATATATAATTAAAATTTATAATTGCAATAAAAAATATTTATTTCAAAATATTTAGCTATTTAATTACAATAAAATTTTTAGAGATGAAAAGTATTTTTAAAATAATAATTTTAAATTTTAATAATTTTTTATTACAATATTAAAATTTATAAAAATTAAATTTATAAAAATTATATATATATATATATATATATATATATATATAATTTTTAATATACCGAAATAAATTTTTTAATCAAAATTCTCTATCTTGAAATAAACCAAATTTAATCTTTATTTTCAAACCCCTTCAAATAAATTACTTTAAATAAATTAATTTTCATATAGTAAAAGTTATTATAATTATTATCCTAATTCAAGGTTTAAATAAATTAATTTTTATATAGTAAAAGTTATATATGATAATTATTATCCTAATTAAATATTATTTAACAGCTTTTTACTCACTTTAAATTGTTAATTTTTCAATAAATTCAAAATATTTCTTATATTAGAATATTTTATGTTTTAAAAATTAAATAAATTACTTACCTTTGATCCGGTTGTTTGTTGTCCACCATAACCTGATGGTTCGCCATGTTCATGATTTCTCGGTGTTCTGAATTGTAATGGACTAACTCTTGGTGATTGGCTTGCTAGCGTGCTTGGAGCAGGTGTATATGGAATTGGTTGTCCACCTTGTGCTTCTTGCTCATCTTCATTATCATCTCCATGAGATAATACAGTTGTCTCTGCAACATATTTATCTATGCTTCCATCCCAAGCTTCTTCTTCCTTGAACTCAACATCTCTACTGATAATATATTTCTTGGTGATGGGATTATAAAGTCTATATGCTTTAGACTCGTCACTATATCCAATAAAGATACATTTCTCACTTCTATCATCTAACTTCTTTCTCAATTCTTTAGGAACATGTGCATAAGCAATGCAACCAAAAATTCTTAAATGAGATATATGACAACTCTTACCATTCCATGCTTCTTCGGGAACTCGATCCTTCACGCTCTTAGTCAGACTTCTGTTAAGAATATAAATAGCACAAGCTACTGCTTCTCCCCAATATTCATTTGGTATATGCTTCTCCTTCAACATACTTCGAGCCATATTCATAATAGTTCAATTCTTCCTTTCAGCTATTCCATTTTGCTGTGGAGTATAACGTGCAGTAAACTACCTCTTGATTCCATGTGATTGACAAAACTCAATGAAATATATTAGCATATATTCACCACCTCTATCTGATCTCAAAATTTTAATATGATTTCAACTTTCCTTTTCAACCATAGCTTTAAATCTTTTAAATATAGAAAATGCTTCAAATTTCTATTTCAGAAGACAAACCCATGTATTTCATCTGTAGTCATCAATAAAAGTCAAAGAGTAAACATTACCAGCCAAAGAAGGTGTTTGCATTCGTCCACATAAATCTGTGTGAACAATCTCCAATGGACCTCTTGCTCTGTACGAATTTTCATAAACAAATTTATGTCTATGATGTTTTGCAAGTATACAACTTTCACATGAGCTCATCGGTTGTTGAATACTGGGTAACCCTTTCACCATCTGTTTCTTCTGCAGCAAATCTAGACCACCAAAATATAAATGACCATATCTTAAATGCCATAAACATGACTCATTGAAATTCTTAGTTTTGTAAACATTCAAGGATGCAGTCAATTCATTTCTCATTATAAGCGGAAACATTGTATTCTTTGTCATTTCTACTCTTGCTATTAGCTGCTTTCTTGGATATTTTTCAATGATTGTACACTCATTATTCTTGAAGAACAATCTATATTTTTTCTCTATCAATTGTCAAATTCTGAATAAATTGCATTTCAAGCTAGGTACATAGTAAACATTATCAATTGTTCTTCTATCACCATCTCTAGTATAAACAACAATCATTCCTTTGCCTTTAACACATACCTTAATATCATTACCCAACTTGACTTCAGACTAAATACTAGTGTCTATATTCGAAAACAAATCTTTGTTTCCAATAATGTTATTGTTGCAGCCACTATCTAAAAACCAAATATCATTCGAACATTCCCGAGTCACATTACAAGTCATAAACACTAGCTTTTCACTGTCTTCAAATTCCTCTGAGATGTGTGCAGATTGCTTACCAACATCTTCTTGTCTCTTCAAACACTTAGTAGCAAAATGGCCATATCTTTTACAATAATAACATTGAACTTTAGAAATATCATACCTTTGACTTCCTCGATGCCAGGTTCTATTGTAACTCCCCCTTAAATTAGGAGGACATTGCTGAGATTTCTCTTCATGATCATAATTATCTCGCGGACGTCTTTGATCAGCTACTCTGCTGCCTCGTCCTCTATTACTCAATCTTCCTTTGCCTCTTCCTCTATGAAATTGAAGCTGAGTTTTGAAGGCATTCTCCAACAAGCTATCATCATAACTTGACATCCTGGATTCATGTGCAATCAACGAACCCGTCAACTACTCAATTTGCATTTGACTTGTGTCCTTGAACTCTTCTATGGATACAACAATCGCTTCAAATTTCTTTCGCAAACTTTGAAGGACTTTCTCGATCACCCTCTTGTTTGAGAGGTCTTCTCCATATTGTTGCAATTGATTAACAACACTCATGACTTGAGTCATAAAAGCATCCACAGTTTCACTATCTTTCATTTTCAGATTCTCAAAATCTCTTCTCAAATTCTGTAGTTTGACATTCTTTACTTTCACTACACCCTGATAACATGATTCAAGGATGTCCCATGCCTCTTTCAAAGATTCTGCATTTGATACTTTTGAAAATATCACATCATCTAAGCCTTGTTGAATAAGGCCAAGAGCTTTATTGTCTTTCTTTTTGTTTTCTTTCAACAATGTTCGTTCAACATTTGTAAGAGCCATCGTTGCTGCCTCATTAGCAGGCTCGGGATATCCATTAGTAACAAATCCCCAAAGATCATGAGAACGCAACAATGTTCTCATTCGAATAAACCAAGAATCATAACTTTTCTCAGTTAAAATAGGAATTGACTGAGTAGTGTTGGTATTTGAAGCCATTTTAATTTGGTTTACCAAGTACTTTAATTTCTCCCAAAAAAAAAACTCTTCTTGACTCAATCCATAATGGTACAAAAAAACCTTTAACTCATTAACCACTTAATGTTAATAAGCTAAGTAGAGCCACACACAAAAATACTCAGATGGAAAAATAAATATATCCGATGCCAAAGCAAGTAGAGCTTTAATATAAATTTCTTCCTTCAACTGTGTAGATAAAATTGCTGGAAATAAAAAATGTCCCCATCTACTCAATTGAAACTTCTCCGAATTTAAAAAACATTCTCAGAAGGCCTTCAAACATGGAATTTGAAAAATAATTCTACTGCCAATCAAAAACTGGCAATATCATGACAGAATAGCTTACAACATTGGTAGTTGCGACTTATGGCAGATTTATCTCTTCTTCTGACTCCTTCAAACTTCATGCTGCCCCATCCAGACACTGCACACTGGCCTCACAAATCTTCAGCAAAATATTGCAGCTATATTCGACCATGCTCAATGATGGATCCTCACAAAATAGATTATGCTTCACTCTTAGATTCCAGTGCTGCACAACAATTATGGATTCAGTGCAGCATTAAACAACTCCAACAATTTCAGTCACAAGCGCTCTGCATTAGTTACAAGCGCTCTGCACAACAGTTCTGTTCAACCTCACAACAGTTCTGTTCAACCTCACACGGCAACAAATTTTAGGTACACAGCGATGGCTTCTCAAACGAAGTCCAAACTGGCTCTGATACCATATGAAAAGAAATAGAGATACAGAAATTCAGATAACAGTAGCTACAATTGCTTGATTACAAAACTAAAGAAATTACACAACCAAAAAAACCGAAGTGCATTCTCTTCCTCGACCCAACATATGTATTTATACCAAAATTAATGTCGGTTACAGCATTTAAAATATTCATTTGTGAGGCGGTGCTGCCCTTTCATTTTGCAGACAGTGAGGTGATGAGGCAGTGCTAACCTCTGAAAGAATGAAGAACCAAGGCGGTGGCGGTCGTGAAATAATTATTTTTACAAATTTTTCCTTTGACCCTCGCAACTTTAAAGTAGCATCGTCATATGCTCTACCAGCATCTTCTACAACCTCAAATGTGCCCACCCTCTTTCCTCTTAAGACTTTTTCCGAAAAACACTCCTAGAAATCGATATGAATAAGCTTAAGGTTGTTAGGTTTAGTGTGGGAGAAGGTTCTTGTGCTTTCATGCTTGTGCTGATACTTTGTAAACAAATTGATATTCTACTGCGAAGTGCTCTAGATGGTGAAAAAAAATATTCGAAAGGATCAGTTCATATGAATTCGTAGAACCTTAAGATCATCGAGACCCTTAATCTAGTTATAAGCATCTATGTTTTCGATATTATTCTATTAATACTCTTATCCATTTCATGTTGGTTCAAAAAGAAGCCTCCATTTCCTAAAACCAAAAAGTAGAGTATAATACATCTATGTTACCAGCTTGTCTTGACTAAAGGGGATGGCATTTCACTTTAGTAACTTAGGGTTACACAGTTGCATCTCTTCTACGATTGGTTACAATAACATTTAAGAAAAGACCATTTGTAAAGATTGATCAAGCTAAGCTACAATCATTTAAATAGGGTAAATAAAATCACACAACTCGCCTCTTCCACCCAGCAAAAAAGGAAATTATTTATGGAACGCACCTAAGATGTTGAAATGTTACCTTCAACTGCAGCGTCAAAACTGCCAGTTCCCCACACCGCTTTTTGCTGAATGGTGGTAATTCTTCGGGGGCAGCGAGCACTTTCATCAGCCGACACATACCCTGAGCAGTTTTGCAAATACAACCTTTCCCCAGCGCATAAAGTGTGGTAAAAGAGGCCGTGCAATTTTGATCGACAACCGTCCGATTAATGTGGGGCAGATCAATGGTTATGGCAGCGGCGGCATGTTTCTTTTTTTGTTGTCGGGAGGACCTCCATAGCTCATGGGAGTGTAATTCAATATATTCTGGAAAATTTGAGAGTACTTCACTGCTGCCTGTCCCTGGATTTTCTGTGCGGCTAATGTATTGATGTGTACAGAAAATTTAACATTGGAAGTAGAATTCTTTGACAATGGCCGTATGACTAAATTGTACGCAAGGCTAATTGAAAAAGAGTTGGATGGACGTGGAGTAAAATCTATAGTTAATAATAAAAATATATATATCGCCATGTGAAGTAATTAAGGTAATTTATTACAGTTGTTGAATGTAGACGGAGAATTTAATTTTATTGTTTTAATTCGCGGGAGTAGTTTTTTTATATACAAGTAAAAATGTAATGTTATTTTATTATGCAAAGTAGTGCACAACAGTAAAAAGTAAGAAGTGAAAAGAAAGAAATTACACACAGCAGTGTTAATTTTCAAGAGAGACAGAGTGAAGTTTTTGGAACTGCCTCTGAAGCAGTCTTGGTGTAATCCCTCTGTTACACGAAGACCTTTTTGTAATAGTTAGTTTTGTTAATGAATACAAGTTTTCTTTTTGTGTGTGAAACTCTGTCTTCCTGAGACATTTTTTTTGTTTTCTCTGTGTTAAGAAACATAGCATTATTCTCTATTCGTTTTTGTTCTGGAATTATTAGAAATTCCCAACATGGTATCAGAGCTTGTCCAGGCTCTTTGAAGGTGTCAAAGAAGCTGAAGGAAGGATTTCTTGTTGTAGCAGCTTCTCCAGCAAAGTGAAGACTCAGTCAAGAAAGAATCCAAGGTATTTCTCAACTTAGTTTTTTGTGTTACTGTTGAGGACAGTCAGTTATTTTAAATACACAGTCAAGTATTTTGAAGCATAGTTAAGAAGTGCAAGAATGGCTGGAGCCAGCACTAGCATGGGTATCTGTAATACTCAGCTCCCATAATTTAATTGAAAAAACTATGACTATTAGGCAATAACTATGAGAGATTTGCTTCCTTTCCAAGACTTATGGGAATTTGTTGAGGATGGTTTTGAAGAACCAGCAGATGAAGATGCGTTTAATAATTTAACTCAGGCAGAGAAAGAACTGTTGAAGAGCAATAAGAAGAAGGATTTTAAAGCTCTCTACTTTTTGTATCAAGCAGTGCATGAGAGTGTGTTTCCAAGGATAGTAGCAGCCAAAAGATCAAAAGAAGCATGACAAACTCTCAAGATAGCCTAACAAGGCATGGAGAAAGTGAAGACAGCAAAACTACAGTTGCTGAGGAGAGACTTTGAGACTCTCTGCATGAAGGAGTCAGATAATATTGACTCATTCTTCACACATGTGATTGGTCTAGTCACACAGATAAGGTCTCATGGAGAGATTCTTGAAGAAAGGAGGATGGTGGAGAAACTATTGAGGATCCTACCCTCAAGGTTCGATGTGATTGTCACCACCATAGAAGAGACAAAGGATCTCACACATGCATCACTGATAACACATGAGCAGAGATTGAGTAGAAATGAAAACTCATCTCTAGAGCATGCCTTTAAAACCCAGATGTTCTTTGGCAGAGGAAGAGGTCAAGGCAGAGGAAACAAGAGAGGAAGAGGTAGAAGCCAAAACGGAGGTGGAAGAAACAGTCCAGCAAATGCTCAAGGAAGAGGCAGCAATCCAAATAAGAACCAAGGCCAAGGAAACAACCAACAAAGTGGACAACATTATGCTCAAAGACAAAGGTATGATAAATCCAATGTCCAATGTCACTATTGTAAAAAATATGGGCATTATGCAAATGAATGTAGGAAGAAGCAACATGATATGAGTAATAGAACTAGTGCAAATTTCACTAGAGAAAATATCAGCCAAGAAAATTTGTTTTTAGCCTATAATATGGCTGAAGCAAAGAGTGAAGATATATGGTTTCTAGGCTCCGATTGCAGTAACCATATGATAGGAAACATAGCCCTATTTTCTATGTTAGATCAGAGTGTGAAGTCACAAGTCACACTAGGGACTGATAGTAAAGTTTCTGTTATGGGAAAAGGAGAAGTAAATTTCTTAACAAGGAAAGGTGAAAAGAAAACCATAGCAGATGTTTATTATGTTCCTGGAATGAAATGTAATCTCATAAGTATTGGACAACTTATTCAAAAGGGATACAATGCTTTCTTTATGGATGATGTATGCACCATCATGGATAAAACACCCAGTAAACAATGTATTGTTGAAGTGAAGATGACAAGGAACATGATGTTCCCTCTCAGAATGAAAGCAGATTTAAAAAATGGAGAAGAAATAGCAGCAGTGACACAAGAGGCTTTCCAAAGTGAACCAAAAGATGAAAATTGGTTGTGGCACTTGAGATTTGGACATCTCAACTTTGGAGGTCTTAACTTGTTGAATAGAAAAGGAATGGTAAGAGGATTACCATTGATAGAGAAACCAGACAGCCTTTGTGAAGGTTGTATCTTGGGGAAATAACACAGAGAAAGTTTTCCATCTGGGAAAAGCATAAGGGCAAAAGCACCCTTAGAGATTGTCCACTCAGATTTATGTGGACCGATGCAAACTCCATCGCTTGCAAGCAGCCACTATATGCTAACATTTATTGATGATTTTACTAGAAAAACTTGGGTTTATTTCCTGAAGAACAAAACTGAAGTGTTTGAAAGATTTTGCAATTTCAAAGCACTTGTAGAAAACCAAAGTGGGCTGCATATCAAAGTTCTAAGAAGTGATAGAGGAGGTGAGTATATCTCCAAAGAATTTCTACGTTTTTGTAGAGAAAATGGAATTCATAAGCAGTTTACCACTAGGTACACTGCGCAACAAAATGGAGTTGCTGAAAGGAAGAATAAGACAATCATGGATATGGCGAGGAGGATGTTAAAGGCAAAAAATTTTCCAAATGATTATTGGGCTGAAGCTGTACACTGTGCAGCATACATTTTGAATAGATTTCCTACAAAATCAGTCATGAACAGAGTGCCGGAAGAAGCATGGAGTGGGACAAAGCAAGGAGTCACCCACATGAAGGTTTTTGGATGTGTGGCTTATGCACACATTCCAGATCAACTAAGGAAGAAGTTGGACAACAAAGGGGAAAAATGTATTTTCATTGGATACAGTGAGGAATCCAAAGCTTATAGGTTGTATAACCCATCCACCAAGAAGCTTATTGTGAGTAGAGATGTTCAGTTCATTGAGGAGGAAGCTTGGGATGGAAGCATAGAGAAAATAGTGAATGTTAAAAAATCTTTGTCTCATGATGAAGATGATGAGGAGATGGCTGAAATACATCCCCAAATAGCAGCACCAACACAAGGGCAGCAAGAGACACCCTTGTGAAGAAATGAAAGTGCTTCTCCAAGCACACCACAAGGAGGAAATTCAAGTGCTTCTTCAGGCACTTGTACACCAAATGAAAGAGGTAAGAAGTTCAAAAATTTAAGTGACATTTATGAACAAGAGGCAACAAATGAAGGTATGAACTCTTTGTTTGCTTTATATTGTCATGTTGATGACCCTATTCATTTCTAAGAGGGAATTAAGGATAGGAAATGGATAGAAGCTATGTATGAGGAGATCAATGCCATAGATAAAAACAAGACATGGGATTTAGTTGAACTACCAAAAGGAAAAGAAGTCATTGGAGTTAAATGGATCTACAAGACCAAGAGTAATGTTGAGGGCAAAATAGAAAAACACAAGGCAAGACTTGTTGTCAAAGGATATAAGTAGCAGCATGGGAAAGACTATGAGGAAACTTTCGCACCAGTTGCTAGAATGGAAACCGTGAGAGCAGTGTTGTCCATAGCAGCACAAAACAAGTGGAAATTTTACCAAATGGACGTGAAGTCAGCATTCCTAAATGGAGTGTTAATGGAAAAGGTTTACATTCAACAACCTCTAGGCTATGAAAAGAAAGGCCAAGAGCACAAAGTGTGCAGATTGAAGAAAGCTCTTTATGGAATGAAGCAAGCACCAAGAGCATGGTACAGTAGGATAGATTCCTATCTACTGGAAAATGGATTTGAAAAGTGTGAGGGAGAACCCACCCTCTACATCAAATAAAAGGATGGTAAGATACTAATTGTTGTGTTATATGTTGATGATGTTATTTTCACAAGTAATGATGATTACCTTATTGAAAATTTCAAAATAGTTATGAAAGAAGAATTTGAAATGACTCACATGAGTTTGTTGAGATATTTCTTAGGAATAGAAGTAGAACAAAATGGAAATGGGATTTTTATCTCACAAGCGAAATATGTTAATGAAGTGTTGGAAAAATTTAATATGCAGGAGAGAAAAGCACCAATCACTCCAACAATGATGGGATTAAAACTCAGCAAAGAGGACAACAACAAGGAATTTGATCCTAGTTTGTAAAAGAGCATAGTTGGCAGCCTCATGTATTTGACTGCAACTAGGCCGAATATAATGCATGTTGTTAGTTTGATTTCCAGATTCATGGAGAGGCCAAAAGAAGCACATTGGCAGGCATCAAAAAATATTTTGAGGTATGTTAAAGGTACTAAAAGGTTTGGCATTTTATATACTGCTTCAAAATGTTCATATTTAATTGGATACATTGATAGTGATTGGGCTAGAAGTGTAGATGATCGGAAAAGCACATCCGGTTATGCTTTTCACATGGGTTCAGGAGCCATTTCATGGGCTTCTCAAAAACAGCCTATTGTAGCGTTGTCTATAGCAGAGGTAGAATATGTGGCAGCTATAGTAGCAGCGTGTCAAGCAATTTGGATCAGAATGATGTTAAGGAGTTTATGCCAAGAGCAAGCAAAAGGAACTATGATGTTTTGTGACAATAGCTCAGCTATTGCATTATCCAAGAATTGTGTTTCATATGAGAACAAAACACATTGACACAAAGTTTCATTACATCAGGGAATTGGTAAACAATGGAGAAATTGTTTTAGAACACTGCAGAACTCAGGAGCAGGTTGCAGATATTCTAACCAAACCATTGGGGCAAAAAAGTTTTGAGTTTTGAGGAAATGTCTGGGTATGACTGATAACCCAACAGTTGAGATTAAAGGGGAGTGTTGAAATGTTACTTTCAACTGCAGCGTCAGAACCGCCAGTTCCCCGCACCGCTTTTTGCTGAATAGTGGTAATTCTCAAAGGGCAACAAGCACTTTCATCAGCCAACACATACCCTAAGCAGTTTTGCAAATACAACCTTTCCTTGACGCGTAAAGTGCGGTAAAAAAGGCCGTGAAATTTTGACCAACAACCGTCCAATTAATGTGGGGCAGATCAACGGTTATGGCAGCGGTGGCATGTTTTTTTTTGTTATCGGGAGGACCTCCGTAGCTCATGGGAGTGTAATGAAATCTATTCTGGAAATTTTGAGGGTACCTGTCGCTAATGTATTGATGTGTACAGAAAATTCAGCATTGGAAGTGGAATTCTCTGACAATGGCTGTATGACTGAATCGTACGCAAGGCTGATTGAAAAAGAGTTGGATGGACATGGAGTCAAATCTACGGTTAATAATAAAAAATATATGTATGGCCATGTGAAGTAATTAAGGTAATTTATTACGGTTGTTGAATGTAAGCGGAGAATTTAATTTTATTGTTTTATTTCACGGGGGTAGTTTTTTTTATATACAAGTAAAAATGTAATGTTATTTTATTATGCAAAGTAGTGCACAACAGTAAAAAGTAAGAAGTGAAAAGAAAAAAATTACACACAACAGTGTTAATTTTCAGAAGAGACAGAGTGAAGTTTTTGGAACTGCCTCTGAAGCAGTCTTGGTGTAATCCCTCTGTTAGAGGAAGACCTTTTTGTAATAGTTAGTTTGTTAATGAATACAAGTTTTTTTTGTGTGTGTGAAACTCTGTCTTCTTGAGACATTTTTTTGTTTTTTCTGTGTTAAGAAACAGAGCATTATTCTCTGTTCGTTTTTGTTCTGGAATTATCAGAAATTCCCAATACAAGAAACACATCTGGGAACCCCGAACTGCACAATACTTTGCTTCTGTCAATAATATGGATGTTTGCAACCGTAAATTTACATAGTTTAAGGCTCAAATATATTGAGCTTTTTAGCATATGTCCCTCTCTTGAAAAATCATTAACAAAAGGTAGATTTGATCCGAGTCTATGTTTTGTTTTTGGTGCTACCATAAATAAACCTATTTTGTTTCATCTGTAGTGAATTTTCTCTCTCTTCTTTCGATTCCTTCCGATAACTGACATATTACCAATATTTTAGATTTCATTTGAATTTCTTCCAGACTTTATATCATTTCCAGTTCATGATCCAATGGAGATACGCATGATTTACAAAATTATATTGGCCGTATCTAAGCACAAACATACAGAAGTTATACTAGAAACTTCACAGTGGCTGATATTAGATTCAGGGTATTATCTATTCACCTTGGCAGGATGAAGCAGTAATATACTGACCAGTAATGTCGTCCTCTTTGACGAAATGCATTGTGGCCGTGATCGTGTGCTTCTCATTCACCCGTCTCTTCTGCTCGGCTTCTGATTGATCTGCCTTCTTCTCCCCTGGATAAAAGACTCGTCCACCGACTATGGTGGAGAGGCCATAAAGAATGGACAACACTTCCTTGGAACGAAGAAGCCTTGAACGGAATCTACTTAGATCAGATCGCTCATTCCCCACATTCGTTGCAGTAAATTACCTCGACCCTAGGGCGGATATAGAGGGAAATGATACAGAAGGTCAATCTTCGTTTCAATTTTCTCTATTGGCCGGCTAATCTGGTAAAAGGAATTGCAGGCTATACGGGAAAAGCCCCTGAGAAATCCCTCTGATGACTAGAAGCATTAACAACTAATAGGGTTTTGGGCTAAAGTCGTAGCTAATGACCTGGGACCTTTTCAACTTTCACATGATAGAACTATTTATTGTCAGGTGTTCCCACAACTACCTTAAACACCGCCGTCTTGACGTGTTTTAGGGCACAGTCTAACCAGGGAGTATCTGGTCGATTTTACATCAAATGTTCAGTAACAGCGTTGTCACGATGATGCTGAAATTATTTCTATATTTTAAATTGAAATTTATATTATAAAATAGTATGATTTTATTGAAAAGTGTATTACGGTAAATTTCAAGAATTTTTATTTAAAACTGTAAATTTCAATATTGACACTAGTTTTAAGGTTTTTCTATAAATACTGGCAACTGATCTTGTTAGAAAAATGGCCATGGCTTTTTTAAACAGAACCTTCTTATAATGTGAAATAGAACGGTACTGTTAATTGTTGTGCATGACAGTTGAACGGTAATCTCAATCGCCCTGAATGAAATGCGCTGTTCTAGACGTGGCCACACGTCCTCCTTTGGTTGTATCATTTTTCTAAACATTCGTGTTTTCCTTACTGTCCATAGACACCTTTTTAATTTTCGAAATTTTTATTGATACTCTAACCTTCGTACAAGAAACATTATAAAACCGAATAATAAATTTTTTTTGAATTTAAGGTTTTGGATGCTTCATTACGTAACTTTCAGTTTTCAATTTAACTGTTCTGTTTTGTTCTCTTTATGTTCAGGTTTTTCATCGTTTTACACAGCAGCAAATCTCATTTGGTCGAGGATTTTGTGAATGGCAATCGCAGTATTTCCATTTTGATTCATATATGGTATTATGAAGAAGTGGTGCAAGCTTATGGTGAATTGTGTAGTGCATTATTCTATTAGAAAATTTGAGTCTTATAAAAAGTTGCGAGGTGAATTGTGTAGTGTGTTATTCTTTTAGAAAATTTGTGTGTTATAAAAAGTAGCGAGGCTAGTAATATGAGTCTCAATTTCTTTATCTTCTGTATAGGAATTGTTAACTGAGTCACATCATACTTTTATGACATGGGGTCAATTCCAATTAGTATCATTATACTTCTCATGATGAAAGAGCATCTGAACTTCCAAGTTATTTTAGAAAAATCCAAACCAGTTGTAGATAAAGCTCCAAAAAGAGCTTCAATGTTTGAAAATATTTTTAGTTTTTTTAATTATTATAGAATAGTTCTAGAAAAGCTATGCAGAGGAGATATTTTTTCTATAAGGAAAAAACTAATTTACCTTAAAAGGCATGAGATATCGTGGCTAGAAATCATGAGATCTTTATGGAATAAATCATGAGAGCTTTAGGGAATAAATCCAAGAGTGATTTATAGATGTAGAAAAATCTACTTTTCTTGTAACTTTGTATTTAATCATTGTAAGCCTACGGGCAAAGCTAATGGCCAAATGGATATGAAATAAGACCATAGAGAGTGAATAGAGGGAAACATGTTTCTCAATATTTGCATTTATATGATTTGTTTAATGAAAGTGATTGAAAACATCCTAAATGAATGTAAAATCAGCCCATACAGAGTGAATAGAGAGAAACATGTTTCTCAATATTTGTATTTACATGATTTGTTGAATAAAAGTGATTGAAAACATCCTTATACTCACGATTGTCTTTGTATTTGTGAATGAAGAATTCCAGCATTCATGTGTAATCTAGAATTAAGAAAAGTTTCAATTCTATGTGAATATTAAAACTGGTAATAGATTGAGTTTAAACTATGGCATGATTTAATGGTACCAATTCAGTGAGAGATTAGAGTGAATTTCAATGCTAGAAGAATTTTGTGCATGTTAGATGATTCTTTGTGTATTACAATTGAAGGTTATGTAATAGAGTATGTGAGTTGATACCACGAGTGCTAAATTAATTCTCGGTGTGTTATAATGGTATTGCAAGAAGCAGGGGTCGACATTGGAATCGCTGGAAAGGATGCATGCGTGAAGGTGTGGCAAGGTAAATTGCTAGAGGAATGAATCCAACATTGGATGTGTCAAAATTATGGATGAGATTGCCATGTCTGGATTTTACGATAAGATGTTGAATGCCTTGTAGCTGGGACTTTAAATTTGATAATTACATTGAAACTTATTTAGTTCTAACCAAAGAAACCCCAATACGTTGAATGATGAGTTGGAAGTTGTCCATGGAAATTTGTATGTGTCCAGCATATGATTGATTCCATGTGGAATTGAAGAATGCAATGTGAACTGTATTGATATTTCATTGAAGGTTAATGATCGTAAGGTATATGGGCACCTACTACTAGTAGAATATTGACACAAAACTAGAGAAATTTAAAGTCATAAGAAAAGTAAATTTTCCTGCTATATAGCGGTATCACCGCTAGAAATCCCTTGGTGGGAAGATTAGATAATCACAGAGCTTGCAAATTGTGTAGACAATTAGATTTGGTGAAATATGACCAGTGAAGCTTTAGTGTTTTAATTAATTTGAGAAGGAGATGATATTTGTATGGGTTGAGCTCTTGGAGAAAGACAAAGAAAAATGATTTTCTTTGAGGATACAAAGGATTGTCTGCTTTGAGAGGAAGTAGCAACATATTATTTGGATGAGGAAGAAAAGTAGAAGATCTGCAACAATAGAGCCAAAAAAGGGATTGGAGACTGCAATTGCAGTATCCATGTTTGAATGAGCTAGAATAGAGAGGTAAAGTGGACTTGTGTTTTCGACTAATATGTGATGTAAACTGCTAATTATAGGTAGTGGTGATGAGGATGATTACAATAGAAGGATTGTAATCAAGTACAAATGAAGTTCTTGAAGAATTGTGGAAAAGAACATTTGAAATTTCTAGCTGAGGTGGGAAGGAGGAGGACATGCGGATGTTCTCATAAGAAGTGAATATCTACAGAAGCCTTAAAGGAGAAAAGAAGCTCAAGAGATTCTAGAGGAGATAACAAAAAATGACAAAAGGTTAGGTTCAGAGATAGCTTGGCAATGTGTTATAATAGGTTAAGGAGTAACTTGTTATTGTAGAGGCTTGGAGGCAATCTCCAAGTGGACAAGGTAAAGTTCACAAAGGAAGAAGGAAAATGATTACAATAGTCATGTCATGGGTTCAAAGAGAAGCCACAATAGATGAAAAGAATATGCTAAAGAAATTGGCATAAGGAGAAGAATGCATCAAGAGGAAGTTGTTCGAGAAGTTGTTGAGATAAAAGTACAACTGAATGTACTAATAAAAATGCTACAGGAAGGTGAGGAAGATCAAAGGTGTGGATGGATTCTACAGAAGAAAGTGTAGTGGCCTAGGTTGCATGTGATGCTAAAGCACATGTTGTGTTCTTGGAAGAGGAGAGAACTCAGGGCATTGGAGATGAAATTTCATTAGTGTAAACCTTCATAAGGACCTATCCTTGGCAATTATGAGGATGAAGAAGTTGATTATATTCAGGGATCTCGTGATTTTAAAACTACTGAAATGCTTATGCATTCATTTCATGCAAGTGTAGATGATCGAGAGTTGGCTCATGAAGGAAATATTGGATAATTCTAATTAATGGAATTATGGATGAACTTCTTACACCAAAGCAAGGATACATCCCTAGAGAGGAGAATGAAGAGAATGAGAGCCTTACTGCAAGTTTCATGAATTATTTGGGAAGTTCAAATTAGCCTAATAAGTTAATTTCTAAGGCATCAAATAAGGCCACAAAGCCTTATTATTCTAAAGCTAATCATTTGTGTATGTTTGTCGTTGCCTAGATAATGAAGAAAGACAACCATCTGAAGTAGTCATGAATATTGATGAAGATGTTAGAAATATGCTATGCAAAAACATAACTGAAGGAAAAAATCATAATTTTACTACAAGAGGATATGAAGTAAAATTTTCTATTAAAGATAATTGGAGTGAAGATCATGCACATTTCATAAATTAAATTGTTGGTAAGTGGTTGCATGGACCTGTTGATGCAGATAACAGGGAAAATTTGATTAGTGGAGACCATCAAAGAAGAGAGAATAAAAAACATTTAGATGCAATGCTTAAAAACACATGAAGAAGAATTAGAGTTGTTGGAAAAGTTGGTGAGAGGACCCAATCCAAGAGAAGGGCTTACAATTAGAGATGAAACATGTTCACAAGTGCCTAGCAATGAAAGGACACTTACAACACTTAATGAACTAGAGGTAAATTTTAATTTCAATATTAATTATAAGGTTGCGAGAAGAGTTGATGAACATGAAAATGTGATTAAAGAAATAGAATTTGAACTATTTCTTCAAGATAAAATTGAGCTTGAAGTACAACATTCAAAGAAAATGTTTATATATTTTGAGGAAGAGATAATATTTTTAAAGAAATGGTTAGCAAGAGATACAAGTAATGAGGTTTTGTAACACAGGGTTTGCAAATTATGCTAGTTTTGAGGAACAACTTTGATTGCCATACAATATTGGCATGCATGAAAATAAAATGCATTATTTGGTGAGAAAAAACAACAACACATTTTAGAGAGAATAAAAATGTATTTTGTTGTAAGACAAAAGGGAAGAATACATTCAATTATTTTAAACATATGTGAAAAGATGTATGTCAGGGAGGAGTAGAAAGATAAGAATTATGATTGTTATGAAAAACTTGAGAAAGGAAAACAATGAATTTCAACTAAAATCCAAATTGGATTTCGAAATAGAGAGGCTGCAAAAAGTTATGATGAAAGGGCCAAAGAGAGTGTACATTGATGTAAGAAAGAAAGTTAGCAGTAGGAGAAAAATGAATGTACAAGAGTGCATCAGTAATATTAATGTCAAGATGCAAAACAAAGATTGGAAACCTGGGAATTAGAACGTAAAAACAACAAAAGACACTTGAACAAGAGAATACATAAACAAATGATCAAGTACAGTCCAAAGTTTGGGATCTAGGATGATTGTTTCATCAAAGGATTAAGACTAGGAGGTCGTAAATTTTCTACCTTTAGAGTTTGATGCAAGAGCATATGAAATTCCAAGTCATTTTTGAAAAATCAAGGATTTTTGGAGATAAAGCTCCAAAAGGGGTTTCAACATTTAAAAAGAAATCAAACTTTTATTTGTAAATATTCTTAATTTCTTTAATTATTGTAGAATAGTTTTAGAAAAGTTATGAATAGGAGAGATTTTTTCAATAAGGAAATTTCTAATTTACATTGAAAAGAATGAGAGGTTTAGGGAATAAATCATGAGAGATTTAGGGAATAAATTAGGGAGTTATTCATTGATGTATAAATTTTTTTTTTTCTTGTAACTTTGCATTTAAGCATTATAAGCCTACGATCAAAGCTAATGGCCAAATGAATGTGAAATCAGGCCATAGAGAGTGAATAGAGAGAAATAATGTTTATGAGTATCTGAATGTACATGGTTTTTTTAATGAAAATGATTGAAAGCATCCTTATGCTCATGATTGTCTCTATATATTTGTTAATGAATAATTTCAACATGTGTGTGTAATATGGAATTAAGCAGAGTTTTAGTTCCATGTGAATATTTAAATTGATAATATATTGAGTTCAAGCATTGTCGTAAATGAATGGTACCAATCCAATGAGATATTAAAGATCATTTCTATAGTAGAAGAATTTATGCATGTTATATGATTCTACATGTATTACAATTGAGGGTTCTATAACAAAGTATGTGAGTTGAGAGCATGAGTGATAAATTAATTCTGAGTATGTTAAAACATTATTGTAAGAAGTAGGTGTTCGCATTAGAATTGGTTGATTGGATGCATGTGTGAAGGCGTGGCGAAGAAAATTGCCAGAGGAATGAAATCAACAATGGATGTGTGTCGGAATTATGGATGAGGTTTCCATGTTGGGGTTTTGCAAGAATTTGTGGAATACCTTGTCACTAGGATAATGAGTTAAATTAAAGACACCATCCCACCCCTCCGATAAATATCCAATCTACTTTGAACAAGCCCATTACCTATGTGTCTGAAATTAATATGCCATGAGTATTATGCAACAATATATCATTGATAAGTTCATATTAAAGTATCAATAAGAGGGTTTTTTGCTTTCAGTTTTATTTAGATATACTTGTTATGCATGACTCAAAAGATACTTAGTTTGACTGTAGGAAGAGTAGATGGATATATAGCATGGGGAGAAAGACTGTTGGTACTCTATTTTTGGATAAATGGATATATAGCATGGGTAGAAAGACTGATGGTATTTTATTTTTGGATGGCTGTTAAGAATTTCAGGTGGTCAAGAAATCCGGTTTCCCTTCGGGGCGGGTTGAGACCGACCCATATGTATATGTTTCCTATGTTACAGTAATAGAAATGCAGAATCACACCTTTGCTCACAAAAAAAAAGTATCAATAATATTAAATAACTAACCCTAATTAGCACCCGATCAAGAGCCAAGATCCTATGTAGCGTCACATTATCTTACCACACTCAATCAATTTTCAAAAACAACTACTATTATGATTAATGTTTATAATATATACATAATAACACCATTAAAATCATTAATAACATACTAATATTATAATCTTCTATTAAATCACCCTGACGTGAATAATAATGAAATCATCAATCTCTAATGTCCTTCAAACATAAAACGTAGATCACAGTGCCTATCTTAATACCAAAATTAAAGTGCATTACAGATATAACATTCTTCTATATTTTATTATTTTAAAAATAAAATAAAATAAAATATTTTTGAATTTTACTCCACTATTATATCATTTTTAATATTCATATATATAAGTTTTGTGAGGAATCAAAATCAATGGAATTACATAATTTGTTCTCCATTAATATATTTTTAATATAAGATATACCAATTATATATCTTGAAACAACATTAAATATATAAATTGATGTTACTATTTTGAAATTTTTATAATATAAAGGTTAAAAGTAATAATAATTATTGTTTTTATTATAACTTTTAATAAATAATAATATAATATTTTTAATAATGGCAAGTGGTTTTTTATGGGGTATAGAACATATAGTGATGTAGTGTTTTGTTAAGAAATTTTTTGATGTGAAGGTCATAAAAAATTCAACCATGTTAAAGGCTTGTGTGGCTGACGCTAAGTGCATTCTCCTAGTGATCTTGATAGCTGTAATGGCCCTAAATGGTGATTTCTTGATCCAAAAATTAAGCTAAACAAAAACAATAATAAAATGTTTTTTCCAAAAATAAAATTGAAAAAAAATTCTTTAATTATAATTTTGATGTGAAAATAAGAAATTGTACCTTAATTTCCACATTGAATAAGTAACCGGTTACTTTTACATTTAAAATTTATTTTAAAATTAATCTTTGTAAATTTTAAATTGGTGTTTTACTTTAAAAAAATAATAATAATAATAGTTTAAATTAAATAGTACAAACCCTTATCTACTCAAAACCTTTATTTTTAACAAAATTATAAATTTGCATGTAAATATTTAATTATTGTAGCAAACAAACTGAATATTATTATCGAAATTTATATTTTATTATTTTGATTAAAAATGTGCATGAGACAAATGTCTTAATAATGATGATTATGTAACTCTCACATGTCAGGTAGTTGGGAAGGGTAATTACCCAATCCTAACTACTTCCTTGTAGATTTATTCTCAAGAGAAGAAATCAATAGGGTAATTTGGTACTTGAGATAAGAAAAAGAGAAAGAGGGAAAAGGATTTTATGTGCTCATATGTCAAGCAAAGTTCTAGGTGCTATGTCTGGTTAAGACCAGATAGTTATAAATAGGAGAACACCACATGCACCCTCCATGTGGTGACAGCGACATGCACCCTGCATGTGGTGACACCTCGGGGGGGAAACTTGGCCTGAAAGCGAGTCTCATGGTTGGGAGGTAAATTGGTGTTACTAGTCGAACTTGAGTCAACAGTTGATTTCTGAAATCAGGTAAGTACAATTAAGCTTCTGTAAGTGTGTGTTTAACTTTTTGTAGGGAAAATAAATTATTCAATAGAGATTTGCCTACTATTGAGAAAAAGGTTGTGTTTCAAACTAGAAATAGCTTTGCATATTGTTGAGAAAAAGGCCATGTTTTAAACTAGAATTATCTAAGGCATCATGACTGCTAGAAGAACTACTCGATGTACTCAAAAATCTACACTAGCCAGAACATTTATATCCAAAAACAAAAAAAAAGAATTAGACAGATTTATTATTGAAACTATCAGAAAACTTTACACCAGGGTATAACTTAGGTGTTTATTGTGTGGTCAACCTAGAGAGGTATTATAGAACCAAAACCCCAAAGATCCAGGGCCACATTAGTATTTGCTAGAAAAATAGAGAAAGTTACCTTCCCAAGGGAAAATAAAAGGATAAATATATGTTTATACATGTTTTCTATGTTATCATTTGAATTTTTCTCACTAATAGACCTTATAGTATAACAAGCAGGGATTCTGATACCTCACATATACTAAGCAGTTTAACTGAGATAAAATAAGTGAACTTTAACTATAATGAAGAAAGACTTTTGAAATCATCCACTAGTTTTATAACTAATTAAAAGAAAAAGATTTCCTAAGTAACAGAAACAAAATCTGAGTCGATAGTCCTTATGAATAATTTATATCTCATTTGGCATTCGAATAATTTAGGACATGCAAATATAACCTTGCTAGAAGGGGTATATCTATATACGCAAGCTGAAAAACATGTAAATAATCTCCATAGCCGGAGATTCAGGCCGATTGCTGAATAAATATCAAACGAAAAACCAGAAAAAGAGACAAGTATTGTGCGAAACAACGAAACAGGTTTAATGAATAAAAATAAATAAACCTCTGTGTAAAGGATTTACAGAGTCTATTTGAGGGTTAAAGAAACAACCCTAACAACCCTTACACTGTTTACACAGTATATATCACCAAAAATCAAATAGTATATATATATATACTTCTTCAGTAAAGAGGTCCCAGTGGCAAAAAATATTCTAAAACTCAAAATTACAACTAAGTCGTTTTGTAGAGCTTCAAAATACAAATAATGAATGACCATGAACCCAGAAATAGAGAAGCAGATCAAGGAAACTTTCTAGCCACGGCACATAAAAGACACAATCATGGGGTCTTCATAAATGGAGCTCGGATAAAATTCTTACATCAAATAACATTAACTTCTTAACCAGAAGACCAACGTAAGAACAGAGTAACCCTTAGGAGCTAAAGTTCTAGATTGGAGAAATTCTGGATTAAAACCACATACCCGGAGGATAGACATAGTACCAACACAAAACCCTTGATCAGATTTTGGGAGGTAGGCACTGAGCTTTCATTCTCAAGTGGCTAAGAAAACTCCCAGCAAAACCTAGTAAATCAACAAGTGAGAACTGATTAATCTCTGGTAAATCTTCAAAAAACAATATACACATTAGCTACTTAACCAACTTCGGACAAATTTCCTTACCTGGCCAGGGTTGTGACATGAACACCTCTTCCACGACATTGAGGAACTAGCACGACCTATTGTGAACCTGAGAATCCGGAAAAAACATTTAAGCGCAAATCCAGAAAAAAGTTTAAGAGCGAGCAAGGCATTGCAAGTAAAGGAACTAATCAGTCTTACGATAACAAGATTTGAACCTGGGCAAGAAAACTAGAGTTGGAGCTAGAAAAGCCGAGCAGTTTGTCATCAGAGAACTTAACATTAGCAATGAACACAGAAGGCAGGAAATAAGGGAGTTCCCTCGCCACCGTAGGGTGAGCCCAGTGTAAGGAGAGTTGTTGATGCATAATGGTTCCTGAGGAGAGGAAGACAAATGGAGGCTGGACAAAAGACTTTGGAGGCTGACTCCTGCCTTTGCCAAACAGATGCATGCAACACATAGGAATCAATGCCCGGAGGATCGCCATAAACCGCTACCATGTTTCCAACTAGGATTTCACCACAAATTGAATGTGTTAAATATCCCAAAGCCATCGTGCCATCGTTGGTATAGGGGTCATCATAAATGCCATGTGTTGGGTATTAAACGAAATATTTCACCACAGATTAAATGTGTTGAATATCCTAAAGCCATCGTGCCATTGTTGGTATAGGGGTCATCATAAATTCCATGTGTTAGGTATTAAACAAAATAAATAACCAACCATATGAATTAAACTTTATGTCAAATATGTGGATAGGTGAGAATTGTTATTATTCCTTGCCACCGCAAATACTGATGTTGACATTAATTTTAATTTTAAAGTGACCAAAAATTAAAAATGATTTCACAAAATTTACATTACAAATTAAAAATAATATATTTCTAACAATATCTTAATTCATTTTCTTTTAATTTTGATTGGTTATTTGCAGTTAGGCCTTATTGTGATATGATGATGCCATTGTCGATAGGTGATTTGCCAGCAAGCCTGCAATTTGACGTTCCACAGAATGTTTTTTGGGTTTTTAAATGTATTTGATAGTTTAAAAATATTTGGAAACGTTGAAAATGATGTGTCAAAAAAATCTAAAACCGTAAATTTTACATTCACATATTTAATTTAACCATCATAATTCATAGTAACCAATAACAATGACTATAGTTTGAAATTTTAATTTAACCGTCATAATTCATAGTAACCAATAACAACAAATATAGTTTGGAATTCCTGAGTGTTTTAATTTAACTGTGATAATTCATAGTAACCAATAACAATGAATATAGTTTGGAATTCTAGAGTGTTTTAATTTAAAGGTCATAATTCATAGTAACCAATAACAACGAATATAGTTTGGAATTCTGGAGTGGAAGGCCATCGATCAGTGGGAAGGCCATCTAGACTATAGAGAATCGAGATGCTAGTAGGTTGCACCATCCGATGAGGACCATCAAGGGGTCTCAAACCATTTACTCCACCACCAACCATTTACGGACCTCCTGACAATAGAGTTTGATGGGTAGAATCATAGCAAGTGTTAAGATGGATAGTTCATCTCCATGATGTTTATTGGGATGTGTTTGCAAAACAAGATCTGTATAATATTTGCATTTTTTTTAGTTTCTTGATTTGATCTCTGAGGGAGACAATGAATATCACCCCAAAAAAACTCTTGAAAACCTAAATGTTGAAAAAAATGACAGCCATAAATTTACTTAAATCGTAAATTGATAGGCATAAAAAAACATACGCCCGTCTTTAAATTTTCATTTGACAGGCAAAAATTATTTGAAATTCCAAGCCTGTTTGCCAGGACTGAAGCCTAACCAACACCACACTGCCATACTTCCTTATTAATACTACTCGCAAAATCAACGCAAATCCTCATGCTCAACCTATTAGTGTTCAATATCCAGTGCTACGCTGCTGTACTTCCTTATTAGTCCCTGCCTCTGGCATAGCAAGGACTATAACGTTCACATCGGCATTGAATCCCTATTAATTCAAGTTGACTAGAGCATTTAACTAATGTTTTTGGCTTTTATCCAAACTTTTATTTTTGAGCTTTGATGTTTTTTAGATTTTATCCAAACTTTTATATTGGAGGTCTTATTGTCAGGTTGTTGAATATCCAGGGACTAACAAAAGTTTTAACCAAAGTTTGGATTTACTTGCTATTTGGCTCTTTGTGAATTTTAAGCAAAGTTTGGTTCCCACCGCAAAGGTAGCCACCTACCAACCACCTGCCATCTCTGGTTGCCACCGCAAAGCCAACAACTCTAGCCACCTACCACCGCAAAGACTTTGGTTCATCTGTGAGTGAATAACTATCATTGACACTTTGCGCCCTTCACCTCCGTGTGCAGAACCACCATGAATATAGTTATCAGAAACACTGCCATGCTTGGCTGCTCACAGTAGGCACTTCACCTCTGTGTGCAAAACCGCCATGAAAATACCAGCAACCATCATTGACGCTTTGCGCCCTTCACCTCTGTGTGCAGAACTGCCATGAATATAGTTATCAAAAACACTGCCATGCTTGGATGATCATAGTAGGTGCTTCACCTCTGTGTGCAGAACCGCCATCCTGTTCTTGCCATGCCTGTTCATGCACTCTATTGTTCATACACTCTACTCCGCCCTAATTCTCTAGAGGTATTTTTTTGCTTTTGGTCAACTTCAACTTTTCTTTTCCTATAGAATTATTAATTTTCATTAATTTTCATTGATCAGTTTTTTCCCTGCAGAATTATGAAATTTTTTCATTTATGAGTTTGCAGAATTATCAATTATAATTTTAGAACAATAAATTAAATTTATACATTTTTTTTTTTGGTTATCGATACTTACCGAACTTCAAGGTTGAACTTCATGAACTTCAAAGCTGAACATCTTGCCTTTACTAAACTGTTACCACAGGCGGAATAGAGCTGGGTAGACAAAGCTAGGCTACATTCACTATGAAACCAACAAACTATAGACAATCATATTGTAAAGTGTTTACAAATCATTTTTCATATTGTAAAGCGTTTACAAATTATTTTTCAGAATTGCAAAATAACAAATATCAAATAGCTTTCCAAATTGATTTCTATTGAAAATTTCTTAGAAGATAAATGTTTTCATTGGTTAACAGATTAATTTGAACTTAAGTTCTTGAAAAATTGATGTGTCTGCTTTCGGAAAAGACCTGATATTTATTGATGCTGCAAGTTCTGATGTTGTTGGTGCTGCTGTGTTGATGCCCCGAAAGACCTGATATTTATTGATGCCGCAAGTTCTGATGTTGTTGATGCTGCTGTGGTGAGGTGAATTACTATATATACTACAAGACTATAGAAAACGCATACCATTCCTTACCCAGTAGTGGCTTTGCCTGTGGACTACCCAATGGAAGGCCAATGGAAGGCTCATAATGAACCTTATACTGCTCCTTGCCAGGAGCCCGACTTCATTCAATTTTTGCAGATTCGAAAGATGAATGGTAGGAGGGGATGAATGAGTTGCACAGTCGTGTTTGTTTAGCGAGAAAACAAGAAGCACGTAAGTAATGAAATTTCAAGTCTTTATCCCAGCCCACCTCTTCTCCCAACTTTTTTTATTTCGCTTAATGCGCAAGCGCTCGTGGACTGTAGCTATTGTATTTTCTACGCTATTGTACTAATAGCTTACATGAAGAAGAAGCCAAGATCCTATGGATACAAATAAATGAATGTGTTCGCATAGAAATGAAAGTGTTAGAACAAGCCAAGATCCTATCAACACATAGAAATGAATGTGTTAGGCATATGGCGAAGAAACTTCAGTACACGTGGCTGTTCTATCAATAAATCACTTGGAAAATCTTGTTTCACGTGTTATACCTTTATATTCTCAAAATATATCATATGTTACTATTTGTAATACTAATATTATTTTATATATGACTGATTTATTGCTTTTCAATAATATGATTTATTTCTTTTCAATATTATATGGCTTTTCTTAATATTATCATGGACATTGAAATATGGTGAGATAATACATATGATAATCATTTTGGGTTAGAAAACTCATCTTTAAAAGAATTATAAAATATATTTGAAGCTATTTTTTGTTTTATACCTTTGGCTTGACCCTCTTCTAGCTGGTCAGCACGCGCCTTCTTCTGGTATTCAATGGAAGTTCTGTAATTATACCATTCAACAGTGTTCAATGGCAGTTCTTTAATTATACCATTCAACATTGTTCAATGGCAGTTCTGTAATTATACTTTTGATGGAAGTTCTGTAATTATACAATTCAACAGTGGAATGCAAAAATACACTCATCATGTTAGGAGTGCTTTACAGGTTAGAATTACAAAACAAATCAAAAAAGAACTTTTCAAAATAATTTGGCAATTCAAATGTAAGAAACTCAAAATAGGTATGACATGCATGAAATTCCCTTACTGACCTTGCTTGCTAGTGGAATGGGTGGGTTGGTCTTGCTTTCCAGGGGTGTGTAGTTTTTTGTTGCAGTGATTTTGTAATATGAAATCTGAAATTCGACTTGCTATGTGGGGTGCTGCCTATTTGACCTGGGACCATGGAGGCTCCTCCGTGACCTATTGAAAAAAAAAAACTATGCTATAGCATAACATTTCTTCTGCTGCTTCTTAACAGTGCATGCATCCATGGAGAAAAATAGCTGGCGCTTGAGCAGCATGGATCTCAAAGCAAATGAAACCCAATGTTGCAGTTCTAGAAATAATACTAAGAAATTAGGGAAGGGAAGAGAATGTTGCATGTGTGGCGATGTTGGATTTCAGGAAAGCTTGTTCAGATGCCAAAGATGCAACCACCGATTTCAACGCATGTGAGTCTCTGTTTCACAACAATTTCGATTTCGACACATATGTGAGTCTCTCCTTTTGCAAGCTTTTGCTAAGCTGCAAAGTTGCAACGCTTTGTTACAGGTGTAGATAGATGAGATACCTTTGTTACTGAGATTATGCTACTTGAGATTAAGGCACAAGGAGCATATCTACAAGCACAGATAAGCATACTTAAGCAGACTCGATGACCGGTAAAGGTAGCAGAGCAAGATAAAGATTACCTAAATTTTAAAATCACAATTTCATCGCCATCAACATTAACAAAGCCACCAACCTTCAGAAATTCATTGTGGTTGTGCTCTGGCCATGGAGGAGAAAGAAGGCATAGAGGTATTTTTCATTCATTGTCCCTAGTTATTTGATGGTATGTAACACTTTGCTATGTTCCCTTCAACTATTCATGGTCATAGTTTTGCTTCTGTCACTCAAGGTTTTACTATATATAATGTTTGCAGTGCAATAGATGCACGAGTTTAGGGTATAAGCTTATAAAGGCCAAACTATCAAGGATCCAGGTGAACAACAAACATAGAGAGGTCTAACAGATGCTTAGCCAACTTCTAGCTGAGTATGCTTACTAGCCCATAGTTACTAAGATGCTTACCTTTGAGGCAATAGAATCAGTTCAAGAGGTCGGTCTTCCTGTATTGTCTATCAGACCAGCCTTAAACAACAACCCTATTCAAGTTTTGTCCAGGGATCGTTGGCGCTGCTCCACTTATGCCCAAGGATTCTGCATTGGTGAATGTGGAAAACAACAGAATCTTTGCGGATAGTTCTAGAGCAAGACCCATTTTGTGATTATGGATCAGCATTTTATGCAGTCACGGAAGGATTAGGAAAGAAAATTGGCCAGCATGTTTGCAATACCTACTCTACTTGAACAGTCTGAAGGCAACTTCCAATTCAACCCTCTGAAACATTTCATTGTTACAAGTTTGTCAGAGTTTCTCACTTGCTCTGATTATTATTACAACTTTCCAAGAAAGCATGTTGAACTTGATGCCATGTAATATTATGTTTCCAAAGCGCTTGTTAACAATGTAATATTATGGACTCTCATGAAGACCGCCTGTTGTAGTCAGGAAAACAGAATTTCTCCAATGTTACAGTTAACAATGTTCTCCATGAAATGGCAATCTATATATCAGACAAAAAGAGGGGAACTTTGTCTTTAAAGATAAATTCTCACGAACTCAGATGCCCAAGACTGATCAGTCTAATCCTGACTGAAAGTGTAAAATTGGAACATGTTAAAATCACTGCCAAATTCACTGTGGCAACTCAAAGAACTGGAGTTTCTCAACCCCGGCAGGGACTACCGCTACGACAATGGCTCCCTTCTTAATACTACTAAAAAAATCAATGCAAATCCTCATGCTCAACCTATTAATGTTCAATATCATTGTACATAGAGTCACTTCATGCATAGTCATGCTCATCATAAATATCTTGCATAATGATTATAAGATACTAATTACATTCTCAAATTTAAATGCCTTTTTGTCTTTTCAAAGGTGGGATTTCTTTTATATTATATGTGGGAAAACATTTATTACACATAACGAAGAGAGTTCTAGGTGTCTCAACATAAAACCTTTCATGATGTCTTATGAAGTTCATAGCTTGAGGTTTTTTCAAAACAAAGTTAAGGATTTTTATATGCAATTACACCGTTGGGATTTGAAACAGAAATGGAAAATAAGAAAATAGAGTTTGGGATGTTGAAACTTGTGGTCTACAATAACTATCATATAAAATAAATAGTTCGAAGTAAAATTATTTTATTGTTTCTAAAAGAAAAAAAAAAAAAAAACATATAATATAGGGTTATAAAGAAAGCTAGACTTAAGTTTTTATTAGCTAGTTTATATTAGTTAAAAAAACATATAAAAAATATAAGGTTACAAAGAAAACTAGACTTAAGTTTTTATTAGATAGTTTATATTATTATCTAAAAGTTTGAAAAAAAAACAAAAAAAATATAAGGTATAAAAAAACTAAATCTAAGTTTTTATTAACTAGTTTGCATCTTTATCTAAGAAGATATGATGTTGTGGATCCATCTTATCTGTTAAATCTAAATGTCATTAAATAGTATTGGAAGAGCAACATACATCTACATAGTACTAATGATCCTTGTGCAATTTAAATTTCTAGGATAATGTCATTTTGAAATGAAAAATAAGTAAAAGCAACATGTTTTGGATGAGCCACCATAGACTAGAGTGAACTGAGATGTAGTTGAACTTGTCGTGTCAACCTAGTTTTGACCTAGAATGACTTTATTTTTTTAACAAAATAAGAGTTGAGAGGGATCAAATCTCTTGAGCTAAAAAACATTTTTATAATGAAAAACTTAAAAAAATTAGACCTCCAAAGATTGCATCCCTCTAAGGACTTGATAGATTATGGTTAATCTCTCTCTCTCTCTCTCTCTCTCTCTCTCTCTATATATATATATATATATATATATATATATAGATAGATATATTCAACACCTTGAAAATCGTTGAATACATAGAATAAAATAGATTAAACATACAATTCCAACAAATATTTGCTCCATTCAAAATTAACCCTTAATAAAACGGTCAAATTGTAAAATAAAGAATACTATAAGAATAAGAATTTAATTTTTCAATTACTTTATATAATATATAGACATCTTATTATTGTTATTATTATTGTAAACGGTTGACATTGAAATAATTTAGTTAACCTGAGCATTGAGATATTACATTGTACAAATTATAGCTTTTTTTAATACATTTTTAAATATATTTCAATATTTCTTAATTTTATATATCAAAAAATTTTATTTATGATACACATTGAATTTCTTAATTATTATTAATATTTTTTAAATGCCACATATTAATTTTATATTAAAAATTGAATTAATTACACATCTCCTTATTATTATTATTCAAAAAATATTAATGTTGACATTAATTTTAAAGTGACCAAAAATTAAAAATAATTTCACAAAATTTACATTAAAAACTAAAAATAATATATTTTTAACAACATCTTAGTTCATTTTCTTTTATTTTTGATTAGTTATTTGTGGTTGGGTCTTATTGTGATATGATGATGCCGCCCCGATACGTCGATTTGCCAGGCCTGAAACCTAACCAGCACTATGCTGTCGTACTTCCTTATTAATACTACTCGCAAAATCAAATATTAAGACAGATGAAGAGCCAGCAAGGCCAAAGGTCAAGCAACCTTATGACAAGAAGCCCCTGCTAGAAATTGGTATTAGAGCCAAAAGTTTTGGTTTAGGTTAGTACTCGAAAAACACTCTGTGTTAAAAAATGGAACCATTCAGAAAATCTATTTCTTTCTGTGAAATAGAAGAAAGAGAATCTTCTGCTACAGAAAATCCCCTCAAAGATATGTTTGCATCTTGTTCTGGTCGTGTGTTAAACCAAGACGAACTAGAATATGAAGAATCAGTGCCATCTGCACGATGGCAACTTCCTAGCATTTCTGCATTAGAAGTTTATTCAGATCTATCTATATTTCACTTAAAAGTTGCTACTAGAATCAATATTAAAGAGTCTATAAGCCAAATCTAAGAAAACTCTGACAGTGTACAGTCTATCCCTCTTCTTAATCCCAAGCAATTACAAGCTGAAGCAAAAAGACTTAAAACCAAATACTTACATCTGGGATGTATTAGAATCGGCATAAATCCTCTGACCCATCAAGGCCTGAATACTTTTGTGCTAACTACTGTCAGAGATTTGACCCATAATAAATACACCGATTCATTGATAAGAGGAATAGTTGATCCTTTGTCTAATGGCCTAGTCTATTTTGACTGTTATCCAAATTTCTTAGTTTATGTCTTTGATTAAACTATTGATCAAATCCTACAACTACAAATCCAGACCACCGGATTTGATATGCACAAGAAGAGACATGACATTGCTATCTAGAAAAGGGGTTGTTTTCGACATACTAATACTCTGTATCCAGCTCTACTCCATGTGCCCAGTAAAGATTCCAAGTCTAGCGTCGTTGTTTTAATTGATTCAAAAAATTAGAATATTGAACACCAGTCTATTCGATGGGAAGATCTCACTTTCCCAGAACACTGGGTCGTTTCAAATGCCAAACCTCCGGTTTTAAGAAAGATAACTTCGACAGATATACAAGAGAATCAATCCTCTCCCATCCTATATTTTCCCAGAAGATGCACAATAGACCGTAGAAGAAGAGAACAAGCCTACAGAAGCTCATCAGCTTATCAAGATTGAAGAATTGTAGATACCACTTGGTATACTTCTATTTTAAATCCTTGTCGTCATGTTTCATTATTCGAATTTGCACAGATTGTATATTTTTATTCATTAGAAGTGAAATGTCCTGAGTGTCATTCATCTATAAATACGATAACCATCATCCTCGGACTGGTGAAGCACCTCCTTCCACCTCCATAAATCCATATCCCAATCCGAAATGTTCAAACATCCCATTTCCACATGAGTCTGACCATGTTCTCATGATGCATGAATTGCCCACTTTAGAAGATCCAAGGCTGATAGAAATGTTCAGCAAGATGAGGCCAAGCAATATGCCCAGATATGGCCTAGGGTATTTAGAACAGATGAACGACCTCATTCCAGAATCTAGATTTTGCTCTCTACCACCTGACTGTAAAAAGCCCTCTGTACCAGAGATGCATAAATTCTTTACCTTAATGGATGGTTGCAGAAAGACCAAAATAGAGTCCCAGTGGATGAAAGAGATGTTGAATTGGGATATCTACACTCACCCTAAGGTAGAACAATTTGGTCTCAATCATACAATTGAGGAAAAAATCAAGTCATCCCAGGAATGGAAAAAGTATATGGAGAAGAAGAGTTCCTGGATTTCTTTCTATGTCTGGAAAAGAAATACTTAGTTAGAAAATGTGTTGATGACTGATACAACATCCTCCTCATCAGCCAAACATTCTTGGACTACTTTAGATGGCAATAAAGTAGAAACATCATCTACCTTCCCTCCATACAAAGGTATCATCCTTGGAGAAAATCAGAATACTGCAAAGGCTATTCCTTTAGTTCTCAAAGATGATAGTGCACTGGGTATAGGCAAAAGAATATAAAAAGCCAGTGAACAGATCAATCAGACCAACACTGCAATGAAAGGGCTTGAGATGAGCACAACAAAATCAATTGAAATAAAAGAGCAGTTTGACACTTTCCAAATTTCTCTTAATGATGTAAATAAGTGTCTTAATGATGTACAGTATTCATCCTCTGTTGTAAAATCTTATGTTAAATAATCTCTCAATAAGATTGAAGAAGTAGAAGAGAAAATGGTAGACCACATTGGTACTACTAAGGGATTGTTAACAGATTTAACAGAAAAAGTTGACAAAATGAGTCTGTCAAGAACAGATAAACCAGTCCCTACTTCTTTCTTAGACAAGAGAAATGTGCAGATACAGAATCCTATCAAACCTATCGACAGATTCCCAAATTTGTTTTCTAAACAAGTAGCACAAACCTCCACAGATAAATCTGAAGCTCCAGAACAAATTACAATTGCTTCCTTATTCAAGGAAGGAAAAGAATCAGAATCCCAAATTCTTCCCATCTATGAACCATTGGAAAGTCAGTTCAATAAATATCCAACTCCTGACTTGGATGGAAAAGGCAAAATTCCAGAGACACACACATTTTTCCCTGATTCCCATAGAGAATGGAACATTGATAATCTCAGTGTTGGCCAGATCAGACAATTGATCGACATGATGTTCACATAATACAAGTTAATGTGTCTCAGAGGAAAGAATGAAGTTGAAGCATGTAAGACTATCATTCAGTGTTTTACTAGAACACTTCTCAGATGGTGGGATACTGAATCATCTCCAGCTCTACTGGTAAAAATGGAGAACGAAGTACTCAAAGATGAAGCAGGAGATATTATACATAATTCAAATGGGACAACTCAAAGAAATATGATTGGAGCTATGACTTCTATGATCTTAGAGCACTAGTGTGGCTCTGAGACAGAGATTGCTGATAAGCATGAGGTCATACTTATGAACCTCAAATGTAATAAGATGTCACAATTTGAAGACTTTCACCGAGATTGGATGCAGAGAATCTATGAGGTGAAAGATTCTAAAAATTTGCTATGGAAATAGGTATATCTTGCAACTTTGCCTTCTAGATTTGTTGACTATATTAGACTGCAAGAAGTATTTCAATTACCATTTGAATCATATACCTGGGGAGAAATTTATTCTCTCATCACAAAATCATTGGTCAGTCTGTGTACCAGCTCTAAGGTAAACAGGTCCTTAGAAAAATTGTCAAGGCTTCCAAATACTAAATCTATTTGTAGTAAATATGGTCTAACCATTGATGATCCTTTGGTCAGAAGGAGAAATGCTAAAAGGAAAGCCAAGAAAGAATATAAACAGACTGCCAAATATCACAAAGGCAAAAGACAGGTCTCAAATAGACCCAAGGCCTCTTCAAGGCCCAGAAAGGGATATTACAGGTATGTCCCTAGAACACATTACTACAAGCCTTCTGATATACACTTGCATACCTCCAAACAGGAGAAATGGAACAAGCTTACTTGTTGGCTTTGTGGTAAGACTGGACACACTTCCAATAAATGTCCAGTAGGAGAAGAGTCGAAGAAAAACAGAGGTAAGAAATCTCAATCTCTATTCAGACGAGGTAAAACTGTCAAAACTGAGACCCAAATATAGTGTATGAAATGTGGGTCAAGAAGTCATGCAACAGATCATTGTCCTAACATAGTGATCAGAGAACAAATTCAACAACAACAGCTAGAAGAATCATCTGCTGATTCATATAGTTCCTCTTCTGATTCTTCATCTGTAGAAGAATTAAATACTTATATGCAACCTTGTGATTGTTCAGATTCAGAAAATTGTAAATGCCAAGTTTGTTCTGACTCTGATTCTGATGACTACAGTGAATCCTCCATTGAGGAAATTTATGCAACACCACAGAAAGAAAAGGTGTTGATGGCCCAGACAGAAGAAGAGGAGATGAAAATCCTTTCACAAATTCATGCCATGGAAGAAGGCGAAATGAAGAACAGACTCACAGAAGCATTTATGGATCAACTTCGTTCTTCCAGCTCTTCTAAAAATTCTGCTAAAAAACCATTGTTCGTAGACGCCTCCTTTGAGCGAAACACCAGGTCTTTTCAGAAGCACCAACTGCAAGATAAGGTTCGCTCACTCACCTTGGGGGAGGTAAGCAGAGAAATATATAACCTCAAAACTGAAATCTCTGTTTTAAAGTCTAAAATAGCAGAAATAGAGAAAGGAAAGCAGCCCACAACTGGCAATGGATGGAATGCTGAAACTACTTTCAAAGAGCAAAAAGTAGAAATCATTGAAGGAAAGAAAGATCCTGTTATAGGATTCAGAGAAATGAGAATTTTGGCCATTGAATATCAGCAGCATCATGTACAGGTGAATATTTGCATACAAGGTGAAATGTTTTCATTAACTGCACTATTGGATTCTGGTGCAGATGTAAATATATTAAATATTAAAGTGATTCCAGCAAAATACTGGATCTGTACAAATAGAAAAGTTATTGGTCTAGGAAACAAAACACTCCAGTATGAAGTGCCAAGACACTTCCTATCCTATATGTAGTAGATGATAATGCCTTTAAAATTGTTGAGTCAGATGCCAGTGATATTGGATGGGGAGGCATCCTTAAACAAAGAAAGGACGGGATAGAACAAATTGTCTAGTTCACCTCAGGAACTTGGAACCCTGCAGAATGAAACTATTCCACCATAGAAAAAGAAGTTAAAGCTGCGTGGAATTGTATAGATAAGTTTGAAGTGCATCTAGTAAACAAAAAGTTTCTGCTAAGAACCGATGCCTCGGCTTTAAAAAAGGTATTAACCAAAGACATAAAAAATCCAGGAGAAGCTAAGTTCGCCAGATGGCAAGCCTTATTTTCTAACTTCGATTTTGAAGTTGAGCACATTAAGGGAGCAAAAAATTGTTTACCAGATTTCCTCAGCAGGGAGTATATCCAGCAACAAGAACATGTGATGGTGATTGTTACAGAATGGGATCAAGGCCAAAAACAGGAAATTGTAAGAACAATCCTTGAAAACCAGAGTTGGTCTGAATATAGAGAAAATTGGAAGCCAACCTAGCAATTAAGAAATACAAAAGTGTTAGATGCAAACCTGCAAGCACATACAGATATTTTGCATCTAGTACCTAAAAGGAGAGTGTACCCTAAAGGTAGTAAATGGATCCATGACATGGTCTACACAAAAAGTAGAACATATGCACTCCTTGCAGAAGATGCTCTTAAAAGTGACTTCCATGACATCACTATGATCTGGTCTCATGGTGGAAATCAAAGAGGAATCTATAATAGATATTTCAGTATTAATCGCACTAGGAATATTTCCTGGCCAATGAGGACCCACAATGCAGCTTTATGGCCTAGAAATGATCCCAAGCTTATTTTCCCTGATACAGTCTATGACTTTGCAGGATATAAAAAATTATGGTGGGATATTTTGAATGTTGATGGAAAATATGAAACCCACTACACTAAATTAAAGTTTGGGACAACTGGAATCATGCAAAGAAACCAACAGTGCGATTGGTTGCAAACATGGTGGACCGACTACGGAGTCAACAGAACAGCTATCGATCCGATCTACCATGAATCCTACAACAGATTGGGATGTGACACTTGTTTTGAACATAACATCCCCAACTGCTTTCACTCTATTTACAATACAGTCAAAGATATGTGGCAGCCTTCTGATAATGAAATCTTAAAACAATATATGGTTAAACATTATGAATGGCTTATTCTAACTAAGATCAAGCATCAAATTATCTTAAATAATCCCATGATTGTTAAAAGAATATTTACTAAAGCATGGGATGAAAATTTATACAAAAGATTTCGGTTCCTCAAAATCACTGTTTTTTTATAAAAGGGTTCCCGTGGGCTTGTCCTTAAAGCCTCCACTTTGTAATAATGATGTCCAATCACAAGGACTATTTGGGACCAACTTTCT
This sequence comes from Pinus tabuliformis, assembly GCA_031772625.1. Lineage (NCBI taxonomy): Eukaryota > Viridiplantae > Streptophyta > Pinopsida > Pinales > Pinaceae > Pinus > Pinus tabuliformis. Next base: position 663,668,691 of record CM062808.1, read on the forward strand.
CGTGGGATTTTCTGTACAAAATCATCCACCATGTAATTATTTAGTGAGAATATCTTCCATGGGATTTAATAAATCATCCACAGTGTATTTCAGTACAAAGATTCTTCAGTCACGAGACTCAGAGCACTTCTCTGACTTTTGGTGCACTTTGAGCCACATCTCAATGACTGATAGAATATTAGGACAAGGTCTATCAGCCCAATGACTGGATGTTTGTCCCCTCCTTTTCCTATATAAGAAAGGGGTAAGGCTCATTCCACGAATTCGGAGTTTGAGAGTCTTAGAGTCATAGAGATCTGAGAAGCTTGCGGATCAATGTGCTCAGCACTGGTAAGAATTTAAAGTGGCAGAATCTAGTAGAGTTCAAAAGTCTTGAATCTGTATATTCTGAGACAGAGTCTATGTCTTGCTAGGAAGCCTTCGCTAAAGCTATCTCTCCTATGAGAAGTTAAAAGTCCGATAAATGCAAACACAGTTGACCTCTGGAAGGGATACATTGTAATTAGTTCCATTTTCTGAAATAATATGAGTGTTGTTGTTCATTCCACATTTGAGTACTTGTTCATTTGAGTAAATGATGGTTAGACCATATTTACTACAGATAGATTTTCTATCTGGAAGACTTGACAATTTTTCTAAGGACCCATTTACCTTAGAGCTGGTACACAGATTGACCAATGCTTTTGTGACGAGAGAATAAATTTGTCCCTAGGTATATGATTCAAATGGTAATTGAAATATTTCTTCCAGTGTAATATAGTCAACAAATATAGAAGGCAAAGCTACAAGATATACCTATTTCCATAGCAAATTATTAGAATCTTTCACCTCGTAGATCCTCTGCATCCAATCTCGGTGGAAGTCTTCAAACTGTGACATATTATTACATTTGAGTTTCATAAGTATGACCTCATGCTTATCAGTAATCTCTGTCTTATAGCCACACCAGTTCTTTAAGATCATAGAAGTCAGAGCTCCAATCATATTGCTCTGAGTTGTCCCATCCGAATTATGTATAATATCTCCTGCTTCATCTTTGAGTACTTTGTTCTCCATTTTTACTAGTAGAGCTAGGGATGATTCAGTCTCCCACCATCTAAGAAGTGTTCTAGTAAAACATTGAATGATAGTCTTACATGCTTCAACTTCATTCTTTCCTCTGAGACACATTAACTTGTATTCTGTGAACATCATGTCGATCAATTGTCTGATCTGGCCAACACTGAGATTATCAATGTTCCATTCTCTGTGTGAATCAGGGAAAAGTGTTTGTGTCTCTGGAATTTTGCCTTTCCAATCCAACTTAGGAGCTAGATGTTTATTGAACTGACTTTCCAATGGTTCATAGATGGGAAGAATTTGGGATTCTGATTCTTTTCCTTCCTTGAATAAGGAAGCAATTGTAATTTGTTCTGGAGCTTCAGATTTATCTGTGGAGGTCTGAGCTACTTCTTTTGGAAACAAATTTGGGAATCTGTCAATAGGTTTGACAGGATTCTGTATCTGCACATTTCTCTTATATAAGAAAGAAGTAGGGACTGGTTTATCTATTTTTGACAGACTTATTTTGTCAACTTTTTCTGTTAAGTCTGTTAACAATCCCTTAGTAGTACCAATGTGGTCTACCATTTTCTCTTCTACTTCTTCAATCTTATTGAGAGATTCTTTAACATAAGATTTTACAACAGAGGATGAATATTGTACATCATTAAGACACTTATTTACATCATTAAGAGAAACTTGGACAGTGTCAAATTGTTCTTTTATTTCAACTGATTTTGCTATGCTCATTTCAAGCCCTTTCACTGCAGTGTTGGTCCAATTGATCTGTTCACTAGCTTTTTGTATTCTTCCGTCTATACCTAGTGCACTGTCATCTTTGAGAACTAAAGGAATAGCCTTTACAGAATTATGATTTTCTCCAAGGATGATACCTCTATATGGAGGGAAGGTAGATGGTGTCTCTACTTTATTTCCATCTAAATTAGTCCAAGAATGTTTGCTTGATGAGGAGGATGATGTATCAGTCATCAACACATTTTCTGATTGATTATTTATTTTCCAAACATAGAAAGAAATCCAGGAATTTGTTTTATCCATATACTTTTTCCACTCCTGGGATAACTTGATTTTTTCCTCAACTGTATGACTGAGACCAAATTGTTCTGCCTCAGGGTGAGTGTAGATATCCCAATTCAACATCTCTTTCATCCACTGGGACTCTATTTTGGTCTTTCTGCAACCATCCATTAAGGTAAAGAATTTATGCATCTTTGGCACAGAGGACTTTTTACAATCAGGTGGTAGAGAGAAAAATCTAGATTTTGGAATGAGGTCATTCATCTGTTCTAAATACCCTAGGCCATATCTGGGAATATTGTTCTGCCTCATTTTGCTAAACATTTCTGTCAGCCTTGGATCCTCCAAAGTGGGTAATTCATGCATCATGAGAACATCATCAGACTCATGTGGAAATTGGATGTCTGAACATTTCATATTGGGACATGGATTTATGGAGGTGGAAGGAGGTGCTTCACCCGTCCGAGGATGATGGTTCTCATGTATGGTAGATTCAACAAGTGTGCTTAAATTTATGAATGGATGACACTTAGGACATTTCACTTCTAATGAAAAAAAATTTACAATCTGTGCAAATTTGAATAATGAAACATGACGTCAAGGATTTAAAATAGAACTAGAGAAAGCGGTATCTACAATGCTTGGATCTTGATAAGATGATGAGCTTTTGCAGGCTTGTTCTATTCTTCTGCGATCTATTGTGGATTTTCTGGGAAAAGATAGGATGACAAAGGATTGATTCTCTTATATATCTGTAGAAATTATCTTTCTTAAAACTAGAGGTTTGGGATTTGAAACGACCCAGTGTTCTGGGAAAGTGAGATCTTCCCAACGGATAGTCTGGTGTTCAATCTTCTGATTTTTTGAATCAGTTAAAACAACAACACTAGACTTGGAATCTTTACTGGGCACATGGAGGATAGCTGGATACAAAGTATTAGTATGCTGAAAACAACCCCTTGTCTGGATAGCAATGTTATGTCTCTTCTTGTGCATATCAAATCTGGTGGTCTAGATTTGTAGTTGTAGGATTTGATCAATAGTTTCATCAAAGACATAAACTGAGAAATTTGGATAACAGTCAAAATAGACTGGGCCATTAGACAAAGGAGCAACTATTCCTCCTATCAATGAATTAGTGTATTTATTATGGGTCAAATCTCTAACAATAGCTAGCACGAAAGTATTCAGGCCTTGATGGGTCAAAGGATTTATGTCAATTCTAATACATCCGAAATGTAAGTATTTGGTTTTAAGTCTTTTTGCTTGAGCTTGTAATTGCTTGGGATTAAGAAGAGGGATAGACTGTACATTGTTGAAGTTTTCTTTGATTTGGCTTATAGACTCTTTAATACTGATTCTAGTAGCAGATTTTACGTGAAATACAAACAGATCTGAATAAACTTTTGATGCAGAAATGATAGGAAGTTGCCATCGTGTAGATGGCTGTGATTCTTCATATTCTAGATCGGCTTGGTTTAACACATGACTAGAACAAGATGCAAACATATCTCTGAGGAGATTTTCTATAGCAGAAGATTCTCTTTCTTCTATTTCATGGAAAGAAATAGATTTTCTAAATGGTTCCATTTTTTAACACAGAGTGTTTTTCGAGTACTAACCTAAACCAAAAAACTTGGCTCTGATACCAATTTCTAGCAGGGACTTCTTGTCACAAGCTTGCTCAACCTTTTGCCTTGCTGGCTCTTCTTTTGTCTTCAACTATCTTCCTTTACATGAACCCAATGTGAACCCATACACAAATCTACTCAGATATTTCATGCTCTATCGACCTTTCACATGGCTTCCCTCACCTTTTAACGGTCTGGCATCCCTTCTATCCTTTGGTGAACCTCTGGCGAACTTCATGGCAAAGATAAATTGAAAAAAACTACTACACAGTAGACATTTACTCAAACACACAAGTACTCAAATGTGGAATGAACAACAACACTCTCATATTATTTCAGAAAATGGAATTGCTTACAATGTATCCCTTCCAGAGATCGATTGTGTTTTCATTTATCATACTTTTAGCTTCTCATAGGAGAGATAGTGTTACCGAAGGCTTCCTGGCAAGACACGGACTCTATCTTAGAATATACAGACTCAAGACTTTTGAACTCTACTAGATCCAACCACTTTAGATTCTTACCAGTGTCGAGCACACTAATCTGTAGGCTTCTCAGATCTCTATGACTCTAAGACTCTCAAACTCTAAATGCCTCGAATGAGCCTTACCTCTTTCTAATATAGGAAAAGGAGGGGACAAACATCCAGTCAGTGGACTGACAAGCCTTGTCCTAATATTCTGTCATTCATTGAAATGTGGCTCAAAGCGCACCAAAAGTCAAAGAAGTGCTCTGAGTCTCGTGACTGAAGAATATTTGTACTGAAATACATTGTGGATGATTTATTAAATCCCATGGAAGATATTCTGATAAAAGGGTTCCCGTGGGCTTGTCCTTAAAGCCTCCACTTTGTAATAATGATGTCTAGTCACAAGGACTATTTGTGACCAGCTTTCTCATGGGCTTTTCTATACAAAAGCATCCACCATCTAATTATTTAGTCAAAAGATCTTCTGTGGGATTTAATAAATCATCCACGGTGTATTTTAGTACAAATATTCTTCAGTCATGAGACTCGGAGCACTTCTCCGACTTTTGGTGCGCTTTGAGCCACATATCAATGACTGACAGAATACTAGGACAAGGTTTGTCGGCCCAATGACTGGATGTTTGTCCCCTCCTTTTCCTATATAATAAAGGGGTAAGGCTCATTCGAGGCATTCAGACTTTGAGAGTCTTAGAGTCATAGAGATCTGAGAAGCTTGTGGATCAGTGTGCTTGGCACTGGTAAGAATCTAAAGTGCCCGGATCTAGTAGAGTTCAAAAGTCTTGAGTCTGTATATTCTGAGACAGAGTCTGTTTCTTGCCAGGAAGCCCTCGGTAATGGTATCTCTCCTATGAGAAGCTAAAAGTATGATAAATGCAAACACAGTCGATCTCTGGAAGGGATACATTGTAATCAGTTCCATTTTCTGAAATAATATGAGAGTGTTGTTGTTCATTCTGCATTTGAGTAACTGTCTATTGCGTAGTAGTTGTTTTCAATTTATCTTTGCCTTGAAGTTTGCCAAAGGTTTGCCAAAGGATATATTAGAATCGTCATAAATCCTCTGACCCATCAAGGCCTGAATACTTTTGTGCTAGCTACTGTCAGAGATTTGACCCATAATAAATACACCAATTCATTGATAGGAGGAATAGTTGCTCCTTTGTCTAATGGCCTAGTCTGTTTTGACTATTATCCAAATTTCTCAGTTTATGTCTTTGATGAAACTATTGATCAAATCCTACAACTACAAATTTAGACCACCCGATTTGATATGCACAAGAAGAGACATAACATTGTTATCCAGACAAGGGGTTGTTTTTGGCATACTAATACTTTGTATCGAGTTTTCCTCCATGCACCCAGTAAAGATTCCAAGTCTAGTGTCGTTGTTTTAACTTATTCAAAAATTAGAAGATTGAACACTAGACTATCTGATGGGAAGATCTCACTTTCCTAGAACACTGGCTCGTTTCAAATCCCAAACCTCTGGTTTTAAGAAAGATAACTTTTGCAGATATATAAGAGAATCAGTCCTCTGTCATTCTATCCTTTCCCAGAAGATCCACAATAGACTGTAGAATAATAGAACAAGCCTGCAAAAGCTCATCAGCTTATCAAGATCCAAGCATTGTAGATACCACTTGCTCTAGTTCTATTTTAAACCCTTGCCGTCATGTTTCATTATTCAAATTTGCACAGATTGTAAATTTTTCTTCATTAGAAGTGAAATGTCCTGAGTGTCATTCATTCGTAAATTTAAGAATACTTGTTGGATTTATCATACATGAGAACCATCATCCTCGGACTGGTGAAGCACCTCCTTCCACCTCCATAAATCCATGTCCCAATCCAAAATGTTCAGACATCCCATTTCCACATGAGTCTGACCATGTTCTCATGATGCATGAATTGCCCACTTTAGAGGATCTAAGGCTGATAGAAATGTTTAGCAAGATGTGGCAAAACAATATGCCCAGATATGGCCTAGGGTATTTAGAACAGATGAATGACCTCATTCCATAATCTAGATTTTTCTCTCTACCACCTGATTGTAAAAAGCCCTTTGTGCCAGAGATGCATAAATTCTTTACCTTAATGGATGGTTGCAGAAAGACCAAAATAGAGTCCTAGTGGATGAAAGAGATGTTGAATTGGGATATCTATACTCACCCTGAGGCAAAACAATTTGGTCTCAATCATATAATTGAGGAAAAATAAAGTTATCTCAAAAATGGAAAAAGTATATGGATAAGACAAGTTCCTGGATTTCCTTCTATGTCTAGAAAAGAAATAATCAGTCAGAAAATCCGTCAATGACTGATACATCATCCTCCTCATCATCCAAACATTCTTGGACAACTTTAGATGGAAATAAAGTAGAGACACCATCTACCTTCCCTCCATACAAAGGTATCATCCTTGGAGAAAATCATAATACTGCAAAGGCTATTCCTTTAGTTCTCAAAGATGACAGTGCACTGGGTATAGACGGAAGAATACAAAAAGCCAGTGAACAGATCAATTGGACCAACACTGTAGTGAAATGGTTTGAAATGAGAACATCAAAATCAGTTCAAATAAAAGAACAGTTTGACACTTTGCAAGTTTCTCTTAATGATGTAAATAAGTGTCTTAATGATGTACAATATTCATCCTCCATTGTAAAATCTTATGTTAAATAATCCCTCAATAAGATTCAAGAAGTAGAAGAAAAGATGGTAGACCACATTGGTACTACTACGAGATTGTTAACAGATTTAACAGAAAAAGTTGACAAAATGAGTCTGTCAAGAACAGATAAACCAGTCCCTACTTCTTTCTTATATAAGAGAAATGTGCAGATATAGAATCCTGTCAAACCTGTTGACAGATTCCCAAATTTGTTTCCAAAAGAAGTAGCTCAGACCTCCTCAGATAAATCTAAAGCTACAAAACAAATTTCAATTGCTTCCTTATTCAAGGAAGAAAAAGAATCAGAATCCCAAATTCTTCCCATCTATGAACCATTGGAAAGTTGGTTCAATAAATATCCAGCTCCTGACTTGGATGGAAAAGGAAAAATTCTAGAAACACACACATTCTTCCCTAATTCACATAGAGAATGGAACATTGATAATCTCAGTGTTGGCCAGATCAGACAAATGATCGACATGATGTTCACAGAATACAAGTTAATGTGTCTCAGAGGAAAGAATGAAGTTGAAGCATGTAAGACTATCATTTAGTGTTTTACTGGAACACTTCTCAGATGGTGGGAGACTGAATCATCTCCAGCTCTACTGGTAAAAATGGAGAATGAAGTACTCAAAGATGAAGCAGGAGATATTATACATAATTCAGATGGGACAACTCAGAGCAATATGATTGGAGCTCTGACTTCTATGATCTTAGAGCACTGGTGTGGCTCTGAGACAGAGATTGCTGATAAGCATGAGGTCATACTTATGAACCTCAAATGTAATAAGATGTCACAGTTTGAAGACTTTCACTGAGATTGGATGCAGAGGATCTACAAGGTGAAAGATTCTAAAAATTTGCTATGGAAACAGGTATATCTTGCAGCTTTGCCTTCTAAATTTGTTGACTATATTAGACTGCAAGAAATATTTCAATTACCATTTGAATCATATACATGGGGAGAAATTTATTCTCTCATCACAAAAGCATTGGTCAGTCTATGTACTAGCTCTAAGGTAAATAGGTCCTTAGAAAAATTGTCAAGGCTTCCAGATAGTAAATCTATCTGTAGTAAATATGGTCTAACCATTGATGATCCCCTAGTTAGAAGGAGAAAAGCTAAAAAGAAAGCCAAGAAAGAATATAGACAGACTACCAAATATCACAAAGGCAAAAGACAGGTCTCAAATAGACCCAAGGCCTCTTCAAGGCCCAGAAAGGGATATTACAATATGTCCCTAGAACAAATTACTACAAGCCTTCTGATATACACTTGCATACCTCTAAACAGGAGAAACAACTTACTTGTTGGCTTTGTGGTTAGACTGGACACACTTCCAATAAATGTCTAGTAGGAGAAGAGTTGAAGAAAAACAGAGGTAAGAAATCTCAATCTCTGTTCAGACGAGGTAAAACTGTCAAAACTGAGACCCAAATATAGTGTATGAAATGTGGGTCAAGAAGTCATGCAACAGATCACTGTCCTAACATAGATATCAGAGAACAAATTCAGCAACAACAACTAGAAGAATCATTTGCTGATTCATATAGTTTCTCTTCTAATTCTTCACCTGACAAAGAATTAAATACTTATATGCAACCTTGTCATTATTCAGATTCAGAAAATTGTAAATGCCAAGATTATTCTAACTTTGATTCTAATATCTACAATGAATCCTCCATTGAGGAAATTTATGGAACACCACAGAAAGAAAAGGTGTGGATGGCCCAAACAGAAGAAGAGGAGATGAAAATCCTTTCACAAATTTGCACCATGGAAGAAGGCGAAATGAAGAATAGACTCATAGAAGCATTTATGGATCAACTTCATTCTTCTAGCTCTTCAAAAAATTCTGCTAAAAAACCATTGTTCATAGACGCCTCCTTTGAGTGAAACACCAGGTCTTTTCAAAAGCACCAACTGCAGGATAAGGTTCGCTCACTCACCTTAGGAGAGGTAAGCAGAGAAATATATAACCTCAAAACTGAAATCTCTGTTTTAAAGTCTAAAATAGTGAAATAGAGAAAGGAAAGAAGCCCACAGCTAGCAATGGATGGAATGTTGAAACTACTTTGAAAGAGAAGAAAGTAGAAATCATTGAAGGAAAGAAAGATCCCATTATAGGATTCAGAGAAATGCGAATTTTGGCCATTGAATATCAGCAGCATCATGTACAGGTGAATATTTGCATACAAGGTGAAATGTTTTCATTAACTGCACTACTGGATTCTGGTGCAGATGTAAATATATTAAATATTAAAGTGATTCCAACAAAATACTGGATCTCTGCAGACAGAAAAGTAATTGGTCTAGGAAACAAAACACTCAAGTATGAAGTGCCAAAAGCTTCTATCTGTTTTGACCAACATTGTATAAAACTAAAGTTTGCAGTTGTAGACATTCCAGTAGATTGTATTTTGGGTAATATCTTTTTGGCTGCAGTTGAACCACATGGTTCAATAAGATTGAAAGGAAATAGAGCTAGCTATTTCATTACTGTTCCAACCTCTAAAGGAAGTTCAAAAAGAATTGAGATGCCATACATCTCAAATCCAAGAGTTTCTACCATGGTCCAAACAATTAAAGAACTGGACAAAGCTAAAGCTAAATTGACAGATCTCAAAGATCTGAAATCTACAATACAGGTAGGATTAAACAGTTTAAACAGTCATCAGCCGTTGGTATTCTCAAAGCAAGGTAAGCTTGATCTGATATGTGGTATGATTTCTTTTACTTTAATTCTGCATTTTAATGCTGGCCCATAGGAACTAGGCATTCTAAAACGCATTACATCTCTTTTATCTTTATTCGACAATAGTATAAAAAAAATTCAAATTCAAAAATATAAAAAATTCAAAAAAATCATTAACTACCACGTATATGCTAGTTTCAATTAGATTAATTATTGAACGTCCGGAAAATCCTCTCCTTATCTCATTACCAGATTAGCAAATAAATATTTCATATCACACTAACCTTCTACACTTCCTTGTTTTGTTTGGGCCTATTTTCATTAAAAAATCTTAAATTGATTTCTTAGATGTAATGTGCTGCCACCATCATGTCAATACAGAAAATTGGAATTATTTGGATGAATATATATATATATATACATATATATATATATATATATATATATATATATATATATATATATATATATATATATATTTCAAGGTGATCTCAGTAGTTTTAATAATTATTTTAAAAGTTTGCTTCTAAAACGTGTACATGTGCAGTAATAAATTGAAAATAATTCTTATAAAATATTATGATATTTTCTTTCTAATTTACTAACAATTATGAGTAATGTCAAGTTAATTTCATAAAATAACGTGACAGTAATTCCTGTAAAATATTATAATAAATGTAAATTAATTATATTCAATGTAACATTAACAACATGTTTGAGTTGGAGAATACAATTTTTATATAATATAATTGCTTTCGAGCCAGTATTTTCTTATTCACTAACAATTATGAGTAATGTCAAGTTAATCTCATAAAATAAAGTGACAATAATTCCTGTAAAATATTATAATAAATGTCAATTAATTATATTCGATGTAACATTAAGGCAGGAACATTAGCTATGCAGCCTTGTTATTCCCTTCCACAGTGATTCCCTTCCACAACGGGGTAATAATGTATTGAAAAATCATTGATCTTGATATTAATTTTAAAGTGACCGAAAATTAAGAATGATTTTACAAAGTTTACATTATAATATTTTAATTTATTATTAATTTCATTTATTTATCTGAATATCTATTGGTTAGAGCCTTATTGTATGATCATTGTACTTGGCACTATGGCAGTGAGTCGTCACCAAATTAGCCATCAGGTCATTTAATGGAAACAATACGATATCTCATTTCACGTCTATATTTTTTAATACCAATCCAGAATTTGCCTCAATGAAATTTCATTGTTTATTTCAATGAATATTGAAAGAGTTATTAAACTGTCAACACCAAATACGAATCACGAGGAACCAAACACGAATCTTCTTCTTGATATTGCGGGTTCATTCTCCTTGATATAAAAAAATTTAACTATTCCATTTCCCCTCATATATAAAAATTATATAAAATTTATTATTGATATAAGACAAACACTTGCTAGATCTTTTAAAAGACCAAGTTACTATGTATAGACATTGCAATTAATTAGGTTAATTTTTGAAAATAGTAATTAACGAATTGTTATTACTTATGAGAAAAGAGATCTTTGTCTTCGATGAAAGTTAACAATAATTGAGAGATAGGGAACACAAATTCAATGAAACAATCAAAGAAAGAAATCTTTCTCTAATAAATCTACAAAATGCATTGAATCTTCTTATGAAATGCACTTCAAGTAGTCCTTTTAACAGTAAAGAGAATTCATTTCTTTCCCAATGCAAATGACGATGCAACTCTAGACTTCAATGATGCTAACTAATGTAACATATTGATTCAACAAACTAGAATTATGTATTTTTCAATGAAATGAGAAAATGAATCTTTCACAAACACTTCAATGAAACATTTCCAATACAATCAACCTCGAGCAAATGCAAAGAACAAAAGACAATTCCTTTCAAACTAATGAAGCAAAGACTGAACCAAAAACATGATGGGCAATGTGATCTATGCCCGAAAAGAGAAGCTCAAACACCCAATGAAACTTTTCAAACTTATTAAATGGAAATCAAAGCAACAAAAGGACTAATCAAACGAAATGTAAGGAGCAAATTTGACTATTGACTTGACTTTCTAAGCATGCAAACAAGTGAATGTGTGATGATCTAGATTCACTAGGTTTATACACCATCCAAGAACTCAAGAAACCGAGTGAAGAAGATGAAAATCAACCAATCATACAAACCAAGCTAAAAGATCTTTCCAGCCATGGAGAACACAGTCAAAACAAGCTGAGAGACAGAAATGAGAAGGGCAAGGCAGACTGGCTATGATCTAGTGTAAACCCTGATCTTCACCTACAGGAATCAACATGACTCCGTAATTGACAATATGCGCCAAAAGGGGGTTGGCACGACTATTTTTGAGAAACTCACGTTGATCGACACGACTGTCAGAAAAATAAATGTGCTGACCGAGGATTCAAGGAAAAGAAAATCTTTTCAAAGGTTAAGACTAGACTTGCCATTGTAAATTTCAGGCTCGAAGCAGTAAACTAGGCAAAGCAGAGAACATTATAGGGAAATGGTGATACTCAAAAAGTTCACACAAAACCATAAAATGGCAATCAATCAAACAGAAGGATTGGCTTCCCAATAGAGTCACCGATTTGTGGTGCAGGTAAATTCTCAGTGTCGACACAAACAATTCCTCTAGCCCGAGAGAGCGGGTCTAGCCACAAACAAAGCAATCTATGGAAAATCTCCATAAGCTAGAATCAATTAAGGGGGCCTACCTCTTAGAACGTTATTCCGCTTGGTGATGATTCTGCTTCCTCATTTCAACTATCTTTCGTTTCCTTCCTTTGAATACCTGAAACAAGCAAACAACAACAACAATCGTGATAGCATAGAATATTGTATTCAACTTACTTAATAGGTCAAGGAACATTAATCCATAAAGATTTAAAATGACACTTCATGTAGGAAATTAATCAATAGTTGCATTTATATAAATCAGAAAGAGATTGCAATAGGTGCCTTGACATTGTTGGTCTCCTCTGACATATCCAGGTTCCCACACTTATACTATTGCTTCATGGATAGCCCCAACAATGGAAGTTTTAAGGCCTATTTCCCTCTAGTCTCACACCAAACCAAACAAAAATCACACTATTGTCCCTCAAACATACACTAGAAAGATACAAGCTATAGATGACTTGCTGATTATTCAAACTTTCTTGAAAACTCCAACTAGCTTTTCCTTGGGAAAAAAATAGGTTTATATAGCTTGGATGGATGGGAGATGGTTCCTCTCATCATCGGAGAAGGTATTATCTCTTGATTTTGTTCCATCCTAATAGGGGAAAGGAGCCCAAACTGACTTCCTCGGCTCCATCTAGCCCAATCATCTACCAGACTTCCATTACGAATCTTCTAGTCATGGAAGCTTCAGCTCCTTATTTAAAAAAAAACAAAAGAGGATCGGTACGACTGGAAAAGTGCTCAATTTCTCCATACGGCACGAGGGCTAGTTTTAATCTCTGCAAATCAATGTGAGGATGGAACTAGTCAGTAGCACCAGCCTTGTAAACTGGGATAGAAGGAATATTCTTTGGAAATGATACAAAGGGGAACTATTCTGCTCATGAAGACGAACATTTTGGGAGTTTCTTCAAGATGGGAAATCATATCGGGTACACTGTAGAGGTTCTCCAGGATCGTAGATGGGGAGTACAGGTATAGTGACAAAATGTTATAAAATTAAATTAAAATGAAGTATTTGTAAAATATTTTCATTTTGAAATAATTTATGGTTTTTGGGCATGTGGTATTGATAAGCCATGGTATTGGCCCATGGTATTGTAATAGAATAATTAAAATCCTAGATCCATACCATAATAATCAAAAGCCTAGATGACCCATGATATCGATAGACCATGGTAGTAGCCCATCGTATTATATTTTTCTTCCCTCGTCTCTCTCTCTATATTTCTCTTGTGGATATTGGCCCATGGTATTGTAAAAAAACCTACTTAGAATTTAATAATATCCATGGTAAATATTTATGTTTAAAAATCTTGTCCTATTGTAAATATTAAGTTTTTATCTGCTTATTAATTAAATTTATAGATGGAACACATAGATGGAAATACTAATTAAAATGTAATATTATTAAATTTTACCTAATATTTCATGTCACACCCCACCCTAAATATTACATTCTGCTCCATATTCCTCCTCACTCCTACTGAACTATAAAATTAGTAGAAGTGAGGTAAAATATTGAGTAGAATGTAATATCATATGGATATGTGGTATTTTCCATATGCTCTCCTTCCTAAATTGCCCTGCTTCGCCTACGTTTACTTTGATCAGCATTTTCACCCCCTTTATCAATATAATAGCATAAATATAAAAACATGTTCAAATGTATTTATACACATACAATAAAGACATGTACACGTATATTAACATAAAAATAAAATTATATAATTTAGCAAAGTGATGAGGATCATGATGATCCCATTGAGATTGATGACCACGCAGAGATGGTTGACCACCATATCATGTACCTCTATTTAGCCATCTTTTTTTCTTTCTACACATTTATATCCATATATATAGATATATCTATATTCCAAACTTCATTTAGATGATATCCATTATGTTTATATTTTTATTTATGTTTGATGTCAAATACTTCATAGGCACTCAACCCGATTTGATATTTCCTTCTCTACAGGTGCTCATTGGTTAAATTTGGATTCATTTAATTGTTTCACTCTTTCCAAGCCTACCCACTTGGCTAGATTATGCATGGTTGCATATGACCCATAACCTCAAAGGTATTTTGTATCTATCACTTATAATCATAACAACCTTTATATATTGATCCATAACTTACATGTGTTTGTTTTGATATTATTTAAATTAATTAGTATGACGCATGTTAACGACCTTCATACAGGGTCACATATCTTACAGTTTGATATTATTCAACATATTTTGTATGGTGTGTGCGCCTATTTCAAACACCAGGTTAACTTAACCATTTTAATGCCAAATTTTCTCCTTTAGTACTATGGATTTTAATTTTTCTTGATATGCATACCTGTTAAATCATAGAGTGGGGTACGCCTAGGTGGTTGTGAGGCAAACTCCTCTCTACCACGTCTACTCTTCGACCTGCAAGTCACATGGAGTAGGGATGAGCATGATATTATGTATTGTTTGACTCTCAATATCACTCGAGATGATACAATGGTGGTCGCTCTCCTTATTCCAACCCTAACCCTTAACTATCCCATTTACTTTGGCCTAATGTGCGCTAATGCTTGCTTTTCACTGTTCTAATCTTAGTCGAGCGAATTTGATCTGTGGCCACTTGGTATGTAGGCAGGTGGGGATTTTCACGAAGAAGACTCGTCAAGCCTTGGTGCAGGAGCTAAGCTGCTGGAATTGTGTCATGCATGTTGAGATTATCTCTTTAAATAATCCCATGGATGTAGTTCTGGGGGTTGTTTAAAGTGGTTTTACCTTTGAATCCTAGATGAATTTCTTTTTCATCTATCAAAGGAGCTTCTTACTCATAGGTAAATTATTTATCATTGATTATTCAGATTGATCAATAGTAATATGACTATGGATTTCATTTCTAACTCCTTTTTAATGGACGTTTTTCACTTTGTCACAGATGGTGCTTTACAACCCTAAGTCTCGGTATTTCTTGTTATGATATTCTTTGAGTCTCATTTCTAGTGGTTTGGGTATACCGTGGTACCTCTTCTCATGCTTATTTCATTGATTTTATTACTCTCATGTTGTTTTCTCATGCTTATGATAACTACCCTTACTATGATAATTTTAATCCGTGTAGTGGTAAATGACTCATTGGAAAGAAATGCACCAGTACTTAGGTTTTATTTGCATAGATAAATCACCGGGAGAGTATTTAATACCTCTTCTTGTGTTAATTTTTTCTATACACATAGTGGAATGGTCAGTTATTTTAGATATTCTCATTCTAACTCTCCTTTTTCATGGATAACATTCTGGTAAAGAGGGTTTCTTATTTGTAGTTTGGCCATTCAAGGCCAGGTTGCCTCTGTGAGTTAGGCATGGGTAATAATTTTTCCTTTCTAGTTCTCTATAGTTATTTATTTTCTTTTACTTATCTGGTGATGGCAGCAATTGGTCTAGTTCTATGTCATGACAACCCTTGATTTACCATTTAACTGTGTTTTTGTTTTTAGGTATTGTCCAAAAACATCATGGCTCTAGTCTTGACATAGGTAAACCAATAATTCCAATTAATTTTATTACAAATAAAGACCAAATAATTTTCTAATATCGATTGGCTTTCTTGAATTGTGTTTTACAAGTTTCTCTTATCTTTGGCATCCTCCTCACTCACAGGTATGGTGAATGTGCTCCTACTTTCATTCCTCCCTCTTTTTTGGCAATGTGTTGGGATTCAACTTCTAAAAGTACAATACACTACTACAGGTCAGTTGCATGCCCCTACCTTCAGGAAGGAACATCCAAGTGTATTCTTGTTGGGGTTCTCTTTTAATCATTGGGATTCAGTTATGATGGCCTTAAATTTTGGCCTACTATTTTAGTTAAGAAGTATACTTGTCCCATTGAGTGGACCTATAACACTTGTATTTTAAGGGTTATGCTCATAATAGAATTTATGATCAATGAAAATTAACCTTCTTACTAAATCTTCTATTCAGCTATTGAGCATTGTTTAACTTAGCATGATTTTTCTAGTCTCACACAATGTATTCATGAGGTTCCATTTTTCGGGGTTGTTGGTTGAAATGTGTATTCATCTATTATTTTAGTTAAAATTCTTGTCACAGAATTCTAAATTATGGCCCTGTTTATATTGATAGTTGTTTGATATTTTTCTTAATTTGCATTCCTTATAATTCCTACTATTTATTGCTCTTGACAATGAATGCATTATCTCTAATGTTAATTAATGGCTTTTCAGTATGTCATAATATGGAAATGTTCACTTTTGTTTCAAAAATTGTATCAGATAATGTGTAACACAATTAATCAGAAGATGCAAAATTTAAATTAACTACAACATTTCCTTCTGCATATTTTTGTATTCACCGTTAGCTATGTCTTACCAAATAGATAAAAGTTAGTTTTGTCCAGAAATTAATTTTTCGATAAAACTTCCTTTTGGATTATGTATAATAAATTTTAGTAATAACTAATCATATAATGATCCAACACTGGTAAAAGTGGAAAATGATCGCTTGACAATGAATGCTTATTTATCACTCCCGACTAGTGATAAATAACACTTTCCTAGACTATAACTTATAACCCATGATTAATTGAAACACATCATAATTATATTCTTTTTTCAATATGATAAAGTTCATATCGTATAACTTTACGCACTCTTTTTGGTAGTATTTAAAATACTACACATTTGGCCTCTTATAGTAAGAAGACGGAAATCAAGTTATTTACATCTTGACCCTCATTATTTTTTATACAAGTAAAGTATCACTCATCGATAATCACCTGAAAACTATTAATAAATGTATAGCTACGCAGTGAAGACTTAACATGATCATAAACAATAATTTCATATTGTAGAACATTTCTACAACTCATTTCTAATTTATTTTAGCTCTTAATGAAACATTATCGATTATGAGTGTAGGATTCTCAGTCCTACCTATCCATGTTTCGCTACTCTATCCATGTAATTCAGTTAATACAAGATTCATATAACAAAAATTCTATATCTGATCTAAATGATTCGATACGAACAAACTCCATAAAATCTACAGTTATACTTCTTAAAAACTAATCTAAATATTTGAGCAACTTGCATGCATAACTTAATAAAAGCACTATCCATTAGAGGTACAACTCTGACTCAATAATAACAATATTCACAGCTAGAATTTTAGACAATAACATTCTCATCATATAAACTACAACAGTAATATTTCAGAAAATTAAATACCACTCAACCAAAAATTTTGACCGTAAGCAACCAAATTAACTTGGAAAGAACAACTTACCACCCAACCATGAACTGTCACCTCTGTTTCTCTCCCAAGCTGAGATATTTTCCACTATAATCAACATACTCTTGTGATTATTGGTCAAGGTATTGTATGCCTTACTTCCCTAGAAGACTTTCCTTGTTAGGATATTCTGACACAGGAAACAATTAAGTATAACTTCGTCTAGTGTATAGTTAGGTAAAGTGTGTTTCTTTACTATGTAATTTTTGTAACTTACAATTTGATGGTCAGGATATGTACTAGACATGAAGCGATATGATGGTCCATTCTCTCCTTAGTATTACTGACACTTGATCTGTGGCTTAACACCTAATTGGTCCACGATCTCTATTTAAAGAGCATGGATGCTCATTTGTAAGGTGATCGTTCACGAGAGAAGATTATGTAAATTTTCTTCCTTTTACATTAATAAATTTTATGAAGTGGTTGCATTGGCTTAGGCCATGGACCGTTTCCCTCTTTGAGGGTTTTAACCACATCAATAATATTGGTATATTGATTTGTGATCTTTTTGTGAGAGGTGTCCTTTGGTGTTCTATCTCGGGAAGTTACCCTGTAAATTCCTACATTGTATCAGAGCTATTTGAGGGCCACATCTATTGGTTATCCAAATTTGAAGCCAGTACAACTACATCCAACTGTCGTTTCCTAGATCTACTATTTCTGACCACTTTCAGGCTGAGAGGACTGCTCTATTGTGTTAGGAGCATCTGTTTCAGTGAGGAACCCATTTCGTTTCACACGAAAAGGTTTCTAGAGCCCTAGCTATGTCATTTTTTAGATTTGGAGGTATACAATCTTTATTTGTAGTTTTAGTTATTTATCTCTCTATTTATTTTGGTTTATTTATCTCTCTATTTTTATTACTGGATCTATACCTTTCATTTTTATGTATGCTCTTTACCCTGTGACTCTGTGTGATTTGGGAAAATCAGAAACAAAAAGGAAGGATTTTTCTCATGTGTATACTATTTTCTGCCATGCCTTCTCGGAAAATCAGAAACATTGAGGAAAATATTTAGTTTATGGTGATATCTAACTTTAAGGCGTAAGACTTGTTTTTTCTTCATGTTCGTTTTGGGTTGTGTGGTTTTCTTTGTTTTTAGGAAAAAAGGGGTTTTTCAAGTAAGAACGCACACCAAAGCTTCAGTGAGAAAATCAATAACAAAAAATTCCCTTCCTCTTTTCGAAAAATTACTAACCTTTTAAACTAGCTCACTTGGTCCAAAGTTACTTCATGAGAATAGAGGTCTTGGGTTCAAGTCTTTCTTTTTGTTGAGTTATTTTTTCAAAAAGCACATGTAACTTATGTTTTAAAGTTATTTTTTGTAAAAATGTTCTCACCCATTATAAAAAGTGAGTTACTTATAATTCTAAAGTCACTTTATCTTTTAATTAAGTTACAATTTAGTGGGTAGCTCATAAAGTACCATTATAAAAGTGACTTTCACTTATTAATAATAGTGGGTCACATAAAGAAATCCGCTTCTAAAAGTGAGCTAATCAGATTAATTTTGGAGGGGGGGAGGCGATTATTTTTAAATATAACATTATAATTCACTTCTGAACATTCACAGACTTCGTCAGCATCTTCAACAACTTTTTTTCAAAAAGTCATAACTTCTTTATCCAGAAGCCATTTTTAGAGCCAATTTTTTTAATCGGCCTAATTTTTTGAGATATTTCCACTGGAACACTTACTTTTAGCATCTACATATTTAGTTTCTTTAAAATGGAAATTCCATGACAGGTTATTCTTCATAGCACCAACTACTTCCAATGGTTGTCCTACATTGTGGATTTACATATAAGTAAAGGTCTTTATAGAATAGCCTCAGGCCAAGAATCTAAACCTAAAGATGCAGATAAGACAACCAAATGGGAAAATAAGCAAGCTCAAGCATGTGGGTTGATAGGGATGTCTATTTCTCTAGACCTTAGATTCCATGTCACAGAACTTGATACCTCTGATGAAGAAATCAAACAACTCAATAAATGTTTTGGAATAAAAAATGAAATTAGAGCCCATCAACTCGAAAATGAGTTACTTACTTTGGACCCCAATAATTTTTCTTCCATTGAAGATTTTTTGTCTAATTTCAAGACCCTTAGACTTCTCTTTGAAGGTGTTAAGATTAAGAAATAAGATGGTAGCCTTATCTATTCCATTCTTAGTAAGGTAGGACCAATCTACTCTTTGTTTGTTTCCACTTTCCATTCTACTAGAGAAGCCTTTATTTCTTAAGGGCAACCCTACAAATCCCCCTTTTTTGATGCCTTTTATGATTCTTTAATAAGAGAACAAGAAAAACTCTTACATCTTGGTCTTATTAATACTGGAAACTCTTCTAAGAAAGCCTTAGCAGCCCAACAACAACCAAATTCAAATAATCCTAAGAAGTAGTATCCTAAAAAAAGTGGTCCTAAACCAAACAAGGGTCCTAAGCAATTTCAGTCTCAAAATAAAAAATCAATTCAACAAAATGATAAGGAAAATAAAAACAAAGGGAAGAAGACGGATAGACATTGCAACTTTTGTAGTCGAGATGGCCTCTTAGAATCCAAATGCTTTAAGAAGATGGAAGCCTTGGAAGCAACAATGAATAAGCATAACATCCATTTAGAGAACTCTTCAACTTAAACTTCATCTTCAGCAATAACACTTTCTGCATGTGGTTGTCAAGCATCTCGGTCTGGTTATTCACTAAATGTATCTTCTTCTTCTCATTCTCGAGTGGCTCATTGATTCTGGAGCATCTTATCACATGGCCAAAAAAAAGCCATGCTTTCTTCTTTAAATAATTGTAACACCAAAAATATATATGTTGGTGATGATAGATCTCTTAGTGTTGTAGGGACTGGAACTATTCATCTAGACAATGGTGAATTTAATGATGTATTATGTGTGCCTACCTTATCCTGCAACCTTTTATCTGCATATCAGATAACTCATTCAGGTGAAGATAAAATCATTGAATTCTCACCTCATGATGTTGTAATTAAGGACCTAAGAGATCCTAGACAGATTTTAGCTACTAGAATTGCTGATGATTCTACGAGGTTATATAAGTTTAACAACTTTCGGTCATCAAGTCCTCCCTTGGTATTTGTTGCTCATAATGATGAAGTGAGAAAACTTTGGCATGAGCAATTTAGTCACTTAAATTATCGCTCCATTCAAATTCTATGTAAAGAAAATATGGTGACAAGTCTTCCTATGGTATCTTGCAGAGATGGAGTTTGTTCTGGATGTGTACTTGGAAAACATCATCAAGATATATTTGAAAAATGTGCCCCTTGGCACGCCTCAGCCCCTTTACAGCTTGTGCATAGTGATTTATGTGACCACTTCCGGTTGTTTCATTCTCTGGCTACAAGTATTTGTTAACATTCATTGATGAGCTCTGCAGATGCACTTGGGTATACCTCTTAAAACTCAAGAGTGAAGTCTTTAACATGTTCTTGGCCTTTAAGGCCTTTGTTGAGAAACAATATGGACATCAAGTTCTTAAGCTAAGATCTAAGAATAGTGGAGAATATGTTAACAACAAATTCATCAACTTTTGCACTAAGCATGGAATTCAATTGCAACATACCATTCCATATACTCCACATCAAAATGGTGTAGTTGAAAGGAAGAATCACACCTTAAAGGAAATGGCTAACTATATGATTCAATCTAAATGACTTAGTCTTAATTTTTGGGCAGAAGCAATTAATTATGAAAATTATATAGTAAATCACACTCCTACTAAGGTTTTAAAGAATATCACTCTAGAAGAAGCATGGAGCTCAATTAAACCAAATGTAAGTCACTTTTGTGTTTTTGGAAGTGAAGCATGGGCCCATATTCCAGATGAGAAACATAAAGCCTTAGGTCCTAAGAGTGAAAAATGTATTTTTGTTGGATATTATAAACATGTCAAAGGATATACACTTCTTTCACTGAAATTCAAAAATGTTATCATTAGAAGAGATGTAAAGTTTGCTGAAAATATATCGGCCTATGAGCCTACTTCGGCAGATGTGCCACCTCTCTCTATCCATTCTACTTCTGAAAATATTTGTTCTTCAGATGATGACAATGAGGATGAAAATCCTTCCCCACCTTCTCGGGATGCTTCTTCACCTCCTTAGCTTCCAAAATGGGTCTGCGCTACTCAGGATGCAGCAGGTGCTCTCGCAGGTGATCCTACAGATCAACATCAAACACATTCTCAATTTGATAGATCCTCTTCTTTATTGGCTTAATCTTCAGCAAATTATGATACTGACACCTTTGCAGAGGCTTCAAGCCATCCATATTGGGATGTAGCTATGAATGAAGTATATCATTCACTACTGGAAAATAATACATGTGACCTTGTTTGACTTCCAAAGGGACGAAAATGTATTAGATGCAAATGGGTTTACAGAACCAAGTTTGGACCAGATGGAAATGTTGATAAACATAAAGATCATGTTGTTGCTAAGGGTTTTTCATAAGTTGAAGGCATTGACTATACTGAAACCTTCTCCCCTATTCCAAAAATGAACTCTATCCGCCTTGTTCTTTCCCTTGCTGCCTCTTTCAAATGGGAAGTCCATCAGATGGATGCTAAATCCACCTTCTTGCATGGGGACTTGCATGAAGAAATCTATATGGAAAAACCACCTGGCTTTATAGAAACAAACTCTCGCCTTATATGTCAGCTTAAGAAATCCCTTTATCATGTCAAGAAAGCCCCTCGGGCTTGGTAAGCCAAAATGGATATATTTATTTTAGATACTAGGTTTTCTAGGTGTCATTCTAATAATGTTGTCTACACCAAGAAAGTGGGTAAGTCTCTTCTCATTCATGTTCTTTTTGCTGATGATCTTATCCTTACTGTTAGTGATCCCAACCTTATAAACCATGTGAACTCTAGCCTTAAAAAGTAGTTTGAAATGACAGACTTAGGACAATTGCATTATTTTATTGGTCCTTAAGTCTTGCAATCTAAAGAAGGTATTTCCCTTGCCCAGTCCAAGTATGCTTGTGATCTTCTACGCCACTTTCACACTAAATATTATAAGCCTGCCCCTTGCCCCTTTCAGTCTAGAGCCAAACTTTGAGTCACTTGTACTTCCCTTGAAGTTGATGCTACCATCATCTTGTTGGAAAACATTTGTATCTGACTCATACCCATCCTAACCTTTCCTTTATTGTTGGCCTTATTGCTCGGTTTATGCAAAACCCACATGAAAGTCATTGGAAAGAAACTAAAATAATACTTCATTATGTTTGAGGTACAATTCAGTTTGGGATTCATTATAGTGAAGAAGCATCTCCTCTATTGATTGGTTTCACTAATTCTGATTGGACTGGTGACCCTGATGATCGGAATTCTACTACGGGTTATGTCTTCACTCTTGGTTCTAGACCTATTACATGGGATTGCAAGAAACAAAGTTCCATTTCCCTTTCTTCAGCAGAAGTAGAGTATCGTGGCACCGTAGAAGCTAGTAAGGAATCTTTGTGGCTTCATCAGATACTGTCAGAGTTTGTTTTTCATCAGCATCATCCGACTACACTTTGGTGTGATAATCAAAGTGCCATTCAACTATGCAAAGATCCAATCCAACATAAGCACAACAAGCACATTGAACTACACATGCACTTCATCAGAAATCTCATTCATGACCATGTTCTTGAACTGCAATATTGTTCAACCGATGATCAAGTTACAAACATCTTTACAAAGGCTCTCACAAAGGCGAAGTTTACTAAACTTCGATTTATGGTTGGAGTTTAGGAAGTTGTCACTAAGTGCGGATAGGCTCTAATGCCTCTTTCCTTCTCCTATTGTGTCATATTTGTACATCCTTCAATCCTATCTAAAGTTATTCTTAAGGGGGGATGTTAGGATATTCCGAACATAGGAAAGAGTTAAGTATAACTTGGTCTAGTGTATAGTTAGGTAAAGTGTGTTTCTTTACTATGTACTTTTTGTAACTTACAATCCAAACGTCACGATATGTTCTAGACATGAAGTGATCTGACGGTTCATTCTCTCCTTGGTATTACCGACACTTGATCCATGGCTTAATGCCTGATTAGTGCATGATCTCTATTTAAAGAGCATGGAGGGTCATTTGTAAGGTGACCGTTAATGAGAGAAGCTGATGTAAATTTTCTTTCTTTTACATTAATAAATTTTCTGAAGTGGTCATGTTGTCTTAGGTCGTGGATTGCTTCCCTCTTTAAGGTTTTTAACCACATCAAGAATACTGGTGTAATGATCTATGATCTGTTTGTGAGCAGTGTCCATTGGTGTTCTATCTGAGGAACTTACCCTGTAAATTCCTACATTCCTTAGCGGCATTCCACTTTCTAGGGTTTGCAAGCCTCATAACCTAGGATTTTTCATTATTTTTTGAAAATTTATCTTACTTTTTTTTTAAAGCTCACCTTTTTCTCCCATGGCTCTTTATTCACCCGTATTCAATGTCCTTTCCTCATGAGAGATTTAATATATTTTCCTCTTCCAATCCTATTAAATATTAACAAACAATTCCTAGGGATATTTAGGAGTAGATTAAGGGAAGTCTTGTCCAATACTATCCATCTACATTGGATTCTGGATTGGAATAATGATCTCATTAACTCAAGTGTTATTTTCCAAGTAAATATTCCATTTTATTTTATTTTTTATTTTTTATTATCAAATCTATTTATTACATCATCATAGTTACTCCAAAGAGTCTACTTTCGCTTTCTTGCCATTACTAAGAATGGTTCATTATAATTAAAGAATATTTACATCAATACAAAGGGGTATTACACAACATCACTCCCAAGTACATGAGTTGATTGAGCTTGTTGACAACCCTCATGTGATGACATAGGGAGAGAAGCTTTAAAAAAATAAATAGTAATTATAATAAATTAATTGAGGATCTCCTCGACGCCCTCGGGGTTAGGCCCGATCTGGCCGACCGACAGTTCCCTTCGGGTGGAGCTGCCCCGATTATCTATGTGGACGTAGCGGCCCACCTCTGGTGCCCCGTGAACCACACAGAAAAAATAAATAAATTAATTGAGTTAAATTGACAAAAATATACTCAATATATGTATGTACATATGATTCTACCTACTTATCATTTAAGTAAATCCACATAAAGATATATATACCCCGATCATGATGTAATGAATTATTTTCCTCCCTCAATTCATCTAATAATCTCCTCGATCCATGACCAATCTCGTCAACATGCATAGAAAGTCACCCTCTAGTTGATGCATGAGACTCAGTTGATGCCCGCCTCAAAGAATTAAGTGGCAACTAATCATGTGATGATCTGAGCCCTCAATCCATATTCAAGGATGGATATCTATATATATGTATATAGATATATGATCTTTAAAAAAACCCTTGAAGTTACCTCATACATTTAAAATCTTTAAAATGGTTATTTAAAAAGATAAACAATTCAAAAAATTAATGTAACCCTTGAAGTTACCTCATGCATTTAAAAGAAAATTAAAATTGTTATTTAAAAAGGTCAAGGATTCATAAAATTAATGTAACTATCCAAGGGTCTTTTCAAAATTATTCGGTGTAAATTCTTCATATAAAATATACTCAAGGCTAAAAACACAAATGTTGAAGTGAATATTTTGAGAATTAAATACAATTTTTTCTAAAACATGTCAGGTTCACCAAGTTGTGCTTACATAGTTGGGACACACACAGTATAGTATCAAAAAACACATGGTCATTAAAAACACCACTTATAACTAAAAAACACACCTGTATCAAAGATATTGTACAATGTCATGGTGACGGTGTTGGACCCACCAACATTCAGGGGATCTCCCTGGTATGAAGTCCCAACTAGACCTCACATCATTTGGTGTAGGAGTCCCATCCGGTATGATGGCATGGTTTCCATTATCTTAAAGATATACCTTAGCTCTTGCTTGTCAACACATGAGAATGGTATACTTAGTCTTCAAACAACGGGGTTCATGTGTCTGGTGAGTCCTTAGTGTAACTTGTGTCTAAGTTCTTTCACTGCAAAGGGAGAGGGTGAGAGTGAGTCTCAAGTCGAAAGGGAATAGTCCCAAATAACTTAGAGACACACAACACAGTAGGATCTGTGCAACTTCTGGTGTAGTAGTCCACATGAATAAAGCAATCACAAACACAAAGTGAACAAATAACACATAAAACATCCAACGGAATGTTCCACATGAGTGCGATGGTCATTATAACAAGTTTACAAGAATGAGTCTGTCTATTGTCCAGTGGTGTAGTCCACATGGGTGATACAATGATAACCAATGATACAACACATTTCCAACAACATATGCACTAAAACAACCGAAATAGTTCAACTATCTTAGTACAAGTTAAAGAAACATGCATTACAAGCATCCAAAGAATAGTCTTACAAATGGATACAATACATGTGTGAAAACCTATTGGCCTTTTAACACCCTTCTGAATTAAGCGGAAGTTCCAAGACACATATGTACATCATACATCACTAACCCCAGTAGTGGGGTGTTGGAGCCACTTCCCGCTCCTCAAAGAAAAGACTACAAACTCTCAAGGCTATGTGGGAGGAGCCAAGGAGAAAAATTCCTTTGCATGTACAAATGAGGGGTATATATAGCCAAGGGTGAACTTGTCCTTTGTTACTCTTCGACTTCCCTAATGACTCTTCAACTTCAAATGGGGATCTCTTGGACTTCCATGTTACATCACATTGATTACAATAGTATGGCCCATAGTAGTGATGTGGCTAAGACAACTCACGACATGACTCAACATGACATTGATGGTATGTTCATGCTAATGGTGGTGTCCATGTTGAGTTGCTGTGATGCTAAATGATGAGTGTGTTCCTGGTGTATCATAGCTTCACCTTGGTGTGACAAGATGTGTGGAGTCTTCGATGGTCTTGGTGTTCGTTTGATGTTGCATGTGCATGTGTCCCCTTTGCTGGTACATGGCATGCTTAATGTATTCATCCATTTGTGAACATGTCTCCTAGCATGTGCTCCTTGTTCATCTCGCTCATTGTCGCGCCATGTCTCATCTGTGTACCTATCTCTGCAATCATTCATGATGAAACGACATCAAATCTAGAAATCCCCTAGTCTACCATGATGCATCATCTTTCATTTTCAGGTGCAGGTGATCGAGAGAGAGGATAAGGCTCTAAAACTATGTAGAACACATTTTAGGTCAGGATGTGAGGCTCTAGGGGCATTTTCAAGAAAATCTGTGCAGAGGTCATTGAGAGGTTGGGTTGAGAATTATGGGATAGCAGTGACATTTGCAGGATATGGCTCAGCTAGGAGGCATGATTGCGCAATCTTTCCAGAGAAGGTAGTGCAAGCATCAAGAGACACTGGCAATGAAAACTATGCAGATTTATTGAGGATGTTGAGATCGGGTTGCAGAAGCCTACCAGTCATAATTACGCAAATCTGGGAGGAAGTCAAGCAAGACATGTCTGCACAGTTTCTGGGCTGAGCATGGTTCGTCGCAGAAGGTGGTCCGTCCATGAAAAATGTGAAATTTTCAGGAGGTGTGGCAAAAAGGCTAGTAGGGGGACTTCCTAACAAAACTACGCAATTTCCTGGGACAATGGAGTGATAAGCACCGGGTTTTTGTCCCTCATGTCTATGAAATATCTTTAGGTCATGAAGGTATGCAAGCTGACAACTTTTGCACAAGTTTGGAGATGAGTACAACCTTAGGTTATTGCCCAAGTCAAATTCTCCAGTTAACGAGTAGGAGGCTTGATGGATAGGCTTGTGGGAAGCGCAGACTGAGATAGCTTCTTATGAAACTTTTATGTTGTTCTCAGTGACAGTCAGCCATGTTGATTCTACAATTGTGTAGTGCAGACTTCCTGGAGGCCAGCTTCAATCTCTACGCAATTCTATGGGATAGTTCTTGGTGACTGAGGGTTAAGACTACGCAGTGAAGCTCAATGGAGGTCTGACTGATGGAGGGTGGTCCAGTTAAGATATATTCAGCAAAATGGTTAAGTGTGTGAGTGACTGAACTCATGTATACGTGACCTTGCAAACACAAATGCAACATGACTTGATGAAAAGTCACCTCAAACCAACAAGACAACATATGCCCAGTGTCACTAACTAAAGCATGAGAGCGACAAGTGGGACACTTCAGATAGATCATTGAATGACTGCGACGAAACTTACAGGACATTGCCTACAAATTTGTGTGTGAGCATGACAGATGTTTACATAATGGACACGACTTTTACGCACAAAGAAAAACCTTCAACATAGCCAGAACAAGACCGCAAGCATGACGTTGCAACTGACATGCTAAAAGACAACTAGTGATAGATCAAACAAAGAGGGTGTAAAGACTTGTCACAAGCTCATTGGATGAGTCCGAGTGTTTGCAATCATCAAGGAAATACTAAGGAAGACTCTAAAATTGGATGCAAGCCAAAATTTTGGAGGGTGTTGTAGCTGTTGCAACATGTCCATCAATAAATTTTCATGGAGAGCTTCTTCACACTAATTCATCTTTCACACAAAAATATTAAATTGGCATTGCCCCATACAATAGATCATTAGACATCCTATTAACATTTGCATAATATCTTATGCTAAATGATTGAAATTGACTAACTATATTTTTTTCTTCTCCATGTAATTGTTTTAACCTCTCCTTTTTGACTTGGTACATGCCTTGCATTTGGTTGCACATAAGTTCAGAATTGGTGAAGACTACAATTCCACTAGATCCATACTCCCTAGTTGCTCCTAAGCCTTATATCAATGAAATATAATATGCTTCATTATTTGTTGTACTTCGAGGTACATTCCTTTTTCTTTAAATGACTTTGTTTGTCACAATCTTGCATAGCACATAAGTAATCACTGCTTGCCCTAGATTGGGATAACAAGAAAATTCTATCCATACTGTCAATTTTTCAACCATGTTTAATGGGTTTTTTGATCCCTGTAAAAAACAAATTCAATAAAATTAATAATATATTTATTTATTACAAATGCCTTAGTTTATGGGAGAATGATGAAAAATAAATATTTATTGTGATTGAAGGATGGAAAATTACAAGGATTTAGCTTGAATTTTATCTCTGACACTTGGATATGATGATTAATACCAACAAAGGAATATGGCAAGGTGAAAACATGACGAGGAAGAAATAATTATATTGAAACATGTGGGTGCATTGAGTTTGCTATGAAAAATCGATAGTTAGGACTTATTTTCTACGGTTTCCTTAGATGCATATCAAATCCTAATGTGTATATGTTGGGTGGTACTTTATTTTCTAGAGTTGATAGTTCTATATATAGAAGCTTAATAAATATACGCAAGGACATAAACTGTGATATATTACCTCCTAAGGGGTAACTACTTGAAGAGCCATCCCAAAGGGGTGTGTTATTGAAATAATTGGAATTTATTTACTGATATAATTACATATGATGAATGTGCACTTGAATAAATAAAAATAGGAGGTAATTAAATCATATTGAGGAATGGAAGATCAATGCTCTAATCCCCCTCTTAAACTAAAATTGGAAAAAAAATGTACCATTCTGAAAAATTAATATGTGAATTCAATGATTGCAGATGTGATATATCGCTTTAGTGAAGGGATCGATGTATGTGTATGTCAAATGAATTTTTATGCACGCGTAGTTGTTTTTGGATATGAATAATTTGATGATTTATATATCAGGAATATATATATATATATATATATATATATATATATATATATATATATATATATATATATATAGTTGTTGAAATCATTCCTGATATATAAATCATCAAATTCTTCACACACACACACACACATATACATATATGCCTAAGTATCATGGAAAGGAAATTAGTGAACCCCAAGGGAGCTCAAATTTCAAACACTTGAGTTATTGACGATAGCACAAAGAAAGATTCAGATGACCATGAATGGAGAAGTATTGAAACAAAATTATGATGTAATTATGCACTGAACATTTCAATAGAACTAATATAATAGCACGAATAAAGGGTGGAGACTACTCTGTTACACTGAGGTAGTTTAGTCCTTAGGCCTAGCTGTGAGGATAACAGCCAAGAACTGGTCTAGTCCAGGTGATTCTAATCTAGGGGTATTCGTTAACAAGTCTAAGATATGTTGGAAAAATTAATAGAATAATTTATAAAATGGATTTCTTAAAAGAATATATCCATGAAAGTATTGCAAATAACATAATAAACTGTAATATTTTTTTATCAATGTTACAACAATTAAAAAAAAGAGACCAACGAACTCTATGTTTTTTCGAAAACAGTATGTATACAATTAATAATAAAGCTAAAATATAGGAGACTATAAATTGAGTCAATGAAAGTAAGAAGAAGAGTAAAGAACTACAAGCTATTAACTGGAATTTTTATTAGTGTTGTAATGACCATCATCATGTTATTTGACAAGTAACCATTTAACTGACCATGAAATCACTTTTTATGGGCATTCAAAATAAATAATAATATTACCCTGTGTGAAGTCGTAAATATATTTTCCTAAGTAAAGAGAATGCAAGTCGATAAGTTGTAGTACTTGTTCAAGAGAAATAATTTTATCGGATGCATACTCTCTAACCAAAATACAACAATGATCTTCCAAACTGAATTAATTCAAGAAAGAGACTACAATCCAAAAATAATGGCTACAATAAAAGAAATATATAGAACAACGACCAATAACAATTCCTTTAAAAGTCCAAAAACATAGTAATAAAATTACAGTAGATGAGACCATGCTTTATAAGGCTAACCTATGACTACAAATTATGGAAAACAAATTG
Source organism: Pinus tabuliformis (assembly GCA_031772625.1). Lineage (NCBI taxonomy): Eukaryota > Viridiplantae > Streptophyta > Pinopsida > Pinales > Pinaceae > Pinus > Pinus tabuliformis. The sequence continues at coordinate 663,699,107 of CM062808.1, forward strand.
TATGAATTCCATTAAAAGAGAAATTAATTTTTATTTACACCTTAATTTCTAATAACAAATAGCCCTCTACACTTAAGTATTAAGATTAAGGGAGTCAAGTTCCCTCTAAATTTTATGTTACAATTGGCCAGTGCCATATACATGCATGTTTTTTTCCTAGAATTAATTTTTCTCCTCTTATTGACTGAAGTAAAGTGAAGGAGACACAGGTATCGTCGTACCAAGTTTTTAGATGTTGTGCGGTCAGACGAGGACACTGACAGAATTCCTCCAGTGACGACGAGGTGCAAGAACTCCTATGGCACCAAACAAGCCTACAAAAAACCAACAAAAGATTAATATATGCGCTGGAAAAACCAACAAAAAACCAACAAGGAAATCTAGAAAAAACAACAAAAAAAAATAACCTAGAAAACTTTCCTCTACCTACAAAATTTTCCTCCATGATGACAAGGGAGTTGATGAGGAGATGAACTGATAGAAAAAATTCAAAAAGACTCAGCGAATTAGCCGATACAAACTTAGTGGATGTGTGAACAGGTGAAAACTCTTCAACGTTGTAATGGCCCATATACATATAAAAACATTTTCAACTAAAGCAATTATTCAGTTGAAAAACATTTTTGGCTGAAAGATTTAGTCATTGAATTTTTCCACCTCTGGCCAAAAATCTCTCACATTTTGTTGTTAATCTAAATGGCCACATTTTTTTCCAAATGTTAAATTGGAATTTTCGGCCAAAAAAAATATAGCTCGATTGAACAATTTTAAACAATTCCACCGAATAACTTTTTAGTTCAGCCACAAAGATGCAGTTACAATTTTTTTCGACAGAAATTCTCATGAAACTGTAACACAACTTCACAAGTCAACCCATCTATAAATAGTTATAACTCTCTCCTTTATTTATTAATGGAAAATAATCTTATTTTCCATACTTGTGTTATGTTGATTCTCATGTATTTCAATGCCATTTGACTCATTCATTTGAGATACTAGATTATGCTATGTGGATGTTGTAGTTCATTTGCTTGTTTTATTCATTTTTGTAGGTTCCAATTATAACAGTCGGAGCCAAATTTGGAGCTTATAGGCAAGGAGGAGAGGAAGGCTTACTACAGATTCTAGGTAGGTCTTCTTTTCGTATTCTAATATATCTAAGGAGAACATTGTGATTTCTTCCATTATTGTTTCTAGATGAGGCCACTAGATCTAGGGAGTTAATTTTTGTCCACGGAAGTGAATTTTCCTTATAAAAACCGAGGCTCATCATATTCAATCTGATACTTAAACGCTAATGGAAATCCACTAATGAGTCTTTGGACCTTTGTCCTCAAATCCTCGAGGTATGGAATATACATCAGTAGCTCCAGAAACTTGGTCGTGTACTCTTCATTTATCATACGTCCCATCTTAAGGTCATATAATTCCTTCACCTTTCTGTCATAATATCTCTTGGATAAGTAATTCTTTCTTAAGTGTTTGTTAAACTCATGCCAACTCCACTCCTCTATCTTGATTCCTTTGACATGCTTCATATCTTCCCACCATATATCCGCTTTTCCCCTTGGACTAAAAATAACTATCTTGGGTTTTGTATTCTCTATAAAATCATGCATCTCGAAGAAATTATTCATCCCAATAAGCCATGTTTCTACATTTCCAGTTCCTTTAACTCGCCATCAAAGGTAGGAGGCCTAGGTTTTGTAAACTCATCTGGAAAGTATTGCTTCTCACTCCTCCTATAAGGATTATTGTCGTGATAACCATGATGTCTCTTTGAACCAAAACTAGAATAGAACCCATAAGCACTACTTCTCATGTTAGTTGTATTTATCCATTTACCACCTATGACTGTGTCATCCTTGTCTGACCTGTCCTGATCGAGACCTGCTACCAATTGCTCCATTTGTCCTTTCCTCTATCCATGACTAATTCTTAGTTGTCCCTATCTTTGCAAATATGATAAGCTCTGAAGGATCACTGCTTTGGCATGTACTTTATTTTTCTGACCTCTATCAAGTCTTCCCTATAACTGAATTATCCTATCATTATCTTCCTTTCAAGTTTTGAATCTTTCCTTTAGACTTCTTAATGTATCTGCTAAATTATGGGAGTACTCATCTTCTTATTGCTTAGATAATTTGTAAGGAGAGTCACGTGAACCGTAATCCACCATTATTCTCATCATCTCTGATATTATATCTCCTACAAACATTTCATATTATATAAACCAGATATAAATATAATCAAAATCATTCCTTAGTGAAGTTTAGGGGAGGCTATCTCATATGCACAAACTAGTCCAAAATAACACAATATAATATATGTACATAATGAAACTAACATATCAACATCATCATCAACATCAACATGATGCATGAATATCATGAACATAACAAGAAATAACAAAAATGCATGCATGATGAACACATAGAAAATTGGGCATTCATGCATAACAATCACATCCACCCCAAGGTCTAGTGTTGTAACCTCCCTCTGATACCACCCTGTAAATGCCTTGTCCCACATTTACCTAAATTCACAAGCTTTCCCAGGTAAACATGAGATGATTGTGACTATGAAATGACCCCACCTCCAAGTTCTAGTTAAATAAGTGGGGCCTACAAGCTAAAAAATCACTGACATCCTATAGGGACTATAGATCACTCAGGAGCTAAACAACCATGGTGGGTGATCAATCCCTAATCCAGAACCCTTTTTCTCTAGAATAACATACCAACCGCACACACAACAAGGAAAGAGTGTTGTTATAGGCCTCCACCAACATGTAGAAGCCTCCTTCCATGTGGTTTGGGCCTAAATCCTCCAGTTCTGATCATATGGTCCTAGGATTGGTGCCATCTTTTCATGCCAACCTCCACACCACCACTCACAATTGTCTCTAACCTTCCATAATGTAATCAAAGGTAATGACAAAGCCATCAAATCAAAACTCAAGCAAGAAATTCACCCAAATATTCCTAATCCATAACATACATTTTGCTAAACATATGGAAACACGTAAGTTATAGGTGATAAATTCATATCTGATCATAAACTAATATTCTTCATCTAAGAATCACCAAGAAGGATCTGAACCCTCTCAATATAGATACAACAACACTTGTTAGTCCATATATTCATAAACCATTCAATAACTTAATAAATCATGACAAGAGCCCAAGATAGTATACATCATATAACCATCAATTAACCAACATAGAAACCAGGGAAAATCAACCATTTTGTCAACATGATAACCAATACAAGTGCTCATAAATCACAATGGGAAAATATCTCTTATTAACATATGAAAATTCTAACGAAGTGACGTACTTCCATGTACCACCCAATCATATATTGGGCTGAACCAAATGCCAAACCACCTCAACCCTCAACCACAATGATTCCACCTCTATGGTCCACAAAACACTAACATCAACTAGATCGGTCTCTACCAAAGTTGTCCAAGGATCCATGAACTAGTAACTCAACCCACAACCTTCAACGGCTCTAGAGTGTTTGTTCCAACCGCAGCTCTAGGGACTAGTAACTCAACCCACCAAAGGCTTCGAAGAATTTGTCCCAACTGATGGCTTTGTGAAATAACAACTCAACCTAATTTGTTCTAACCCACAACCATAGGGAACCTAATCGTCAATTATAAAAATGAAAAGTTGGAAACCCACACCACCATGGATATTTAGGAAATTGCAAGGTAAGGTTGAAACCACTGTCAATATAGGAAAATGTCCATACCAATGACAACACATAGCCATAGAATCATATGCATATACCATGCATCTAAAAATTAGCAAGGAAATCATACATTCAACGTGTTACCTGTAAAGCAATCCAATTGTAGTTGTTGAACCAATTTTCTCCTTGTCCTTCGTGGCTTTCATTTACCTTCTTTCTCCAATCCAAGTGAATAATAGAGTTCTTCAAGCATGCTCCAAGAATACTCTCAATGTGCAAGAGTGTTAGAGAATGAGATTTTGAATGAGCCAAAAAACGAAGTGACCAAAATCTCAACTAACAAACATTTTTATAATTGTGCCTTTATTTTCTTTGTTTTCCTTCATTATTCCTCTAATTTCCCTTGCATGTAAATTTGTGTCTCTTCATCTTCCTTTTCTCCTATTTTCCTATATTTCATAAATAAAATGCCAATTATCATCTCTTTTCCTTTGCCAAAATCCATAGCCATTAATTAATCAAAAGTAATGCCCACTATATTGTTTTTACCAACATTCAACTTGGAATACGTGTCCCATAACCTTGGTCTTATTTTATTTACATGGAAAATCAACTAGGGGATGTTACAATTTTATTCTAGAAAGAAACATTTGTTTGGCTTAAGAATGTCAATAAATATCGAGTTTATCTCTATCTTTGGTATTTACATCACAAGGAGTTAGAGAGTAAATAAGTTAATGATGAAATTTAATCTACATTTATGGATATGAATATTTATTGTTTGATGAATGTTAAATTAGTTCTAAATATGGGAGGTAGTTGATAATTTCTAAATTTGAATATCAATTAGTTGACAAAGTTTAAGTTGAATTGGCGCTCTGAAAAAATAGTTCATAAATTATGAGTAAATATTAATTAGTTCAAAGTTCGAGTTGTATCTATAATATAAGGTAGCCATGAGAATCATGGAGATCATAATTAATAGTTGTAAGGAGATCAATTGTAATTGTATTTCAAAACGATAATAGAAGATTTATAATCACATGAACTAAAGCGTCATTTTTTTTTCACTAGAACCCAACTATTAGTTAGATAGTATCCTTTCCAGTATCCATGTGAAGTGCAGTTTCACTCATTGTAGGAATATCATCCAATTTTTATGATGAAATTTATATAGGAATATCGATCATTTTATTTTATATTAAAGGAATTTATACCTTATTGTAATTCACCTAGAAATTTTAGAAACATGATAACATTGGCCCACATTCCTTAAATTAATGTTTTATTCATCGGACATCCAGATATGTGTAGAATCTTATGTGAACCCCTAAACTTACTTGACAATTGGACATTAAACAACAAATATTGATAGGTTTTTCTTCAAGTCATTCCTCTTCTTCCACATAAGTAATCATTATTCAAGTTTAATCTTAACTGCCTCACTAATAGGCATGATCTCTACCTTACTGCTCATATAGTTGACACCAAAAACCTTAGTATCGGGAGTTGGACTAGACAAGCCCCAAATTTTGACACTGTAACTAAGTGATATCCATATCAACATGTCAACAACCTTGGAAAAATTAGTGCATATACACTATACATTGGGATGATCTGATGACCAACACTTGATGGCATATGTTCCATCAATTGATAGTAACAAAAATTGTTGGTCAACCCACCAAGATATAGATGGTGATGTGATAGTCTATTCTCATAATATCCCTCACCCTTAGACTCCAATATGGGTTCTATACTAACACAGGAAAACCCTGCTTTTACCCACATTATGCATATTGAAATGCATAAACCATTTTGCCCCAGGATTTAATATGACCTACCAGGTCATACCTTTATTAGATAATGATTAAGGCCCCTTTTATTAAAACATGGTGGAATGATTTATCAAACTAAATCATCCCTTAATTAATCCTTTCAATTGGAACTTTGTTTAACCCTCATAACCTTCGCATATAACTTTAATGAATCCTTCGTTAAACCTTAATGCCCACACATGTATAACATTCCCCAGTCTTATCCATTGGTTATATTTGGACTTTCCACATAATACCATCTATCGGCACTTCATTTCTATTATGAATCTTTTATAATAGAAATGACACAAAACACTCATAACCATACTTTTTCCACTTATTCCTTGTGTCTGCACATTTCTCGAGGCTTCCTTTATCGCAATCACAATCGCAATTCTCCATGGTCACACTAACACATGACTTCCTCCATCGCATCCGATATGCGATAACACATCAGATTCCAAACTACAATAAACCCGAGTCCATTACCTTCTCGAGGCCGCTCTATATCGCATATCGTAAATCCTCTCACCCGACCAATACTGCTCATCGCAATGTCGCATATCGCAAGGGTTAAGGGTCACGACACATCTACTATGGAATATTTGTGATGCAAGATTTAACAGCAGTCCTCCACCGTTGATCTGAGCACATGATCCAACGATTAACAGTAAGATCGTGTTTCGCAATCGCAACTTGCTTAAGGCTGAGGTTTATTACTCCTACGATATGTTGCGATGTGATATTACTTCCTCCATTTACTAAGACTTAATCGTGGCCATTGATCTTCCAGATCCAACGACTACTGTCCATTAATGCTTCACCTCTCTAGTCTTCTCTTTACTTGGGTTTTACAACATTTCTTTGGTGGTTTCTTTGTGGTTCCGGTTTATTTCAGAGTTCTGATCCTTACACTGTTCTGCTGCACAACTCCCTTCTGAGCTTAATTCTATGAGATCTTTAATCACGATCACTCCACAACATTACTTTGATTCTTTGAATGGATTCCAACGATCCATTATAATCTTTCATATCATTCTTTCCCTTTGTGTATTCTGACGAACTTAGCCTGCATATGTATATTATACAAAATCACTAATACATGCATAATTTATCCTTCAATAGTCGAATTTCACACTTATACATTTTTGGAATCAATCTCTATATATATAAACAAACATTTACACAATTTCTCTCTCAGGCCTGATCTTCTAATGTCAATGGCTTATGTTTACAACATGCCCATAGGCTTACAATCACACTCTAATTGGCTAACTTGTCCAACCTCTCCCTTTTCTATGCCTTTTAGGCTTACATTTATACAAAAGGATTCTAAAACCAATTCCTGGTTTAGATCCATAAACCTCTCAACAAAATCCTAAAATCTCTTCCTCATCCTTAAGGATCCTCTCCAATCCACAAAATCATGAACTAACTCCTAATCTAAGTTTTACAATCAATTCTCAAATCCCTCAATCTCTCAACTATCCTAAATCTCTCATATTCTCATACATTTGAGAATATTTACAGATATGCCTCACAATATTCAATTAAATCCTATTTTAGCTTCTCTCATTAAAATCACTCAAAACTCTTAATAATCACATTAATTCAATGCTTAGTAACCCAACTTCCTTGAAACACCAGACCCCCTATGTTTACTAAAATACAATGATAATGTTGAGTTGAAGGCTCCTGCATCAGACTCCCCATGTAAGAATATTTATGACCACCTAGTCATAAGTCTGGATAATTGGTTCCTCCTAGATCCCAGATTTTATTTTGTTATGTGTCTTTGCTTGCCAATGGTTCTATTGCTACTGTTGTCTACTGCTATTCTCCAGGTCTCCATACCTTATGCTCTAATGCTCCACTTGTCATGCTTTCATAGTCTACTACTATCTTCCTCTTGTTATCGCTTCTTTGCTTTCTTGTTGTTATCTTCTTCTGAGATACTTTCATCATTAACCTTCTTATCAACTCAATTTCTCTATCCAGTTTATCCTATGTTTGTTGATTGCCTTCAACTCTTGATTATTGAACTCTCATTCTTGCTGCCGCCCTTACATCCTTACCCTCTTGTTCACTATTGTCTTGCACCTTTTCAGTTGCTGCCACATTATCATTCAAGACAATTTTCTGCTTTTGTTTCCCGTACCTACGAAATTCTTCTTGTCTTTCATTTATGACAACTTCTTTGTCATCCTTCATCAGCAATTTATCCTAAACATCTATCCTCTACTCTTCCAACTTCCTCCTTTGAAAATCTAACACTCTATATAATTCAATGATTTTACTTGGAGTAAACTTTGGAAATTTTAGACAATCTCCCATTTCTTCATTTGCTATTGACCCATCATCACATGGTCCTTCGTCTGCTAGATCTTTCTTAACATACTTTAGTAGATGTTCTTCCTCTTCTTCTTTAATTTGGTTGTCCACCTGCCAAATATGTTCTAGTTTCTGTAAGAAAATCTGCATCCATAAGACAATCATCAAAATAAAAAATATAAGGCCTCTGTACCTCTTCTTCTTCTTCTGGAAACCTTTCAACACGTTGGTCTGATCTCCCCTTTAAATTTCCAGTCATCACATCAGTATGCTAATTTAAACTCAAAGAACTCTGGAGACTGTCACCAAGTATCGTTCCAACACCATCTATTTTAATGATGCCTCTCTACACTTGTTCACTGTAGTGAACTGTTTCTTTTCCAGTCTCCTTGTCATATTCTTCTTCAAAACTTTCATTTTATGGAAGGTATTTTTTCATGTTTTTGACAGCTTTAAAAGACTGCCTACCTTCTTCCAAACCTACAACCATACACAAATATCAGTTTTAAAATCACAAGACCTTACAGTCTCATTTGATGCTTTAGTCATCAAGTCTTCTGGCTACTCTGAATCATTGATACAATCCAAATCCTCTGGCTCTTCATCACTTTCAAAAAGTAATGGTCCACATTTTGGTTCACATATCAAAACTTCAAGATATTCTTTAGCATCTCTACAACTCAACTCTTTCGAACTTCTCTGTCTCCAATTTGGCATCTAAAATTTGTTCAAGTTCCCTCAGCTCCTTTATTAACTGCATATTCACTTGTTGATTCCTCCTCTTTTGTAGCCTCTGCCACTTCACATTCTTTCTCATGACATACCCATATTTCTGGTCTGTTTCATTTCCCTGCAACATCTCCATTAATACTTCAAGATGAACTGATATCTCAACCATTTCTTTGTCATATTCTTCCTCACTCATTTTCATGCCATTTTCCTTTCCATCCTTCTCCTTTTGTCATTTTCTATGATCTCTTTCAGAACCTTTGTTATGACTGTCACTAGTCATCACCCTCTCCATCTCTATGAGTTCCTCGCTCACTCACTATGAGCTGCACCAAAGCCTCTACAACAACAAGTCCTCCCTGCTGCCACTTACCTCACCAAGCTTTCCTCTGTACTTGGTATTTTGGCAACCACTTGGTTCTCCATCTCTGGAACCTCCTTTTAGCACTTGTCTTTACTCCTTTTGGGCTTCAACTCATTTGTACTTTCTAAGAACACAATTGTCCTCTTTATCCAATCTCTGTTGGAATTCCTCAAGGTTTTGCCACATTTTGATTTCACTTAGAAACTCTTACCAGCTTCCTTTATCTCTTAGCAATTCTACCCACATCCTTTGTGGAATTTCCTTCAAGATCTATGTATGATCTTGTCTCCCCATTCACTTGCACTTGGAATGGACTATTCTTTCCACTAGCCTTCAGCTGTATCTTCAAAATCTATTACTTCAAGAAATTTCAAAAATCCCTCTTACAATTTAACTACTGTAATCCTTCTCTAAAATTTCACTTATTCAATATTTGCTAATCATTAGACAAATTTGCATACCTTCACCTGTCTTCGGGATCTCACCATTCCTACAAATCTATTTCAGCAAATCTTCATACTTCCACTACGCAAACTTTCAACATTCAGCAACTGTCAATCAGATTTAGAATCTGGTTCTTTCTTTCAATCTTCCAGCTTTATCTTGGCAAAGCTTAACTATCGGAAACAATTTCTCCTTTGCTGAGTTTTCTTCTACTTAGAAATCCTTACCAGTTTCTTTCATTACTGCTTCTTAAGGCTTGATCTTCTTTTGTTGAGATTCTTCATTAGCTGCAACTATCAATCTTCAATCTATTTCTTTATCCAACAAAACTAAATCAGAGTTAAATAAAACATTACCTGCATGATTTCACAAGCAGTCTCCATCCACTCTTCACATTTGAGTGAATCTCCATTCTTCAAAACATTGTTGTGGATTCTTTATGTTTCTTCAATCTCTTCTTAATTCTTACTCAGCTGCCCTAATTGCTCTTCTCCAATTTTGATTTCAAACATTTCACAATTCCGACTATATGGATTCATTAGCTATAAATCACTTGCTCTACTTTTCTCGAAATCTGAACATTCTATCAAAAAGTAGAAATTACAAGATTTAGTATTCCTCTTACCAATCTCTGAGCATTACCCTGGTCGAAATGACCAACTATCAACAATACTCTCTCCCTTCTTTTGCACGCAGAATCTTCTTCTACTCTGATACCACTTTGACACAGGAAAACCTTGCTTTTACCCACAATATGCATATTGAAATGCATAAACCATTTTTCTCCAGGAATTAATATGACCTACCAGGTCATATCTTCATTAGATAATGGTTAAGGCCCCTTTTATTAAAACTCAGTGGAATGATTTATCAAACTAACCACAGATAATCCCATAATTAATCCTTTCAATTAGGACTTTGTTTAACCCTCATAACCTTGGCATATAACTTTAACAAACCCTTTGTTAAACCTTAATGCCAACACATATATAACCTTCCCCACTTTTATCCATTGGTTATATTTGGACTTTCCACATAATACCATCTATCGACACTTTATTTCTAATATGAATCTTTTATAATAGAAATCACACAAAACACTCATAACCATACCTTTTTCCACTTATTCCTTGTCTCTGCACATTTCTCGAGGCTTCCTTTATTGCAATTGCAATCACAATTCTCCACGGTCACACTAACACATGACTTCCTCCATCGCATCCGATATGCGATAAGACATCGAATTCCAAACTACAATAAACCCACGTCCATTACCTTCTCGGGTCTGCTCTATGTTGCATATCGCAAATCCTCTCCCCCGATCAATACCGCTCATCGTAATGTCACATATCACAAGGGTTAAGGGTCATGGCAGATCTACTATGGAATACTTGCAATGGGAGATTTAATAGCAGTCCTCAACCGTTGATCTAGGCACCCGATCCAACGGTTAACAATAAAATCGCATTTCACAATCGCAACTCGCTTAAGGTCAGGGCTCATTACTACTATGATATGTTGTGATGTTATATTACTTCCTCCATTTACTGCGACTTAATCCTGGACATTGATCTTCCATATCCAATGCTACTATGCGTTAATGCTTCACCTCTCTGCTCTTCTCTTTACTTGGGTTTTACGCCATTCCTTCAGTGGTTTATTTGTGGTTCCAGTTTATTTCAGAGTTTTGATCGTTACACTGTTCCGTTGCGTGACTCCCTTCTGAGCTAAATTCTATGATATCTTTAATCACGATTGCTCCACAACATTACTTTCATTCTTCAAATGGATTCCAACGATCCATTATAATCTTTCGTATCATTCTTTCCCTCTGTGTATTCCGACGAACTCCACCTGCATACATATATTATACCGAATCACTACTACATGCATAATTTATCCTTCAATAATCGAATTGCACACTTATACATTTTTGAAGTCAATCTCTGCATATATAAACAAACATTTACACAATTTCTCTTTGAGGCCTGATCTTCTAATGTCAATGACCTCTGTTTACAACCTGCCCATAGGCTTACAATCACACTCTAGTTGGCTAGCCTATCCAACCTCTCGCTTTTCTATGCCTTTTAGGCTTACATTTATACAAAAGAATATTAAAACCAATTCCTGGTTTAGATCCATAAACCTCTCAACAAAATCCTAAAATCTATTCCTCATCCCTAAGGATCCTCTCCAATCCACAAAATCATGAACTAACTCCTAATCTGAGTTTTACAATCAATTCTCAAATCCCTCAATCTCTCAACTATCCTAAATCTCTCATATTCTACTACATTCGAGAATGTTTATAAATATGCCTCAAAATATTTAATTAAATCCTATTATAGCTTCTCTCATTAAAATCACTCAAAACTCTTAATAATTACATTAATTCAATACTTAGGAACCCAACTTCCTTGAAACACGAGGCTCCCTATGTTTAATAAAATACAATGATAATGTTGAGCTAAATTCTCCTGCATCATATACCTGTGGATGGAATGTCAGCTAATGGTAAGGTACCCTCTCTTGACTTCCTATTTATTGATGAAAGAAGTTTGAGAATATAAAAAACTCAAAAAATGAAATACAGAGGAAAAATTGATTAAACATAGAAGCCTGATGTGGAACCCTATAGTGGAACCAACCTAAGAATGACATCATAATTATTTAGAGCGATGACATGGAATTGACACAAATGTGGTGCGTGAATTCAATGATTTGGCTTGCTAGGTAGGAATAGGTGAGCGATAAGTCAGTAGTGACACATTAGTAGTGACATATTAGCAGTGACATGTTAATGATGACAGATTATCAGTGACACATCAGCAATGCATATCAACATTTCCACACTGAAATGATGTGTAAAAACCATATTTGTGTCACATTATGATTGAAGGCAGGGGATGCGGTGGAAATATGGGTTGGTATGCTAAGTTGGCATCAGTCTTCGACCTATTGGGAAATGAAAATTTATCCATTATAAACTTTCCCAAAATACTGACACTCTGGTATGCTATATCAACATATCATGGATTTGTTCCTAAGGCATGTTGGTATATTAAAAGTATGGCCATATCAACTTATCACCATATCTAAAAATATGCATGAATGAAAGCAATATCAATATACTAGTATCAATAGATTGGCAATCTAGAAGCCATACTATATTGACATATCGACTAAAGAAAAGAACCAGTGTGATATTTCTGGAACTGTTGACATAGTGGTATGTTTGATATGCCAACATGGTAATAAATGTGGACCATTTTCAGGTTGCTTCATGACATAAGGATAACCACTTATCAGGCCCAACGGGTTGTATAGATGTTGATGTTGCTCGAAAAGGGATAAAAAATTTAAATGATATAGCTTTGTGCTCAAGGCTCAAAATCAAGCAAAATTTATATTTTTGTGATGCCCTCAATGAGAAAATGATGATGGAAATGGTAGATTGTAAATTTATAATAACGAAAGAGAGTGAAACTTCAACTACCTATGTGTTGAGTGAACCTAAGGATCAACCTAGCTACACTCCATATCCTTAACCAAGTTTAGCGGTTAGGCATGATAAATTTGGTAAAGGTTAATTTCTTAAACAATATAAGGTTAGGAATATGAAATCTTGTTTTCCTCATATGTTATACCTTTACTTCAATATTACAATATATATTTGAGATTATTATCTTTAATAAACCAATGTTATAAGAACATTCACACCAATAATGTGACAAAAAAATAATTAACCCTAGTGACACCCTCACCCTAAATGGCTAGCTTAAAGTAGTTATTCGACATATAGATTTGTAACCTATAATAATACATTATTTACCGTTACTACAAAAGGGAATTTCATCTTTACAAATGACCCCTATAGCACATAGATCAAGTTTGTATGGATGAAATTATGTATGCATACCTATGCTTGATATTATATCTAAATATCTAAATTTATAATTTTATAAATAAGATAGGAAAAATCTTAATGTTGAGATAATCACTTTTAAAACCATATTGTGAGTTGACAATGGCGTGTTAATCCTCCATAGAACTAATAAAAGTTCAATTATATACTAGTATACCTTTATAAAAAAAAATGAGTATACAGAGATACAAATTATTTAAAAAATAAAAAATCACAATTATTATATTGGCTTTAATATTCTTAATAATATAATAGTTTTAATAAAAATATATTCCAAAAAAATTAAAATAGATGAATTATATTACAATTTTTAAATCAATAAATTTTAATTTCAAACCAACAATTATATCTTCACATAAATATATAGTATTGAATGTCTAAACTTTTAAAATTATTTTTTAACAAATGCTAAATGCTCAATTTTTTAAAATTACATTTTAGAATTTTAAATTTAACTAATAAAAATCACAAACTTTTTAAAAATATTTAGAATATCTTTATATTAACCTATTAAAAATATTAAGAATATTTTTATATCAACTTTTTAAAAATATTAAGAATATTTTTATATTAAAGTTTAAAAATTTAAAAAATATTTTATATTATAAGTTTCAGGAAAATCCTATTAGAAAACTAAAATTATATTCTTTCATATATATAATAAATCATATATATAATAATGATTTATGTTAAAAATTATTATTTAAAAAAATGATTCTATTAATTTACATTAAATAAGATGAACCCTTATTACTCTCAAACTTTACCTTTTTATAAATTTAAGGTCTACATACATATCTTTACATATACATCGTTTTATACTACCCATTCAAAAAAGATTTTCCAAATCCTTTACAAAAATAATGCGCCTAGAATAAAATGTATGCAATAAACTTAATCGTTGAAATAGAAATGGCTGCTAATGGGTGCTATTTACTTGTACCACTCTCTAGGATAAGGACAACAATGTTATTTTCGAGTTATGGCTTCCCCGTTTCACTTTCCAATTTTTGCAACTAAAGTGATGGTGGGAGGACACATGTGGGTAGATTTTCCAGGACTGAATTTTTCTCATACCTTTTTTCGCAGCGCAGCCTTATCAACTGTTCCCAAATTACTTTTTCGAACGTTGTACACCTCACTCATTTTAATTTGGTAGATGAAGCCCTTACAGTACACCGATTCCGGCCCATCGACTCTCCGAAGTTTTAGGGCTGGAAAGCCGCTTAATTTTGTGCGGAATGTGTTGATCGGTGCAACTTTAGAGATTAATCGATTTTCTTTATCATGGTGAGGAAACCTGGTATTCTATAATATGTCCCAGGCCAAGTCTCCACACTAAGGAGCATATGGGTTAGTGAAGTATTCATTCAAATTATGTGGTGATTGGTGCAACTTTACATTAATCGATTTTCTTTATCATGGTGAGGAATCCTGGTATTTCTATAATAGGCCAAGTCTCCACACTAAGCAGCATATGGGTTAGTGAAGTAGTCATTCAAAGTAGGCAGGGATATAGTATTGATTAATTTAAGATTAAATATTAGTTAGATGTTTATTGTTTGTTTGATTGATTGGCCATTTAAATCATGTAATTATGTGTCATATTGTTAATTTTAATTTCAAATGGTAATGGTCGTTTATCTTAATACAGATAATTATATATTAATGGTTATGCTTATTAATTATGGATCTATTTTATATTTTTATTATAATATTTAGTAAATGTGAATATGTTTAAAATCTTTGCTTGATTAAAAATAAACAAATCAAAGACACACTATTTTTGAAATTTAAAGATTAAAAAAATTATATTTACATAAACTATATTTAGTTAATTATTTGATAAATATATAATTAAATTAAATATAAAATTTTGTAAAAGATCAAAATTAATTTACTAAAATTTGATTCATTTTATTAACTATAATTCATTATTATCAATTGTACAATTCATTTTAATTTAAATGTTAATTTTTTAATAACATTTATAACATTATTTTCAAAATATTTAGCCATTTTATTGTAATAAGAAAAATGAAAATAAAAAACACTTTAATATCATAATATATTATTTTATTTATCAACTTTAAAATATTTCTTACTTAATAATAATATCTTAACTTTCAAAGATCTTAAGAAAAAAAATAATAATCTTAAATAATAATTATTTACTTATTATTAAATAAAATTAAACAACGTCATGATTATCTAAATTAAATATGAACTATTCACTTTATCATACCATAAATTACCTCCTTATAATAACCCACCTACCACATACCTGCAGAGCGATATTGCCGCAGCATTCAAAAATCTTATATCTTCACCAGCTTTATTGATATAAATATAAATAGAGAATGTTTTGGATTAGAGAATGAATTTATTGATATAAATATAAATAGAGAATGCTTTGGATTAGAGAATGAATTAGATCCATGCTCTGTATTACATAATCTGTTTCACCTCCACATGTTTTGTTAGATGTAGTTTATGTCTTTAATTTTTATTAATCTGTGAACGGAAGATAAAAAGATTCTCTTGCACCTGTTTATATTATTTTAGGGATTGGGGATTTAATGAGTACTAATAAAGTTAATCATTATTTTTTTTCCATAATGGTTAAATACACAGAATCTACTTTTCATTAGATACAATCTAATCTCCAATTCATATAGAAATAAAAATCCGAACCTTCGTGTCATCTTATATATTTCGTAATTTAGTAAAGGAGAAATAATGAGACTGCCTGCACTGGATGATCCGAAAAGCATAGGGCGAATAACGAAAAGGTTATCTTTGAAAATCTTTTTCTTTTAAAAAGAGATGGAATCGGTTGCATTATCTGATATAGCTTTCATGACTACAACGAATGGCAATCAATGGGATTGTCTTGCTGTCGTTGATTCCGCTTTCACACTCTAATATGAACTACATGTTCTGTACATATCATACCCACCAAAAGGATTTCGATGGTCATAAAGCACTTTTCTGTATCCATTCTATTCCTGCCCGTTGGAATAAATCTAACAATCAATTTGTAAAAACCTAAAGCACGCACACATTATTTTTATGGGTTCTTTTGTAGGTGGGTTAAGTGCAGTCCAAGCAGCCGAACCATGAACTGAAACCCATCAATTGAGAACGTGGGATTTGGAAGACTATGAAATAGCCGACGAAAGAACCCATGAATCTGTTCTTAAACTTTTATAAAAATAAGAGGAAAGTCATTTGAGTGTAATTTTTCAGTAGATATTAAAATGTTTTAAAAATTTAATGAAAATGTAAAAACTTGATATAATTCAGATTTCCTAAATATTCCATTTCTGGAATTTCAAGACGACAAGAAACTTTCGGTGTCTCTCCACCAACACATTAGTCATGTTGATTAATCATACCATCCACACAATTCCTTAGCCGCAAAGAAAGTGTGATTTAATTAAAAAGCTTCTTCAGATGGAATAGTTTCTGTATTATATAAAAAAATGTGATTTAGTTGAAAAGTTTGGTCGGATGAAATAGTTTCTGTTAGCATCCTGCCCAAGGATGACTAATGGTGTCAATTGTAATTTGAATGTGCTGGGGACTTTACCAGAGGTTGGCTTCCTCTCTGGCAACGAAAGCTTTGAACCTTTTGGTCAAGAAGATACTATTTGAAAATTTTGCTGAGACCCGTTACGTTATTAATATTTTGTTATAATTTGATAAAATAATGTGCAATGTCTATAACTGGATAAGCACTTTTATGCCTGAGATAACGCAGAACTGTTTTACTCTAAAATTTTGCTCAGAAACGTTACTTTCTGAACTATTTTGTTATATTCTGATAATAATAAATATATGCGCGATGCCTATAACTGGATAAGCAATTTTATGGAATTGAATGTGAATGAGTAAAACAAAAGACAGTGAAGAGAGATTAATGAAAGAAATAATAGCACAACTCAAAATATATTTATGAGAAATATATATATATATATATATATATATATATATATATATTCGGGAAAGAATTTGAACATAAAATCTATGAAGAATTAAGAAGTGGCTTACATCATAGGTGAAACAAAATAGATTTCCTAATAATACAAAATCTCGGTTGAGTACAGATCTTTGCTCTATTAATATATATTAATATTTTTTAATAAATTGAATATTTTTTATTGGTCCAATCAGTAGATTTGAACTTTAAATTTTGTTGCGATCCCCAATTGAGTTACACCCTGCAGTAAATAAAATGAATAATAAAATTCATATATAGAATAAAACTTATTTTTTAATTATTCTTATTATATTATAAATCTTATAAATTATCCCTAAAATAGTGTATTTTATTTTAACTTAGATTTTGTCTCCTGATATTATTTACTAGCGAAAAATGTAACAAATATCAATATCAATAACATATACAATATTTTGCTTTGTTTTAAAATAAAGTTTAAAATGTGGGGAACTTAATCAATATTCAGGGTCAAAGAAGATTATGATCGAAGAGGCCCCCGGGTTCTATTTCTCGATCTCGATCTCCTGATGGGTGATTCGTTCTAGTCTCTTTATTGTTAGAAAAATAGGGAGAGCAATTGTACACAACATAAATCACTTAATGTTTTATTGATCAACACATATACAAATATATAATATACATATTACTGATTTTGACACAACTAGATCATCATTACAATTCATATATTAGAACTCACATATCGGAAATAAGATTGACTCCTAGTAACTCCTAATGACAACTACACATGATATGGAAGCATTACTTCCAACACCCTCTCTTAATGCTTACATGGATAACATGAAAAACACATATTACAACAAAAAATAAATCTTTGTTTGACTAGTCTTCATCATCAGAATCTCCCACCAAACGCTGTGCTTTCACGACCACATCTTCTAGCTGTCACTTGACCTCCATTTAAAACGTAACCGCCTCTCACCATTGTTGATAAAGCTTGCATGATCAACAATATTGACAACTCGCCTCGTCTAGGCTTCGGCGATAAGAGCCATCAAGTAATGAGTCATTCTATGGACCAACCACCATTTGGCAGATATTTGGCTTTCAGCTATCCATGAGTTGATAGGATGGAGGTCTCGATACAAAATGTGTTCAAATGTTGATCAAACAACGTGACCGTACAAGAATTGATATTTCCCACACCCGGGCTTCCAGTTT
Source organism: Pinus tabuliformis (assembly GCA_031772625.1). Classification (NCBI taxonomy): domain Eukaryota; kingdom Viridiplantae; phylum Streptophyta; class Pinopsida; order Pinales; family Pinaceae; genus Pinus; species Pinus tabuliformis. Next base: position 663,717,604 of record CM062808.1, read on the forward strand.
AAGAACCACCAACACTTTTTATAACCAAAATTACTAACACACAAAAATTGATGTTTCATTCATAGAGACTTCCAGTTTAAAAACCATCCATCCTTTTAAAAACACACCGCACCAAAACAATCTCACATCTCTCTTCTTTTTTTTTTTACTCAACATTGACCCACTACAAATACATACAAGACATTCGTTGCCACAATACACAATTTTAATACAATAGACATTCGTCGCAGCATTACACAAGACATTGGCCAGAGGTCATCTAAAGCACATTGTGCTCTCCCTCCTGCTGGATCAGGGGCGGCTCCTCCAAATTTCGGCCCACGCTCCTCCAAATCTTTCACAACTTAGCAAAGCATTTAGTACGGACTGTCTCGAGAAATTCCAAATACGCCTAAGCAATCTGGTTCCTCAATTGGTCAGAAGGCATATCGATTCCATCCATTCTGAGGGCTGATCCCGATTTGGTAGGCCACAATTTAACCACGCCCCTTCTGGCTTTTATTCCCCGTGGATCCACATGAAACACATAATCAACAGGTTTGTGTCTCGTTCTTGATTGTCGGGATAACCCACAAACTACAGGTTGCGTTCTGGCAGTTAATTTCACAATGCATAGCATTGAGATATTGAAAAGCCACAGAATGCGATGAATATTTGCAGCTCCGACGCATAACATGGCTCTAATAATCCGCCCTCCTGCCAATTTGGACGGACCTCCCATTCTGGCTATGAGCCCTTGAGGAGAAACAATCCTCTCAGTATATGTGTTGATACATAGTTTTGTTGTGGCTCTAGGTTTTACACGATCTAATAACCAAGCCGATCCATTCTACAAGAAATCGAGATAGATTTGAAGTATCCTGCCAATTTGCACTGAGCTCCCATACTGGCAATGAGTCCTTCACGAGAAACGATCCTCTCAGTATATGTGTTGATACATAGTTTTGTTGTGGCTCTAAGTTTTACACGATCTAATAGCCAAGCCGATCCATTCTGCAAGAAATCGAAATAGATTTGATCCTGCCAATTTGCACTGAGCTCCCATACTGGCTATGAGCCCTTTACGAGAAACGATCCTCTCAGTATATGTGAGAATAATGCAGAAATAGATTTAGTTATGAGTGGCTGAACTGAATTAGTTGTAGGTGGTTGAACAGAATTAGTTATGAGTGGTTAGGTGTTATTCCTATATAAGTGTGATGTAATTGAACAAATAAATTAATGAAGTTGGTGAGATTGCAGAAATAGATTTAGTTATGGAGCAGTTGAACAGAATTAGTTATGAGCAGTTGAACAGAGTTAGTTATGAGTGGTTAGGAATTCCTATATAAGCATGATGTAATTGAGTAAAGAAATTAATGAAATTTGTGTGAGTTTTCTGTTTTAATTTGGTATCAGAGCTCAGGGTTTGAGCTGGGGTGAGAGCGCAGGTGAGAAAGGCCGAGTGGTGTATCTGCTGTTGAAGAGTGAACTTGTTTGTGCCACCTGCGAAGCTGTGGAACCGAGTGTTTTGTCTGTTGCTGCTAGGGTGCTGCTGAGTGCCACTGTTTGAGTGTTGCACAAGTGTGAGGCTAGCTTTGGAGCCTCTGAGTTGGAGTTGTGCATATGTGGAGCTGAGGGTTTCAGCTTAGTTGCAGTATTGTAAAGCTGTGACGCTGTGTTGAGAAGAGGGCATTGTGCGTTGGAGTTTTGGTGAGGTTGCGTGACCTATAGAGGGTCAGATAAGTTTTGTTAATGTATGCACATTGAGGAGGAGATTTGTGTCCTCGACAACTACTGTCGGTTGGTGGTGCCCAGTGTTTGGAAGGTGTTGAGTGATGTGTTCCAAGCCAAGAAGGAGTGAAGGTAGTGTGGATGTGTGAAGCAGCCAAAGTCGACCTCCTTGAGACCTGCGTGAGGGCGTGAAAGGTGCTTCACACAGTCGACCTCCTTGAGACCTGCGTGAGGGCGTGAAAGGTTCAAAAGGCACAGAACCTGCTACGTGTGAACGCCTGGCTTGTGGAAGATCCTGCGTGAGGCGGACCTCCCTGTGTTGCTGCGTGAGTTGCAGCGTGAGAACCTGTGTGAGTGGAGGTAATTTCTGCGTGAAGACCACCGAGCAGAGATCAGTGAGTGTTTTGTCTGTTGCTGCTAGGGTGCTGCTGAGTGCCGCTGTTTGAGTGTTGCACAAGTGTGAGGCTAGCTTTGGAGCCTCTGAGTTGGAGTTGTGCATATGTGGAGCTGAGGGTTTCAGCTTAGTTGCAGTATTGTAAAGTTGTGACGCTGTGTTGAGAAGAGGGCGTTGTGCGTTGGATTTTTGGTGAGGTTGCGTGACCTATAGAGGGTCGGATAAGTTTTGTTAATGTATGCACATTGAGGAGGAGATTTGTGTCCTCGACAACTACTGCCGGTTGGTGGTGCCCAGTGTTTGGAAGGTGTTGAGTGATGTGTTCCAAGCCAAGAAGGAGTGAAGGTAGCGTGGATGTGTGAAGCAGCCAAAGTCGACCTCCTTGAGACCTGCGTGAGGGCGTGAAAGGTCCAAAAGGCACAGAGCCTGCTACGTGTGAACGCCTGGCTTGTGGAAGATCCTGCGTGAGGCGGACCTCCCTGTGTTGCTGCGTGAGTTGCAGCGTGAGAACCTGTGTGAGTGGAGGTAATTTCTGCGTGAAGACCACCGAGCAGAGATCAGTGAGTCCAATAAAAAAGGGAAAGGCACCCTTTTTTGTTCTTTTCAGAGACTGCCGTTTTGTCCTAGTTGGAAAGAAGTCAGAGGCTGCCATTCGAAACTCTCATCTCGAAGACACAGCGTTTCTGTTTGCAAGTGTTGCAGAAGTTGTGAGTGGAGGTAATTCTTTGTAGTTTTTTTATCTCAGCAACAAGTTTTCTTGCATCTTTCGATTGCTCGTCCGCAGGGCATCTTTGGCTGTGTTCTTTTTCTTGAAACTGAGAGGTTGAACAGACTCACGGTTTTCTTTGGTCACACGAACCGTGTGCCTAACAATCGGCCCGGTTTCCTTTGGGCGTGGTGGTATATTGACTGTAATTTAGAAACTGTTGTGCCGTGGAGTTCTGGTGTTATATTGACTGTTGTGCCGTAGCGTGGTGTTAATATTGACTGTTGTGCCAAACCCTCGAAAAGCAGTTGAGTGCTGCGTGAAGGTCTTTGCAGAAATTGCTGTGATTCTTGGTTTTATTAACGGAACAAACTGCTGTGATTCATTGCACCGTGGTCATATTCTTTTTCAGTCGGCCCAGTTTTCTTTGTTTTGTTGCAAAAATTGTGTAAGTGGGTCTTGTTCAAGAGAGTGCTGTTAGTGAGCACCGTTTGTGACAGCGGGTCTGATTGGAGGAGCCCGGAGGGCCAAGGAGAGCAGAGAGAGGCAGTAGAAAAGGCGTTTTGTTTGAAGTGTGATAAAGCTGTTTGAAGTCGTTTTGTTTGAAGTGTGATAAAGCTGATTGAAGTGTGATAAAGCTAACTGATATGTCTATTATTTTAGATTTTTTTGACAATGATCCTTTTAATGATCATTTTCTCATGAACCCATTTGGGATTAGCAGTGTTTTTGAGTCCATTGACAAAGAGTTTCATGAAGAAATCACTCATGTTGTTGAGAATCACGCTGTTGAAGAAATCACTGAGATTAAAACGTGCCCGGTTGTTAGAAGTTTTATTGGATCTACTTTCAAGATGACTGCTACTTTGGAGGATACTACCATGGATGTTCTTCGAAGGCTGCTCATGTTCAAAGATGACTGCATTTTGGTGACTCCTTCATTGGTTCCTCATGGAAAGTGGGGAGAACATGAATTAAATTACCTCGTTCGAGATCTTGCATTGCGTCTCAATCCAAAAGAGGTTGTTGACGTTAAGTATGTACGCAAGGAGCATAGGAATTTCATAAGGAAACCCAAAAAGGTGAAGATGAAACTGCATCAGCAATGGAAAAGGAACAAGCATGGACCTTTTAATAAGAAGGCAAAAATGAAATGTTTTGTTGTAAGCCTAGCTGAGACTTAGACCAGCAGGCAAGTTACAGTTTCAGTCGTCATGATTAAGAATATAGTTTCTTGTATATCGTGCTATAGTATATATTTGTTATATAGTTGGAATTAAGGGGGAGTGGTAGAAAGGTATTAATTCCAACTACCCTCTGTTAATGCAGTAGTTAGAGCAATCTAGAGAATACAACAGATGTTCAAAGTACAAGTTCTAGAAGTCAGTTAGGTATGGTAGAAAATCCATTTCTCCATTAAGGGAGGATGTGAGAATAATGCAGAAATAGATTTAGTTATGGAGCAGTTGAACAGAATTAGTTATGAGCAGTTGAACAGAGTTAGTTATGAGTGGTTAGGAATTCCTATATAAGCATGATGTAATTGAGTAAAGAAATTAATGAAATTTGTGTGAGTTTTCTGTTTTAATTGTATATGTGTTGATACATAGTTTTGTTGTGGCTCTAGGTTTTACACGATCTAATAGTTTTGAAGTAGATTGCAAATAATTTTTCCTTTTAAGCGGCGCAGGGAGCAGATCTACACGGTAGTTAATCCTCCCCGCCTCCTCTAATATTCAACGGGCATTTCAGATGCAGCCTCACATCTCCGCTTAACAAATGATGATTGATCTATTGACTCAATATAGATTCAAACTGGAAATCACTTTACGTCTCTACGCAGATCAATGATCCACACATAACACACCACACTCATGAATGATGCATTCAAAACACTCCAGCATAAAAAATACGAAAATTTCACACACTATTTCACACTCTCCATCTATTTTACAAAACAGTAAAATTCAAGTATCTCTCATTTTCTTGGCTTTCCCATAAGGGAAAAAGTCATAACAGGCTCCCATACGATTACCATGTTAGAAAAATAGAGAGAGCAATTGCACATAACATAAATCACTTATTATTTTATTTATCAGCACAAGTAGGAATATATAATACACATATTACTCATTTTGACAGAACTAGATCATCATTACAACTTACACATTAGAAACAAAGCTAACTCTTACTAACTCTTAATAACAACTACACATGACATGGAAGCATTACTTCCAACATTCATATCAATTAACAACAAATAACAACAAATATCTCACAACAAATAACAACAAATAGCTTGAAATAGATCTCAATAACAATAACCTATATAGTCTTTTATTCTCTCTTCAAAGGATCTATTCTAAACAAATTTTTCTTTCTAGTATCAAGGAAAAAACTCTAAAGTGCGTGAGAGAGATCAATGACAGTACGTTCTGAGTTACTGCGGTTGTTAAAAAGAAACAATGTAAGTTAAAATGGGATAGCTATTTATTTTAAATCTTATGTTTCTAATATTAGAACTCACACTAGATTCAATGCAATAGTCATTTTTTTCCCAAAATATTCAAATAATCAAAATAAAAAAGTCACATGATACATTGCAACAAAACCGAACATTCAATAGTATCGGTAGTAATTTGAAAAGCTAGTGGAAATGTCTGGGGAAAATATATGATAGATACCTGAATGAAAAAGCGTTTAATTGATATCATCAGAGATGTATCAATGGAAAACTAGATCTGTGGATAACCCATCTTATCATATCAACATTTTCTTCAGTCAAAGTTTCGAGCACTTCAAATTACGTGCAGGAAGAACTCCTGAATTGTAATCCAAATTATCGTAGGATTCAGATTGAGACGTAGTATAGTCTAGGAAGTTGTCATATGTCTGATTAACGATTCTTCCACGAAAGTTATATAGCTCCTCATAACCTGTGGTCCGCAACGTACTGAATACGTATGTTGGTGCATTCAATGATTGGCAATTGCGATATGGGTAAGTTGAACCTGAAACATATTTACGTATGTTTTAACAACCTGACGGCTTCGTAAAACGTCGAATACATATGTTGGTGCATTCAATGCCCAGCGATTGGAATTTGCGATCATGGGCTAGACCCGAAAGGTATATTCATTATGGTTGTAACTACCATTAGGTCCGGCATGTCGAAAAGTCTTTTTATGATTGTGCATTTTATATATTTCAATTATGAAGAGATTATAATAGAAATGATTGCCAATTGCGATATGGGTAAGCCGGACCTAAAAGCCTATGTATTGTGTTTCATGACTGTGCTGGGTCTGTCATATCAATGATATAATGTATATATATATATGGGGAACATCGATTGCCTATTGCGATGATGGGTATGCCTCGACAGTCATGCTAACAATATTAAAAGTGGGAAAAAGCACATTTTATGTTATATTTTCATAAGCACAGATACAAAGGATTTATATATAAATCTAATATTATTAAGAGTGCATAAAGGGCTGATCGTGATTGCGACTGATTGCGATGGTCTGAGATGCTCTGGTCATACATGTACTAAGCGTTAAAGACCAAGTTTCTAGGTCATTCATTTAAAGACACAAGATATATTTAAGTGACAAATAAGTGACAATAAATAATATTTCTTAATGTCTTAAGCACAATTTCCCTATAGCCAGAAAGAGATTTATTTAAACATTTTTTTATTTTGAAAGAAATATTAAACCCAAGGGACCAATACTAAAAACCCAATGTATATAAACCCTAAGACAAATATTATAAACATTGAAATAAGCATGATGGACCATCATTGATTTTCATATTGAGATAGTCCTTATGACAATTCCATGTTGGATCATGGTCGACATCATAATAAACCATGTTTGACTTAGGAATAATAAACCCAAGTGATTGATATTATAAACCCAAGGGATTAATACTTAAAACCCAAAGGGATTATGAATCAAAGAAAATACTATTAAACAAAATGGACTAATAATATAAACCTAAGGGAATAATAAACCCAAGGGATTGATATAATAAGCCCAAAGGAATAATAAAACCAAGGGATTATTATTTATTTTCATGGTGAGACAATCCTTGTCACACTGTGACATTCAAGCATGGTTGGCTATGATTGACAATGGTTTACGATGATCAATATTACAAACCAAAGGGAATAATAAACCCAAGGGATTAATATGAAAAACCCAAAGGAATAATAAAATGAAGGGATTAATACTCAGACCCCAAGGGATTATGAACCCAAGGGAATAATATTAAATCCAAGGGACTAATATTAGAAACATTAAAATACACATGATCGACCATCATTTATTTACATATTCAGACAATTCCTATCACAATTCCATGTTGGGCCATGATCGACATTATAATAAACCATGTTTGACTCGGGAATAATAAACCCAAGCAATTGATATTATAAACCCAAGGGATTAATACTAAAACCCCAAGGGACTACAAACCTAAGGCAATATTATTAAACAAAAGGGACTAATAATATAAACCGAAGGGAATAATGAACCCAAGGGATTGACATAATAAACCCAAAGGAATAATAAACCGAATGGATTAACACAAAAAAATCTCAAGTGATTATGAACCCAAGGAATTATTCATATTGAGACAATCCTTATGACAATTCCATGTTGGACCATGGTTTACATCATAATAAACCATGTTTGACTCACAAATAATAAACCCAAGTGATTGATATTATAAACCCAAGGGATTAATACTAAAACCCCAAGGGATTATGAACCAAAGGGAATACTATTAAACAAAAGGGACTAATAATATAAACCCAAGAAAATAATAAACCCAAGGCATTGATATAATAAACCCAAAGGAACAATAAACCCAAGGGATTATTATTTACTTTCATGGTGACACAATCCTTGTCACAATGTGCCATTTAAGCATGGTTGGCTATGATTGACAATGGTTTACCATGATCGATATTATAAACCTAAGAGAGTAATAAACCCAAGGCATTAATATGAGAAACCCAAAGGAATAATAAAATGAAGGGATTAATACTAAGACCCCAAGGGACTAATATTATAAACCCAACGTATATAAACCCTAAGAAAAATATTATAAACATTAAAATAAACATGATCGACCATCATTGATTTACATGTTGAGAGAATTCCTATCATAATTCCATGTTTGACTCGGGAATAATAAACCCAAGCGATTGATATTATAAATCCAAGTGATTAATACTAAAACCCCAAGGGATTATGAACCTAAGGCAATCTTATTAAACAAAAGGGACTAATAATATAAACCCAAGGGAATAATGAACCCAAGGGATTGATATAATAAACCCAAAGGAATAATAAACCCAAGGGATTAACACAAAAACCTCAAGGGATTATGAACCCAAGGAATTATTCATATTGAGACAATCCTTATGACAATTCCATGTTGGACCATGGTCGACATCATAATAAACCATGTTTGACTCACGAATAATAAACCCAAGTGATTGATATTATAAACCCAAGGGATTAATACTAAAACCCCAAGGGATTATGAACCAAAGGGAATACTATTAAACAAAAGGGACTAATAATATAAACCCAAGCGGATAATAAACCCAAAGCATTGATATAATAAACCCAAAGGAACAATAAACCCAAGGGATTATTATTTATTTTCATGGCGACACAATCCTTGTCACAATGTGACATTCAAGCATGGTTGGCTATGATTGACAATGCTTTACCATGATCAATATTATAAACCTAAGGGAATAATAAACCCAAAGGATTAATATGATAAATCCAAAGGAATAATGAAATGGAGGGATTAATACTAAGACCCCAAGGGATTATGAACCCAAGGGAACAATATTAAATCCAAGGGACTAATATTATAAATCCAATGTATATAAACCCTAAGAAAAATATTATAAACATTAAAATAAACTTGATCGACCATCATTGATTTACATATTGAGACAATTCCTATCACAATTCCATGTTGTACCATGGTCGACATTATAATAAACCATGTTTGACTCAGGAATAATAAACCCATGGGACTAATATTATAAACCCAATATTCATAAACCCAAGGGACTAATATTATAAACCCAAGGGATTAATATAATAAACCCAAAGGAATAATAAATCCAAGGGATTATTATTTATTTTCATGGTGAGACAATCCTTGTCACAATGTGGCATTCAAGCATGGTTGGCTATGATTGACAATGGTTTACCATGATCAATATTATAACCCTAAGGGAATAATAAACCTAAGGGATTAATATGAGAAACCCAATGGAATAATAAATGCAAGCAATTGATATTATAACCCAAGGGATTAATACTAAAACCCCAAGGGATTATGAACCAAAGGGAATACTATTAAACAAAAGGGACTAATATTATAAACCCAAGGGAATAATAAACCCAAGGGATTGATATAATAAACCCAAGGGATTAATACTAAAACCCCAAGGGATTATGAACCGAAGGGAATAATATTAAACCCAAGGGACTAATATTATAAACCCAACATTCGTAAACCCAAATATAAATATTAAAAACAATAAAATAAACATCGTTTATCTTCATGGTTAGAAAATCCTTGTGACAATGTGAGATTCAAGCATTGTTGACCATGGTTGGCTATGATTCAAAATGGTTCACCATGATCGACATTATAAACCCAACATTTGTAAACCCAAATATAAATATTACAAAGACTAAAAGAAGCATGATTTATTCATGGTGAGACAATCCTTCTGACAATGTGGCATTCAACCATGGTTGACCATGATTGATATTATAAACATGAGGTAATAATAAACCCAAGGCATTGATATTATACTCGCAAATGAATAATAAACCCAAGGGATTAATACTAAAACCCCAAGGGATTATGAACCCAAGGGAATAATATTAAATCCAAGGGACTAATATTATAAACCCAACATTCGTAAACCCAAATATAAATACTACAAATAGTGAAATTAACATCATTTACCTTCATGGTTACAAAATCCTTGTGACAATGTGACATTAAAGCATGGTTGACCATGGTTGGCTATGACTAACAATGGTTTACCATGATCGATATTATAAACCTAAGGGAATAATAAACCCAAGGGATTAATATGAGAAACCAAAAGGAATAATAAAACAAAGGGATTACTACTAAAACCCCAAGGGGTTATGAACTGAAGGGAATAATATTAAACCGAAGGGACCAATATTATAAACCCAACGTATATAAACCCTAAGACAAATATTATAAACATTGAAATAAACATGATGGACCATCATTGATTTTCATATTGAGACAATCCTTATGACAATTCCATGTTGGACCATGCTCGACATCATAATAAACCATGTTTGACTCAGGAATAATAAACCCAAGTGATTGATATTATAAACCCAAGGGATTAATACTAAAACCCCAAGGGATTATGAACCAAAGGGAATACTATTAAACAAAAGGGACTAATATTATAAACCCAAGGGATTATTATTTATTTTCATGGTGAGACAATAAATAGAATTTAAGCCATAAATACATTGATATGAATACAGGAATTTAACCAACATTGCAACCACAGAAAGAACATTGAGTCTTAACATATATTTTTTGTTTTGTCTACATCAAATAATCCACTACAAAATTGAAGTTCAAAACTATAAATAAGGTCACAATGTTATTAGTTTCATTTCATGGTGATATGGACTTCAATCGCTCCTCTTTCTTCTTCCTAATTTTAACATATGCGCTATCTTTCATCTTGGCGTATCATTGGAAAGAAAAAGGCGGTGCAATGCGTAAACCATATATTGATTTCACTCTTGATATGGTTGTAAAGGTAAGGCCTTGCTACTCTTTATTCCCAATATCAACTGACACTCGTTCTAAAGTCAATCCCTGTGACTTGTGGATTGTAAGGGCCCATGCCATCTTCAAACGAATTTGTTTTCGATTTTCTCTTATCACTGGGGTAATAGGGACAATGCTTGGATTGCTCGCATCAAATGGAACACCAACATACTTATCAAAAACAACAGTTGTGAACATTGGAAGTCGAGGTGGCTTAGAGGTAGGTGGATAGAATATATCCTTAACAAAACCAAGTGCACCATTCACCAAGCCAGCTTCAACCCATAAAATACATGTAAACATAACATGCTGACCACGACACAACAAAACTTCACGGTGCAATTGATCATTATCAACACCACTGATTTCTGAATGCCTTGAATATTCAACAACACATCGTGCAATTGTAGAATTTAATGATTTTAACATATGCCTATTATGCAAGGTCACCAAATTATTTGTTGGAAACATGTGAACTGCTACATTAAATAAATATCTTTCTGTAGGATGCAACCTCATATCAGCCCAAGACATAAGAAAGTCCCAATATCCAAGAATAGGTTCTACGTTTCTTATGTTATTGAGGACTCTACGAAAACAAGATTATTTCTCATTATTGCATTGTTGGCAAAAGATTGTGTCAAGAGTGACAACAATGTTGAATTTGTTCCACAAGAACTTCCCTACTGTATTACCTGCATACAAAAGCTTATCTATAAGAGGAGGTAGTTGGCCAAGTTCACCCACAAGGATGACGGATCTCCCACCAAAAGGACAATTCTTTTTCTCTGCAAATGCTTCTCGTAATCGAGCATCTATTTTCATAAACAACCTTGATCCCAGAAAGCTCATTTCATCAACCAATATATATCCAACATGTCGCATTTCTTCTTGGAATACTGCAAGTGGTTGCCCCTGTAGTGGTTGCATATCTTTAATTGGAAATTTTAGAGCTGAGTATATTGTTTTTGCATGTATATTTAAAGCAGCTATTCCTATTGGTGCAAGAAGAAGCAAACGGCTTATTCCATCACTTGACGAATTAGAAAGAGCTTCAAAAATAGAATGGATAAGGAAAGACTTCCCAGTGCCCTGAATAGTCATAAGAAGAGCTTCACAAATTTCATATTCAGCAAATTGCCTTAACACAATTTCAAAAGCAAGTCGTTGTTTTTCCAACGAAGAATCTGTAGATGCAAATGTTATGTTTGAAAGGTCAACAATATCACCCATTGATTTTGCATTCCTTATAAAATTAGTAGCTTCCTCTACAACATCATCAGAAACAGTTGTACTTTCCCAATCAAAGGATATATCAAAGTCCCTTTGACCAAGGGTGTGAAGATCAGAAACATTCACATCGTTTGGTGGAACCAAACGAGAGAAAATCTTCCATTCTTGGAAATCATCTTCAACATTCATTTCCTGGTTAGAAAAATCACCATGTTCTTCATATTCAATATTGTCTATAATTGATGGGTGTCGATTAACATGCCATGCTCAATATCGAAAATTCCTCCAACTTTCAATAATAATTTCAGCTGAAAAGCCAATTTCTACAGAAATGTCACAAAATGGCTTGTACAATAGCAATTCTGACCAGCAAAAGGTTTCAAATTCCTCTGAAGCCTCACCGAGAATAGAATAAAACCATGGCCAAACCCGAACAATAGCATGAACATCTCTAGGCTTCCATGGATCTTGTTTACGCCTGCTATCAAATGTCCAAGATCTTGTTGTTTCTATCAAATATAAATGTTCAAGGAAAAAAGGTATCTTCTGATAATGTTGAACGAAAGTATTCTCAGATGAACATTGCAAGCCATCCCTTGATATTTTGCTAAAAATCTTTCTTCCAACATTTAAGGAAACAAATTTCTGACTACAAACAACAAGAGGTAGCTTAAGCAACATATGGCATGTTTCTTGTGCTCCAATGTCACAGTCAACAATCATTTCTGCAAGAAACTTTCTATATGCACATAAAGCATGATCCTCAGAGCCAATAGAATTTGAAATTCTAGTTAACATATCATGATAACTTTCAGACCTTTTTTCTGCTTTCGATGTATACTTAGCAATGTATTTCAACACAGCATAGCGAGAAAGCACTGGCTAGCAATCAACATCTACATGCCACATTGTTAGAAGGTCAATGTTATGTACATTAAGCCTGTCATCATTTCTTGTTGGCTCATATTTTTTCCTTCCTTAATCATCTATGAACAATCTTAAGTCACAACAAAGATCCCATGGAGCATTATACCGACATTTTAGAATAGTGCCCTTTTTGTGCAAACAAGAATCCACATTACACTTTGTGTGCCTTTGGACACAGTTTAACAATTATTCATAATCATTATGAGGATTACAAGAGGAAATCTTACAAGTATTCAATAGGCAAGGGTCATCATTGAGGCTTTGTGGAACCATTATGTTGTGATGATGTATGTCACGCAGATTCCATGCAGTTACATATTTGTCGAAGAACATCTTTGCAAGTTGTACATCAGAACTATTTGACCAATCAAGTATTTCCATGTCAGGAGCACCTTCTAACCATAGGAAACCATGGATATGCGCTGAACCTCTATGTTGCCACTGATATCTGAAATATATGAACATATAGTTAGTACAAACAATATAAATAGAATCACAACAAAAGTTGAAAAAGTATAGAACAAAATTCAACACAAACCTATACCAAAAGTCTTTAGCTTTAAGATATTTTTGGATAACTTCCTCTCGAAAAATATTGAATCTGTGGTGCATAAATTCCACAACAATATGAGGGTACTGGAAAACATTCTCAATTTTCATACGATGCTCATTTGAAGAACGATAATGTGAATGTATGGGCATGAGGTTATGAAACTCTGGCCACTTTGTGTCAACTGCACTCAAAGTAAAAAATAAAGATGGACATCCTAACTGAGTAATCATGTCTGTCAATTTAGATCAACACTTAGTCTAGTATGCCCTTGTACCTCTCAGAGAAGAACTAAACTGCATAAGATTCTTAGCCAACTTATTATCTGGTAAATCAGATAGTTGGTGACGCAACTCCTCAACTGTTGTAGGTGAGTTATCATGTGAATGTTTCTTTGGAAAAACTGCAGTAGTTGCTTAGCTCCGATGCCGCATTATCATGTTTAATAGGTAATATCGAAACCGAGGATGGCTTCCAAATCTCTGATCATAGTACCTAAGAAGATGTAATGCATACTCATGAACTTCAACACTACAAATACGTGGTTGCAACCAATCAGCATCACCAGTGGGGGACAATGTTGGAATGCCATATCGAACAACCCCTCTGTCTTATATTGATTCACTGGAGAGGTTCCAATAGTGGGCCAATCCATGTCTTGAACATGTGAAGAATCAACATTATCAAGAAATGCTCTAATTTCTTCCGCTTCTCTTCGTTCATTTGGTAGGCGAGAAACAAAGGAAGAAGGATGAGAGGGCAAATGCTCAACATGAAACTCTTCATTATTAGTTTCATTGACCTCAGATTCTTCAATATGACAATCAACAAATATAAGCCTAGAGGAGACATCTGTTGATCTTTTGGGCGGAGCATTCACTGTCATAATCAATTACAACATCTCGATAGTATTGATCATACTGGATTTTGAAAAGCAATGCATCCATCACTTGAGATATTCTGACATAACATTCATAATATTTAGACTTAGTGCCATGTCTCCTCACAATTAGAAAGTCAATATCTTCAACATGTCGGGGAAGGCTTCATACAATTGTAGAAATATCTTGAGGAAAGCTAATTGTATTACCACTATACTTATATTGCCCACCTCGAGCATGTGTCACTTGCAAAATGGGATTCACACGTGCTATTAACATTTCTTCAACTTGAGTAAGAACTCTTAAAATATGAGGTTGCTCACTAGGATCCATGTTATTATATCGACAAAAACGATGGGCTCCACTTTCACTCTTACATCATCTGCAAACAGGTCTTTCATAATGTCTCACAACAAGGATTCTGGGATATGATTCTTCGCAAATGTGGCACATCTGGACAACTGACAAGCTATCTATCTTTGCTCGAAACCTTTTATGCACTGCAATCATGTTTTCATCAAAATGAATATGATCTCTACTTGCCGAACCATGTTGAAAACCATTTCGATGAGTAAAATCTCTTCTAACATTTACTTCATCTTCAAGAACATGAGATTCCCTTCTTAAATTTGAAGCATGTGGAATGGATCTATGAGAATGTGTTTCCAAATTTATGGTGTGCATTTCGTGAACCTGAGAGGATGTAAAGGTCTCTTTGTCATAAAAGACTTTAAAATTTAATTTCCAACTAATTATAAATGAAGAAAATGAAAAAGAATCAAATGCATTCAAAATTTACATTTGTGTCTTCATGTGGATGAGGGTTATGAGATGGTTGCTCTTGGATTCTAAGAATAGTGGACGGAACATTTTTGCATGTAGTTTCTTTGCCTCTATTCAAATGAGTTGTTTCCTATTTCAAAAAAATAAAATACGTTATAAAACTAAATGTCCAAAAAAGAAAGATTCAAAAATTGAAAATAAATCAAATACATTGAACATCTACAATAGTTTTACAATTTGATCTTTTGGATTCCAATTGGCCAACCTAACGGGATGACATCATGGTTTCTCCATGAAATGTTACAAAACACAATTTCAAGGCAACTATAAATGAGAAAATGAGAAAAATATCAAATGCACTCAACATTTACATTTGTTTGGTGATGTGGATGAATGCTATGAGATAGTTCCTCTTCACTTCTAACATCAGTAGATGTAACATCTACAAAGTTAATTTCTATGCCTCTATTGGAATGAATTCTCTCCTGTTCAAAGAAAATAAAAGACACCATAAAATTCAATGTCTAAGAAATTAGAAATTAAAAAATTGAAAAGCAAATCAAAAACACTGAAAATTTACAGTAGTCTGGAATGTAGCTGAACAACCACTATTATAGCGAAAACCAAAATATAATTGTGTTACCTCCATTGTGCCACACGAAATGCTATTAGGGATGACTGATTCTCTTGGTGGGACCACATTACTTTGAGAAGCGGGATTTGAAGGTCTTTTGTTTCGAGCAGCTGAATCCAAATTATCAAACAAATGGCCAAGTAAACTATCATTCAAATCATCATATAAAATGTCATCGTTACCTCCACCATGGCTTTTTTGCAACCTTTGGCCATCAGAACATGCAATTGGACACACGGAAGGGTTAGGGTGGACATTTGCATGCACAATATCGATATGGCATTCTTCCTGATTGCAAGATGTTTCCCCAATGTTATGAACATTTTCAGAAGAGCATCGAACAACAAGATTATGTTGAGGAGGAGCATATCCTGATAATGAACTATCAACAGGAAATGTTCTTTCCATTATATCATCCATACTACGATACTTACAAGGAACTATAGAATCATTTTGAAGAGTGGCTTCACTCGTTTTTCTCTTATATGCAACTCTCCTACGCTCATTTATCACATCCTTATTTTGTTGATACCACAAATGATGACTTTCATTAGACCTCTCACGTGATTGTCATGATAGAGTTCTTTTTCTCGTACGCATGCTTGTGCCTTCAGATGACATGTCTACAATGAATAATAATTATTCATTATGCAATCATAAACATGGAACATAAAAAGTTTATATATTATTTTTTTTCCAACCATATAAACTTATGAAAATGTATAAGGCTTTTTCTAAATGCCTAAAAACAAAAACAAAAAATTTCAAAAATGGCAAAAAAAACAAATGAATTCTTCCAAATGGCTTAAACAAAAAAATACGTCTAAATTTTGCATGTATCATATTATAATCACAGTGGAACCCATACTATTGCGACACAAGAATCTAAAAATTTGGAACTATATATACTATCAAAATATAAATATAAATATTAAAATCAACATAAACATATAACACTGTTTGAGAATCAATGACAAAAACCATTACAAATATAATGTATAACATAAATGATAGAAATTATAATTATACAAACAAAAAAAATGCATAACATCGAGAAACATCTACATGTAAATAAGAAAACTTTAGCGGAAATAATATTATATATTTTACATCACGAAAATCGATACAAACATAATTTTAAAGTATTACCATAAAGACACGTAGTATGTATAGAGGCAAAAATGGAAATATTTTCCACAACCACAGAGAGTATATAAAATGGAAATATTTATAAGAACTAAGAATACTAATATCCTAGGAATCCATCACCATATCTAATGGTGGAATCTCATCAATAGAATCCATACGAGCAGCAATTGCAAAAACATCTCCATACTCAATTAGATCATTGCAGTCCTCTTGTGCTGGGTACCAAAACTGAGACATCTGCTCATTAGTTGAATTATCAATATCTATTGTAAAACAGATGTGAGTTACCATGTCATATAATAGGAAAGGAACTTCACTACAGTTGCACATAAGAACCAGACCATGGATTGTTTGGAACAGAAGATAGCGAGGACATTTACTATTTATATCTGTAGAAATTTCTTCCAACAACTCCCATCTAAAACCAAAATCATATTCAAAGTAGTCAATTCTTCATTCAGAACACGGTTGACCAAATTGGAAATGATCTAATTCTTCAATTGACCATACAGAAGTGGACCCATCATTGACAAGGCATATCGATTGATTCATGTATATAGCTAACAACATACAATGTATGTCACTGATTGGAACAAATGAAAAACCCCACTCATTTTTTATTACGTCAAACCAGTAGATTGTATACTTGTACTGAGGATAATCTTCATACTCCTTGTCGAGATACAACCAAAACAATTTAATTTTATAAAACACTACATTCTTAGGGGGTGAAGTGCCAGCAAATGGAACAACAGCCCTTTGCCATACCCTATCAAGACTACTACAAACCTAAAATTTAGACTGCATTCCATCATAGATATGTTTTAGAACAACCCAGTCATATTTTCTGCTGCTTACATTTTCCAATAATGAAAAGAACCCCAAATCTCCAATTCCTACTGGCCCTATGTTTTTAAATGCCTTTGTAAATGGATCTGCTACAAAATATTTGTGTGTTTGGGAGCATTCTATTGGTAAGGGTAAAACCACCATTGGTCCAACAACACACTGTACTCTGTATCTTGAATCTATGAGTCCCAAATGAAATTGATATATGTGGCCATTCTGATTAAGGTATTGGACAACAAAACAATTGTTTTCACTATTGAAGAAATGAACGAGAAATCCAAATTGGTTTGTGGAGACATTCTTGCAACATAAAAATAAATAAGGATTCCGCAAAGCATTATTCCATTTTTTACATACAATGCCAAACTTTATCACAACCGATAAAGGGAGCCACAACAAGACAAGTTTAAGAAATTCAAATGGAAGAGAACTCCAAATAGCTGGATCCATGATGAAACAGTGAAGTCACCTAACAGTAAAAAAAAAAAAGGCATTTGATATCAACAAAACAATTTAATTTTGAATAAAATTAAAAGTAACATAAATACATAATTTACTACGCACAATTTTCCATTTTTTTGAGACTATGTTAACTAAAAACATTGTAAAGGATCATGAATCCACCATGATGATAGACACAGTGCAAATAGCCATGGAAGTTGTTGAGACAATCACTAAGAAGGAAGGACATCTACTAAAAGATGTTAAGAAGGAAGGAACCTATGCAGAGGATTTAACCTTGGGAGAAGGAACACTAATAGAGGAGTGTTTTACAGAGGATGACCAATCTTTTGAAGCTGTCAGAAGTATGGAGAAGTATCTTTTAGAAGATAAAAACTTTGAAGTAAAGGAGGATGGATAATGTCTGTTAAATGAGAGAAGCAGTGATTTATTGCAGCAGAAAGAATTTGATAATACATTGATATTTGAAATTGTGATAACACAAGAACAAGTTGTTGTGCAAGAAGGAGATGAAGTTTAGTTTGAAGAGCTGATATGTGAACCAACAGTTGAGACTGTTGAACCTTATGATTTCCAAACTAATAATTTGCGTATAAATACAGGAAACATAAGTAATGATGAAATACTTATAAAGTGTCACAGAGAAATTGCATTGCTTACACTTACTTTGTAATTATGTATTGATTTATATATATGTCCAGGGATTTAATCCCAAATTGACTAAGTGTAAGCATCAAATGGTAGAAGATGAGCGAACTATATCATTCTATATATATGTGTGTGTGTGTGTGTGCAGGTGAAGTGCAACAATCACACAGAGAATAAATAAAGAGAAGGATCGAGATGGGGTGTTGAATCCATTAGAAGGACCAATCAAAGCTAAAGAGGAAGAGTGCGTGGCAAAATAACAACACGACAAAACCTTTAAAGAAGAGTAAAAATGAAGACTTAGCATAAATTCTAAGTAAAAGGAACGAGCGGAGAAGCGAAGATTGATGCTGAGGAACCGTTAGATCTGGGAAGATCAATGGCTGAGATCGAATTGAGAAGGCCAAATATCACATTGGTGGGGTCGTTATATAGTTTAACTCCCCTAAGCGGAAAACCCAATTACACTAAGAAACGATGAAAAACATAGTCGGAACCAAGTGCCGGACTTGAAATATTATAGAGAATGCTTTATATCCCTATTGGGTCCGTAAAGATATCGGATTGGCGTATGGAAGCGGAAGGAGTTTGGAATTGAGGTCGAGCAATATGCAATCGCGCGAGTTAATCTGAACCGTCGAATCGCAAATCAAACAGAGAAGGCGAAATATCACATCAGAAGACTCATTATACAGTTTAACTCTCGCAAGTGGAAAACCCAATTACACAAACAAACGGTTAAAAACACAGTAGGAATCAACTACCAAACTTGAAATATTATAGGGGATGGTTTATACCCCTATCGAGTCCGTAAAGATATCAGATGAGCGTACGGAAGCAAGAGGAGTCTGGTATTGAGCTTGATCGATATGCGATCGCATGACTTAATCTCAACCATCAGATCGACGGTCAAGATCTGATCGTAAAATGCAATCGGAGGAAGCACAGATCGGAGTGTGCAATGGAAAGGCTTTGATACCCAGAACCGATGGGCCTATAGTGGTGAATCTATAAAATTTGAGATCCACTATATATATGATTCGGAGCGGGTTTCCTGTGTAATCCATATATTTCCATTAAAGTGGTTTAATGCTAAAACATACGTTAACGCTCCGATATCGCATATTGAAGCGGAAGGGGTGATGAAGATACATATATATACGTATGACCGTGGAAGGAGCGATGGCCGATTGCGATGAGGTTAAACCTTGGGAAACGTGACAAGGCAGCATGGAAGGGCGGAAAGGTATGTTTATGTGGGCATTTTCCTTTGTAAATGGTTTATCTGAACCGTCGAATTGTAGATCGAATCGGGAAGGTGAAATATTGCATCAGCAGGCTCATTATACAGTTTAACTCCCACAAGTGGAAAACACAATTACACAAAACAAATGGTGAAAAATACAGTAGGAATCAACTGCTGGACTTGAAATATTATAGGGAATGGTTTATATCCCTATCGGGTCCGCAAAGATATTGGATCGGCGTATGGAAGCAGAAGGAGTCTGGAATTGAGCTTGAGCGATATGCGATCATGAGACTTAATCTCAACCGTCGGATTGCCAATCAAGATCTGATCGCCAATTACGATCACAGGAAGCGTAGATCGGAGTGCACAATGGAAAGGCTTGGAGACCCGGAACTGATGGGCCTATAGTGGCAAATCTATAAAATTTGACATCCGTTATATATATGATTTGGAGTGGGTTTCCTGTGTAATCCATATATTTCCATTAAAGTGGTTTAATGCTAAAACATACATTAACGCTCCGATATCACATATCAGAGTGAAAGGGGTGATGAAGATACATATATATACGTATGACCGTGGAAGGAGCGATGGCCGATTTCGATGAGGTTAAACCTCGGGAAACGTAAACAAGGCTGCACGAGAGGGCGGAAAGGTATGTTTATGCGGGCATTTTCCTTTGTAAATGGTTTATAAGGAAATATGCACTGATAAGATATTTATGTGTTAAAAACATATGTAACCAAAGGTTTTGTAAGGGGAAGCTTATATATGTGTGATTTAAGGTTTTGTAAAGGTTGTGAAGTGGTTTTAAGTCCCGATCTTTTGGGAGAAGATCAATGGCAGAGAAGCAATAAATTTTGGGAGAGCGTTAAAAAAAAACACCAGAACATTATATTTTCTACGGGCTAGTGATATCACGGAGATTTTATACACAATCGATTCCCTTCTTTTTTTCTATGGGCTAGTGATCTCATTTGAATTAAAGTGGAAAAATATCACGGAAAGAAAAACTGTACATACCTGTAAGATTGATTTCTGAACGCCTTTGAAACCTGAAAAATAGTAAGGAATAATTGAATCACACACAAACTACACCAAATTATCAGAGATAGCCACAAGAGCATGGAAACAATTAAAAACACAATCACTGAGAAAACGTTTCTCCAATGCTGAAACCTAAAAAAATAGTAGGGAATAATTCAATCAGACACGAGATACACCAAATTATCAGAGACAGCCGCGAGAGCTTGGCAACAATTAAAAATGCAATGAGATTTGCCACCTCTTTTACCAAATAGAAGTCGAGAGAAGCCAGCATTCCAGTTATCCTTCAACAATTCCAACAACCTTAAATGCTAACAAAGAAATGCATGCATCTACGGAGCATTTGACAATCACAAAGAAAGCGTTTCTCCAATGTTGAAACCTGAAAAAATAGTAGGGAATAATTCAATCAGACACGAACTACACCAAATTATCAGAGACAACCGCGAGAGCTTGGAAAAAATTAAAAACAAAATGAGATTTGCCACCTCTTTTACCAGATAGAAGCCAGAGAAGCTAGCATTCCAGTTATCTTTCAACAATTCCAACAACCTTAAGTGCTAACAAAGAAATGCATGCATCCATGGAGTGTTTGATTATAATATATGGAATGTGCCATAATATGAGGTTCGAACTTTTGTAATGTAACTAAAAACTCAAAACCCCTGGTCGAGGAGAATATGAATAGGCAGAACATTTCATATTTCGATTGTACTTGACTAAATTAAAAAAATGTTTCATCGATCGATGCCTACATACGTCATTGTCATGGTTATTGATGATTGTCGGGCACAAATGCTTCGACCATCATTGTAATGGATGAAACATGTCCTTATTACTTGAATTTATGCCTACATACCTCATTATCATGGTTATGGATGATTGTCGGTCATAAATGCTTCAACCGTCATTGTAATTGATCAAAACATGTCCTTATGCTTCAACCATTCATACATTTCAGAATGCAAAGAGACCACTTTCAAAAGCACTGTGAAGGACGAGTGCTTGACACTAATTTTTTTATTTCATTTTTTCTTAATCCTAAATACGTGGTTATCAACAAGAGGCACAGTAAATTTTTAATCATGCTTTGTAAAAAATTAATTTAAGTATGGTTTAAACATGTGATCTAGACATGCAAGAAAGTTACTATTGTGAATTTCATTCATTGATTTAGTGATGACTACAAGAATACACTGGCATCTTTCAATTCAGGCTATCCGATCAAAAAGATTAATTAAAAAATGATTAAGTTGCAGATTCCCATAGGGAATACGTCGGTGTAATTAAAGATTGAGACATCTGATTGCAGAATTTTCCCTAAATCAGCGATCTAGATAAAGATACAATTTTCCCTAAATCAGCGATCTAGATAAAGATACAGATACCTTAGTTGCATCTCTGCTACCCTCAGTTACCATAACATTTAAGAAAAGGTCAAAGATTGAGCAAATTAAACTATAATCACTTAAATAGGGTAAAGAAAGTCACCCAGCTCACCTCCTCCTCGGCATTAAAAAAAAAAAAATTCCAATGGAACGCACACAAAAACCACATCTGCCAACCCCGAGCTTTACAATTCCTGGCGTCTGCGGATAAAATGGATGTTTACAAACCTAAATTTACATCTCTTAACGCGCAAACAGATTGAGACTTTTCGCCTATTTCCCTCTCTGGAAAATTAGTTAACAGAAACCGATTTGATTCCTCTATGTTTTCTATTTGGTGCTATCACCGACCTATTTTCTTTCATCTGTTGTTATTTTTTTCTCTCTTCTTTTGATTCCTTTTGATAACAGACATATTACAAAGATTTTAGATTTTATGTGAATTTCTTCCAGATTTTATATCATTTCCAGTGCACGATCCAATCGAGATACACGCTATTTACAAATTCTATTAACCGTATCTAAGAAGAAAACTTAGTGAAGCTATGCCAAAACTTCAGTCACTGGCATAAGTTTGAGGGTACCATCTATTCACCTTGGCCGGATGAAGCTGTAATGTGCTGCCCAGTAATATCGTTCTCTTTGACGCCATGCGTTGTGAATGTGATCGTCTGCGGCGCAGTTCCCCGTCTCCTCTGCCCAGCTTCCGATTGATCGGGCTTGTTTTCCATTCGATAAAGTACACGTCCACAGTCTACACCGAATAGGCTACAAATAATGGAGAACAGATCCTTGAACAATCAACGCCGGAAAGGAATATACTGAGATCGGATCCCTCATTCCCCACATTCGTTATGGTAAATTACCTCGACCCTAGCTCGGATATAGGGGGGAATTCTACAGAAGGTCAATCTTCATTTCAATTTTCTCTATTGAACCGCTAATCTGGTAAAAATAATTGCAGGCTATACGTGACAATCAAGTCTTTGGATGCTTCACTCCGTGACTTTCACTTTTCAATTTAACTGTTCTGTTTTGTTCTCTTTATGTTGGGATTTTTCATCATTTGACACAGCCGCAAATCTCATTCTCATTTAGTGGAGGGCTTTTCCAAGGGCAATCGCGGCATTTCCATCTTTCCATTCATATGTGGTATTATGAAGAAATAGTGAAAGCTTACGCAGCATTGTTGGTTGTTTTGCAAAATTTGTGTCGAAGAAAATTAGAGGGTGAGGGTAGTAAATTTAGAGCAGGAAATTTTGAAATTAATTTTGAATTTAAGTTTATTGAGGATGGATTACAGAAATGATCGTTTATTTTTTTAGTTTATCTTTTCTGAAAAGAATGATTCTTTTCTTTTATACCTATACTCAATTTTTACATGTGACAAGATCAACCTCATGGCTTCGAACTTATGGTTTACTTTTAATGTTCTCTAGAAAATGGAAACAAATATATATTTTTAAACATATATAATTAATTTAAAAAGTTGAAATTAGCAATTTAAAATAAGATGTTATGTTAGAATCTAGTGATTTCAAATTGAACAAGGAAGGCTGCGAAGCAGCTAGTCCCTGCACATAGTTCTATCTAGCCCATTTAGCTTCCGAGACTTGTTATATGCAATTCATCTTTTGAGGGTCATACGCCTGAGTCATACAAGATGCACATAAGTAACTGACATAGCCATACAGCCAGACACAGCCACATATTTCTATGTAGCCCGTTTAGCTTCCGAGACTTGTTATATGCAATTCACCTTTTGAGGGTCATACGCCTGAGTACAGCCAGACACAGCTAGTCATAGCCTTACAGAGCAGCTGCCAGACATAGAGGGCTGTCGAATAATATAAAATGCACCAGTTATTTCAAAACAATGTACCAGTTTATGTTGCTAGCCCAAAATCACACAACTGCAATAGAAATAGTCACATGAGCAAGTTTCAGTAATACATAAATCGCGGGGCCCAAAATCACACAACTGCAATAGAAATAGTTACATGAGCACTATATACTAAATATCTGAACATTATTGAATAACTAACTTGCAGATAATCATCATCAATTCAAGATACACCAGTTTATGTTGCTAGCCCAAAATCACACAACTGCAATAGAAAATTCAAGACACGAGTAACATGAAAACTGCCGTGAAGCTTACATTTGACCTTGAAAATACGCATTTCTTATGACAGACTGTAACATGTGAAGAATACAAGACAAGCACGAATGCTAACAATTAGGACATTAGTCCGGCATCTGAGCAGAGACGATAAGACACGAGTAACATGAAAACCGCCGTGAAGCTTACAATTGACCTTGAAAATACGCATTTCTTATGATAGATTGTAACGTGTGAAGAATACAAGACAAGCACGAATGCTAACAATTAGGACATTAGTCCGGCATCTGAGCAGAGACGATAGAAGCATAAAAGATGCGAGTTGCACCACCATGGCTTTAACACCAATGAATTGGCCGTTTGATCCCGATACCAGGGACTGATGAAAGAAAGTCACAACCTGCGAGGACACACATGCCTGCAAAGAAGACATTTAAGCCAGTCAGTCCGGTCACCATTTTGTTTGTTAATTAACTTGCCTTGCTCAAGACCATGAAGCTAGCTGTATTCTCTAACATCAAGACAAGAGCCAAGATTACAAAACGAAGGCAGAGTAACCGCCAAAACAGTACGAGTTATACTTTTGTCCCACATCAGCTGAACTTAGGGATACAAACTGTCAGAAACCTAGACTTTATCATACCTGTATAGCTCATATGTTAAGTATGCGTATTTACCTATATTAAGCAGGATCTGTAAGCATAAGTAAGTCATTCCATATTAGAGATAATGTAAACTTATTCATTAGGTAGAATACGGTACCCTATTCAAAGCTATTAGTAGCTTATGACCCTGTATTAGTCTAATGGGTTTGGTTCATATACCTTTACCATTAGTACACAACATAGCTGGAATAATGAAGTTGAATCAATTAGGCAAGTAAGCTTAACCTTGTTGAAACTTATGACTAGAGATTGGTGTATTCAATGGGTTTAGTTCAATATGCTTATACCTAGTATACTCATTAAGCAACAGGTTTCATGTCCTTGTTGCTTACTCTATACTGGAAGCTATTACACTTATTACTTATGTTTATAGCTGTATCTTCCTAATAAATACATGATATGAGTTCTATTCCCATTCAGTAAGCTTGATACGGATAGATAAGCATGATACAGAAGCTTAACCCTACTACAGCTAGTTACATGTCACTATGAATGCCATTGATTAACTTATACGACATACAGGATAAGGTCACAGTAATGTAAATGAATATGATAGCTTAACCAAGTGACTTGATTCACGTAATTAGATATGGTTACATGAGAAGAGATGATACAGGAGCTATATCCATTGATTTAATTAGACAATAATCGTGACAAGATAGGATAGCACTGGTTATAAGCTCATATTGGACATTCATTACTTATGATGCATTATGATTATGGATTCCTTATAGGTGATAGGTAGAAACAGGCAGCAAGCAGCACATACCTTAATGACACATACATTATGGATTCACTTGATATAGTAGTGTAATAAATCACATAGCTATGAACAGGGAGGTATAACAAGAGATTTTCTAGCTTACCTCACCTCCGTGGGCTATGGCTGGTTCAAGATACTAGTATGTTTCAACCAAACTCATTGCTCATATAAAACACGTATTCTCCATATAGAGATGATATCATGACATATTAGTACTAATTCCGTTGTGATGATTACAAACACTGTTGACATGTACTGTATTGCTAGCTGCTTGTATTTGCATAATGATTGAGTACCACTAATCACCACTTCTATTATATTGATTGCTATGAACTAATGTTTACAGGATACACTATTTTGAAATATGAACATTATTTTATTACATAGAAGACGTGCTTAGTTGTGTCGATGATATTGGAACTAATCTACCCTATTACTGATCTGATGGTATTGTATTGACATAATAAGTATGGACTCCAATGTGTATCATATCCAGTTTTATGCTATCGTTTATTCCCATAGTCAACACGATATCTAAGACTGAGACTTGGTAATTGTCGTATATATTAGTACTATTCCCTGTAAATGAATGCGATTACCATTTTTGTTCACTAGTGGCTAGGGATTCACCGATGACAGGTAAGCTGGAATAAGGAGAAGCATATGGCATACTAGTAAGGATTAGCTGTAGGGAACAAGACCTTAGCCTTTACCCATGTTGGTAGAACTTAGAAGCAGCTTATGGGATGGGCATTGGGATTTGTCCCTGAATCATTCACAATAGACATATACATAGAAAGACAACTGAAGAAACAAACACAAAAATGAAAAAATTCGGCAAAGCCATGTTTCATTTCTACAGTCAGTTTTCCCATTAAATATTCGGAAAAGGCATTGGGCATATGAGGTTAGGGGGTTTTCCAATGGAGCTTCTACAGGAAACCCTGAAAATAGTCAACACGATATCTAAGACTGAGACTTGGTAATTGTCGTATATATTAGTACTATTCCCTGTAAATGAATGCGATTACCATTTTTGTTCACTAGTGGCTAGGGATTCACCGATGACAGGTAAGCTGGAATAAGGAGAAGCATATGGCATACTAGTAAGGATTAGCTGTAGGGAACTAGACCTTAGCCTTTACCCATGTTGGTAGAACTTAGAAGCAGCTTATGGGATGGGCATTGGGATTTGTCCCTGAATCATTCACAATAGACATATACATAGAAAGACAACTGAAGAAACAAACAAAAAAATGAAAAAATTTGGCAAAGGCATGTTTCATTTCTACAGTCAGTTTTCCCATTAAAGATTCGGAAAAGGCATTGGGCATATGAGGTTAGGGGTTTTCCAATGGAGCTTTTACAAGAAACCCTGAAAATAGTGGGGCTGGTGGAAAATTTATGCTTAGCAGAGATAAGGTCATTTTATTAAGATATGGGATGTGTCTAGGGGCAAACAAAGAGCCTGAAATCAAAGCAGCCTTAGTTTTGATGGCCCTGGCTATTGAGAACAGAATAAAGGGAAGAAGCATCTATGGATATTCAATTACTTGCCCACATAAACTCAATTTTATGTGAATCTAAATAACTGCAAATGTGCAGGACTGTAAGCATAATATGAAAAGATCGAGCAGCATAACCGTGAGTAAACAGCAGAAACACAGCACGCCCTTTAACTTTTCATGAAAAGGGATTCATACAAGTTTCAAATCATTAGTAAAAAAGTTTCAGACTTAAGCTTCTCTGGAATTGAGAAACACGCAAAGGACAATGGTTTTAGAAATAAAGACAAATGCATGAACTACAAGTTCAAAAAATAAAATGCCAGATGCCCAAATACCTTTCTTTTCGCTTTTCAAGAAATCGAGCAAGCGATGCTTTACGCGCTTGTGGTACTGCTGGGGTTATAAAGAGACTAAATCAGGCATACATAATGAGAGTTTATGATAGTACAACCCAATACGAATTCACTAACATGCTACAGAAGTTCAAGACTAGCTAGTTCATCAGTCTGTACCTACCAGAAATTTCCATTGCCAGCTAAAAACATAATTGCTTGAGCCTGCCATCAACAGTTTCATTTACTGAATGCTGTAGAAATTTAACTGCACCGATTATATAAATGCAAATGCTCTCATACTAAAGAGACCTCCAAATAAAAAAAAGAGTATAACAATAGTAATACCCACTTGTCACCTAATGACATAGCTTCATGACAGAGAAATAAAAAGGTCATCCACAAGCCTATTGTGCCAACTCAGGAGATGTTGCAACATCTATTGAAATTTTGGGCTTGCAGAAAGACCAGAGAAAGGCCTAGGCGATCAATGCAGTAACCTAACAAAGGAACCACATGACGATTCTTCAAACTGCGAGCAATGTGAAGCTCTCTGCAGAATGCCTTGTCTAATTCGTTATCATCACACTCCAGCCTTTTCACAGCAATCAGTTTCCCAAACCTCAGACTGCCTCTGTAAACGCAGCTATGAGCTACCCTCCCCAGCACTGGCCCGACATTCAGTGCCTTGAGTTCAAACAGTCCAGAAACTAATAAATAAGAAACTAAAAACATTTTCTACATTATTACAGAGTAAATTACCTGGCAAGTCTACAATATATGAATAAGTTGTAGAGACATGGAATCCATTGCCAAATGTCGGAATGAACCAAGCCGAGGTTAAGGAGGGAAAAAGTAAGAATGAACCAAGCAGAGGTTAAGGAGGGCAAAGTTTTGATAAATGGACTGATGAGAGACATGGCGCTCATGGTAGGTCCCAAATAGCGTTATGTCGACAATGGTTACATACAAAAAAAATGATGGTGAACAGTAATATATAGAATTTGCATGTGCTACGCGTGTCCTATTGCCTCACCACCAGAGATGTAACGAAAGAACAAGTGCCTTCACAGAAACTCAGCTGCCAAACACACAGCTTTTCACAAAGGATGGACTGGGAGTAGCCCTGACCATGCCTCAAATGTATCAGACATGAATATGGCTAGCTTGATGTACTCCACTGTTGAATTCACTTGTCACGACAATTGCCTTATGAACATAATCTTGGTTTTGGATCACTATACGGATTCATTATGTTCCAGGCAAGATTTGAACTCCTGCTAGCCTGTTAAAGTGGGAATCCAAACAAGCACTTGAAACAGCCTTTAGGGACAGATGAAGCTTGAAAGAGCTAACAATTAAAATATTATTTACTAACACTTATCCTGGCTTTTCTACAGAATTGTGTCTATCTTATTCTTGAACATGCTCCAAGAGGTGAGCTGTATAAAGAGCTACAACGTTGTAAGTGCTTCAACGAAAAACGTGCAGCTACTGTAAGTTCTCTCCTTTGAAGGATCTGTCGGGGGAGCATATCGGGGAGCTCGCACTCGGACTGGACGACAGCGGGCAGAGCGAAGCCCTCATGGTCCTTTTCTTCCGAACAACGGTAAAATCAGAAAGAATCAGTCTTATAGCATTTCAATTTTCTTTTCCTTTCATATATTGTCGAAAGCAATTTGGATAAACAAGCTATATCGGGTGCTAATTGGTAGCCAGAAAACAGGGAAACAGAAGAATCACCTGCTTAATAGCGTCCTTCGATGACGTAGAATCGCCGTTATGTGTAATAGCAAAGCTTGAACCAGAGAAATGGCTGGATCAGGAAAACTGGTGCTCGTGTATCCGCTGTGCAAGAAACGGGCAGTGAAAGTTTCATCAGCAACATCTGAGCTAGGTACATATCTAGATGCAGCTTGTGGGTATCAGAACAGGCCTGAAGGTAAAGAAGGGCTGAGGAAACAACACCTAGCGAGCAGTTAACAGTTGTTGAACCATGGCATGCACCAGCTGCCAATGCACAATCTTGTAACAGGGAACACCAAACCTTAGCATACCCCTGCAGAAGAATCGAATTAATGTTAACATTAAAACGAAACCGTTGACGGTTGCTAATAATGCAGCGGGCTTAAATTGCTTTTAAGCTATGGTCGAGCCTCTTCCGCCTCGGGAAGAGGCCAAATAAGACGGCAAAACCTCAGGTGCAAATAAAACCTATGTTACCTCGGCACATCCTCGCACAAGGCATTTCGAAACTTTATGATAATTAGTGAATAACACGGCACAGCAACGAAGAACTAATGCCATCTCCATCCGAAACGATTACTATAGTCCCTGCCGGATGCCAGATGGCAGGGACTAATAATAGAATAGAGGATCTAAGAGGCTAGAGATAAATAATATTCCATATATAGATATAAGCAATATCATTTCAAAAGATTTATGGTTAAAAAAAGCAATAACAAATGATTAAGAATTTAAAGGAAAAGAAAAAAATAATAAATAAAAATATCTAAAAGTTGAGAAGAATATTCTTTAAGCTTTTTGCATGTGAATTAGGTATAAGTGTATGAAATATATATTTTTTAAATAGACACACTACTCACTCATTATTAAGGATAAAATACTATGAGTTAATATTTAATTAAATAAAAAATTAATTGATAATTTCTGAAGTTAAATTTTGATTTGGATGAAAAAAAACTGAAAAAAAAAAAGAACATAATAATCTAAGAGTTTCTCCTCCCTTATTTTATTAATTTTTTATAACCTTCTTTATTTCATTATTTTTTTTTCTAACTTTTTGTATTTTTTTTCTTTTAACTTCATTTATTTAATTGTTTTCTTCTATCTTTCCACGTGTAGAGCTCTAATAAATATAGACTTTTCTAATTTTTAATTTTTTTGTTTTTATTTCATGACCACTCCCGTTGGTATAGAGATTAATCAACATCTTATGGTTTAGGATAATTAGAATACTTAATTGACTTAAAATTACTTCATTAGAATTATTTTTCTTGGTTTATATATATTCTCATAATTACTTTTTATAAAGTTTTTTTAATTTTTAACTTAGATTTTATTTAGAATTTCCTTTTATTTATATGTTTTTACTTAAATCTTTTTACTCATTAAATTGAATTTTAAATACGTTTTTTTCCCCATACAAAATAGATCAAGAACTTCCTCCTGAATTCTGACTGGTGCCACAAAACCTTCCCTTAAAATATTTATGACTAATCAAAGGTAAAAGAGTCATGATAGAGGAACATCATTTAACTTCAAGGAAAATGTGCGAACCTAAGTCACTACTTAAGTGATAATGAGTAGAGTCATGGACACCATCCTAGACCTACATCACTACTTAAGTGATAATGAGTAGAGTCATGGACACCGTCCCAGACCTACACTATCTCCGATCTTCTATAAAGATCCAAGCTACTTTGGATAGCCCCATGACCCATGTGTGGTTCATTCAAAAAGCACACAACCCATGGATGTAATCATTAATTTTGAAGGGTGTCACAAGGCTTTCCATTAAAATATTTATGACTAATCAAAGGTAAAAGACACATGATAGAGGAACATCATTTAACTTCAAGGAAAGTTTGTTTAACACGTTCCAACCTAAGTTCTGACTTAAGTGATAATGAGTGGAATCATGGACACCATTCCAGACCTACACCATCCCCGATCCAAGCTACTTTGGATAACCCCATGACCCATGTGTGGTTCATTCAAAAAGCACACAACCTATGGAAGTAATCATTAACTTTGAAGGGTGTCACAAGGCTTTCCATTAAAATATTTATGATTAATCAAAAGTAAAAGACACATGATAGAGGAACATCATTTAACTTCAAGGAAAGTTTGTTTAACACGTTCCAACCTAAGTTGCGACTTAAGTGATAATTAGTGGAATCCTGGACACCATCCCAGACCTACACCATCCCCGAACTTCAATAGAGATCCAAGCTACTTTAGATAGCCCCATCACTCATGTGTAATTCATTCAACAAGCACACAACCTATGCATGTAAAAATTTGAATATGAGTTGTACTCAATAACCAAACTAGATGGCCTCATGCTCTCTTACCTCACTCAATCAATTGTCAATAACATCTTACCATAATGATTAGTCTTTTTAGTATATGCATAATAAATAACATTGAAATCACTAATATTATACTAATACCATAATATTCAAAATTGCTTTAAATAATTATTAAGAAAAACACATTCTAAATCACCATGACATTAAATAATAAGATGATCATCAATGTCTATTATCCTCAAAGCATAAAGTATAGATGATAGTAAAGTATAGATGATACTGCCTATCTGTAAAATTGAAAGTGCCTAACCTCAAAAGAAAAATTAAAATGAATTATATTTTTTAATTTTTAAAATGCAACTAAATTAAACTATTGTGAGCATTTTTTGAAGTCTTATATATTTCTTGTCATGTTATTAATAACATATATCTTTTAATAAATATAATTAAGGATTAAAATGCATTGTATTTTATAATTTTAAAAATGCAATTAAATTAAATTATTCTGAAATCTTTTGCACCTATAATATATTTATTTTAATGTTCTTAATAATATATATATTTAAATAAATATAACTTTTGTGGAGAATAAAAATGAATGGAATTACAAAAAAATAAAAATAAAAAATAAAAAAACAAGTTAATTTATTTTAAGAAAAGGCAATTATATCTTAAATGTTAAAAATCATAAATTTTTAAATTAGATTAAGAATATTTAATATTATTTTTTAAAATTTAATGAAAATAAATGATTGTAAATTTTAAAGTTTTATTTCTTTTGTTATTTACTTTTAATTATTATATATTTCTTTTTCAGAAAGAAAAAGCTTCATGATTTATATTAAGAGCATATAAAAGTCCAGATACAAGTGAAGGCATAAGGCCTTTGATGCAAAATATGCAGAGACCTGTTACTGTCATGGAATCAGCACCACAAGAATCTCTGAGATAGAACAAAAATATTGAGTGCATGGCACTACAGAATCTTCAGAAGGAAGGAACCAACAAGATCAAGATATTAAGAGTCGGAATTTAAACAAAAATGCCCCGAAGGATATAGACATAAAATTCCAAGACGGAAATTAATCCACAGAAGGCATATATCCCGAGATTTTTATCAAAATGAAGTCAAGAGGCAGACAGGAATTCTGGAAAATATGATCGTTCCTCCACTTCCAAAGGAACGATCATATAAGATTAATTTATAATAAAATGTTTTTATTAATTTAAACTAAGTATTATAAACCTTTATAGACTGGCAAAGTTTATTTTTAACAAAATTATATAAGGACAAAAATGATATTTTTCAAAATTATGGCTTCCCACTCTCACTTTCCAATTTTTCTGACTAGTGTGATGGTGATAGGACACATGAGGCTAGATTCTCTGGGGACTGAATTCTTGTTCATACGGATGCCTTCCTTGCAGCGCATTATGATCAACTGCTCCCATATGACTTGTTCGAGAATCGAAAGATGAACATATCACTCATTTTAATTTGGTATATGATGCCCTAATAGTAGACCGTTATTATCCACTCTCCGAATTTTTAGGGTTGTTTGGGTTAAGTGTTAGAAAAATTTTACAGGGCAGAGGAGAGGAGATTGGCTCAAAGATTTATTGCGACAAAGTCATTTTCAGTTGAGGTAAGGACATCGCAACCACACAGGGACTTACTTAAAACAGAAATTCAGTTGCGGAAAGGATATCACAACTACACACAAACTTAAATAATACACAGGAAATAACTCACGACAAAACAGAGTAAAAGCAAAAAAGGGGGTTTTTGGGGTTCAGTGTTAGAAAAAATTTATGGGGCATAGGAGAGGAGACTGGCTCAGAGATCAGTTGCGGTAAAGTCAATTTCAGTTGGGGCAAGGATATCCCAACCACACGGGAAGTTAATTAAAACATAAATTTAGTTTCGGAAAGGATATCACAACTACACACAAACTTAAATAATACATAGGAAACAAGTCATGACAAAATGGAGTAAAAGAAGAAAGGGTTGCATAAATTTACTCATGAATGTTTAAGACGACATTGCAACATAACATACTTTGTATTATATTTGCAGCTCCAAGTGAAAAACACAAAAAACTTACTGTTATTTACGTATCACTAGGTTGCGAAGTAAATGTATGTAAAACTCGGTCAAACTGGTTTTCACGCACCCACCAATATTTCCTCCACGATTTTCTCCTCACTACCTCATAGAGTTTCAACCTCTCTCACTTGTCAAACAATGCAAATGAATTTTAGATTCATATTTATCTCAACATACAAATTTGACATTAATACATGATAGAGCAAATAATTAATACGCAACATGCGCGATTTTAAATAGTAATTGGTTTTCTAAACTTGCAGGTGTTGTGGAGTGTGGGAAACACTTGCAAAGTGAATGCTTTCCCATATTTATTTACCAAAATTCATTAAATTCCTTAAACTCTTCATTGTTTTGTGGAATGGAAAGCATTATACTTCTGCTCTCACTTCAGTCTTTTTGCCTGCAAACAAAATCGCAACCATGCAATAGTTGACCGAGCAAGCATGGTGTTTTTTAGTGTGTTTAAGACAGTGGTTGGGATTATTATTTCCAATACTCCCCCTTAATCACAACTTCCACCATTGACAATTCCCAGACAATCTCTGAGATAAACAAATTTTTCATATGCCAATGGCTTTGTGAAATATCAGCAAATTGTTCCTCTGACCTACAGTGCTGCAACACAATTTCATCATTGTTAATCAACTCTCTGAAATAATGATATTTAGCATCATTGTGCTTGGTCCTCTTGTGAAAGACAGAATTATTTGACAATGCAATTACGGATGTGTTGTCGCAAAAAATAGTTGTCATTCCCTCTTAGTCATGGCCAAGATCTGTCAACATCCTTATCATCCAAATTGCCTAACACGTTGTTGCTGTTGCGGCGACATATTCAACTTCTGTTGTTCACAGTGACATTATTGGCTGCTTCTTGGAGGCCCATGAAATGGCTCTAGAAACCAAATGAAAAACATATCCTGACGTTCTCTTTTTGTCATCGACAATTCCTGCTCAATCACTGTCAGTGTAACCAACCACCCTGAAATCACCTGTTGTGGTGTACAAAATTCCATACAGTTTTGTCCCATTAACATACCTTAGAATCCTTTTCACTGCTTGCTAATGTGTTTCCTTGGGTGTCTCCATGAACCTCGATTAGCTCACTGCATACATTATATCTGGCCTAGTGGCAGTCAACTACATCAAGCTGCCTATCATGCTTTTGTATAATGTCAAATTGACGTTGTTGTTGCAATCTTCTTTATTCAACTTCAACCCCATGACAGTTAGAGTTGGTGTAGGCTTGTTGTTCTACATCTTAAACCTCTCCAAAATGTCTGCTACATACTTTCCATGAGAGATAAAAATGCCATCTTCTGTTTTCTTCACTTCTATGCCCAAAAGATATATTAACAACCCCAAGTGACTCATTTCAAATTCATTCATCATTACTTATTTGAAATCATCAATGTGGAAACCATCAATGCCTGTAAAATCAAATCATCTACATATAAGATGACAATAAGAATCTTACCATCTCTCTCTTTGATGTAGAGAGTTGGCTCACCATCACATTTGTCGAAACCATTGTCCAACAAGTAAGCATATATCCTTCTATACCATGCCCGTGGTGCTTGCTTCAACCGATCAAAGGCTTTCCTCAATCGATACACCTTGTTTTCTTGGCCTTCTACCTCATAACCAGGCGGTTGCGCAACATACACTTCCTCTTTCATAACTCCATTTAAGAATGCTGATTTTACATCCATTTGATACACTTTACATTTATGTTGCATGAAAATCGCAACAACTGTACGGATTATCTCCATCCTCGTGACTGGCACAAACATCTCTGAATAAGATCTTCCATGCTACTCCTTGTATCCTTCGACAACTAGCCTTTCTTTGTGCCCTTCAATCTTTCCCTCAACATTTCTCTTGGTCTTATAGACCCACTTCACTCCAATGATTTGTTTTCCTTGTGGCAAGTCCACTAACTCCCATGTGTCATTCTCTTCTATTGCTTCTATTTCTTCCTCTATTGCTGCAACCCATTTTTCTTCTTTGACTACATCTTCAACGTGGATTGGGTCATCTACATGACAAAAAAAAACAAATAATGAATTCAGACTAGCATTGCTATCAAATTCATCTTGCTCATTAATTTCATTTAAATTTCTGAATTTCTATTTTCTTGTCCTTGCTGAAGATGGGCTTGACATGTCACTTGGTGTTGCGCTTTGCAGCGTGCTTGGAGAAGAACTTTCTTGACTATGCGGCACTGTTGTATTATTTGGTGATGGTGTTACTTGCTGCCTGCTTTGTTGCGCTTGAATAGGTGTAGAGGGAGTCATTATTGAGGAATTACTTGCTGCTATCAATTTCTCTTTGTCCTCATGTAGTATACATTCTTTGACATTGAATTTCTTCTCTAAACTTCCATCCCACGCTTCCTCTTCTATGAACTGCACATCTCAACTGATTATGACTTTCTTGGTTAATGGATTGTAGAGTTTGTATGCCTTGGATTCATCATTGTATGCAACAAATATACATTTCTCCCCCCCCTTGTTGTCCAACTTCTTCCTCAACTCGTCCAGGATATGTGCATATTCCACACAACCAAAAACTCTCATGTGAGTGACACTATGCTTTCTTCCACTCCATGTATCTTCAGGAACCACGTTCTGGACACTTTTGGTTAGACATCTATTCAAGATATATGCTGCACAAGCGACATCTTCAGCCCAATAATCATTTGGAAAATTATTTGCCTTCAATATACTCCTTGCCGTCTCCGTAATGGTTGTATTCTTCCTTTCTGCTACACCATTTTTCTGAGGTGTATACCTTGTTGTAAATTTCTTGTGAATTCCATGCTCCCTACAAAATCGAAAGAAATCATTTGAGATGTAGTCTCCACCTCTGTCAGTCCTGAGGACTTTGATGTAGTGTCCACTTTGATTCTCAACAAGAGCCTTGTATTTGTGAAAGTGCTCAAACTCTTCACTTTTCTGTTTTAGGAGATAGACCCATGTCTTCCTTGTGTGGTCATATATGAAGGTCAATAAATAGTTGTTGCTACCAAATGATGTTGTCTGCATTGGTCCACATAAATCTAAGTGGACAATCTCCAAAGGCGCCTCTGCCCTTACTGAATTTCCTGCTAGAAATGTCTCTGTATTTTACTTTCCCAAGATAAATCCTTCACATAGGCTGTCTGGTTTTTCTATGAGTGGTAATCACTTCACCATGCCTTCCCTATGCAACAAATTCAAACCTCAAAAGTTGAGATGTCCAAATCTCAAATTCCATAACCAGTTTTCATCTTTGACCTATACTTGATAGTTCACTTCAATGATAGATGCATCTTTTCTTCCATCCTCTTATGAGTTCATTGAGACTTGTGTTTGTGCACCTTCTTCTTTGAAATCTGATCTTATCTTTAGGGGAAACATTCTGTTGTTTGTCATCTGAACCTTTGCAATAAGTTGTCTGCTTAGAGGCCTCCCAAAATTGTGTACACATCATTTTTGAAGAAGACATTGTAGCCATTTTGCATGATATATCAAATGCTTATGAGGTTATGTTTCAGACCGGTGACAAACTAAACATCTAAGATGTACTTCTTCTCCCCCTTCTTAGTTAGGATATTAACTCTTCCTTTTCCCATGATAGAGACTTTGCTATTAGTCCCTAATGTCACTTCCGATTTCACACTTTCATCTAGATTGGAAAACATTTCTATGTTTCCTAACATGTGGTTGCTACACCCTAAATCTAGATACCATATATCAGTTTGTTTTCCTTGTGCTACATTGCAAGCTAAAAACATGTTATCATGGTTCTGATTTTATTTTGTGAAATTTACACTTGGTTTGTTACTAATGTCATATTGCTTCTTTCTACATTCATTTGCATAATGACCATACTTCTTATAGTAATGGCATTGAACTTGAGATTTATCATATCTATGACCTTGTACTTGATTTTTTCTTGGGCCTTGACTTGGAATTTGATTGTTGCCTCTTCCACTTGAACTTGAAGGGTTGCTTCTTCAACCTCTGTGGGGTTTTATTCCTCTTCCTCTAGCATATGATCTTCTTCTGCCTCTACCTTGACCAAATGAAGCTTGCATCTTAAAGGCATGCTCCAATGAGGAGCTTGTTGCTCTATTCAGCCTATGCTCATGAGAAATCAGTGATGCATGAAGCTCATCCACTGAGAAATGTGAGAGATCCTTTGTATCTTTCATGGCCACAATAATGCAATTAAATCTTGTTGGAAAACTTCTAAAAATATTCTCAACTACTTTTCATTCCTCAAGTGTCTCACCATGAGACCTGATTTGAGTAACCAGTCCAATTACATGTGTAAGAAATGAGTCTACATTCTCACACTCTTTCATATAAAGTGTTTCAAAATTTCTTCTCAACATTTGTAGTTTTGATGTCTTGACTTTTTCCATGCCTTGGTAGGCTATCTGGAGGGTGTCCCATGCTTTCTTGGACTTCGTTGCTGCTGCAACCATTGGGAAAATACTTTCATGAACTGCTTGGAAAAAATAGAACAAGACTTTTGAATCCTTCTTCCTATTCTCCCTCAACAAATTCCTTTTTACTTGAGACAAGGCATTGTATGCTACTACATCTGCTAGTTCTTGAAAACCATTCTCCACCAAATCCCAAATGTCTTGAAACAAAAAGGGGCCTTCATTGATATACCCCAATAATCATAATTTTTGCCATTAAATTGAGGTATTTAAGGATTAGTCAAGCTTTTGCTTGATGTTGCCATTTCGATGTGTAAATAAAACTTTCTATGTGGTGGTGATGTTGCCATTTCTGATTGTAAATTAAACTTTCTACCAGCTGGTAAATTTGCTCCAAAGGAGAAAACAATCTTCCCTCAAAACAAAATTCAATTGCAAGCAAAAACACTTGTTTTTACACTAACAATATTTAACCTGCTCGCATACCATTTAGAAAAAACAAACCATTTAGAGAAAACAATTTTCAATTGCTAACAAAAAAACTTGTTTTTACAATAACAATATTTAACCTGCTCCCATACCATGTTAGAAAAATTTTACGAGAGGTCACATACCATGTTAGAAAAAATAATTTTAAATTGCTAACAAAAACACTTGTTTTTACACTAACAATATTTAACCTACTCCCATACTTTACGGGAGGAGACGAGTCAAAGATCGGTTCCAACAAAGTCAACTTCAATTGCCACAAGGATACCGCAACTACACAAGGACTTAATTAAAACAGAAATTCAGTTGCGGAAAGGATATTGCAACTACACACACTTAAATACTACAAAGGAAATAACTCATGACTTCACATAGACTTAAATAATACAAAGAAAATAATTCAGGACAAAGCGGAGTAAAAACAAAAATGGTTGGGGTAAATTTACCCATGAATGTTTAAAACCACATCGCAACATAACATACTTTATATTATATTTCAAACATAAGAAAATACATGCGCTTGATAAATGGAGGCTCCAGCGCACATAAAAAAATCACTGCGATTTACCCGTCACTGGGTTGCACAGTAAACGTCCAAGCTAGTTTTCACTCGCCACCAATATTTCCTCCACGATTTTCTGCTCACTACCTCAGAGACTTTCAACCTCTCTAATTTGCTTAACAATGAAAATGATTTTTACATTCGTATTTATCTCAACATACAAATTTGATATTAACACATGACAGATAAAATAATTAATATGCAACATGGGCAATTTTACAAAGTAATTGCTTTTCCGAACTTGCAGGTGTTGTGGAATGTGAGCAATCGCTGCGGAGTGAATGCTTGCCCATATTTATTCACAAAAATTCATTAAATGACTTAAACTCTTTGTTGTGCTGCGGAATGATGAGCATTATACTTGTGTTCTAACTTCAATACTTTTGCTCGCAAAGTTGACTTGATGGTGTTTGTCAATGTATTTAAGACCATGGTTAGGGTTATTATTTCCAACATTCAACTAGTTGAACCTTTCTTTTTCATAAAGACGCATTCGTTCCGACTACTCCCATATTCGAAGGCTGGATATCTCACTCATTTTAATTTCGTACATGATGTCCTAACTGTAGAACATTATTATCCCAGCACATTGACTCTCCGAACTTTCTGGGTTGTTAGGGTTCTGCCGCTGAATTTGGACGGAATATTGTTATTCGAGCAGATTTTGATCATATCTCTCCACCGACACCAGTATTTTCCCATTCGTGTCAGGTTATGTCAAAACAGGTGGGGAAGTATTTAGCAAAATAGGAATGGCAATGAATTTTTTTTTAAGATGATTCTCTATTTTATATCACGAGTATATATGTTGTTGAGGAATTATTTTTTCTTAATAAGGAGATTTTAAGTCATTATATTAAGATTATATTAAGATTGATGTTAATATTTTAATTTTTTATAATTGTTTATATGGTTCATTTTGATTTTAAATGATAATAGTTGTTTATAACATCTAACTCGGGCATAAAAATTAAATAAACCGCTAAAGTAGAAATAAGTGATGCTTTATCCTTTCCGTTTGCCATACGTGTCTCGAGAAAAGACAGGCTTATTTATAATAATTGTGGATAGGTATGTTGCATTTCGGTCGAACAACCAACTCAGACGTGGGACAAGAACATAAAGTTCAAAATCATTCTGTTTCATAAATATTATATTTCATTTAAACTTCATTTCGCCTCTCCTTTCGATCATTTCAGGATTGGACTGATATTGTGGCCACATTTATAAAACTTTTAACTCTTTCATGAAAGTTGCAAAACAAAACAATTTAACAGTTTGTTTGTTCCTCGAATAAGAGAGATTTGCTTTGCAGGTATAGCTGCTTCTTGCAATTATGATATGAAAAACATAATGAAACGAAGTAAATCACAATAATAATGTCTGAATAAGCATACTGCTCAAGGATGACTAGTCATATCAACTGTAATTTTAATGTCAGGTTGGCTTCCTCTCTGACTACGAAATGTTTGATGCATAAGATAAGGCATATATTGTTTTTATTGTTAAATTTTTGCATAGATGTGTTATGTTGTACTTTATTTTCTATATTCCGATAATAATAATGTTCGATATCTATCACTTGGTAAGCACTTTTATGCTTGAGATCAGGCAGATACTGTTTTACTCTCAAAAATTTGTTGAGACAAGTTGCGTTTTGAACTATTTTGTTATATAATTATAATAATAATGTGCAATACCTATAACTGGGACAGTTATAAGCACTTTTATAGTGATAAACATCAATGAATAAAACAAAACACTCTAAATTAGAGGAGATTGCATGTATTCGGAAGAAAAATAAAAAAGTTAATTTGGTCAAGAATTTAAAATGAAAATACAGGAAGAAATAATGAAGGGCTTGCTCCTTGGGGACACGATATCCCTGAATGTTGAATATGAAGTACATCCATATGTTATATTATTATATATATAATAGCAGAAGGAAATTATTATATATAGTAACAAAATAAATAGATAAATGTTTTAAATTTGTAATAAAATATATATTATAGAATAATAAATCATAATAAAATTATTGTAAACTTAAAATATTTTTATATATTTTAATAATTTTATCACTTTTGTTAGTGAAATTGTTTAATATTTTTATTATTTTATAAATTCTATAAATTATCTCTAAAGTATTCTAGTATATTTTTGAACCAAGTTTTTTTTTTTTTTTTTTTAAATATGAATAAACAACCAATATAGTGTGCTTCTGCAAATTAGTCTGTTTTAAAACTTTACTTTTTGATATCAATGAACGACGAATAGTATGACAAAGATCTCAACAACAATAACGTATATAGGTGTCACGACTCCACCACAGCAATAAAAAAAAATTATTATTTTTACCATATACTCATCTATTCAGCACCACATAATGCCACATCGTCTCGTCTACTCAGCACCACATAATGCCACAACATGAGTTTACCCGCATGTAACTTTTCCGACTACATGCGCTGGATGTAATACTCAGGTGACCGGAGTTATATTCCAGCGTGTTGGTTGTTGATCTGCAAAAAATTACTGGCTAGTTGTTTTCTCCTCCGCAGTACACCTGGCTTCACTTCGTATACTCCCTCTGCTTAGTCATGTGAA
Organism: Pinus tabuliformis; assembly: GCA_031772625.1. Taxonomy (NCBI): domain Eukaryota; kingdom Viridiplantae; phylum Streptophyta; class Pinopsida; order Pinales; family Pinaceae; genus Pinus; species Pinus tabuliformis. The sequence goes on from CM062808.1 coordinate 663,759,746, forward strand.
CAGGCATGGCAACGTACCCTTGTCCTCTGCGCTCCTAGGCTCCCGCTCTCCTTCAACGGTGCGGATCATTAGATCTGGATCCGAGGGTGGAGACTTATCGGAGGGTTTTGGGTACATTGTTAAGTCGTCCCGAATCCTCATACTACCCATTTGGTTTTGGCACCGCTTCCAGATTTTGGCTTCGGCTCTCTGCGCACTGGGGTTCACCCGTTAGCTGTTCAACCGAGAACCTGTTCGCTGTCTAGGAGCTAGTCAACCAGTTCTTCCGGAATTTGCTTCATGCAGGTGATGGTATTCGTTTGCAGACATTTTGCGCTATTTTCCTTTAACATATATACTCTTTTCCTCACAGGGTCACACAGACGAGTTCATGAATGTTAATGTATTTTGTTACTTTCATATGTGTGAAGGAGGACGCTACAGACGAGGGGCCCTCTGCTATGGAGAATGGCAAAGTCTTCAGCACTCTGGCATCCCACGCCGCTCACCAGGTAGGCCTCCAAACCATGCGTGAATGTTTTCTGGGTGATGGTCAAGGGTTTTCATGCTTGGCAGTTGCCGCTACAGGGTTTATACATACATATTTTTGCTTGCTTTCAGATTCAAGTGATTGGCAGGAGTGCCCAGGACAGGGTCCTTGGGGATTTTCTCAGAGATTAACAAGGTTCATTATGCCCTCAGGCTTCAATGCCTTCGGCCTGTCCCATTTGGATTATAATGAAAGTAGTCAGTTCTTGTTGATTCGGGAAATGCCCACAGCAGTACCCAAGTAGATTGGGTTCCTTTTTCTCCTTCTGTGTCTCGAATATAATTTATTTGTTTGTATTAATGTAAGGGGTCTTGGAACTCAAAGTAGTGAATGACTACTTAACTTGGAACAGGGCCGAGATCTTTACGGCCCCTCTCTAGTTATTTCCAGTATAATGGTATTGTTTGTTTCGAATCGCAACTCCTTGGATGTTGATATTTAACTCTGTATATATAAGTTTTCGGTTCATGAGGAAAGTCTTTTTAACAAGTTAAATCTTGCTATTGAGAGCCTTGGCTCTGGAATTTTGCAAGTCCGTCTTTCTGCAAGTTATTGCGTATTTAATTATATTACTGTCACTGTGTTTTCGTAGCTCTATGGTTGTTCCTACTTGTTATGGCGGAACTGCCCCATTGTTTCGGAATGTAAACATTATGTTCTGTCTGCGATTATACATTTCCCGAACTTCTTAGAGTTCTTAATGTTTGAAATATTTTGGTTACGATATAGGAAATGGTTATTCATTTGTTTTCTATTGATTCCCAGAAATTAAAGTTTCAATACAGCTGTCGTACTCTTTCATGTTGTAATTTATGAAAATAATTTACAGTTTGCAGCCCCAACGTTGATTTATATGATGTTACAACTAGTGTTTAGTCTATGAATTTCGAATCTCTCCCTTTTGTTATAAATGCAACTAATGAGGGTTGCTCGTCCCTTCACTATCTTCCTGATAACTTCTGTCTAGCTGTATGCGTTTTTCATAAGCTACTGTTTGCTCCTTCCAGAAAATAATCCCATACTTAGTCTGAATCCGTATAGTTCCACTATCTCTTAATTTATGATCATCTATTCTACGGCCGGTAGGGATTAACAGACCTGAAGAGTTCTCTTCCGATTTTGGGGAAACACCGGACTAGTGATTGCTACCTTACTCTCTGTTGCGGTTAACAGACTTATCGTTCATCGGAATTTACTTATTTTTTTTTTTAATATGTATATAATAACACACTAATATACCACACAGTGGTGTTTGTTTTCTAAATTTCAAAGTACAGAGAACTGTGACAGGGCCAAACCCTTCTTGACAGTCATTTACTGGCACCTCTGTAATATTTATTTTGAAGAAAATAACATCACAGTATGCATAATAATGATAAGAAGATCGTGTAACCTTAATAAACACCATTGTTTCTCTACTGTAATTTCGGTTACTGTAATTTTCCAGTTGACAATTAATACTATGCAAGCATATCAACTAATGAGACTGATTTCACCAGAAGCTTTTACTTACCTAGTTCACCTGGGTTTGTAGTTGCGCTACAGAATTTCACCTGTAACCTTTGCTTTCTCTTGACCACCCAACCATGAGATCCGTCGTCAGGACTGGAATCTCCCCCCGAGCTATCTTGCAGGCCCACAACCCTCAACAAGACGCACGCAACTTGTGCCTGGCTATCTGGTCCTTACCAGACTTAGCCAATTCCTTTTCCTCTCCTTTTTCCTGCCTGTCCTTACAGCGCAGATTTTTGCCTCCCCCTTCCCCTTTTCTCTGGAAGCCTTTCCAGTTAGGGAAGGTAGTTTGAGTGCAGTTTCAACAACTATTTTCTTTTCCAACTTCCCTCTCAGAAGTTGCCAGCATTTCAAGAAGTATTTCCTACTTAATATATTTTAAAGCACATATTGATAAATAAAAATACTATTAAATTTTAAAACAATCTTCCAATGTCATACTTAATTCTGTCTTTTACCACGGTAAAAAACCTCAAATATTTACATTCTCAGGGGTCATCACATCTCCCCCTCCTGAGATTGGACATCGTCCCGATGTCTGATGTTCACAAACAACTCTGGGTAAGCTTTTTTTGTGATCTCTTTATCTTCCCAAGTGGCCTCATCAGGCCCATAGTGCTGCCACTGCACCTTAACTTGGGTAATAGCTCGCTTCCGCAGCTGTACTTCTCTCCGGTCGAGGATGCTTAGCGGCTCGACCAGGACCTCTCCTTCCGGTTCGACCTGCAACCAACAACATTACCAGTCAGTTTCTTCTAAAATAAACTTTTAATCGGATCTACCAGAATTAATCCTCACCTGTATGTCCTGCCATTTGATCACATGTTTAGGGTCGTAAATGTATTTTTTTAGTATAGAAACATGGAAGACATTGTGGATCCGAATGTGGCTTGGCAGGGCGAGCTGGTAAGCTACTGGCCCAACTCTTGCCAAGACCTGGAATGGTCCAAAATAACGGGGTGCCAACTTGGCACAACCGCTCCATTGCAGGGTACTCTTTCTGGCTTGGATCCTCACATAAACATGGTCACCGACTTGGTATTCTTTGAACCTTCTTTTCCGGTCAGCAAAGCTCTTTTGTCTATCCTGAGCAGCCTTTAAATTAGTGCGCACTCTTTTCACCATATCCTCCATTTCCTTGAGCATCTCCGGGCCCAATCTTAATTTGTCTTCAGGTCCACCCCAGCTTGAGGGTGTACAACATTTCCGCCCGTACAGGACCTCAAAGGGGTTCATTTGTAATGATGTGTGATACCCATTATTATATGTGAATTCAACCAGGTGTAAATACTCCTCCCACTGTGTTGGTTTCTGCATTACGTAAGCTCTTAACATGTCTTCTACCACCTGGTTCACTCGCTCTATTTGACCATCAGTCTGGGGATGATAAGCTATACTGAAATTCAGCTGTGTTCCCAGTTCTGTAAATAATGCCCTCCAAAAGGTTGACGTGAATTTTACATCACGGTGAGATATTATTGTCTTCGGAAGTCCATGCAGTTTAAACACATTCTGCATGAAAATGTGGGCAACTTGCACAACCCTATAGGTGGATTGCACGGGTATAAAATGTGCCGCCTTACTCAGTTTGTCTACCACCACCATAATAGAATCATTGTTCTTCTTTGTCCGAGGCAGCCCTGTTATGAAATCCATAGAAATAGTTTCCCATTTCCATTCCGGAATGGGTAAGGGTTGTAATAACCCTGCTGGGTGCTGATGCTCTGCTTTAATCTGTTGACATTCCAAACACCACGCTAAATATTCAGCTACATTCTTTTTCATCCCTGGCCAATGGTATTCTTTTCGAAGTGCGGTGATCATTTTTTGGTACCCTGGATGTCCAGCATAGTGGCTGATGTGAAATTCATCCAAAATCAGATTTTTAAGACTGTTTTGACTAGGTACGTACAACCTCTTTTTATAATGCAGCATTCCAGCATCATCTATTTCATATCCCTGTTGATTTTTCTCGCTGGAAAATTGATGTACCTGCTGTTTTATTTGCTGGTATTCAGCATCTTGATCTGCTGCTGTTTTTATCATTTCCTTTAAGGGATTCTTCCATTTACTAGAGGAAATTTCATACAAACATTGCACCTTCCGACTTAAAGCGTCGGCCACTCGGTTTTCCCTCCCTTTCAAGTGCTTAATATCAAAATCAAACCCGCTTAGGAAATCTGCCCAGCGTGCTTGTCTCGCATTTAAGGTAGGCTGGCTGAAATAATTTGTCAGACTGTGGTGGTCTGTTAGTAATAGAAATTTCCTCCCCATGAGATAATGTCGCCACATCTTCAATGCGTGTATGACGGCTGCTAACTCTAAGTCGTAAGCAGAATATTTCTGCTCATGCTCCTTTAGCTTTCTTGATTCGTAAGCAATCACTTTTCCTTCTTGCATCAACACGCCTCCCACACCCTCCTTACTTGCATCAGTACATACCACGTAGTCCTTATTAGGATCAGCTATACTCAAGATGGGTGCTGTGGTGAGTAGATGCTTAAGTTGCTCAAAGCTTTTCTGACACTCTGGAGTCCATTTGAATGCCCTTCCTTTTTTCTCTAAGGAAGTGATAGGGTACGCTACCCTTGAAAAACCTTCCACGAATCGTCTATAATAACCGGCTAACCCCATAAAGGACCTGATGTTTGCCACATACTTTGGTATGGACCATTCCATTATGGTCCTTATCTTCTCAAGGTCCACCGCGATCCCTTCTCTTGTGATTATATGGCCTAAATACTGTATTTCTTCTTTGAAGAAATCACACTTGCTGAACTTAGCATACAACTGGTGTTCTCGGAGGGTTTGTAGCACTAATCTGAGGTGCTCCTTGTGCTCCTCCCTAGAACGGGAGTATATCAGTATATCATCGATGAATATCAGCACAAATTTGTCCAAAAATTGATGAAACACGCTGTTCATTAAACACATAAAAGTGGCGGGGGCATTGGTTAACCCAAAAGGTAGCACCACAAACTCATAATGCCCATACCTTGTTCTGAAAGCTGTTTTAGCGATGTCTTCCTCCTTAATCCTAATCTAGTGGTAACCTGATCGCAAATCGATCTTGGAGAACACTGTTGCACCCTTCACTTGATCGAAAAGTTCATCGATCCGAGGTAAAGGATATTTATTTTTTATTGTTAGCTTGTTCAGCTGACGATAATCTATACACATTCGAAGAGTTCCGTCTTTTTTCTTGACAAATAATACTGGGGCTCCCCACGGAGATACACTGGGGCGAATATAATTTTTGTCTAACAGTTCTTGTAGCTGCATCTTTAATTCTGTTAACTCAGGTACGCTCATTCTATAAGGTGCTCACGATACTGGTGCTACCCCTGGTATCAATTCGATGGTAAAGTCTATATCCCTTTTAGGTGGCAGCCCGGGTATCTCCTCTGGAAATACATCCGCAAATTCTTGTATTACAGGGATGTTATCCAGCGTGGCTGTTTTATCTTTTGAATCTGCATAGCCTACCTGAATGGCATAAATTTGACACCCTTTTTTGACACATTTCGCTAGCTGGGATGCAGTGATTGGCCGGACCTGCACTGGTCGCTTAATCCCTTGAACCTCTTGCTTCTCTCCAAAGTCATATTTGTAATAAATGGTTTTTGTCTTGCAGTTCAATAGTGACCAGTGCTTTTCTAGCCATTCCATTCCAATGAGAACATCATATGAACCAAGAGGGAGCACATTTAAATCTGCTACTACTAGCTGCCTTGCTATTGTTAAAGGGCAGTTATTAATTTTTGCCAGCACTCGTCTCTTGGCCCCCGTAGCTGACTGTACCAACCATGGATTTATGAATTTTACAGGTTGTAGATTACAATGCTCTACTACCTTTGGGCTAACATAACTTATAGTGGCTCCTGGATCAATTAAAACAGCTACAGAAAGGTCTGAAATTTTACCTTCAAACTCCACCATGGTCGGCTGGTACTCCGCCTGACGATCGTCCAGGGTTGCATTAATCCTTAGCACGCTACGTCCCACATCGCCGACGGTTGATGCCTCATGGATTTGGGATATATGTTCGGTTCCCTTCCGCTGCGGACAATTTTTGACATAGTGTGGTCCTCCATAACCCCAACATTGAACTGGGGGTCTGGCTACCCCTTCACCCTCCAATCTGGCAGGCTGTTCACTCACTCTGGATTCACTGATTGGCTTGGATCTGAATGGGCCTCTTTGTACAGTTCTGTTGTTATGTCCCTTGCTAATTCCCTTACCTCCACCGCTGCGACTTCCTTTACTGTTCCCAACTGTCTTACTACCCCTTTTCTCATTCCATCTTTTATTTGGAGCATCTCCTTTCTATTTATTCTGCTGGTAGTAGATTCTGGCTTTGCAGATAGCTTCATCCATCATCCTAGGATTGTCAAACTCAATCCTTTCTCGTATATATAAAGGTAAACTGCTGACAAATCTTTGCACCTTAGCTTTTTCTTCTTTAATGTAGGGCACATAGCGAAGCAAGGAAGTGAAGCGGTTGATAAACTCGTCCATAGTTTGCTGTCCCAACCGCAAGTCATGGAATTCCCTTGCCTTTTCGTCATAGAAGCGCTCGGTTAGATATCTTTCTTTGAAGTACTTCTGAAACTTCTCCCACGTTATGGTCCGTTCGCTTACCCCCTTGACGATCTTAACTTCTTCCCACCACAGGGTCGCTTTCCCTTGTAACTGAAAAATGGCCAGTCGTGCCTTCAGGTTGTGGTCATATTCATACAGCTGAAAATATTTGTTCATGTTAATTAACCATGCTTCAGCCGCTTCCTCCTGTTCCCCGTCAAAGTGTGGGGGTTTAATCTTTCGAAATTCTCCCTGCAGCTCCACCCTTTGACGTTTTGAAGTCTGCTGTTCAGATGCATTGTCAGAATGGTCCTCCCCCTCTTCTGACCTTTCAGGCTCTATTCGATGGTTTTTCTCTTCTGACATCCTCTGCTGTTCTGCACTGGGATTAGCTAGTGGTGGGTTCTGCCTGTCAGACAAACTCTTTAAAATCCTTTCTTGCTCCACCGTCAGTCGTGCATTATCCTCTCGTAATCGAGCCATCTCATTCTTTAGCTCCTGTACCGTCTCTAATATTGCAAGGTTCGTGCTACGTGTCTCCTCGCCGAGTTGTACCCATAGCTCTGGGTTATCCCCAGGGTTTATTGCAGGTCCCTGACCCGCTATCGATCTGTGCGGAGCGCTGCCAACTCTTTGCATACTCACTGTCACTGTCTATTGTCTCGCTATTGTTTTCCTTTGTCTCAACCTAAGAAATGGAACCAGAAGAGGAGTTAGCAATATTAACTGTCTTCTTACAAATATAATAAGATTGTAACTGCACAATGCTTGTTTATTTTCATTCAATTTTGTTAAATTTCTTCCCGTGTTGTCCCAGAGGTCACAGCATTGAACCTCTGCTCTGATACCAATTTGTCACGACTCCACCACAGCAATAAAAAAAAATTATTATTTTTACCATATACTCATCTATTCAGCACCACATAATGCCACAACATGAGTTTACCCTCGTGTAACTTTTCCGATTACATGCGCTGGATGTAATACTCAGGTGACCAGAGTATATTCTAGCGTGTTGGTTGTTGATCTACATTAAATTACTGGCTAGTTGTTTTCTCCTACGCAGAACACCTGGCTTTGCTCCGTATACTCCCTCTGCTCAGTCATGTGAACAGGCATGGCAACGTACCCTCGTCCTCTGCGCTCCTCGGTTCCCGCTCTCCTTCAACGGTGCAGATCATCAGATCTGGATCCGAGGGTGGAGACTTATCAGAGGGTTTTGGGTACATTGTTAAGTCGTCTCGAATCCTCATACTACCCATTTGGTTTTGGCGCCGCTTCTAGATTTTGGCTTCGGCTCTCTGCGCACTGGGGTTCACCCGTTAGCTGTTCAACCGAGAACCTGTTCGCTGTCCAGGAGCTAGTCAACCAGTTCTTCTGGAATTTGCTTCATGCAGGTGATGGTATTCGTTTGTAGACATTTTGCGCTATTTTCCTTTAACATATATACTCTTTTCCTCACAGGGTCACACAGACGAGTTCATGAATGTTAATGTATTTTGTTACTTTCATATGTGTAAAGGAGGACGGCTACAGACGAGGGGCCCTTTGCTATGGAGAATGGCAAGGTCTTCAGTACTCTAGCATCCCACGCCGCTCACCAGGTAGGCCTCCAAACCATGCGTGAATGTTTTCTGGGTGATGGTCAAGGGTTTTCGTGTTTGGCAGTTGCCGCTACAGGGTCTATACATACATATTTTTGCTTGCTTTCAGATTCCAGTGATTGGCAGGAGTGCCCAGGACAGGGTCCTTGGGGATTTTCTCCGAGATTAACAAGGTTCATTATGCCCTCAGGCTTCAATGCCTTCGGCCTGTCCCGTTTGGATTATAATGAAAGTAGTCAGTTCTTGTTGATTCGGGAAATGCCCACGGCAGTACACAAGTAGATTGGGTTCCTTTTTCCCCTTCTGTGTCTCGAATATAATTTATTTGTTTGTATTAATGTAAGGGGTCTTGGAACAGTAGTGAATGACTACTTAACTTGGAACAGAGCCGAGATCTTTACGGCCCCTCTCTGGTTATTTTTAGTATAATGGTATTGCTTGTTTCGAATCACAACTCGTTGGATGTTGATATTTAACTTTGTATATGTAAGCTTTTGGTTCATGAGGAAAGTCTTTTTTACCAGGTTAAAACTTGCTATTGAGAGCCTTGGCTCCGAAATTTTACAAGTCCGTTTTTCTGCAAGTTATTGCGTATTTAATTATATTACTGTCACTATGTTTTTGTAGCTCTATGGTTGTTCCTACTTGTTATGGCGGAACTGCCCCATTGTTTCGGAATGTAAACATTTTGTTCTGTTTGCGATTATACATTTCCCAAACTTCTTAGAGTTCTTAATGTTTGAAATATTTTGGTTACAATATAGGAAATGGTTATTCATTTGTTTTCTATTGATTCCCAGAAATTAAAGTTTCAATACAGCTATCGTACTCTTTCATGTTGTAATTTATGAAAATAATTTATAGTTTGCAGCCCCAACGTTGATTTATATGATGTTACAACTAGTGTTTAGTCTATGAGTTTTGAATCTCTCCCTTTTGTTATAAATGCAACTGATGAGGGTTGCTCGTCCCTTCACTGTCTTCCTGATAACTTCTGTCTAGCTGTATGCATTTTTCATAAGCTACTGTTTGCTCCTTCCAGAAAATAATCCCATACTTAGTCTAAATCCATATAGTTCCACTATCTCTTAATTTATGATCATCTATTCTACAGCCGGTAGGGATTAACAGACCTGAAGAGTTCTCTTCCGGTTTTGGGGAAACACCAGACTAGTGATTGCTACCTTACTCTCTATTGCGGTTAACAAACTTATCCTTCATCGGAATTTACTTATTTGTTTTTTTTATATGTATATAATAACACACTAATATACCACACAGTGGTGTTTTTTTTCTAAATTTCAAAGTACAGAGAACTGTGACAGGGCCAAACCCTTCTTGACAGTCATTTACTGGCACCTCTGTAATATTTATTTTGAAGCAAATAACATCACAGTATGCATAATAATGATAAGAAGATCGTGTAACCTTAATAAACACCATTGTTTCTCTATTGTAATTTCAGTTACTGTAATTTTTCAGTTGACAATTAATACTATGGAAGCATATCAACTAATGAGACTGATTTCACCAGAAGGTTTTACTTACCTGGTCTGCCTGGGTTTGTAGTTGCACTACAGAATTTCACCTGTAACCTTTGCTGTCTCTTGACCACCCAACCATGAGATCTGTCGTCAGGACTGGAATCTCGCCCCGAGCTATCTTGCAGGCTCACAGCCCTCAACAAGACACACGCAACTTGTGCTTGGCTATCTGGTCCTTACCAGACTTAGCCAAATCCTTTTCCTCTCCTTTTTCCTGCCTGTCCTTACAGTGCAGATTTTTGCCTCCCCCTTCCCCTTTTCTCTGGAAGCCTTTCCAGTTAGGGAAGGTAGTTTGAGTGCAGTTTCAACAACTGTTTTCTTTTCCAACTTCCCTCTCAGAAGTTGCCAGCATTTCAAGAAGTATTTCCTACTTAATATATTTTAAAGCACATATTGATAAATAAAAATACTATTAAATTTTAAAAGAGTCTTCCAATGTCATACTTAATTTTGTCTTTTGCCATGGTAAAAAAACTCAAATATTTACATTCTCCGGGGTCATCACAATAGGATTCTATTCTATCTTAAAAGAATCACAGTTATATGAATGATAATACGATCTGAGTTACTATTGTTAAAATGAAACAATGTAAGATAAATTGTGATACTGTGTATTTAGACTCATTTTTATCTCACTAACTTAAAATAAATTGTGATACTGTGTATTTAGACTTATTTTTATCTCATTAACTTAAAAGAAATTTTGAATATATATGCATAAATATAAAGTTTGATTGCGCATTTTTCCCCGAAGTATAGAAATATTCTAAATTAAATATTCACGGCATGTATTGGGACAAACCTAACATTCAAGGGTATTGTTAGTTATTTTAAATGCTGCTGGAAATGTCTAGAACTTATTTAGAGGAAATATATCAATAGCTTACACCTGGTAGCTAATACCCGAATTAAAAAGCGTGTACGTACTAATGGAAAACCAGATCTGCGGATAACCCATCTTATCATATCAGCTTTCTCTTCAGTCAAAGATCTGGGCCGTTCAAATTACGTGCAGGAAGAACTCCTGAATTGTAATCCAAATTATTGTATGATTTAGACTGAGACAGAGCAGAGGCTAGCAAGTTGCCAGATGTCTGATCCATGATTCTTTCACGAAACTTATATAAGTCCTCATAGTCGGGGGGGCTTGCTGATTGGACTTGTTGTTGATGAATAAGCATATGTTGTTGTTGCTGCAGCACATAGTTATTGAAGATCGATACTCTTGCACCTATGTAATTCGATGAAGCTAAATTAGGTCCGCTTGTAATTTGCACTTGTCGATTATAATATAGGGTTGGTTCATTTTGGATGAACGCCGTAGAAGCCAAGTGCTGGTTTAAATGTTCTTGTTGCTGCTGAGATCTTATATAAGCTGAACACTGCTTGACGAAACTATGGTTAGAATTAGCCTGTGTTGGAAATTTCTGGTAATTTCAAACACAAAAGAACAGAGAACAATGCTCTGTTTTCTCCACAGGATCTTAACACAGGGAAGCTAAATTTTTCTGAGCAGACAGAGTTTTCAACACACATGGAAACACTATGTATTCATTAATAAAACAACCTGTTACAAAAACTCTTCCTCTTAACAGAGGGATTCACCAAGAACTTCCATAAAAAAATTACTCTGTCTCTTTTAGAAATTTTACACTACTGTGTGTAAAAATTTCTTTTACATTTACTGCTGTAAAAAAAAAAAAAACTTTTTCTACTCATTTCATTCACAGTGATTTTTTTTTATTTCAATCTCCAAAGAAAACTTCTTCTCACGCTGTTGCGCATATTACATTTCATACATTGAGATTAAAAAAAAAAACATTTACTCCAGCATTTTCGCACCTCACATTAGCACTGTCGTGCACTTCACTTTGCATTACATATGCAATGAAGAACCCTCGCCCCTTTACACTGTTGTGTGCTTCCCCTGTATCTCCTTAAACAACAACAACAACAAAAATTGACACACGAGCTTTTTTTATTTTTTACATATTACATTGCATATTTTTTTTAACAAAAAAAATGACCATACCTTTCTTTTAATTTGCCATACTTCCGTGCATAAAAAAAACATTAAAATTGAAACATTTCACCTACAATCTATGAACCAATGTAAATCACATTAATTGCTTCACGTGGGCGGTCAAACAAAAACCTCACGCAATGTCCAAATGGTGCAGGGTTGTATATCAACTTTGACTTAATCGGATGGTGGACAGTCTTCACTTCAATCAAACGGTTATCGCTCGCCCAAACCAAATGAACGTTACGTCCCAATAAAAAGTGTTTTTGGAAAAATTACTGAGGACACGCGTCAACTCAGGGTTTTATCGCGTCTGTTCGGAGAAAAACCAATTTTCAGCAAAAGCGGTGCGATAAGGTTCAATGGTTTTTTGAATTAAATGCAGCACGATAGTTGAAATTAATATTTCAACACTCCCCTTTAATTTCAACTGCTGGGTTATCAGTCATACCCAAACATTTCCTCAAAAACTCAAAACTTTTCTGGTCCAATGGCTTGGTCAGAATGTCTGCAACCTGCTCTTGAGTCCTGCAATGTTTTAAAACAATTTCTCCACTGTTTACCGATTCCATGATGTAATGAAACTTTGTGTCAATGTGTTTCATTCTCTTATGAAACACCGAATTCTTCGATAATGCAATAGCTAAGCTATTGTCACAAAAAATTACCATTCCTTTTGTTTGCTCTTGACACAAGCTCCTCAACATCCTTCTCATCCAAACTGCTTGACATGCTACTGCTGTAGCTGCCACATATTCAGCCGTTACTGTAGACAATGCTACAATAGGCTGTTTCTTAGAAGCCCATGAAATGGCTCCTAAACCCATGTGAAAAACATAACCAGATGTGCTTTTCCGATCATCTACACTTTCAGCCCAGTCACTATCAGTGTATCCAATTAAATCTGAACATTCTAAAGTAGTATATAAAATGTCAAACCATTTAGTACCTTTAACATACCTCATAATCATTTTTGCTGCCTGCCAATGTGCTTCTTTTGGCCTCTCCAAGAATCTGGAAATTAAGCTAACAACAAACATCATATCTGGCCTAGTTGCAGTCAAATACATGAGGCTGCCAACTATGCTCTTGTACAAACTAGGATCAAAATCCTTGTTGTTGTCCTCTTTGCTGAGTTTTAATCCCATCATGGTGGGAGTGATTACTGCCTTGCTGTCCTGCATGTTAAATCTTTCCAACACTTCATTAACATATTTCCCTTGTGAGATAAAAATCCCATTTTCATTTTGATCTACTTCTATTACTAAGAAGTATCTCAGCAAACCCATGTCAGTCATTTCAAATTCTTCTTTCATGATTGTTTTGAAATTTTCAATGAGGTTGTCATCATTACCTGTAAGAATAACATCATCAACACATAACACAATAATTAGCATTTTACCATCCTTTTCTTTGATGTAGAGAGTCGGTGTTCCCTCACACTTCTCAAATCCTTTTTCCAGTAGATAGGAATCTATCCTACTGTACCACTCTCTTGGTGCTTGCTTCAGCCCATAAAGAGTTTTCTTCAATCTACACATTTTGTGCTCTTGGCCTTTCTTTCCATACCCTAGAGGTTGTTTAATGTAAACCTCTTCCATTAACACTCCATTTAGGAATGCTGACTTCACATCCATTTGGTAAACTTTCCACTTGTTTTGTGCTGCTATGGACAGCACTGCTCTCACTGTTTCCATTCTTGCAACCGGTGCAAAAGTTTCCTCATAATCTCTCCCATATTGCTGCTTATATCCTTTGACAACAAGTCTTGCCTTGTGTCTTTCTATTTTTCCTTTAGCATTACTCTTGGTCTTGTAGACCCATTTAACTCCAATGACTTCCTTGCCTTTTGGTAGTTCAACCAAATCCCATATCTTGCTTCTTTCTATGGCATTAATCTCCTCATCCATAGCTTCTATCCATTTTCTATCCTTAATAGCATCTTCGAAATGAATAGGGTCATCAACATGACAATATAAAGCAAACAAAGAATTTATACCTTCATCATAAATGTCACTTAAATTTCTGAATTTCTTACCTCTTTCATTTGGTGTACAAGTGCTTGAAGACACACTTGAATTTCCTCCTTGTGGTGTTCTTGGAGAAGCACTTTCATTTCTCCTCAAGGGCGTCTCTTGCTGTCCTTGTGTTGGCGCTCCTATTTGGGGATGTATTTCAGCCATCTCCTCATCATTTTCATCATGAGACAAACAGTTTTTAACATTCACTGTTTTCTCTATGCTTCCATCCCAAGATTCCTCCTCAATGAATTGAACATCTCTACTCAGAAAAAACTTCTTGGTAGATGGGATATACAACCTCTAAGCTTTGAATTCCTCACTTTATCCAATGAAAATACATTTCTCCCCTTTGCTGTCCAACTTCCTCCTTAGCTGATCTGGAATGTGTGCATAAGCCACACATCCAGAAACTTTCATGTGGGTGACTCCTTGCTTTCTCCCACTCCATGCTTCTTCCGGCACTCTATTCATGACTGCTTTTGTAAGACACCTATTCAAAATATATACTGCACAGTGTACAGCTTCAGCCCAATAATCATTTGGCAAATGCTTTGCCTTTAACATACTCCTCGCCATATCCATGATGGTCCTATTCTTTCTTTCAGCAACTCCATTTTGTTGCGGGGTGTACCTAGCTATAAACTACTTATGAATTCCATTTTCTCTACAAAACCGTAGAAATTCCTTGGAGGTATACTCACCTCCTCTATCAGTTCTTAAAACTTTGATATGCAACCCGCTTTGGTTTTCTACAAGTGCTTTGAAATTTTGAAATTTTTCAAACACTTCACTTTTGTTCTTCAGGAAATAAACCCAAGTCTTTCTGGTGAAATCATCAATGAATGTTAGAAAATATTGGCTGCTTGCTAGTGATGGATTTTGCATCGGTCCACATAAGTCTGAGTGGACAATCTCTAAGGGTGCCTTTGCCCTTATGCTTTTCCTTGATGGAAAACATTCTCTGTGTTGTATCCCCAAGATACAACCTTCACAAAGGCTGTCTGGTTTCTCTATCAATGGTAGTCCTCTTACCATTCCTTTTCTACTCAACAGGTTAAGACCTCCAAAGTTGAGATGTCCAAATCTCAAGTGCCACAACCAATTTTCATCCTTTGGTACGCTTTGGAAAGCCTCTTGGGTAACTGCTGCAATTACTTCTTTATTTTTCAAATCTGCCTTTATTTTGAGAGGGAACATCCTGTTCCTCATCATCTTCACTTCAACAATGCATCGTTTGCTGGGTGCTCTATCCATGATGGTGCATACATCATTTATAAAGAAAACATTGTAACCCTTTTGAACAAGTTGTCCAATACTTAAGAGGTTACACTTCATTCCAGGAACATAATAGACATCTGCTATGGTTTTCTTTTCACCTTTCTTTGTAAATATTTTTACTTCTCCTTTTCCCATAACAGAAATTTTACTATCAGTCCCAAGTGTGACTTGTGACTTCACACTCTGATCTAAAGCAGAAAATAGGGCTATGTTTCCTGTCATATGGTTACTACAACCAGAATCTAGAAACCATATATCATCACTATTTGTTTCAGCCATGTTACAAGCTAAAAGCACATTATCTTGGCTGATATTTTCTCTAGTGATATTTGCACTTGATCTATTAGTCATATCATGCTGCTTCTTCCTACATTCATTTGCATAATGCCCATATTTTTTACAATAATAACATTGGACATTGGATTTTTCATACCTTTGTCCTTGAGCATGATGTTATCCACTTTGTTGACTGCTGCCTTGGCCTTGGTTCTGATTTGGATTGCTGCCTCTTCCTTGAGCATTTGCTGGATTGTTTCTTCCACCTCTGTTTTGGCTTCTGCCTCTTCCTCTCTTGTTTCCTCTGCCTTGACCTCTTCCTCTTCCAAAGGACATCTAGGTCTTGAAGGCTTGCACTAGAAATAAGTTTTCATTTCTACTCAACCTCTGCTCATGTGTTATCAGTGATGCATGAAGTTCATCAACTGAAACGTTTGTGAGATCCTTTGTCTCTTCTATGGTGGTGACAATCACATCGAACTTTGAGGGTAGGACCCTCAACAGTTTCTCCACAATCCTCCTTTCTTCAAGAATTTCTCCATGAGATTTTATTTGTGTGATCAGACCAATCACATGTGTGAAGAATGAATCAATATTGTCTGACTCGTTCATGCCCAGATTCTCAAAATCTCTCCTCAGCAACTGTAGTTTTGCTGTCTTCACTTTATCCATGCCTTGATAGGTTGTCTTGAGAGTTTGCCATGCTTCTTTGGATGTCTTTACTGCTGCTATCCTTGGAAACACATTCTCATGCACTGCTTGATACAAAAATACGAGGGCTTTTGAATCCTTCTTCTTATTGCTCTTCAACAGATATTTCTCTGCTTGAGTTAATCTATTAAACTCATCTTCATCTCCTAGTTCTTCAAACCCATATTCAACAAGTTCCCATAAATCTTGTGAGGCAAACATGGCTCTCATGGTTATTGCCCAATAGTCATAGTTTTTTCCATTAAACTATGGGAGCTGAGTATTAAAAATACCCATGCTAGTGTTGGTGCTGGAGCTAGCCATTCCTTGCACTCTCAACTATGCTTCAAATACTTCATTGTATATTTAAAATAACTGACTGTCTTCAACAACAACAAAAAAAAAACTTGAGAAATACCTTGGATTTTTTTTCCTGAGACTTCACTCTGCTGGAGAAGCTTCTGCAACAAAAGGAACCTTCCTTCAGCTTCTTTGACACCTTCAAAGAGCCTGGACAGGCTCTGATACCACTGTTGGGAATTTTCTAGTAAATTCCAAAACAAAATCACTAAACAGAGAGTAATACTCTATTTTTGCCACGGGATCTTTAACACAGGGAAGCTAAATAGATTGCTGGAGAAGCTCAGAGTTTTTCACACACATAAAAACTTTATATTCATTAATAAAATGCCTGATACAAACTTCATCCTCTTAACAAAGGGATTCACCAAGAACTTAAAAAAATAACTCTGTCTCTTTTAGAAATTTTACACTACTGTGTGTAAAAATTTCTTTTACATTTACTGTTGTAAAAAAAAAAAAATCTTTTTCTACTCATTTCATTCACGGTGATTTTTTTTTATTTCAATCTCCAAAAAAAACTTCTTCTTGCGCTGCTGCGCATATTACATTTCATACATTGAGATTAAAAAAAACATTACATTTACTCTAGCATTTTCGCACCTCACATTAGCACTGTTGTGCACTTCACTTTGCATTACATATGCAATGAAGAACCCTCACCCCTTTACACTGCTGTGTGCTTCCCCTGTATCTCCTTAAACAACAACAACAAAAAAAATTGACACACGAGCTTTTTTTATTTTTTACATATTACATTGCGTATATTTTTTAACAAAAAAAATGACCATACCTTTCTTTTAATTTTCCATACTTACGTGCATAAAAAAAAACATTAAAATTGAAATATCTCACTTACAATCTACGAACTAACGTAAATCACATTAATTTCTTCATGTGGGCGGTCAAACAAAAATTTCATGCAATGTCCAAATGGTGCAGGGATGTATATCAACTTTGACTTAATCGGACGGTGGACAGTCTTCACTTCAATCAAACGGTTATCGCTCACCCAAACCAAACGAATGTTACGTCCTGATAAAAGGTGGCTTTGGAAAAAGTACTGAGGACACGCGTCAACTTAGGGTTTTATCCGTCCATTAGGAGGAAAAGCACTTTTCAGCAAAAGTGGTGCGATAAGGTTCAACGGTTTTCTGAATTAAATGCAGCATGGCGGTTGAAATTAATATTTCAACAGCCTACTGGCCATCAAACGATAGATTTTGCAGTGGTTGGCCATAGTGATATACATCTAAAAATTGTGACGAAGTGGTTGAATCAGGTGGGATGAAATGCCAGGGAATCACATGGTGGAGTCTGTCAGACTACGCTTCTCCATTTATGCTTTCCACGTGTAGACTACGACAACCGTCCGGCGCTGCCGACAAATTACTGCCATTGGTCGGTAGAGATAGGCTGGATGTTGTGCATGCAACTTGAATAGCGAAGTCGGCAATTGCTGGGGTTTCTTGCTTTGGGATGTTCATGCCAGTAAGATCCTCGTCCATGAGGTTGATTCTTTCGAGGAAGTTCAATTTCGCCTTTGACCCTCGAAACTTTAAAGCAGCATCGTTGTATGCTCTACCAGCATCTTCTGCAGTCTCAAATGTGTCCAGCCATACTCGAGCTGCCTTCTTCGGATCTCGAATCTCTGTAGCCCATTTACCCCACGGTCTTAGCCTTACTCCTCTATAATGTCTCCTTTGAAGTGGATTCTGTGGATTTAGTTCCTTTCTCTTAAAGTTCATCTCAGCTTGTCCAATTCGTCCTTGGTGCTGAGTTAGCATGACGATGCTTGTTACTTCTACATAAAACCAACAAAACATCAACAATCTTTCATCCAGACATTAACCAAGAAGGATGTAAGTTCTGCAAATCGACTCCTTTTTGTCTAACTAATTTCCTTTGGAGGTTTTAAGGAGCATTTGAATTTCGATTACCACTTATTTCCTCTTAAACCTTTTTCCGATAAACCCTCGTAGAAAGCAATATGAATAAGGCTAGGGTAGTTAGGTTTAGAGCAGGAGGAGTGTCTTGTGCTTTCATGTTTGTGCTGATACTTTCTAAACAAATTGATTGTTCGCTGTGAAGTGTTCCAGATGGTGAAAAGAAATATTTGAAAGGATCAGTTCATATGAATCCGTAGAACCTCAAGATCATCCAGACCCTTAATCTAGTTATAAGCATCTATGTTCTCGATATAACTCTATTACTACTTTTATCCATGTCATGATGTTTCAGAAAGAAGCCTCCATGTCTTAAAACTAGAAAGTTGAAAAAAGGGTATGGCATTTAGAAAAAAGGGGTTGTTAGGTTTAGAGAGAAGGTTCTTGTGTTTTCATGCTTGTGTTGATACTTTGCAAACAAATTGATAGTCCGTTGCGAAGTGTTCCAAGTAGTGAAAATACATATTCGAAAGGATCAATTCATATGAATCCGTGGAACCTCAAGATCATCGAGACACTTAATCTAGCTATAATCATCCATGCTCTCGATATTATTATATTAATACCCTTATCCATTTCATGCTATTTCGGAAAGAACCTCATGTCTTAAAGCCAGAAAAATACATCTATGTTAGCTGCTTCTATTGACAAAATGGGATGACATTTCATTTTTAGTAACTTAGGGTTACAAACTTGCATCTCTTCTACCATGGGTTACACTAACATTTAATAACATGCCATTTAGTAAAGATTGAGCAAGCTAAGCTATTATCATTTAAATAGGGTAAACAAAATCATGTTGGAAAGGCGGAGGAGACAAAGCATGAATTCACACAAAATATGAGCTCCTGGTTTTCTATTGATCACACAAAACATGATGATTACAATGAACTCAGTGAAGGGTATTTAAACCTTTTCGACCAGCTATTTGCCTAAAATATGTTGATTTGCAACCACATGCAATCACACACTCAAACTCGTCTATCACTTAACTTGACTTGACTCAAACACTCAATCACTTAATTAACTAACTTTCTCTGTTTAGCCAACTCCTCATGCAGGAGTAATTATCTTATTTTAACACTCCCGTATAATTACAACTGCTAAACTAAAACATGATTCATGACAACTCAAACATGCCTATTGGTCTATGTCTCAGCTAGGCTTACAACACCCAAGTTTCTTTTATGAAACTCAAACACATCTTGTGCTAATGACTTAGTAAATATATCAACCAATTGATCACTAGATTGACAAGGCTTCAAGTGAACTTCTCCATTGCTCACAAGTTCTCTAATAAAGTGATATATAGTATCAATATGCTTTCTATTTTGATGAAACAAACTATTCTTGGAAATTGGAATCACTGAGGTGTTGTCACAATATATTGTTGTTGATCCTTGTTATTTCTGCTTCAGTCCATCAAGTACTCTTTTTAACCACACTGCTTGACATGCCGCTGATGTTGCTGCTACATATTTTTCTTCTGCTGACGAATGTGTCACAATGGGTTGCTTCTTAGATGCCCATGAAATCACACCCGAACCAAGGTGGGACACAAAACCAGAAGTGCTCTTCCTATCATCCAAATTGCTTGCAAAATCGCTATATGTATATCTAATCAAATCCTTCTTTTCTTTGCTTGCATACATTATGCCACAATCTCTAGTTCCTATTATGTATCTCAGAATTCTTTTTCCTGCACTCCAATGTGTGTCTTTTGGAGTCTCCATAAATATGGAAATCAAACTCACTCCTTGCATGATATCCGATCTTGTAGCTGTGAGATACATGAGGCTACCAACCAATCTTTTGAATAAAGTTGGATTGACATCTAATCCTTCATCATCCTTGCTTAACTTTGTACCTATTGCAACTGGTGTAGGGACAGGTTTGCAATTTTCCATCCTGAATCTTTTCAACAAATCTTTGGCATATTTATTTTGACAAATAAAAATTCCTTTTTCAGATTGCTCAACTTCTATGCCAAGAAAATATTTCATGAGACCAAGATCTGTCATCTCAAATTCTTTCATCATGGTTGCTTTAAATTCATCTAACTCAAAATCACCTGTAAAAATCATGTCATCAACATATAAGCAAACAATCAAAATATGTCCATGCTCATTTACCTTTGTGTATAAGGTAGGCTCAATGTTTCTTCTGCAAAATCCATTCTTAATCATGTAGCTGTCGATTTTGCTATACCAAGCTCTAGGCGCTTGCTTTAGTCCATAGAGTGCTTTCTTCAACCTGTAAATTTTCTCTTCATTACTCTCAAATTCATATCCTGGAGGTTGCTGCACATAAATTTCTTCTTCTAGAATTCCATTCGAGAAGACTGATTTCACATCCATCTGATATACTTTCCACTTGTTATGAGATGTTGTGGCTAGAACTGCTCTTACAGTATCCAATCTAGCTACTGGAGCAAACATTTCTTCAAAGTCTATTCCCGATTAATGCGAGAACCCTTTTGCTACAAGTATAGCTTTAAATTTGTCAATTTCACCTTTCTCATTCAAATCTGTCTTGTACACCCACTTCACACCAATGAGATTTTTGTCCTTTGGCAAATCAACCAAATCCCATGTGTCATTCTTTTCAATAGCTTCAATTTCTTCATCCATGGATTGCACCCAATTTTCATCTGTGATTGCTTCTTCAAATGAAGAAGGTTGGAATGACAACAATGCAAAATTTGAACTGACATCCAAATCATCATAAATATCTTTCAAACATCTCATCTTTCTCTCACCATTGCTTGATTCATCACCTCATTGATTGCTGGGAGAATCTTGATCTGTTGATCTGCTTGAATATCCATGTTGCTCTGAAAATATTGGAGATCTTGTTGGTGTGTCTCTGTTTGGTGTCTTCACCTGTGATTCTTGCTGCTCCTTTTCTCCTACATCATCTTCTTCCATCAGTGGAAATTGTGCATCAATTGTTTTGTCTACAGTTCCATTCCATGACTCTTGTTCTTTGAACACAACATATGTGCTAATTATGGTCTTCTTTGTGACAAGGTTATACAATTTGTAAGATTTTGGTTGCTCACTATAACCAGTGAATATGCATTTTTCACTTTTATCATCCAATTTACCTATTCGCTCCTTAGGCACATGTGCATAAGCTACACATCCAAATACTCTGAGATGAGATATGCTACAATACATACCTGACCATGCTTGTTCTGGTACTCTTTTCATCACACTCTTTGTAGGAGATCTATTGATCACATAAATAGCACATACAACTGCTTCTACCCAATACTCATTAGACAAGTTTCTGCCTTCCAACATGCTTCTTACCATGTTCATAATTGTCTTTCTCTTTCTCTCTGCTACACCATTCTACTGCGGTGTGTACTTGGTCGTAAACTGTCTCCTGATTCCTTGTTGTTTATAGTAATCATGGAATGCCTTTGCGTCATATTCTCCACCACGATCTAACCTCAATACCTTGATCTGTCGATCACTTTGTTTTTGTATTAAGGCTTTGAATTCTTTGAACTTTGCAAAAGTTTGAGACTTTCGCTTCAAGAAGTAAACCCAAGTCTTTCTATTGTAGTCATCAATGAAAGTGAGGAAGTAACAACTTCCACCAATCAACTGTGTCCTCATATGTCCACACAAGTGTGTATGCACTAGCTCAAGAGGTTGCTTTGCTTTGTATGCAACTCCCTTTGGAAAACTTTCACGGTGTTGTTTTCCCAAGATGCAACACTAACAAGTACTAGCAGATTCTTTGATGGGAGGTATTCCTCTGACCATCTGTTTCTGCTACAAAAATTTTAAACGAAAAAAGTGTAAGTGTCCAAATCAAAAGTGCCATAACCAATAATCATCAAGACATGCAACTGTAAAAGAACTCACCTGACCACTGTAATTCAAAATTAGAGGAAAGAGTCTGTTTCTTGTCATCTGCACCTTTGCTATCAGTTGTTTGCTTGGCGGCTTCTCATATATAACACATTCTTGACCTTGAAAGATAACTCTACATCCTTTCTGTGTCAATTGACCAACACTTAACAAATTATGTTTGAGACTAGGAACATAATATACCTCTGAGATTGTCTTCGGCTCCCCCTACTTAGTTTGAATCTTGACCACTCATTTCCATCTACTTCCACAATCTTGTTAGTCCCCAAATTTACCTATATTTTCATAGATTGATCGAAATTTGCAACCAAATCCTTGTTTCCTGTCATGTGGTTACTGTAACCACTGTCTAAGAACCGCACAATAGGAGATGATTCATGCATGGTATGGCAAGTTAAGAACATGGAGTTAAAACTATTTGTAGTGACATTACCTCTTTGGCTCCCTTGATCGACTATCTTCTTCCTACAATCACAATCATAGTGTCCAAATTTATTGCAATAATAACATCTCACCTTTGATTTGTCAACTCTTTGATTATTTTTGAAGCTTCTGTAGTTTCTTCCACTTTCATTTTCATGATCTTCTCGGCCATCTCTCTGACCACTATATCTTCCACTTCGTCCTCTGGCTCTCATTCTACTTCTCCATCGACCTCTGTGTCTTGAAATAGAAACATGACTTTTGAAAGTGGTCTCTAAAGTGGAATCCTTATTTCTGTCTATCCTTGCCTCATGTGATAGAAATGATCCCATCAGCTCATCAACTGTCAATGATGCCAAATCCTTGGCTTATTCTATGGCTGCTACCACAACATCAAATTTCGTAGACAACGATCTGAGGACTTTCTCAACCACTCTTTGATATTTTATATATTCACAGTAAATCTTTAACTGATTTATGACAGTTATGACCCGATTCATGAAAGAATCGATGTCCTCTGTCTCCTTCATCTGCAGACTTTCAAAATATCTCCTAGTATTCTGCAACTTAACAATATTAACTTTTGCCATACATGTATAGCTTGTCTCCAAAGTATCCCATGCTACTTTTGTTGAAGGCATGATCATAATCTTCTGGAACACTACTCGGTCCACTCGCTGCTGAATAAGTTGCAGTGCATGTGCATTCTTCTTCTTGTCATTGTTCCATTTTTCCTTCTCTGTATTACTAAGAGCTTGTTCTTTTTCTTCGTTCTTATGTTCTGAAATCCCAAACTTGACACACAACTACACCAAGGGCACTTTTGAGACATTTTTTTAAGACAAAAGAAATCTTTTGTCTCAAAAACTCATTTTTTATTTTAGTTATTTTACATTAAAAATTAATATCAATTGATTTGTCTTAAATATAAACTTTAATACAAAAATAGGTTGAGACAAAAATATTTTAAGACAAAAGTTTATATTTAAGACAAAAATAGTTTAAGACAAAAATATTTTAAGACAAAAGTAGTTTGAGACAAAAATATTTTAAGACAAAACTTTATATTTAAGAAAAAAAATAATTTAAGACGAAAATATTTTGAGACAAAACTTTATATTTAAGACAAAAGTAGTTTGAGACAAAAATTTAAAGACAAAACTTTATATTTAAAACAAAAATAGTTTAAGACAAAATTATTTTAAGACAACTTTATATTTAATACAAAAGCATTTTGAGACAAAAATATTAAGACAAAACTTTATATTTAATACAATGACCACTTTAGATCAAACCTATGTTTAATACGATATTTCACTTCGAATGAAAATGGAGGGAAGCACTGAGTTTAAGGGTGATCTATGCGCACGTTCTGAACTGGAGCTCCCATGCCCCTGCTTCCTTGGCCCTTGCAGCCCTCCACAGGCCCCCTACCTGGCAATCCCTGCTACTGGGTTGTCAATCCTTCCTGGCATCCCCACAATCGGGCTCTGTCTCCCTCCTTCGGCCAATGTTTCCGCTGGCAGAGCGTCCGCGTCTAGGTTTTGCAATCGCAGAGGAGCGTAGCGACCGCCATGAGTATGCCTGGGGGTGGGGAACCTTCTCCCACCCCACCAATATCTTCAGAAGAGGCATTCAGAAGATTGCTCTCGCAGAAAGGGAAGAAACGTTTGATTCCAGAAGTCCCGAAATTCATCAAAAAGCTGGAGGAAATTCCTAAGATCGCCCTGCCAAAAGACCAACCGCTAAAAATCACCCTAGCCTTGGCTAACAGAGGGTTGGTAGGAAAATTTATCGGATGCTGGCCCTCTACAAAAACAACAGATGACTCGATCCATAGCAATTGGAGGCCCCAGCTGGAAAACAATGTGATCTGTTATGTTGTCAGAAGAGGGTATTTCATTTTCCAGTTCACCTCCAAAGAAGATCGAGATTTGGTTTTTAGAAACGATCCGTATTTTATGGGAAATTAGGGTCTGTATCTTAATAAGTGGACCCCCGACTTCGATCCCTTAATTGATACCCCTAAAGAGGTCCCGGTCTAGGTCCGACTTCCTAATCTTCCGATCCATTGCTGGAGCTATCACACCTTGCAGAAGATTGGAAATGGCCTAAGCCGTTTTATTGACAAATCAGATAACAAGGGCCAATATACATGCACAAGAATCTATGTGGAAGTCGATCTGGAAGCTGGACTGCCCCAAGCGGTAAAACTTATAGTCGGAGAATGGCATCACTATCAAAAATTGGATTACGAGCAACTACCTTTAAAATGCAGAACCTGTCACGAACATGGACACTTCCAATGAAATTGCCCAAAATCTCCAACCAAGGACAAAGTGGACGAAGAAGGATGGAAAGAAATAAAAAAGGGCAAGGCAGTCCCAAAACCAACTGAGAAGAAAAATTCAAGGCCATTGGTGAAGCCCTGGCCTAAACCAAATGCCAAAGAAGTTCAAAAAGAGGGTTCTTCCTCTGGGGTAAAGACATATGTCATTGGAACCCAAGAGGAACCAAAAGACCCATCGCAGAAAGTGAAAGAAGCAGAGGCAAAGTCAACTCTTCCTCCATCAGAGGATGAACAACGGGAAAAAAGAAGAAAATGAGGAGCGCATCAGTCTGGGCTCCGATTCTGAGGGAGATTCAGAAGATGGAGTCTCAGATTCAGACAGCTCGCAAGTCACTCCTATGAAGTCGGATAGGGGTTGAAATTCCAAGAAGAAAAAGAGAGAGGAACAAACTTATCTGGATGTTCTCCAAGGCTCTCAGAAAACTCTCAAAGGAATGATGAATAGTAGATCTAGGCGCAAGCATGGTCAGGCTCCAAAAGGAGCCACAACCTTCCAATCTAGTAAATAATGAAATACGTCTCCTGGAATTGCAGAGGGTTAGGTAGCAGGTTGAAAGAAGAAGCTCTGAAAGACATTGTAAGGATGTACTCGCCTAAAATCCTTCTCATCCAGGAGACAAAACTGGAGGACCTTCTACTCGTCCAAGTAAGAAAAGCATTCTGGCATAAAGGCCAAGGGAGAGCAGTCAGCTCCAGAGGTGCCTCTGGAGGGATTGCCTCCTTTTGGGACAGCTCCAAATATGATCTGATTCATGAAGAATGTTGCCCCCATTGGCTACTCACTAAACTCCTCCATAAAGAATCTGGCCACCAAGTAAGTATGTTCAATCTTTATGCTCCAGTCTTACCATTTGAGAAAAAAATTTGTTGGGACTCGCTCAAGTCCTATCTTTTCTTGCACAACCCAGAAAATATTATTATTGCAGGTGATATAAATGTTGTGTTAGCTGTAGAAGAGAAAAAGGGGGGCTCGCTGGTCAGGGACCCAGCTAGAGAATGGGTTGAAGACCTCATTTTAGATTGGGAATTGGAGGATATCAAGCCCACATCTCGGAAATTCACCTGGTCAAACAAAAGGATAGGCCCCAGCCACATTGCTGCTCCTCTGGACAGATTTCTAGTCCAATCCTCCTTCTTGACTTGTGGTCTAATGGCTACCTCTAAAATTCTGCCGAACTACACCTTAGACCATTAACCCATTCTGCTTGAGCTCTCCTTAGATGGAAATCTTGGCCCCATTCCCTTTAGATTTAGTTCTCTATGGATTCATCAAGAAGGATTCCAGGAGGTGGTCTCCGAGGCCTAGAACTGGAAAGCTCAAGGATCTCCTTCCTTTGTGTGGAAAGAAAAAATGAGGAGACTTAAAAGGGAGCTCAAGGAGTGGGCTAAAATGTTGAAAACGCCCACCGCCAAAAGAAAGGAGATGCATGACAGTTTAGCAGGCCATCAATTAACAATGGATAATTCCAATGTAACTCAAATTCTTCTTCAAAAAGAAGTAGAGCTACAAAAATATCTCCATAGAGCAAGTAGGGATGAAGAAGAGTTCTAGAGATAGAAGTCCAGAAATCTTTGGTTACGGGCCAGAGACAAAAATACAAGCTAATTCCATAAGCAAGCTGAAACATGTAAGCACTTCAAAATAGTAAATGAAATTCACTATCAAAACACTGTGGTTAAATATTTTGAAGGCATAAAGTGAGTAGCCCACTCCTTCTTCAAATATCTTTACTCTGCCCCAGAAGACCCTCCTATCAATTCTCAAGCCTATCCGATTGATCTTATTGCTCACTGTGTTCATGATTCTGACAATATTATGCTGACTGCTCCGATCAGTATGAATGAGATTAAAGAAGCTTTGGATAACATGGATCCAGATAAAGCCCCGGGCCCTAATGGGTTCACTGTAAGGTTCTACTTGACTTGCTGGCCTACAATTAAGAAATACCTTATGAGAATGATCTGTAGATCTCAGACCTGCACCAAGATTGGAGGCAGTACCAACTTGGCCTTCCTTGCCTTGATTCCGGAAGACAAAGGCACCACCGATTTCAGTAGATTCAAGCCCATCTCTTTGTGTAATACAAGTTATAAGTTGATTACAAAAATAATAGCCAACAGTATTAAGAAAATTCTGCTAGTCATCATCTCTGAAAACCAAGGAGGATTCATAAAAGGGAGAAAGATTCATGACAATATTGTGCTAGTGCAAGAAGCAATTCATTCAAGATGTCATCAAAAAGAGAAAGGCATGGTGATTAAGCTACATTTGACAAATGCCTTTGACAGGGTGATATATGATTTCCTATTTTCTGTGATGGAGAAATTTGGCTTCTCAAAAGTTCTCATAACTTGGGTGAAAGCCTGCATTACCTCCCTTTGGATAGCGCCTCTGGTTAATGGTCATTCAACAAAATTTTTCTGGGCCTCGAGGGGGCTGAGACAAGGTTACCCTTTGTCCCTGCTTCTTTACACCATTCAAGCTTCGGTGCCCAACTTCCAGCTAGACTAATGTCAATAGATCCAAACTCTGTCACGCCTGAGAATGGCTCACAATGTTAAAGACATAAATCATTCCCAGTTTGCTGATGATACATTACTGGTTGGAGGAGCTAGCATAAATTCTGCTAGAACCTTCAAGAAGGAGCTGGACATTTATATGGAGGTTTCGGGCAGCAAGATTAACTATCTAAAAAGCACGATCTATGGCTAGAATTACTCGATCAAAGATTTGATAGACATAGCAAGGCTATTAGAAATGGAAAGAACCCTGACCTAGGAGTCATTTAAGTATCTTGGGATCCCAATCTTCAAATCAAATCCTAAGGTAGCTCACTGGATGCCCCTGCTAGACAAGCTAAAACTCAGAATACAAGCTTGGGGAGCCTCATGGTTGAATAATGCTGGGTAGGTAATCCTTATGAAATCTGTTCTCATAAGTCTCCCTGTTTATCAGAACTCCATTCTGCTAGCCCCTAAAACCTTTATTAGTAAAGTGGATGGTCTCCTGAGAAGATTTCTGTGGGAGGGAGGGAAAAATAATGGAAGAACGCTCCATTTAGTTAATTGGGAAACTATTAAGAAGCCATTCTTGGAAGGAGGTCTCCAAATGCGGGATCTGGCAGCCCAAAATCTTGCTCTGGGCTCCAAGCTCCTTTGGAACATTGTTTCTGGGAATCCTAGTTGGAGCAAGAGAGTTCTGTGGAAAAAATATTTTCATGGGCAATGTTTGAGGTGCTTGGACCAGCCTCCTAGAATTTCCAAAGGATCACCAGTTTTCAAACTCTGTCTCACAGATTTGAAACTTTTCAGTCATAAGCTTTATTGGATCCCAGGTAATCAGAAAAAAATAAAAATTTGGGAAGATTTGATTCTTGGAGATCAGCCCTTGAATCAGATGGCAGAACTGGAAAATATCAGAGTTTGGCTTCAGGCCAGCAATCTGGAAACCCTTTGGGACATCTCCAATTGGACAAATGATGCAGAAAGTCTATGGGATGGTTGAATTTGGGGGAGGTCCCTCATTGGCTGAATGGTGAATCCAATTTATTGTTGGATTTGCTCCAAGGAAAATCTCCCTTAAAGGCCTCTTCTAAGGACAAAATAGGGTGTGGTTCTCTTTCAGACTCTTACTCAGCAGCAAAAGGTTACAAAAGTATGATGGCTATCCCTAGCATCCCCCCAGAGCCAACTCAATGGAAATTTATTTGGTTTTTTCCTGCTCTCCCCAGAATTGACTTCTTTTGCTGGACTCTGGCGCATAAAAGTATCCTCACTAGAGATAACTTGAGGAATCATGGAATGGAAGGTCCCTCCAGGTGCCCTCTCTATGCATTGGATGAAGAAACGAATAACCACCTGTTCTTATTGTGCCCCTTTTCTCAAGAAGTTTGGAAGGGTGTCCTGATGTTAGGACCTGATAAAATAGAGCTTCCAGGAAATATTCAGGACCTGCTAAGAAACTAGGCCAAGTTATCCTTGTTCTGTCTCTCCAAAAAAAAGCCTTCTCAAGACTGGCTGGATGTGGATCCCCAAATTCACATGATGGAAATTGTGGTTGGAGAGGAACAACAGAATATTTAGGGAGGAGAGTTGTAACCCGGTTAGAATTATCACTAAGATCAATGCTCTATTTGGGGAGGCCTTAGAAACCAAACCCACCATAAGAAATGGCATGATTCTGGACAGCGAGGAAGATCAATGGTTAAAAGAGCTTGTTCCAAATCATCAGAATAGATCCATTCCTCTTGCTAAAGCCCCCTCTCATTGGGAAATTCATCTGGAAGAACAGGAATTCATCAAATGGAGATCTACTTTGGATGATCACTACTTATTCTTCGACGGGGCCTCTAAAGGTAACCCAGGAAAGGCAGGTGGAAGGGGAGTTATATAAACAAACAACAGAGCAGAGGCTCTTGCTTTGTGGCAGGGTCTAAATCTAGCTATCAAGAGGAATCTCCTCTCCATCTCAGTCTTTGGAGACTCCAGACTAATTATACAGGCTATGAACTCTCAAAATATCCCTTCTTAGGTGCAGTTAGCCCCCATCCTCAAAGAAATCAGACTACTATTGCCCAAGTTCCACAAAATCTCCTTCTATCATGTTCTGAGTAAGTTAAACTCACAAGCAAACTTGGCAGCCAACCTAGGCTCTCATAGGAGCAGGAGATCTCTGTTAGTAAATGATGTTGAATCGGACTGCAGCATTCCTTAATTCTGGAGTTGTCTGGGACTCTGTTCCTTTGAGCATTTCGCTGATTCAGATTCTCCAGACTTCGGGACTGAACCATTTTGAGCTGGCTGCTGTTAGGAAATGCAGACTCATCCACAAGGGAAAATTCAGAACGCAACCGTGGCATTTTTGATCTCTGTTCATCGTTGGAACTCACTACTGTGTCTGGGTAGGTGTTGGGGAGTTCACGAGGGCCTCTTCAAGGCAAATTTACCACTCTTGGCATTCTTGAACACTATATAACACTCTTCCAGACATTTCAAAAAGAAAACGCAGTGATTCTTGGGATGATCCGGCACTTCGGCGCGTTGGATCTCCTCTTTGTAAGTTAGGAAGCAGAGCTACGTCACGGAAAGCAAAAGCAGTGGAATTTCAAGGCACCACTCTGAAACCAAATCAAGTTCTTTTTCAAGCCTCTATCTACATTCACAGTGTAACTCATTCAGTAGACTATTAAAAAGCAAAATCTTCTTTCCCCGCCGACTGTAACAAGTAAATACAGGGTTTCAGTGTTAAAGTCCTCGGCAGCTGATTTGTCGAATTTTAAATAAAAGCTAACCGGTTATGTCAAAAAAAAGAAAATGGAGAGTGGAGCGCTTAGGGTTTGACGCTTCTCTGCAACTGGCAGACCTTCACAAACTGTGTCATTTTGCCATTAACCTTTAGCCATAAGGCAACTACAGCACAATAAGGAATAGCTACCACGCAATGGAACCCCCTCAGGGGGAGGACATGATGCCTCCCCCCGCTGATACGGAAAACGGCTTGCGACAAACTGAAAATGTTGGGATGGACCATCCAGAAGATACAGCAACAGAGAATAAAAATACACCAATGAATAACAACACAAATGAAGAACCATGAGTGATGCCAAACACCTGCAAGCGGGTAGTAGTTGACAAACCCAAAATCGAGCTCCCAAGTCAGCGCATCAACACTTAGATCCAGTTTATGAGGGACCATGCGTTGATAGGAAAGTTCATAGGCCTTTGGCCAATGGAGAAAACTTTGCACAGCTGGATCGCAGCCAAATGGAAGCCAAAAGGGCACATAACACTGCAATTAGGGCCTAAGGACTTCTTTATTGCCATTTTCAATTGTTTGGAGGACCAAAACAGGGTATTGGATGGAGGACCATATTTCTTCAATGCAACAGGGCTATACCTAAGAGGATGGATCGAGCGCTTTAACCCAGACAAAGAAGATCTGAGCTGGGCCCTGGTGTGGTTGCACCTTTATTCTCTTCCTCTGGAGTATTGGGACGAAGACTCTTTGCGAGACATTGGGAATCGTTTAGGCAAATTCATCAAAGTGGCAGAGGAGACAAAGCTGAAGCGATACACCTCCTATGCACAGATCTATGTATACATGCACCTCAGCAAAGGTCTCCCGGATGCGGTAAACCTCTACCATGATGATTATGAATGGTTACAAACAATAGATTACGAGCATGTACCATTCTGTTGTTGAAAATGTGTTACGAAACCAGCTCAAGAAAAAGATAGAAAAGATAGATCAATGCCTTAGACTCCAGCCTCTTCGAGAGGGCAACCTCCTTTACATTACATAAATGAACAATTCTTGGATGATTCAAATGAAAAGACCTCCTTTCTATATATAGGAGTCTAAGGGGTCATAACATAATCAGAGCCGACATAACAATAATAATGTAAGGGCACAATAATAACAATAGTGGGCTTCTATGGGGCACAATAGTAACAATATGGGCACTACATGGGTACATCAATATAATAAGTGGGTTGTAATAATAACAATAAGGGGTTACACTAGTAGTACAGGGGCCTAACATGCCCCTCTCCTTCAAAAAGTGTTCTCCTCGACGCTTGAGTAGTTCTTGATGCTTCTGTATAAAATTCTTGTCCTCCCATGTGAAATCTTTAGCAGGTAAGTTCTTCCACTTGATGAGATACTCTGAAATTGATCAATTTCGTAGCTATTGAGTTCTTGTTTCTATGACCGCTCCAAGTTCCAATATGATTTTTCCTTCCTCTTCAATTTCTAGTAATATTGTTTGAATTGGGATCTTTTGCAACTTTTGAATAATTGGCTATACTTCTTCGTCCTTCTTCCATTCATCCCTTGCTTCATTTATCCAATCTGGTTGGATAATAGAAATAGCACAAAACAATGCTTCCACATCCTCATCCTTGAAGAGTCTTCCCATTCGGTAAGGTCACCATTTTTTAAGTGCATGTAGTATTCCCAACATTTCCTTCTCATAAATAGCTTGCTTGAGATGTAGCAGTAAAAATACCCAATCACCTACATCAAAACATTTTTCACTACAATGTTGATCTACCTGTTTTGTTTCGTTTGATCAATGCCTTAAAATTCAGCCTCTTTGAGGGGGAAACCTCATTTACATTACATAAATGAACAATTCTTGGATGATTCAAATGAAAATACCTCCTTTCTATATATAGGAGTCTAAAGGGTCATAACATAATCAGAGCCGACATAACAATAATAATGTAAGGGCACAATAATAACAATAGTGGGCTTCTAT
Source organism: Pinus tabuliformis (assembly GCA_031772625.1). Lineage (NCBI taxonomy): Eukaryota > Viridiplantae > Streptophyta > Pinopsida > Pinales > Pinaceae > Pinus > Pinus tabuliformis. The sequence goes on from CM062808.1 coordinate 663,792,026, forward strand.
GGGGCACAATAGTAACAATATGGGCACCACATGGGTACATCAATATAATAAGTAGGTTGTACTAATAACAATAAGGGGTTACACTAGTAGTATAGGGAACTAACAAAATGCCACGCCCTGGGCCATTTATTCCGAGATTGTCCCTCCAATATGAAATCCATGACCACCCCTTCAATGGACAAATCTGACTCGGATGGGTTCACAAAAGTTCCCAATCGCGAAAAGACCCATAAAAGGCCCTCTACCTCAGTCAGAAAACCTGTCACCAGCACCTCCTTGCCTTCAACAAGCAATAGTTTTGAAATCCTGCTCCAGTTGGAGGTTCATATTTTAGATAATTAGAAACAACCTGAAGCCATTCCTAAGACTTCCGCCCATTCTACTCCATCAAGCTCAAAGAAAGCCCTCACTTCTAAGCAACCCATGGACACAAAAACGCCCTCTCCCAGTAACATGCAGAAAAGGACTGCTCAAGGTATGGAGGCAGATAGCACTCAGATGCAGCTCACGATTGTAGATGATACAGAGGCAGAGCAGGAAATAGTACAACACATGGAAGAGGAAGTGAAGAGCTTCAACATCGGAGATCTAGATATACTGGGACTTGAACAGGCTTGTAAGAAAAAGGAATATGACAAAATTCTTGAGCGACAGGTAGAGAACTTTGAAGTAATTCTCTCAAGAGCACAGAAGCAAAGATCATTAGGCATCCAAACTGGTAGTCAGTGGGATGGAAGAAATATCTTCAAAGATGGATGAAACATGTTTGATGATATGTATGTAGTCAGTACACTCCTTTGCATTACTCCTTTGCATTAGTCCTTGCTTTGTATCTTTCATGTACCCTCACCACTTGTCAGATTTGGCTACCTGCTGCTAATAGTCTCTTAGCTCTTTCCTGACAAAGAAGGTGAAGGAATTTCCTTCAACCTGATTTCTTCAAGGCTCTTCATAGAAATTATAGAGCTAAGAGAAGGAGATGTGGAATCTCACTATCAAACTCTTGAAAGTACTTTGCATGTTCGAATATATCCACACAATTAAGCTACCACTCAACAACATTGTCAATCTTGGAAGACTCAAGAAAGATCAAATCTCTAGATATTATAAACTTCTTATTCACTTCATCATAAAGATGGTATGCTTTGGAGGTATGAGTAACCAAAGAAGATACATTTGTGATTCTTTGCAATGAGTTTTTTTATCTGTTCCTTAGGTATGAAAGCATAATATGAGGAACCAAAAACCATGAGATGCCTCACCGAAGTAATGTGGGCATACCACATTTCATAGGGAGTCTTGTTTCTAATAGCAAGAGTTGGACACCTATTATTTATATACCCAACACATAGAACCACATCAGCCCAAAACCTTATGAACTTAGCATGTGAACTATGCCAAGTTCATAGTGAAAGTAATACAATCCAATGAACTATGTGTTGAAAAATGCAGCAAGAAATTCTCAATTTGATTTTTCCTTGATTAAATTGAAAAAATTCAAATTTCCACATCAACAGACAACTTGGATGATGTTAATTTGTGTGACATGGCTTGTGTCACCTAGTTTACTCAATAAATTCAATTTGGAGGAGTTAGAGTTCAGTTCTGCATATGGGATTCCTAACTTGTGGCAATAAAGGTCAATTATCTCAGGTTGTTGTCAGTTAAACTAGTTCTAGCTTTTGGAGGAACTAGTGGAAGGTCATTTAAGCAGTGGGACTTCAGTCAAACTCGGTGATCATCTAGTTAACTAATCAATCAACCCAAAATAGTTGGGGCATGAAGAGAAGTCAAGTCCCCTAAAATTGGTGGAGATTCGAAGGTAGTTTTAATTTCTTGTAGCTCACACAGTTGCAAGAACTTGCTATAACCATAGTGGAGGAGGTAGCTTGATTAGGAGATTCTTGTGAAATTAGAGAGCGAATGATTGTTGGTAGCATTAATAGCCTACCAGCAATTTGTTTTGCACCACACTTCAATGTTTTGGGCATGGTTTTTGAGGGTGGATTTTTTTTTATGTTGTTTGGTCATGCACGTCCTCACTAAGTATCTTGGGAGGTCTGTAATAGTTCCTTGCATGCACATCCTCACTAAATATCTTTTGGGATGTCTGTACTAGGTCATTGTAAATTTTTGTTTGCCAAGGCTTAACTACTTATGATCTTAGGTGCTCACAACAATTCAACAGTTTATGGCACTTTCTGAATCACCATTCATGAAAGGATCCAACAAAACGACTTTAGAGGAAGATGAGAAGGGAAAACTCTTATTGGAACTAGCCTAGAACTAGTGGAATTGGTTGGTCCCAATGGTTTTAGAGTTGTACTAGTCTAGTTTGGTGGTTTAGATTGGCTAAGGTCGGTCTTGTATTGAACTGACCTTAAAACACCAAATTCACTAGTTCTCTAATAAACTGACCAATTCTGAAGAATGTAGTGCAACATAGCTAATGATCACCAAATAATAACTTTTTAATAAAAAATACTAAAAAGGAAAAAAAAAATTATTAACTTGAGGGCCCTATGAAATCTAACCCTAGTAATTAATGGTAATATTTAATTTTTAAAGTTAAATTAAAATTTGACATTCTCCTTATCTTTCCTTTTTGAAAAGGAAAGATAAGGATAATGTCAACTTTTACTTAAATTTTTAATATTAACATTAATTGTTTCGAGTTGTTTCAGAGTGGTTCCAACTTCATTCAATTTTGAGAAAGTCAAATTTTTTATCCCATTCAAAACTTAGTGGTTATTGTTTGAACCACTTCTTTATAATGAGTCCTAGACTTTGACTTGCAATTCTTTAGGTGCAGTTATTGCATAATCATATTCCTCGTGAGACTTTGCAGCAGAAGTTGATCTTTAATCCATTGCAAGAACTTGACCTCGCATAGGGAACCATCAGCTACCCCTCCCAAGTTGCACCTCAACATTGAAATTTTCTTTTTCAGTAGACATTCATTTTATCCATTAGATCATTTCTTCCATTGTGACAGTCCAACAACACCCCTACCAGCATATGCTTGACAATCCATCTTATCTTTACTTCTACCTTATAAACACTCTTAAATCTTGTGTCTCCAATATAAAATAGGAAGAACCAGAAAGGGCCTTCTTGGCCCTCTTCACAACCCATAATATGTTTAGCTTCTCTCTTGTGCTTACACTCTAGTCTTCTCGCAGCTTCAGAATGGTGAATCTTAAACACAGTCTCATGACGTCCATTCAGGGACGCATAATTCACCCTTTGTTTGAATCAAATTACCCCCTTAGCATTCCCTTTACCTTTAAATGTAGGCATATATTTTCCTTCTGGATGACTATTAAGCTTCCCATCTCTATTTCGCCTCCCTCTCCTACCGTCATGAACCCGATAAGCTGAATTTAACCAATCTCAATGTATCTGAGATAAACAATCCATCCAACTGGGTAGATTGAGTTGAGACCCTTTTAGAAACTAAATCCATCCCTCCACAATGATATATCCCTCCCCAACAACATCATCATGCTCTGTTCGATATCTATCATTCCCATGATCACTATAAATTTTCGAGTCCTTCACTTACATATTTGGTAACATCATCATTCAGATCACTTATACTTTGTTGTGGTGTTTCTTGTGTTATGATTTCCTTTAATGGAAATACTAGTAGGCACGAGTAACTAAATTCAAGTTCTTATTGAACTCTTGCGTTAACATACTTAATTTTCATTTTGACCTATTCAATTTCAAATTCTTGTGTGGTTGGTTTACTGGTTGACTACTAGCATTCACCAAGTGGTTATTGATGATCATAGTTAGTCTAGAGTGAACGTTGGACTTTGCCTTGAAAACCAAGCCCCAAGAATAAGCACTTATCATGGAACATTTTAGAGCCCATACTAATGGAAGGCCAATTGTGCAGTGGGACTTTAGTCAGACTCAGTGATCATCCAGGTAATTGATCAATCAACCCAAAATATCTAGTGCATGGAGAATTCGAGTTACCCAAATATGGTGGAGATTCCAAGGAAATGTAACATCAATTGTAGACTAGCCTTGAGTGTACAGGTGTTAGATACTTTCCCCCTTTTCTTGCTTATTCATTCATTGCCAAACACTATACCACTAGTTCTAAGAATCTTGTGGATACTATCACCAGAATAAATGTATATTTTATTTTATGCGAGACAAGAATTGTATATTTACCTTTGGGACACTCCAAAAATATTTTGATGCACCTTTGTGACCTTTATGACTTTATGACCTTAATTCCCATTCCATGTGGATGCACTTTATGATGTTCTACGACAACCTAATGTCCTTGTCAACCTCCTCTCATCTTCCTTGTCATGTTTTCAGGACTTGTGTATCCAACAAGAAATTTGGGAGATGAATGCCATCAAGGTAGAAAATCAAGGGGGTTTCAAGTCATTTATTTAGGGTTCCCACTAGCATAGTCCCACCAGATGATCCACCCAATCCCTAAATTGGGGTCTACTACTATTTCAATTAATTATTAGATGATCATGGTGGGCCATAATTCCAAGTTAAATATTATGACTCTTCATATGATATTATTGGAGATACTTGAGCAGACATCTTTTTGGCTAAAGGGTTAAGGGAGGATTTTGACTTCAATATCGACCCATGTTCTAATTCTAGAGATCCATATTGTAATAAGGTGAAAAGCTCGAATACTAACCGGAGATTTGTGGAGTCTTAAATGACAACTCGTTAAAGTTCCATCAACTGACAAAGTCTATAGATAACTTTTAAGGAAACCCTTTGGAAGACCTTTATAATAAATGATCGTTAGACCCACCTCTAATTAGGCCTCGATCCAACCTCAGAAAGAACTTTGAACAACCCTTTCAAGTGACATCACTCCAATATCCAATCCAACATAAGAGAACACATGGATGCCCCACTTTAGTGAGAAGAGGAATATTTAGTGAAGTACAAGACCCTCCCAAAAATATTTGAAACATAGGCTCAAGCTACCTTAGGAGGCCTGAAATGAAACCACATTCCTACACTCATTAAGATGCCACTGAACAAATTTATAAGGAACGAAGTAGTTTTATATTAAATTCCACAGAGGGTTGAATGAGACTCAAAACATAGCCACCTAATTTCTTGTGAAAGATCCTTAGCAAAGGCTTCTCTAGGCCTCAGAATATTGTTTGACATAGGGCTTTGACTTGTGAGAATTAGGGCTTATATTTCCCCTACCAAATAGGGTTGAAAAAGATCTCTATTAATTCAATCAAAATGTATCTCTATCCTAGGGCCAAAAGATAAAAGTTGGGCAAATGAGCTTTATCCATCGAGAGAGATTTGGATGCAAGAATCAATGTTTTTGGGTCCAAGACCATCTTCATTTGATTCTCCTCATTTTGTTCATTCCAATGGTAGGTGGAATGCCACATAACTCTTCATGTTTGAGGAGATATGCTTGATCAAATTTAGTGCCTCAAAAGTATGGTAAATATCCCCAAAATGAGTTGATGAAGGCAACTTGATGTTGTGGTGAATTAATGGAACTTATTCTCAAATGGTTGATTAACATTAAAGGTATCTAATGGGTTTCCTTAAGAGTTATCTATAGGCACATTTAAGAATAAATATGGTTATACACAAAATCAACAAATTAATAATATCTATCAACATTAAGTTATAGAAACGTTTTCCTCACTCAGCTTTGGATTGATGGTTAATGGGTCCACTGTTAAGGCACCCCTTGCTTTAGGCCAACAACTAAAATCCCCCATCACTTCTAGCCTACAAAAAAAAGTTATATAATTTTTTTAGAAAATAGAGATCAAAATTATATTATTGTCTTATCTCAGTCTAAACATAAATGGATGGATATAGTTAGAACTATATCATATGTAGATGGCTTAATCAAATAATTGACGCAATCAATTGTTGAATGTTGTTGTCATTTATCCCAACCTCAGTCTTTGAAACACTCTTAATATCTGTCTATGGATTGCATTGACAAGAATACCCAATGGTCACGGAACCCTAAAACGAAGAGAAGAAAGCAAGCCGTTGTAGTGTAGCCATGATACTCTGCATTTAGGAATTTGGATGCAAGAATCAATGTTTTTGGGTCCTACACCATCTTCATTTGATTCTCCTTGTTGTGCTGATTCCAATGGTAGGTGGAATGCCACATAATTCCTCATGTTTGATGAGATATGCTTGATCAAATTTAGTGCCTTAAAAGTATGGTAAATATCCCCAAAATGAGTTGATGAAGGCAACTTGATGTTGTGGTGAATTAATGGAACTTATTATAAAATGGTTGATTAACATTAATATTGGGATTATTAAGGATCATCCTAGTTCATTTTAACTTACAAAGAAAGACTTTGTAAAGGGATTATTGATTAAATACTTTGAATCCCATGTTATCTTTTAAGGATGATTTTTTTGGCTCCAAAATTTAAAAATTCAAGTTTCATTTTGTCTATGTCAGCGCCATGTGTTAGGATGATGTTCACCCCTCTAGAAGCTTTCTCTACTTTATATTTGAGCTTGACATCTCCTTGGAGTGCATTGAAATTTTATCCAATCCTAGAATTATCTCTATTCTAGTAGGTGAGGAATAGTCGCATTCACCTATGGATGAGGATGAATTTCATTGTGAGCTATTAAGATTGATCTAAGGCTATTGTGGATTTTCTGAGGAGTATACTTGAGGTTTTTTGTGGAGTTTTTTTACCTATTTTGAGGCCTAATTTGAATCACCTCTATGGAATAATTTCAGATTCTATTGTGGTTGAACTCACTAGCATAATCAAGGAATCTTCACTATTTTTTGAGGTAATTTCATTGGTAGTCGAAGGATATTTTTATATTACTATTGAGCCCTATTCCAAGATTTCTCTAAGGAAACCTAGTTTTCTATTTCTGAGCGCTAATTTGTGACTATTTAAAGAAATTTTCACAAAGCTCCAATACTAACCAGAGCGAGTTTTGGAAGTGGGAGATATTGTAATAAAGATTCGCATTGTCTAATTCTATGACTTCAATTGTAGGATTTATGTGGCTCGCAGTGATGGATAAAGTTGTTTGAGTGAAAATGGAAGTTGAAGCACAACATGAGAACTCTGCTACTCTGTGCAAGGCCTTACGCCTTGAACCATCTCTTGGCACGTGGCCATGATTTTGTCCAGCTGATTGTGAATGTAATTTTACAAGCTCTAGGTTTTTTAGTGAGGGTTTATGGTTTTGGTGGTAATTTTGGAGAATAATGTTTATATCCTGTAGAGCATTATGAACGCCTTTGATTTGGCTTTAGCCGAAGTTTTGGTAGCTTCGTTAAGGTTTGCAGGCTTGTTTTCTTTGTGAGATTTTGTTGGATGCAAAAGTTTTATTCTCGATTTGTTTAAGATCAGGTTTATTTAGCTATGATTGTCCAGTTGCATTTGGCTTTTACATTGAAATCAAGGAAATGGAGGCTCAGTGGTAGTGAAGGGAAATATGGAACTAGGAAGAAAGAGAAAATAGGGTTTATTTTATTTTTGTTGGAACCTCCTTTTGTTGTTGATCTCATTTGTTTATCGGTAGGGATGATGTAGGTGCTTGTGATAGCACTAGTTGAGACATGCCAATGGGGTTGTGGTTTAAGGATGATGACGTTCCCATGCTAGGCTACCCCGAGGATTCACTTCTCTTGGAGGTGCGAATTAGTTGTTAGGGCCAATATTATGGTGCAAATTTTGGTTGATTTTGATGAAAGAGCACCCCTTGGTGCGGCAAGTCAGCCAAATGGAATTCATTTGTTGTCAAGTAATTGAACTTTTGTTCATGGTCAGTTGTTTAACTGACGTACGGGTCTTTTTACCGCACCCAGTCCCTAACATTTTTGGGCTAGTTGTAATTTTTTTTGACCTAAATACAGACTTCAAAAAAAATAGTATACAATAGGCACCGCTAGTGCGATTGTGGTTGTATACAGTAGTCACCACTAGTGTGATTACCATAGTATGCAGGAACCACTAGACTTTATGCAATCTCAAATGCTCTTGAAATCTGGAACTGTTGATTTCATGCCTTAAAGAACCAAACTGATGCCACTAAATTTGGATCTGATTTTTAATTATTGTTTCCTTTCTTTCAAAACCTCTTCAAATTATTATTAATCTCTTATTATTTGACTACTCTGCCATTTACCTCTGAAATAATCAAATTTACTTCTTGAATATCTACAATAGCCCCAATGCAACAAAAGGACACAAAAAATCACTCATTTGTTGGTAGTCTCCAATGTTCGAATCATATAGAACATAATTCTCAAGGATGGTGAGTAATTTTTCATAATGATGCTTACAAGATGTTTATAGGTGTTCATCATTAATAGTAACTGCAAACTTTTCTGGAATGAGATTATATTCCTCCGTAGATTCATTGTCTTAGAAGGCCTCACTTTCTCTATTCCTATCATTATTTTGTTCCAATTCTTCTGAGGAAATTCTTTGTAGTTCATTATGTAAACCATTATGATAGCAGTATGTGAAACATCATCGAGTTTTTCTAATAATCCCTTGCATTGGATACAGGCTGCCTAAAATCTCCAACTTATAGTTTGAAAGCATGACTAGTAGTGACAGGCATAACAAAAATTTGTTATCACCACTATCATGTGAAATTATAAATAGTAGAAGAGAACTTAATTTCTTCAAGTTCCATCCTCCAAAACCATAACACGGGAATGAACTTTATAATCTTGTTGACCTTAACTTTCTTACTTGTTAAACAATAATAATGTTTTTCCCATTTAAAGGTAATGGTTTTTAAAAGAAAATGATCATGTTGTCTCACAATTATTTGATAGTAGGCTCTACCTGCAAAATGGAGAGTGTACTTAATAAAGTATGGACTATCTTCAACCGTAAACGATGACTAGGGTCTTTGAAAAAAAATTCTATAACCAACAACCTTTCCATTTGTTTCTATGGTACATTTATCCATTATGTACCGTCTTGTCCAAATGAATTGAAAAATACAAATTGAAACACCTAATACAAATTCCCTCGAAAATAAATCCTTTGGCTTCGAGATGGTCTTTGTTTGATGTTTCTCTGTTTGCAATTAAGATCCACCAGGATCACTAAACAATCCAATTCAGATGTACATGAATGCAGCAATTTATTCCTATAGCATAAGCAATGCTCTAGTGTCATAGTATTATTGTCAATAAAAAATTTTGATTAATATCAACAACGACTTTTGATGACATAGAAACTAGGACCTTATGGGTGCAATTTGTCAACAATTATCACTGATGTAGATGCTAAAGAGCCAATGCTTTTTGACACTTGGATATTTCCATAACCATCAGTTCACGGTTAGGTGTTTTTATAAAAATAGAAAAAATTAAATCTGGGGATTTTCTGAAAAATAGGCTTCAGAGAGCCACTTGAATCTTCCAAAACATGACACTTGTTGAAAAGATGAAAGAGGTTTTTCTAAATCAGCATGTTCCCGAAAAATTCATGCTTTATTTTTTCAAAATTCATCACCACCTTCTCTTAAATTTCTCCCAAAGTTAGTCTTTGATGGAAATAAGTATTGAAAATAGTTTTGTCAATTTGGGCAGATTTGCCTTAAGCATTTTTCGTGAAGCTGGGTGAATTCCAAGGGTTCCAGAAGCATGTTGGGTCATCTAGGAACACAACCTAGGCTCCTAAGTTTCCATGTGAATGCCCAAAATATCCAAACTAAAGGCACTACCAAATCAGAAGGCAACGCTCACTCTAGAAAAACTATCAAATTAGTGAGGGCTCAAGAAAAAACTTGTATGTCCTAACAGATCCTTCAATATCTGGTGCTCACATATGAAGTATTGTTTATGCACAACAGTGGTGAATTAAATCTAGATGGCCAATTGGATAGCTAATATGAATTAAATCTAGATGGAATTCATGTTTGTGAGATAGCTAATATGAAGATATTGTAATTCTCTATTCCGAATAAGGGAAGATGGCATATGCTATAGGTAGTATGACAACAGTTGCCACTTTGCCTCATTGGGTAACATTGGAAAGAAGAGGAAGTTTGGTGCAGTATCTGACAAAAATGCCAGGAAATTGTCTTCTCTTGTTACTTTTTCACCCATCTCCTCTAATCGTTTAAGTAGAAGGCAGACCGCGAGATTACGTAGGAGAGAGAAGGTAGTCAATCCAAGATCTATGGCAAAGGAGTTGTAATTCAACCGAGATGGGTCAGTGACAAAAATATTGTAGGTCAGAGAAAACAAATTCCATCTAAAGGAAGATTCTTTTCACATAAAACTTTATTGTGGTAGATCTTTCCTTGTCCATATACCTTTGATGTTAATGTGTGGTTTGTATGTAGGTTTGGTATGACATATATTCCAACATTTTGTTGTGCACCTACTGAAAATATTTTCAAATTGTCTTGTAAGCAGGTGTCAACAAGCTTGTTGATATTGTCAGAATCACCATTGGGCCGAAGGGTAGAAATGTTGTTTTGGAGAGAAAGTATGGTTCTATGAAGATTGTCAATGATGGTGTGACAGTGGCTAAGCAGGTAAATTGTAGATGTGGGTTGTAAATTTTTTATGTTCTATATTAGTTTTCCTTGCCTAAATGTCTTACTGTCTTAGACCTGGAAGGAAAAATTCTCACAGGTCATAGAAAACATATTTATCTTTTGAGGATGTACCTAGTCTATGGAGTAGCGATAGAAGACTAATGAATGACACTTTAAACAGTTGAAAAAAAATACTTGTGTGCCAGATGTTGATGAGGCAAGTTAAATTTTTATTTCTTGTCTAGTTAATCTAGTCTAGTTAATGCTTTTCAATGTTGCACCTTGCTTCTGACAAGCTGAATTAGAGGACCCAGTTGAAAATATTAGGGCCAAGTTGGTAAGATAGGTTGCAGCAAGGACAAATGATTTAGCAGGTGTTAGAACTACCACATCTATTGTACTTGCGCAAGGTTTAATAGCTTAAGGTGTAAAGGTAATTTATTTGTCCCTATTACTGGCTTAAGTATTTATTCATTTTTATTCTGTCTACAAGTTTGGTTCTTCATGAATCCCCTTTACTAGGAACATTCATATCATCCAAAATAGTATAACCCTCAGCTACTTCTCCAGATTCTACAGGATTTTATGTGAGGAGAATACTTTCAGAATGATTTGTCCCATCCAAAACCGTAGCATCCTTCTCCATGACACACACATGCTCTCCAAGTGGGACATGCAGTGACAAAGATTCAGTCTCTAATGTCACATCAATTTTTATAAGCTCAAGATTTTTCACTAGGGTATCATATTCTGGTCCCTCGGCATGTTTAAGTCTCTTCAATGGATTATCCAAGGAAAGTTACTGATTGCACACATCCTTGTCTTCTAGAAGAGATTCATTCATACTTAAACAAGGGGATATATCGTAACTTTTTCTAAGTTCCTGAACTTTTGGATGGAATACTGGAGTCCAGGCCAAATTAGGTGCTTAAACAAGGAGATATATTATATCCCTCCGTAACCTTAGTGATCCTCAACGGAGTATCAAACTGGGAAGTTTCCTACTTTCTCACCACAATCTGTATATTTTCTCCAACTTTGAAATTTTGGGTCTCTCCAGCTTCCTGGCCATTGTTTCCCTCAATTTTGGCAGGGTCAATGAATCACTCATGCTTTTCGTTGTTGTCCATATCAAACAATTGTTCTCTAATTGGACTTGCATCAATTATGCCATCAAAAATAAAAATGCTTTCCTGGCATGCTCCATATTCAACTTCATTCTTTTCCATAGCTATATTATATGCCTCTGTAACCTCAGGGTTCTTCAAAGGATTATCCAATTGGTAAAGTTCCTACTTGTCATATATTTCAACATTTATTTATGTAATGATCCTAACTAGTGTCCACAAACATTTCTTTGTAGATTTCTATTACATTATTCTATATAAAATGGCAAACCAGGTATTTATGTTGCTTTTGGTATTTGTATTATTTATGTTGTTGATTTAGTTAGAGGTTGGATTTGTTTTTAGAAATAACTTTAAAATGATACTTCAAAAGTTTGTTTGTGACTAGTTAAATGCTTGTTGGAACACTCTAATAAGCTTGCCTCAAAGTGTTGGACAGATCTTCAATGCTCACTCAACACATTGATAGAGTTTTGTTCAGGGTTTTGAACCTAGTTCTCAATTTTTTTCATATCTAATTCTTACAGAAGCACTAAACACTACCCTGAAACAACAAAAAAACAAAAGTACAAACAATCAAGTGATCAAAGAGCCAAAAAATGCATTGAAAAACTACATATTCATAGATTCACTCCCTAGGTTTATTCATTGGTCATGTTCTCTTGAAAAATAAGTAATACCCAAGTTAAAAATTGCAGTCTTATTGTTTAAAAAACGTGGTGCATTCAGGGAAATAACACATATCAATCTGAATATTCAGATGAATAGGAAACAACACCTACTCCAGGTACAGATGAATACTTCAATGAAATGATATATTGCAGTTGCAAAATGTGCCAAAATAGGAAACTAAAGAAGCGAAGGTTTGTTGGTATCCATAGATTGGAACATGGAGTTTATATAGAAGAGGTATATTATAATTAAAAAATTGCTATTCTTATAATAAATAAATATGCACATTATTCAATACATTATTATTGATCATTTCATTTGATTTTTTTATTTATGAAAAGCCGCTTCTAGTTCCCAATATTCGTGAAGAACTAATGGATGATATTGATAATAGCGACTCTCAAGATGAAGGACAAGACACAATTATGGAAGAAGCCACTTTACAGATAAATGAGGCTGGTGTCAATGAATTTATCCAAGACTTCTACACATCTTTTGAAGAAGTTGTTGATTCACCCCTAGCTCATTTGGCTAGGACACCTCTTTATGCAAATCTTGAATCTTCTATATTGGCAACACTTATGTTGTTGTTGAACTTGAAGGTTATACATGGACTGACAAACACATGCTTTACTGATATATTAAGGTTGGATTGATATTCCTATAAATTAATTCTCTAGATGTCTTAAAAGTTTTGAATATTGTGTATACTTATAAAAATCATTTGTTGCACTATGCAGACTTTTGGCAAAAAAAATACTTCCAAAGGACAATAAGTTGCCTCATTCTCATAGAGAAGTATCTTTAATAATGAAAGACATTGGAATGGAGTACAAGACATATGATGCATGTCCAAATGAACATATATTGTACTATGGAAATAATGCAAATTTACAACAATGCCAAAAGTGTCACACAAATAGGTATCGTCAAGATCAATTATCTAAGAAGGTTCCTTATAAAGTATTATGACACATTCCACTAAAGCCAAGGTTTGAGAGAATGTTCAAATGCAAGGAGTTGGCAAAATATATGGATTATCATGCACAAGGGAGGAGCCAAGATGGTGTCATGCGTATGGTTGCGGATAGTAAATGCTGGAAAGATATTGACGTAAAATGGCCACATTTCATAAATGAGCCAAGGAATGCAAGAATTTCTCTAGCAATGGATGGCGTAAATCCTTTTGGAGATCTTAGAACAACATATTCTGTTTGGCCAGTGTTAATTATAAACAACAATCTCCCCCCTTGGATGGCAATGAAAAAGGAACATGCAATGTTAACTCTTATCATACCAGGTACTAGAACATGTGAATGAAATGTTTTCTTGAAGATTATATAAAAATATTTCAATTTAGTTAATCCTAATAAATAACTCTTTGTTCACTTAGGGAAATATTAGGTAAAGCATATGGATGTATACATGGAGCCCCTCATTGATGAGCTTCGTGAATTACAGGATGGTGTAAATATGTTTGATGTATCAAGACCTATCAATGATAGAAACTTCCTATTTCATGTGATTCTTATCTGGACAATTCATGATGCCCCGAGGCTCTCTATTTGTTGTGGTAATATAATATAAATTACATTTATAATTACTATGTTCATTTTATCATTTACTAAATATGGGTTTCAATCTTATTTTAGGACTACAAACAAAGGGGAAACATGGTTGTCCATCATGTGGGCCAAAATTGTTGCATAGGAAGTCAAGGTATCTCAATAAAACTATCTATGATGAGTATCGACAATTCTTACCACAAAATCATCTCTATCGAGTGCGTGATAAACATATGTTCAATGGAAAGGAAGTGGAAATGAGGAAGCCAATAAAGATGAACCCTGCTAGGTGGAAAGCGATGTATGACCAAAAAGAAGGGACAGGCTTTCCCCTAGGAATGAAAAGACTCTCTATTTTCTACAAATTAGAATATTATGAGAGCTTGTCAATAGCCCACCTATTTGATACTATGCACATCAGGAAATGTGGCAAAGTGCTTGTGGAAACATCTAAATGGAAATAACATTGAAGCACAAATAAAGTTAAGAAAGGACCTTCGAGTTGCCAATATCATGCCGAACATGTGGTTGCACAAAGACAACTCATATGTTCATGCTCCATGGACATTTACATCAAATGAGAAAGAAAACATCATTTCTACCATGAAAAGCATAAGATTTCCTTCTAGCTTTGGTGCGACATTAAAAAACTTATTCAAAAGAGATGGATCAGAGTTCTCAGGCCTAAAAACACATGATTGGCACAATTGGATAAAGGTAACGTTGTCACATGTTATATTTGTTGGAAACTTAATTATAAAATTGTATATCCTAGTGATAATATCAATTCATGCATATTTGAACATGGTTATTTGTTAATAGACATGCTAGTATAGTGATGAAATTAGTTAATGCATATTTGAACATGGTTATTTGTTAATGGTCATGCAGTATGTGTTGCCTACAGCAATACCAAGTACTTTTGACCACAATTTCACTTTGACTATTTACAAATTATGTAAATATCTGAGGTATTTTTCAATCCATCATGCATACTCTTCCATTACTCTTATCATTTGAAGTGCAACATTGGTTATGCCTTTATATGAGTTTCTACTTTTAGTTTACAAGAAATGAAAAGTCTTTATTGTAATACTTGTAGGTGGGTCTCATCTAAAGAGATACATCAGGATGACTTGAAGTATTGGAAGAGGAATGTTTCACTTTTGATGTGTGATATTCAAATGTGCTTCCCTCCAAGCTTCTTTAATTCTCAAGAGCACTACCTTTACACCTAGTAGAAGAGATTGAACAGTGTGGTCCTATTCATATTTGAACAATGTGGCTCGTGGAGAGATATATGAAGGCCATGGTTCATTTGAGTGAGTACTTACCTCAATTGCATCTTGAAGCTCCGCGATTATGGAATTATAACCAATCTCAATCATTTGTAGGAGAAAAATTAGAGGGAGAAGGGACTTCAAATAGGATAAAAGGTATAAAAAAATGTTAGGAGTTATTTGTATCTTAAGTTTTATATTACATGGCTTTAAATAATTATTAATTCATTTAACGAAAAAAAAAATCATTGTAGATGTGAAGGAGTGGGAGGAATTACATTTGTATGTTGCATACAATTCTGACTTTATGTTGGAATGGACGAAGAAGTACGCTGAAAAAAAGAAATTAGAAGATGAAAATGCATGGGCCAATATATATAATAGACATGGTCAAAACACTACTTGAGGATTTCCTGCAAGCCATAAAAGAAAGTGGCCAGAGAGATGCTCGTGGAATTGGCTAAAGGCCAATATTGAACACGAGGCAACAAAAGGGACTAATAGAGTAACACAACAACAATTGAATTTCATTAAAGGATCCACAAATGGGGAGGTGATATATATTAATATATTGCATATATTTAATAAATTTTTTGTTAGATTTCATATCCTTGAATCTAATTAGTTTATATTTATATGAATTTAGGTAAGATATTACAAAGGAATGTAGAATTTTGGTCGTCATTTTCGCATCAGAAAAGTTGATGAAAAGAGAAAAACTTATGATTGTGGAGTTTCAGCATCATTTGAGGTGGAATGTCGTTCATGTGCAAATGATAGACAACCAATCACAAGAACACTTCGCTACTATGGAGTGTTGGAGGACATTATCGAGCTTGATTTTATTTCTTTCAAGAAAATTATTTTTCTTGTTGAATGGTACAAGCTTATTGAAGTGGGAGAAGAAAAAACTCTCTTGCTCCATGATAATGGATTCCACATGATCAATACATCTAGGTTTGAAGCCACTTCTGAACCTTATGTGTTTCCAATTCAGTGTGACCAAAATTTTCTCATTCAAAATTTAGAACAACTTGGTTGGTCATTTGTGATTGATTATGATCCAAGAGGACGAAGAGTAACATTTGTTCAAGATGTAGAGGACCATGATTTACCAGAAGATGCAGAAGTTCCCCCTGAAGACATAGATGGCCAAGATGGAGATGATGAAGAATTTATTGTCAATGATGCATATCACCAAGATGAAGACCAAGACGAGTTTATTGAAGTTTCTAAAGGACATGAGCAACCACATGGGCATCAAATCCATGAAGATGATCAATTCATTGATTTTAATTTACCTGTAGTTGAAGGTGATGAAGACTATGAAAATGATGGTATTAATTTATTTGTAGATTTA
Organism: Pinus tabuliformis; assembly: GCA_031772625.1. Classification (NCBI taxonomy): domain Eukaryota; kingdom Viridiplantae; phylum Streptophyta; class Pinopsida; order Pinales; family Pinaceae; genus Pinus; species Pinus tabuliformis. The sequence continues at coordinate 663,808,578 of CM062808.1, forward strand.
GGGTCTATTAATGATGGGGTATATATGCCATCAGATGAGGAGATTTCATCCGAGAATGACATTTTATGATCACTATGTATACTTTAAGATAGTTTTAAGGATTCACTACAATATAATTTTTCTTTACAAGTTAGACATATGAGTTTTTAATTGTAATGAACATTAAGTAATTTGAATGTTTAATGTTTTACTTGTGAGGATGACATTTTTCGATCACTATGTTTACTTTAAGATGGTTATAAGGATTCACTGCAATATAATTTTTCTTTACAAGTTAGGTATTGAGTTTTTAATTGTAATGAACATCAAGTAATTTGAATGTTTAAGGTTTTACTTGAAAGACATGTATATTTGGTGTTACTGATTCTATTTTCTTATCAGTTTTTTGATCAAGGTTTTCTTATTTTTATGTTATTATGTGTTTTCTTAAGAATGTACCCATGGGTGTTACTGATGCTACTATGGGTGATTCAATGATATTCGGTACTTTTATGGAAATGTTAAAAAATGCACGAGGGCAAGACACCGCTATGATGATGCATGAGGTAAGCTTGAATATTGTCTTTTATATGTTCAATTATCTTATATTCCTTATTATATTATGCTAGTTTATGTTTGTGGAATGCAGGCAATTGCTAAAGTCATTCCAACCCATATAACACCTTATAATACATCTAAGGTAATGATAGTGGTAAAACTTGATCAATATTTTTGTGCATTTAGTTAACTTATTTCACTATATATATTTATTAATAGTTGTGTTTTTACTAAGCGTGCATTTTGTTGGCACGCAGGATTCATTTATGCCCCTTAATACAACCAATGTTGGCATGCAGGGATCATTAATGCCCTCATATACATCTAATGTTATGCAAAATGTAAGATTCAACCATTTATTTGTGTGAGTTTGATTATGTTATTTGTTGAGAAATATAGGGCATATATTTAATAAAGTTTTTGCACAACGACTCCATGATTTATGAGGTGTTACGAAGAGCTACATCATGCCTTCAAATGGATCACCCTATTATCACTCAGGTTGTCCTTAAGCTCCAGAAAGGATGCGGCTGAGGTAACCACAAACCAACATTGGACTGCAGGTTCTAGCCCACCTGCAGTCAGAGAGGGCTCTCTCTTTTTTATTTAGCTTTGCTAATGGTAATTTTAGGCTAGCTATTGAGTTCAGGGGTTTTGCTTGTGTTTTGGTTGGAAAGATGATGTTTCAAGTAGAGAGGCAAGGCATATGGTGGTAGATTTCAAACCATTGGGCATGGGGTCATGGAGTAAGACTAATGGTGTGCTTTCTTAATCACGAAAAGGATGAGGAGCAGGGTAGCTATTCATGAAACAATTTTGCAAGTTTATAAGGATGAATAAGGGCTAAAGAATGAGAGGCAGCAAAGAATCTCTCAAACAGGTTAGCAGAAAGAAGATGAAAGAACTCTATCTTGGAGCAGCTAAGAATTCCTAGATGACAGTCATTCATATGTGAAAATAGATCAAACATGAGCCATAACAGAATTCATATTTATGTCTAGATCAAGAAGAAAAACATTAAGAAGCCACAGAGCCTGCGCATAGAGTGCAGCAAAGAAAAATCTATACCAATCCTTTGTTAAGTGACTTGAGTATGTATGAAAATAAAATAACAAAGGTAGGGAGACCTATTGTATCATATTGCAGCACAAGAATTCCTCATTTAACTCTTCAGAAACATTAATCACACATCAACAGTCCATTCTCCAAGCTTGTATGTAGTCTTTGATTATAGAAAAATATCAGAAATACAGTGCAAGTCTTTCCTGGATACATCAGTCGATCAACCCCTTTTACAGTGCAAGAGGTCCTATATATACAAAAAGAAAGTCACGAAATATCTAGGTGATGACTCTTCAGACAATAAATTACATCACCAACTCCTGCCAGGGAGTAAATGAAACATTTAACACTGCAGTTAATGTTAGCTTGCTAGCTGTCTGTTTTTGTCAGAAAACCATTGACTTTGTAGGTTGAGTGGGTGGGCTGCCTGCTGTGTATTTATTTTAGCGCGTGCCTCCTGATGTTGGTACGTTGCCTGCTGCTGCCTGGGTCTTTGTCCTGTGTGTTTGGATTTTTAGCATTGGATGAGCTGTAATCATCATTTCAATTTTGCTCCGTGTCGATCTACCTTTGACAGGTGTATCTTGCCATTTCTATATACTGACCTGTAACTTGACCAAAAATAATTAATAAACCAAATCACCTTAGCAATATCTCTTTTATCCCCTTCCACCAGTCCTCCGTAGGTAGCTGATGCCTCTGTATCTTTATCAATGTTTCCTCAGCCTCCGTGTACCTATGGAAGGTGGGTTGGAATTCGAACAGGTGATTTATCTCTTGTGCAATGTAGAATAGATTTTCTAATTTATTAAAAACACTCTGTCCTGATGGAGGCCCTGTTCCTTCTGAAGTGCTGGAGGAAGCTGTGATTTGGTTGGTAGCAAAATTATTGACTCTATTAGCATAAAGGTCATGTGACAGCAATCTTTCGGCACTGGTTAACAAACTTGGCAGTCCTCTGCTATGCAATGCCATGATCTTTGCCTTGAACTCATCCACCTCAGCTTGCATCTCTTGGCATTTTCTGTCCAATGCCTGCACAAAGTTCCTAAGGGTTAACACCTTTTTTATTAGCAAGATAGTTTCAGTCCTGCTACTGATTCCTAATGCTGCCAACTGCCCCTTGGTTCGAGCATTCAAGAAGTGGATCATCCTATTTGCTTCCTCAGGCATATTTCTCAAGGATGCTCTGGCCTTTTGGTTTTCGAATTGAGCCAAATTTATCAACTCCATTTGTTCGTGAATAGTTTCAATGGCTTGCCATTGGTCTGTAATGGATTGGCCGATTTTGGCCCATAGAATTTTCTTTATATCAGCTAGAGTTCTATCAAAAGTGAGCTCTTTCTCTAGCTCTTTTATTCTTTTTTCTAAGGCTTTGACCTCTCTTGTTTTCTCAGCTACCTCCTGCTTTGATTTGTCATATTTTGCCTCAATTGTAGCCAGCTTTTCCTTGGTTTTTCTCAACTCTGTCATTTGCAATTCCAGAGCTTCAATTTCCTTCATCATATTGTCCTTTTTTAAGCTGGTGTCTTTATCTGTAGGTGTTGAGGTAGTCGCTGTAGTTGGTGCTGAACTTGAGGTACCTGTTACTGCTGCTGGAGTGATAGGGGGGACTATTGTGCTGGTCGTGGGAGGGGCAGTTGTGGAGATCTGAGCTGTTTGAATTGGCTGAGAGGCCAACTCTCCCTGTCTTCCCTGTAATGCTGCCTCCAAGGCAGTCTCTGTTTCTGCCAACCTTTTATGCAAGGTCATGAGTAAAGCTACTACATCCTTTTCTTCTTTCTGTTGAGCTACCTCTGTAGTCTGAGGATGCAACGTAGATGACAGTTTGATTTGTTTCCTAAGGGCAGCTATGTCTTTATCCCTCTTTTTTAATAGAGCTTTCACACCCTTGGGATTAGAGGGATCATGTCCCATCTCTATGATAATCTCCTCCAAGGACTTGATTCTAATGTCCTTGGCCTGTGAAGAAGCCTTTTCCAACTCAAGTTGGGCAGCAGTGTTGTGCAAAGAAATTTGCAATTTGTGAGCTAGCAATGTCTTACCTGCTAGAGTAGAATATAGCATTTCCCTTGTCTGCTTGTGCAATTCAATCTAGTCCATTGGATGTATATCCTTGGCAAACACCTCCAGATTGGTTCTAATGTAATCAACAGCTGATTGGGGTTGTTGAGTTGTAGGCCTGAAGTGACCAAGGGTCATCTTGCCTTCTTGGATGTCATAGGCCGCCATTAGTCTTTGCTGGTTGGTGGGAGCCATCCTTATTAACTGATTATACAGTTGGATTCTCACTGGCTCGTTCCTAGCCTTTATATCAATAAATGCTTTTTTAATGTCAGAGGGTTGTCGGCCATGTTGTATTGTGGATGTCACCTCCACACCACGCTGCCTCTCATGCTCCTGCTGAAATGAGCTAGCCGATGTCTCCATGCTAGGAGGAACTTGCTGCTCTGTGGATGCCTCTAGTATTTCTTGTTCTAGAAAAGGATTTAACCTTTGTCTTTTCTCTCCTTGCTGCTCTGTGGAAGTGCCTGGAGGTGTCTCTTGCTGTCTGTCCCTTTTCTTTGATCTCTCTTCATTGAGAGGTGTCTGCAACATCGAAATTTCTGTTACCTTTGTTTGTGTCGAAAAGTCTTGCCCTTGACTTTGTTCATCAGTAGAAAGTGGTTGATCCGCCATTTTCTCTTGCTGTCCTAAATGGTGCACTTGCTCTTCTGAATGCTCTACCTCTTTACCTTTGTCTATTGTTGCTGTTGGGACAGTCTGTTAGGCTGGTTGCTAGGGGGTCATGGCAGATGAGGCGCCTACTCCAAGCTACCGAGGAGCTGCAAAAGACACCTGTCCAAAAGATTCCAAGTCAACCGCTTTTTCAAGGTTTTTGATTGCCTTTTCTGTTATCTCTTCCTCAGACAGTTCTTTAACTAGTGTGCCCTCTACCCATTCTGTTTGGTTGGCAAATTGTTCAATTTGGGGGATATCACAGTGTTCATATGCTGCAAGCTTGTATTTAACTCTTCTAAGGCTGATAAAGTGATTTGGGTCATATGGTGCCCAGTAAAAACTTGTTTTTAATAACAGAAAGTCTTTCAACATCTTGTCTGCCTCCTTCCACACTTCTTCTCTTTTATTTCCAATAAATGGGCCCAATTGATGCCTGATTTTCAGCTATGCCTTTTTGCTTTTTCCATAGAAGTGAAGCATGTCTGCATTGCCAAACTGCCGGAAGTACTCCAACTCACACCCATAAATTCTGATTACTGTGTGGTGTTGATAAAAATACCAATCTCCAATACTGTAGGTCTTGGAAATTTGCAGGATTTTTTGCATTTCATCAGTGAGTCTAGGGAGAGGAGTGCTCACTAGCAAGGAGGAAGTTGGGTATATGAACAGGTCAATGAACTCATAGTAGGTGTATGGAGAGTAATAAACATGGTGGCAAACTGATGACCAAAATATTACGGACCTTCGCCTCCCCTTAGCATCCAACCTTTTGAGGAAGACCGAGAAACTATCAAGATGATAGTACAGCAACAAGTGATATATGTAGGAAGTATATTTAAACACCCTTTCTCTCTCCAGGTTCATGAATTGCTCATGAATTTTGTCAGCTATGAAGGTGGCATAATCATACAGGACAATGGGGGGCTGCCCTGGAGTGAACATGGATGGCATTACCAAGATAACCTCATCAACATACTCACTGGTATTGAATCCTAAGATGCAGGATATCATATCTACTAGCAGTCTCCCTGTTTCATTGAACCAGACATGTAGATAAGGAGGAGGTTGCCGGGGCTGGTAATCTGGGAGCATGAATAATTGGCCAATTCTCGTGACCTCTGAGCTGGGCAGCTTAGTGCCTTGGTTAAGTAGAAGATTCATAGAAAGGGGCACCAGAGGTTTGCTTGGCTCAAAGCTTAGCATCTCAGTTATGGATTGAGGGGTGATGTGAAACAAAATAGCCCCAGATGGAGCCAAAACTACTCTTTGAGTGGGTTCATAATGCTCACAGCACTGATGGATAAAGTCTGGGAATACATTCACTTGTGGAAGATAATAGATGGGCAAGTTGGACTCCCAGATACCCATGTCATCAGTACCGCTTCTGTGTTTTCTCCTCATTTCACAGACAATTTCAATGTGATATTTGTTTCTTATTTCAACTGTTTCCTTCATTTGATAATCCCTGTCGGCAAGGGGCAACCATTCCAAGTCCCTATGTGGAGCATTCAGTGGTGCAATATTCAGGGCAACTGGGGTCTCCATGCTTCGACAATAATTACAGCTGGTTTAGGCCAGTATTTCAGCAAAGACCGGAATTCTGATGATGGTTTTCCGGCCCAGGAGCTTAGAGTTTTAAGCTTTGTGCAGCTATGTTTTGATGAGCGGAAGTCAATGAAAACACAGAGTGTGCAAGGTTCTGCAATAAATTTACTGAGAGGGAGGAAATTGGAGGGCTTTAGCAGACTGTCTTCAGCAGTTCTGCGGACAAATTGGAGTTGGATTTTGAAGCTATGAATGGCAGCTTTATCAGAGACAACAAAGACGCCGGGCCTTGGCCACAACTGAGTTATATGGTGAGGTAGAGAGGAAAAGGTCGCATGTGTCGATGTGCTCTAGGTAAATTTTGGTGTATTGGCAATTCTTGCAGAGAAAATATAAAAACAGGGTTACGGGCGTTGTTTCGGGTAAATACCTAGGCTTAAGGCGCCGGTAACGAACGAGCAGGTGCAATGGAGAGCAATGGCGACAAATTCGTGGGTGGCAGCAGCTCGTTTGATCGAATTTTTGACTTAGGCGGAAAAACAACGTGAAATAGCATGCAGAGAGCTCCCAGAACTGAGCAGTGAAAATGACATAAAACGGTTGATTTGCGCATTTTTATGATAATTTGACACTTTTGGCGCTTTTTAACTATGATGTCAACATGACGTCATTGGCGGGCTGGGTACGAAGGGTGACGTGGCGGGATGACTTGGCAAGGGGCCGATGTTGGTGCAGGTGATGTGGCATGGTGACGAGGCAGACATGTAGAACAGGATAGGTTACATGGGGCATGCGTACAGAAGGCAGAAAGCAGTCTCATCGGACCGCTTTCTGTATGGGGGAGGTATCTGTCGGAGCCCCTCCGATGCAATAGGAAATGGACAAGTGTCTTTGGGTACGGCGGAAAAACCGCCTCGCCATCGGAAGCTAACGGCCGAGCAGCGAGGCACCTCCGAAATCGCCGAGAGCCGTTGGATGGAGAGAGCCCGATCCAACGGTGGATGGGACAATGATTTGACGGGATGTTAACGGGATGTTAAACCTAGGGAAACCAAGCTTAGACTGTTTGGCTTTCCTTTAACTGAGAAATCTTCAAAAATGGAACTTTTGCAGCGTGGAAAAGATGAACATTTTTGGCACTTCCACTGTCAATCATGAAATATGAAACCTGTTGCAACAGGAGGCCAACAGTGGCTCCACTTGGAGATGACTTTTCCTTGTGAAAAGCCAAGAACAGCGGGTCAGACTGCCTTGATCCTCTGTGGTTGTTATACTCTAAAATCTTTCCCTTTAGTGGCTGCTTTCTTTATGAACATGATAGCATACTTGAGGAGCTTAGGGCCTTCACTTCGAGCTTCAACTACAACGAGTTGCTATCCAAACAGAAACTTAAATCCTACCTACCTACCCTAATCAGCACTTGTTCGCTGGTTAGGTAAAATGAAACAACCAGTGCAACCATTTAAGCACTTGTAAAAAGAAACTAACTATTTGACTGACAGTTGGTGAAATGAAAAACATTGTTTGGTCATGTGCCCCCATGGTCAAAATCGTGACATATAAAGGCCACTGCTGGAATACTTTATCCTCATAGAGAAAACATGTTACAAATTTTGAGTTTAGAAAGGCCTCCATATAGTCTGCTACAAGATCAACAAAAGCATCATGTGGGATGGTTCTATCTGAGCTTTCTTGGTTTGATGGATCAGTTGTATCCTCTGTAACAAACTCTGCAACTAGTCCTTTAGCCTTTGTCTTGAAAGCATAGTCATCCTTAATTTGTAAGTTAGAAGGCAGTACAATTTTCCCATGAATTGGAGGAGGAAGTCCTTGAAAAAAAAATTTAGGATCTTGAAAATCATATGACTGGATTTGGGAATTCAATAGTTCAATCTCATTTTCATGTTCATCCACAACTAAATCAAGAAGACACATCTTGATTTGGGGCTGTTGTATTGCATTGATCTTAATCAACAATAGTCTGACAAAATTTTCATCAAGCTCATATTTTGATAACAACTTTCTGAATTCATTTGTAGATTGTTTAACTTCATCTTCCACATACCCGGCCATCCTATCTAGCTATTACCGGTGTGAAATGGGATTACTTGGCTGTGAAACTGCTCAAAAATTTGAAAATTTTCTTCCAGGTCCGCTCCACCAGTGGAGTCTTGTTTGTGAAGATGATGTGGAGTCGCCAGATGGATGATTCAACTTTGGAGTGTCTGATCTCTGTCCATCATCACATATCAGAACTAAACTTTTGTTTTAGCGTTTCTGAAAGAAAAGATGACCTTCTTCGGAGACTAAAAAGGAAATTTTTGGTCTGGTTCTTCCCCAGTGGAGCTTTCCAACTTGATTTATGAAATTATCTGAGGATGTTCCCCAGCGGAGTCGCCATTATGTTATCACTCAGGTTGTCCTTAAGCTCCAGAAAGGATACGGCCGAGGTAACCACAAACCAACTTTGGACTGCAGGTTCTAGCCCACATGTAGTCAGAGAGGGCTCTCTCTTTTTGATTTAGCTTTGCTAATGGTAATTTTAGGCTAGCTATTGAGTTCAGGGGTTTTTCTTGTGTTTTGGTTGGAAAGATGATGTTTCAAGTAGAGAGGCAAGGCATATGGTGGTAGATTTCAAACCATTGGGCATGCGGTCATGGAGTAAGACTGCTGGTGTGCTTTCTTAATCACGAAAAGGATGAGGAGCAGGGTAGCTGCTCATGAAACAATTTTGCAAGTTTATAAGGATGAATAAGGGCTAAAGAATGAGAGGCAACAAAGAATCTCTCAAACAGGTTAGCAGGAAGAAGATGAATGAACTCTATCTGGGAGCAGCTAAGAATTCCTAGATGACAGTCATTCATATGTGAAAATAGATCAAACATGAGCCATAACAGAATTCATATTTATGTCTAGATCAAGAAGAAAAACATTAAGAAGCCACAGAGCCTGGGCATAGAGTGCAGCAAAGCAAATTCTATACCAATCCTTTGTTAAGTGACTTGAGTATGTATGAAAATGAAATAACAGAGGTAGGGAGACTTATTGTATCATATTGCAGCACAAGAATTCCTCATTTAACTCTTCAGAAACATTAATCACACATCAACAGTCCATTCTCCAAGCTTGTATGCAGTCTTTGATTATAGAAAAATATCAAAAATACAGTGCAAGTCTTTCCTGGATACATCAGTCGATCAACCCCTTTTACAGTGCAAGAGGTCCTATATATACAAAAAGAAAGTCACGAAATATCTAGGTGATGACTCTTCAGACAATAAATTACATCACCAACTCCTGCCAGGGAGTAAATGAAACATTTAACACTGCAGTTAATGTTAGCTTGCTAGCTGTCTGTTTTTGTCAGAAAACCATTGACTTTGTAGGTTGAGTGGGTGGGCTTCCTGCTGTGTATTTATTTTAGCGCCTGCCTCCTGATGTTGGTACGTTGCCTGCTGCTGCCTGGGTCTTTGTCTTGCATGTTTGGCTTTTTAGCATTGGATGAGCTGTAATCATCATTTCAATTTTGCTACATGTCGATCTACCTTTGACAGGTGTATCTTGCCATTTCTATATGCTGACTTGTAACTTGACCAAAAATAATTAATAAACCAAATCACCTGAGCAATATCTCTTTTATCCCCAACCACCAGTCCTCCGTAGGAAACTGATGCCTCTGTATCTTTATCAATGTTTCCTCAGCCTCCGTGTACCTATGGAAGGTGGGTTGGAATTCGAACAGGTGATTTATCTCTTGTGCAATGTAGAATAGATTTTCTAATTTATTAAAAACACTTTGTCCTGATGGAGGCCCTGTTCCTTCTGAAGTGCTGGAGGAAGTTGTGATTTGGTTGGCAGCAAAATTATTGACTCTATTAGCATAAAGGTCATGTGACAGCAGTCTTCCGGCACTGGTTAACAAACTTGGCAGTCCTCTGCTATGCAATGCCATGATCTTTGCCTTGAACTCATCCACCTCAGCTTGCATCTCTTGGCATTTTCTGTCCAATGCCTGCACAAAGTTCCTAAGGGTTAACACCTTTTTTATTAGCAAGATAGTTTCAGTCCTGCTACTGATTCCTAATGCTGCCAGCTGCCCCTTGGTTCGAGTATTCAAGAATTGGATCATCCTATTTGCTTCCTCGGGCATATTTCTCAAAGATGCTCTGGCCTTTTGGTTTTCGAATTGAGCCAAATTTATCAACTCCATTTGCTCGTGAATAGTTTCAATGGCTTGCCATTGGTCTGTAATGGATTGGCCGATTTTGGCCCATAGAATTTTCTTTATATCAGCTAGAGTTCTATCAAAAGTGAGCTCTTTCTCTAGCTCTTTTATTCTTTTTTCTAAGGCTTTGACCTCTCTTGTTTTCTCAGCTACCTCCTTCTTTGATTTGTCATATTTTGCCTCAATTGTAGCCAACTTTTCCTTGGTTTTTCTCAACTCTGTCATTTGCAATTCCAGAGCTTCAATTTCCTTCATCATATTGTCCATTTTTAAGCTATTGTCTTTATCTGTAGGTGTTGAGGTAGTCGCTGTAGTTGGTGCTAAACTTGAGGTACCTGTTTCTGCTGCTGGAGTGATAGGGGGGACTGTTGTGCTGGTCGTCGGAGGGGCGGATGTGGAGATCTGAGCTGTTTGAATTGGCTGAGAGGCCAACTCTCCCTGTCTTCCCTGTAATGCTACCTCCAAGGCAGTCTTTGTTTCTGCCAACCCTTTATGCAAGGTCATGAGTAAAGCTACTACATCCTTTTCTTCTTTCTGTTGAGCTACCTCTGTAGTCTGAGGATGCAACGTAGATGACAGTTTGATTTGTTTCCTAAGGGCAGCTATGTCTTCATCCCTCTTTTTTAATAGAGCTTGCACGCCCTTGGGATTAGAGGGATCATGTCCCATCTCTATGATAATCTCCTCCAAGGACTTGATTCTATTGTCCTTGGCCTGTGAGGAAGCCTTTTCCAACTCAAGTTGGGCAGCAGTGTTGTGCAAAGAATTTTGCAATTTGTGAGCTAGCAATGTCTTATCTGCTAGAGTAGAATATAGCATTTCCCTTGTCTGCTTGTGCAATTCAATCTGGTCCATTGGATGTATATCCTTGGCAAACACCTCCAGATTGGTTCTAATGTAATCAACAGCTGATTGGGGTTGTTGAGTTGTAGGCCTGAAGTGACCAAGGGTCATCTTGCCTTCTTGGATGTCATAGGCCGCCATTAGTCTTTGCTGGTTGGTGGGAGCCATCCTTATTAACTGATTATACAGTTGGATTCTCACTGGCTCATTCCTAGCCTTTATATCAGTAAATGCTTTTTTAATGTCAGAGGGTTGTCGGCCATGTTGTATTGTGGATGTCACCTCCACGCCACGCTGCCTCTCATGCTCCTGCTGAAATGAGCTGGCCGATGTCTCCATGGTAGGAGGAACTTGCTGCTCTGTGGATGCCTCTGGCATTTCTTGTTCTGAAAAAGGATTTAACCTTTGTCTTTTCTCTCCTTGCTGCTTTGTGGATGTGCCTGGAGGTGTCTCTTGCTGTCTGTCCCTTTTCTTTGATCTCTCTTCATTGAGAGGTGTCTCCAACACCGGAATTTCTGTTACCTTTGTTTGTGTCGAAAAGTCTTGCCCTTGACTTTGTTCATCAGTAGAAAGTGGTTGAACTTCCATTTTCTCTTGCTGTCCTAAATGGTGCACTTGCTCTTCTGAATGCTCTACCTCTTTACCTTTGTCTGTTGCTGCTGTTGGGACAGTCTGTTGGGCTGGTTGCTAGGGGGCCGTGGCAGATGAGGTGCCTACTCCAAGCTGCCGAGGAGCTGCAAAAGACACCTGTCCAAAAGATTCCAAGTCAACCGCTTTTTCAAGGTTTTTGATTGCTTTTTTTGTTATCTCTTCCTCAGACAGTTCTTCAACTAGTGTGACCTCTACCCATTCTGTTTGGTTGGCAAATTGTTCAATTTGGGGGATATCACAGTGTTCATATGCTGCAAGCTTGTATTTGACTCTTCTAAGGCTGATAAAGTGATTTGGGTCATATGGTGCCCAGTAAAAACTTGTTTTTAATAACAGAAAGTCTTTCAACATCTTGTCTGCCTCCTTCCAGGCTTCTTCTCTTTTATTGAAAATAAATGGGCCCAATTGATGCCTGATTTTCAGCTGTGCCTTTTTGCTTTTGCCATAGAAGTGAAGCATGTCTGCATTGCCAAACTGCAGGAAGTACTCCAAGGCAAAGAATCTCATGGGGACATATTTAGGCAGTCTGTAAGGGGCCAACTCACACCCATAAATTCTGATTACTGTGTGGTGTTGATAAAAATACCAATCTCCAATACTGTAGGTCTTGGAAAGTTGCAGGATTTTTTGCATTTCATCAGTGAGTCTAGGGAGAGGAGTGCTCACTAGCAAAGAGGAAGCTGGGTATATGAATAGGTCAATGAACTCACAGTAGGTGTATGGAGAGTAATAAACATGGTGGCAAACTGATGACCAAAATATTACGGACCTTCGCCTCCCCTTAGCATCCAACCTTTTGAGGAAGACCGGGAAACTATCAAGCTGATAGTATAGCAACAAGTGATATATGTAGGAAGTATATTTAAACACCCTTTCTCTCAACAGGTTCATGAATTGCTCATGAATTTTGTCAGCTAAGAAGGTGGGATAATCATACTGGACAGCAGGGGGCTGCCCTGGAGTGAACATGGATAGCATTACCAAGATAACTTCATCAACATACTCACTGGTATTGAATCCTAAGATGTAGGATATCATATCTACTAGCAGTCTCCCTATTTCATTGAACCAGACATGTAGATAAGGAGGAGGTTTCCAGGGCTGGTAATCTGGGAGCATGAATAATTGGCCAATTCTCGCAACCTCTGAGCTGGGAAGCTTAGTGCCTTGGTTAAGTAGAAGATTCATAGAAAGGGGCACCAGAGGTTTGCTTGGCTCAAAGCTTAGCATCTCATTTATGGATTGAGGGGTGATGTCAAACAAAATAGCCCCAGATGGAGCCAAAACTGCTCTTTGAGTGGGTTCATAATGCTCACAGCACTGATGGATAAAGTCTGGGAATACATTCACTTGTGGAAGATAATAGATGGGAAAGTTGGACTCCCAAATACCCATGTCGTCAGTACCGCTTCTGTGATTTCTCCTGATTTCACAGACAGTTTCAATGTGATATTTGTTGCTTATTTCAACTGTTTCCTTCATTTGATAATCCCTGTCGGCAAGGGGCAGCCATTCCAAGTCCCTATGTGGAGCATTCAGTGGTGCAATATTCAAGGCAACTGGGGTCTCCATGCTTCGACAATAATTACAGCTGGTTTAGGCCAGTATTTCAGCAAAGACCGGAATTCTGATGATGGTTTTCCGGCCCAGGAGCTCAGAGTTTTAAGCTCTGTGTAGCTATGTTTTGATGAGAAAAAGTCAATGAAAACGCAGAGTGTGCAAGCTTCTGCAGTGAATTTACTGAGAGGGAGGAAATTGGAGGGCTTTAGCAGACTCTCTTCAGCGGTTCTGCGGACAAATTGGAGCTCGATTTCGAAGCAATGAATGGCAGCTTTATCAAAGACAACAGAGACGGCGGGCCTTGGCCACAACTGAGTTATATGGTGAGGCAGAGAGGAAAAGGTCGCATGTGTCGATGTGCTCCAGGTAAATTTTGGTGTATTGGCAATTCTTGCAGAGAAAATATAAAAACAGGGTTACGGGCGTTGTTTCGGGTAAATACCTAGACTTAAGGCGCCGGTAACGAACGAGTAGGTGCAATGGAGAGCAATGGCGACAAATTCGTGGGCGGTAGCAGCTCGTTTGATCGAATTTTGGACTTAGGCGGAAAAACAACGTGAAATAGCATGAAGAGAGCTCCCAGAACTGAGCAGTGAAAATGACATAAAACGGTCGATTTGCGCATTTTTATGATAATTTGACACCTTTGGCACTTTTTAACTATGATGTCAGCATGACGTCATTGGCGGGCTGGGTACGAAGGGTGACATGGCAGGATGACTTGGCAAGGGGCCGATGTTGGTGCAGGTGATGTGGCATGGTGACGAGGCAGACATGTAGAACAGGATAGGTTACATGGGGCGCGCGTACAGAAGGCGGAAAGCGGTTTCATCGGACCGCTTTCTGTACAGGGGCGGTATCTGTTAGAGCCCTTCCAATGCAATAGGAAATGGACAAGTGTCTTTGGGTACGGCGGAAAAACCGCCTCGCCATCGAAAGCTAACGGCCGAGCAGCGGGGCACCTCCGAAATCGCCGAGAGCCGTTGGATGGAGAGAGCCTGATCCGACGGTGGATGGGACAATGATTTGACGGGATGTTAACGCACTGGGCCCGCCCGACTGTTAAATCTTTATTCAGCGCTTCAGGGTCTTAAACTTTGGGTTATACGGGTTTAGTGGGTTTACAAATGGGCGCGGGTGGCTATTAATTTGATCAGATATCAAATTAATTCCAAAGGGAATGTATGCGCGGAAGAACTTAGTATAAAGTTTACGTGTGGGGGAGGGAATGGTGGTTGTTAATTTAACCAAATGTCATATTAACCCCGGGTTAGGACGCGGAAGGGTTAATGCCAGGCCCCAAATGAGCTTAGCATGCCCCGGACTTAGGAAATATGGCTATAGTGCCAAGGGGAGGGGTTATTTAGTATCTTTTTTTTGGGAATTTCATATAGTTTTAGTAGTGAATAGGGATAGGGGAGAAATTAGGGAGCTACATAGTAGAATTAGGAGTTAATATGATAATGGTGGAGTGGAAGAGGAAAGAGAACAATGGTAAGTCTATGAAGTAAAGATAGACATAGAGATTATGTGGAAGATGAAAACATGATTGTTACACAAGAAATGTGGCTTCTTTTCATGAAGAAATCCAAAACCTTGACTTAATGTTTTTTACAAAAATGAAGTAAGAACTAGGACTTGTTGGGCAGATCCCAAGGTCCTTTAGGGGGATGTTAGTAAGGAACTTTTTAGAAGGAGCTGAGGGGAAGTTAGATATGCTTTTCAACATTCTGCCAGAAAAACACTGCTTTCATACCTCTGCCACTGATGAGATGAGCCTTCTTTGTCAATGCCCAAAACTGAAGATGATCTTGCTTCTGCAACCCCGGGCTACCTACCCAGCCTAATCTACCTAGTCTTTTTTGTCACTTCAAGAAGGGTGCACTTAGACTTGCAAACCCTGATTTCCCTTTTTTTCTTTTAGATTTCCCTCCTATCTAAAACTAGCCTTATTTCTTCCAGGGGTCCAGATTAAGCTATTGGGCTCCTTTGTTCTCTACCTAGCTACTAATATGCCAAGATTAAACTATTCAGACAGATTAACTCTCTATATTCTTAAAGCAAGAAATTTAAACCTAGAGAAACCAAGCTTAGACTGTTTGGCTTTCCTTTAACTGAGAAATCTTCAAAAATGGAACTTTTGCAGCGTGAAAAAGATGAACATTTTTGGCACTTCCACTGTCAATCATGAAATATGAAACCTGTTGCAACAGGAGGCCAACACCCCATCCATTTTTTTCTTCTTGGACATAAAATACTATTTTAACAAGTAACCCAAGCAATATATTATTCCAAAACATGATGTCAAGTTACTTTTCTAGGGTTTTTATGTAATCAAGAGGCCTTTTTAGGGTTTCTTAAATTCAAACCTTAGATCATACTCTTTTCCCTTTATGTCATTCTAGAGTTTATCCCATGCCCTAGAAATCAAATCATAGGGAACAAATACTTAAGATTAAGGTTTCTAAATACTAGGGTATTTCTTAAAATATAAACCCATAAATTCAACCCTACTACATCTTATGATGGATCCTTTAAAAGAAAATTATTATACATACCTCATGGACACCTATCTGTACTAATTAGTATTTATTGAACAACACTACATGGTAAACAACAGAGGCCCCTTCATAAAAACCACTTACAGCCAGTACTCCCCTCTACTAACAGCTTATGGTTTCAACATACAGCTGTTACAACTCAAGGAGGACAGGAAGCTATAAATCCATGTGGTCAACCAGAAATAGCCCAGCTTATTAATCATGATCCTGAAAGGTGTGCAAGTGTTTAGCTAATCTAACATCAAGATGTTGACAACCGTAAGGTTGGAGGGCCATTGTTGCTCAAATTCATCAATGTAGATATGCTGATGAGGGTATGACCAGAGCTTACTTATATTGAAGCATGTGAAGGGATTCAAGGGAGAAATGGTGACCAAATCTTCCATAATGTTGGGTCTTGAAGAATATGATAAAGAGATAAAGAAAACAATGAACGACACATGTGCTATGGGTGTTGATATCCTTACAATGGAACAGGTTTGCAACTCATGGCTTTCAAAGAACGAAATTTGATTAGTATTGTTGATACAGGCTCTGGAAAAACAATGGCATATCCTTTACCTGCGATTGTTCATGTTAATATGCAACCTTATCTAGCTTCAGATTCTAAACCCTGAATGCAAGCATTCTTGCATTCATAGTTGTTGCATTATTATTTGCGGAAGCTTACGCACACCTTTCATGAAGAAAAGATTATGGTGCTATTACTATTGAGGAAGCTAACTCCACAACAATCTCCTAATTGTTTTGATTGACATCGCTGATTCTTTGGGTGATAGTCAACAATTTGGATGAATTTCCTGGTGATAGATTAGAATCTGGATAAATATGATGCCAAAAAGAAACTGCTTTGAGCACATTGTAGCTAAACTCCAATTCATGTGTAAATCACACCAGTTTTGGATCGAGGATTGTGAAAGCAAGTTTACTATGGAATAGTTTCTGGTGTTGAATCATTAGGTCTCAAAAGATACAGGCCTGTAATATTGGTTAAGAGGTGCCTCAATTTCCACTGTTCTGGACCTGTAGCACTCAAAGGAAGACATAAATCATGCCAAGAATATTGTGGCCAATAACACTGGATGGGTGAGGAAAATCGCACAAGTATAAACTTGTAATGTCAATAGAGAAGGGGTTAAAATATGTAGAGTGCCCCAATCCAGATCCACCGCATCTATTCAGCTACCACAGCTTTATCACACAGATCTTGTATATACAACATGAAAGGGTATTCAGATTTATTTACAAAAAATAGAAATCAATCTTAGAGAAAGGGTGTAGAGGAGCTATCTGCAACGTCTCAGCTTCGAAGGTATTTTGCAGAGGAAATCGCAGCTGTAGGTGCTTGGGCGGGTTACCGCCTACTCTGGCTCTCAAGAATGGGGAGGCGGTGGTTTTTGGGCGCGGGGATGCCAAGAAGAAGAAGAGGTAGCTTAACCACAGTATTGAAACCAGGGTAAAGCCACCAATATCAAAGTCTTCTGCTAACTATAGACATGGGTTTGCTAACCAGGGGTTAGAACCCAAGCTCACGAGCAGACAGAAGAAAGAGCGGAGAGGAGGAGAAAAACTCATTTTTGGATTACTTCCTTAATCTGTCTCAAATCCCTGTGGAAAAACAGAACTCTTTTTTCTTTGGGCCACCTGGATGAGCATAGATCCGAAAGTGGTGAAGCAGGTATTTAAGAGGGAAAGTTTCTAGGACAATAACAACTAAGAAAGCCAACTATTTGAAGCCCTTGTCACTCAAACCCATCATATCCTTCTGCTAAAATGGTCTCCAAAAGCATTCAGGCATAAAGTACACACCCAAATGATGACTTCCAGCATATCTATTTTCATTCTACTGACATGGCCTTTTTGGGATTCAAAGTGTGTTAGTTGTGTCTTACTAGCCCTTTATTACTCTTTGCATAATCTTATTTATAAACATGGGATTTGGGCTTATTTGAATTCATGGGTGTGAGGTGATTGTTGATATATCTGAGGTTTGATTTGCAGGTCAACCAGATGGGTTGAAGGATAAAAGGAGATGGCAATGAGACGGTGGGTACTGGGCATATAAGCTGGGTTGGATTCTTGGTTTTTAGATAATCATGGGAGAATCAAGTGCAGCAGCACCTACTATCATGCCCAAAATTGATACAACCATTGGTACCATTGTGTGGGTGAGAAGGAGAAATGGATCCTGGTGGCCTAGAAGGATTCTGGGTGTAGAGGAGCTATTTGCAACTCACTTCATGTCTCCCAGATCAGGAACCCCTATTAAACTTCTTGGTAGGGATGATGCCAGCGTGTGAGTATCCTCCTCTTCACCCTAATCATCTTGCATTTTTCTTACCTTACAAAGAAGCTATCATTGCCGCATATCCATCTGTAATTCCAATTTTCAGATGTGGAACTTTAGTTAGATTCCATGTATTTAAAATATAACTTTTGTCCAAAGGCGATGATTCTTATAAGGTTCTATCCTTTTTTTTAGCAATTCATTATTTTTTCTTGGTAGACCTTAAAAAGATTTTGAATGGATCAATATTCATCATGTTGCGTAGTTGCATAATATGTTTCTGATTACTGTCATCATGTGACATGGGAAATAATGCACATAAACCAAAATAAACAAAGAAATAGTTACACCCTCGTCAGGGATGTATGGCATTGATAAATAATTCTTTTCACACTGTTGTGCTTCGTTTAATAAAACAACAGTACAAAATGGTACCTCATATTTTGGCAATATTTTTGTATGCAAATCTCACACTACGCTTCCTGCTGTACTCTTTATTTAAATAGTTTTCTGCAACTCTCACCAACATGGGGAATGCAATTATTAAAGTAATTTTTGTTTAGTGGTGTATTTTTTCTTGTTGGAAATAATGTAAGCCAATTTCTTCCTTGTCTTAGTATATTTGTCTATTATTTTCCTTCACGACTAGCACATGCCTGACTGATGATTTTTTGGAGTATCCCTCTTAGTTTGCCTGAAATTATTTTCTGGTTGTTCCTACACTAGATTCAAATATATCCACGAAGTGTCTAATAAGATCTACAATTGAAAATCAAGAAGTTGTTGGTCATTTTGGAAGATTGACATTTTCGTGTTGAAATTATATGGAAACTATAATATGAAAGTACTTTGACTAGAACTTGGAATAGCATATTAGAAATGAAAAGTATACGAGAAGTTTCCTCTTTAGCCTAAGATGCTAACATATATTAATGAGAAAAATGTTTGTTGGCATAAAGGAGTTTCTACATGAGCTCTTAATCCATATTCATTTCCTTTTTGATGAGGATGCAAAATTTGCTGGCAATTCCTAGCTTTGTACATGATAATAAGTTGATGATCACAAAGATCTTGGGATCACGAGTAGGTCATTCATAACTGATATAATCAGCTGAGACTACTCCACTGAAAACAATAGCAGTGATCAAGTCAATACACAGTAGAATATCATACTATCACGTGAAGGAAAGAATCAGAAACAGAATAGATGCACATGTCATGAATCCTGCCTATAAGCATCTTCTAATAGGGTTTTTCCAATTCCAAATTCTAGATGATTACTATTGTAGGTTAACAACTTCTTTATCAATTTTTCATGCTAATATGTCTTTACATAAAGTAGCAATCCTATGGATCTGACTTTGGGTCAATCCTAGTGCAGCTTTTCTTAGTATCTAGGTTTGTAACCATAGACAATGGTTCTATTTTACTGCAGATTTGATTACAATATTTTTTTTTTATATAATAATGTATTAAAAGAAAAGAGGGAGTGTTGTGGCTATATTCGTACAACCCAATACAACATTTTTGTATGCCACTCTTCATCCTATCCTTGGGTTAGGGTTGGGATGATGGGTTGAACTAGCTTTCATTCTTGATTTCATGTGCTTAATAGTGCACAGGCTTTTGAACTCCTTAACAAATTGCTTGCAAATTAAAATACAGTGGAAAAACATAGTACATACCTATGCATTTTCCTATGAATGCAAGGTATTGCCATATTTTTCTAGTAGGGATTGAGATCCCCTAGCTTTATTTTTGTCCGCTTCTTTTTCCCACAACACCTTCTCCAACTTTTGTCCTCTTATAAGTGGCGGAGACTCGGAGAGTTGGATGGGTCTGCTTTTTGTCAGAAAGCTTGCACACAAGATAGGGTCCTTGTAGTTGCCTCTTCCCCTTTTTTGCTTACTTACTTTTCTTTTGCTAGACAGGGAATCTCTTCAACTAGATCTTCCTTTGGCTCTAGCCCTTGCTCCTTCTCATTTTGGGGATCCTTCATGACCTCCTCTATTTCCTCTTTTTGAGTTTCTTTAAGTAAATTTTCTGAATTTTGTCAGTAATTGATATAGGAAATATTTGCCTGGCTAATCCAAGCCTAGATGCAGAGAATATGAAGGGTTGAAGCCCATGTTTTGAAGACCCATAGAAAAACTGCATTTTAAGCTGATTTTTAACTTTGTTTTTCCATGAAATCATGTGCGCGCAAAATGGCAGGCCTTGGAATGGTTGCACCCAATCAAAAAGCATAGCAAGGCAACAATAATAGGAAGGCGTTAGGAGACATCGGCAATGTGGGGGGAGCTCGAAACCCCAAATGCAATATCAACAAAGATGTGGTGATGGAGTATGTTGTTTTATGTTATTTATTATCCTTTAGATGTATAAATTGAATCAATCTGCTACTGGGATTTTGTTTCCTTCTATTTGGTGGCCTCTGCTTCCAATGTCAAGTCCTACACTATTGGATTGACTACTGTTTCAGGAGGTCTAGAGTAAACTTGGTTGTCAATGCCAACAAGGGAGCCAAACCCAGCACTCAGGTAAGTTTAATCAGAGTCAATTAAGCAAGTTGAATTATTTTTTTTGTAAAGAACTGGGTCTATTGTTTATAAAGGACAATCTCCTAGGGAATTGAACTAGCAACCAGGCAAAACCTCTGTGTTCAGCCACATGCTTTTTCGATCTTCCTGCCTAGTATTTTGTTTTTTTGGGCATGTTTAATTTGTTGCTCTTTGTTTTCATTTCACGGGACTCATTCTGTTCTCTATTTTCTGTGAGCCCAAGCATGGAATCTCACTCTTTAATTTTCCCATTTTGATTCCAGCAATTCCAAGCAGATGATATTGTTGTTAAGGCAGGAGCCAAAGCAGAGGCAAAGGCAGTCCAGGGAAACAAATAGAGGCGGATTGTCAGAAGGAAGGCTGAGAATGACACTGCTAGAAAGAAGAATAATGTAGTTTCTATCGGTGATAGCGTAGACTCAAGTGCACAAGATGGGGGATTACAAACATCTAGCCAACTCAAAGCAATGAAACCCATAGCACAGTCACAGACTGCGGTGCTAACAACTCGAAGTGAGGTCTGTCTTATTGATTAAGTTTATTAGTTTTCTGATACTTTTCTTGTTTTATGTACTAGCTCAAATCCAAATATATATTAGCCAAAGGTACCCACATCCACACTCACTTACTAAGAGGTTTTATAGCTGTAAGATTGATTTCTGTTTATCTATTATATAGTTTGGTTAAAAATGATTAATAATTTTGATGGGGGTATTTCAAGACATTCAAGAGGTTCTCCCAAGCATTGATGATGGAGACCTCAGAAACCAATTGGCAGTTGTGGAATATGTTGGAGACATATACAAGTCCTATCAGAAGATTGAGGTATGTTTCTCTATCAATGATTGGAGATTTGTGTGAATGTGAAGGTAAATTTTTAATTTTCGTTTAGTAATCATTGGCAGTCTTGTATGTCCAGAACATGAGCCGTGTACCTCTAGATTATATGAAAAGGCAGGATGAAATCAATGAGACAATGAGGGCAACCCTGATTGATTGGTTGATACAGGTACAAATTAGTTCCTATCCTAACTTCGTTTGCTGCCATTGTTGGATCTAGAAGAACTTTATGTGGGCAATTTCTTAGGCTTTACCTCGAAATATTAAATTTTGCAGGTTCATCACAAATGTGAACTAATGCCAGAAACATTGTATCTCACTATAAACATTATGGATAGATACCTTTCTATTTATATTGCTAGGAAGTGGGAATTACAATTAGTGGGTATCGTTGCGATGTTTATAGCTTGCAAATTTCAAGATACCTGCACTCCTCAGGTAGGATGACTTACTGACATCCATAAGCATGACTGTAAGGAAACCTTTTGCATATATCTTATTGATAGAATACCTGGTTGGCTGTTGAATATTGACATAAGAAGAATCAATTCATATTTGGTTACAGGTCAATGAATTGATCTGCATCTTAGGATACCAATACACATCCAAAATGATAGTAGCCATGGTAATTATCTCTAGCTGATATCTTTCTGTTTCATATAATTACAATAGATTTTAAAGATTCAATGTGAGTGATACATTGATAATGATACTTGTTAGGAGCATACAATATTAAATCAATTGGAATTCAATCTTACCATTCCCACTCCATATGTATTCCTTGTTAGGTTTCTCAAGGCAGTTGGTCCTCACAGAGTGGTAAAGTGATGAACTCCACTGTTTCTTTTGTATTGTCAGAATAATCTTCTGATGTATTGATCAAATTGACTTTCAAAATGCTTCTAGAAAATTGATATTTTGGTTTAAATGTCTTTTCTTCATTGTATTTCCTAATAATCCTCTCCTTAACTGTTAAAAATTAAAATGTATTATGGCATGGTTCAAATAGAAAATCTAGCATTTTACTTGGTTGAGCTGTGTTTGCTTCATTACAAAATGATCAAATACAGTCCATCAATCCTTGCTGCTGCTGGTATCTACACTGCTCAATGCACTTTGAAGAAGGATCCATGTTGGAGTAAAACACTTGCTCTTCACATAGGCTACTCAAAAGAATATCTAAAATAAGTCTTCTAGTTCTCAAGGCACCATGCTTTTAATGAGCTTAACCTTCCAAAGGATACTTACTCCTAAATATCTTAGGAATTTCCATGAATTATGCAATCTGTAGATTATATATCCAAAACCTAGTGGACCTGCTACAGCACTAATTCACTGGCAACCTGTCTGGAATTGTATCTAATTCTACATATGGGAAAGATTGAAAAATGTGCACATCAAACTGTCTGGGGTGTGTGCACATTTAGTTAACCCTATACGTTGTTAAGGAATAACATTTGATTTACTTGTTCCAGGGAATGTGCAAACTTCATGGTTGACTTCCACTTAAGTGCAGGAAGAAATGAGCTGAGATATGTTCATGAGAAGTATTCAGATCCATGTCATGGCTATGTTTCTTTTTTATGCCTTGCCAACTTACCCAATGATGACAGTTGCACCACCAGCAATGACGATGTCATTTGTATTAGTGATAACATCGACTCAAGTGCACAAGAAGGGGGATTAGAAAGACCTAGTCAACTGAAAGCAGGGAAACACACTGCACCATCATTGACTGCAATGCTAACATCTCAAAGTGAGGTCTGTGTCACTCTCTTATACTTTTCTTGTTCTTGTTCAACAAATATACACAACCCAAAGACTGCAATGCTAACATCTCGAAGTGAGGTCTATGTCACTCTCTTATATTTTTCTTGTTCTTGTTCAACAAATATACACAAACCAAAGAGTATCCATGTGCACTCCAAATTAATAGCAAGTTTTATAACCTTAAGATAGCTTTGTGTTTAGTCATGTTGTAAGTTGGATGAAAATGATTAGTTATCTTGATAGCCTCAAGTTAGTGTTGTGTTTATTTATGATGTAAGTCAGTTGAAAATGATTAATAATCTTGATTAATGTATTTCAGGATGCATTCAGGGATTCCCATTAGGTGCTTCCTAGCATTGATGATGGAAACATTGAAAACCAATTGGCAGTTGTTGAATACGTTGAAGATATATACAAATTCTACAAGACAATTGAGGTATGCTTCTCTGTCAATGATTGTAGTTTCTTGTTAGGGTGAAGGTAAAGTTTTATTTTCCTTAACTAAAATTTGGCATTCATGTATGCCCAGGACGTGAGTTGCGTACCTCCAAATTATATGAGAAACCAGGTTAAAATCAATGCAAAGATGAGGGCAGTCGTGATTGATTGGTTGGTGGAGGTACAACTTTGTTCCTATGCTAGTTCCAACTTCCATTTGCTGTCAAACTTAGATCTAAAAGAGATTTATATGGTCTATCTCTTAGGCCTGACATCAAAATCTTAAAATTTTCAGGTGCATCTGGAATTGGAATTAATGCTAGAGACGTTGTATCTCACTGTGAACATCATTGACAGATACCTTTCTATTCAGAGTATTGCAAGGAAGAATTTGTCATTACTTGCTATCACTGCAATGTTTATAGCTAGCAAATATGAAGAAGTCTGTCCTCCACATGTAGGATGACTTATTGACATCTGTAAGAAAGGATGTGTACATATCTAATTAAAAGAAAACTTTGTTGGCTGTATAAAAGTACATACACCAACAATATCTACTCGTACAGAAGATTATGCTTTATGCTGGAATCAGCACAAAAATTATATTATAATAGGTAACACAATATTGATAAGAGTTGGCTTATACTTGGCTACAGGTCAATGACTTCATCCGCATCTTCCCAAATGAATGCATGTCATAACATATAGTGGCCATGGTAATTAGCTCTAACTGATAATTCTTTGTCATTGATTGCAACATAGTCTCCAAACATTCAGATTCACTGATCAATTGATAATAACTCTTCGCAGGAATCTACGATATTAAAGCAACTGAACTTCAAGCTTACAATTCCCACTCCATATGTATTCCTCCTCAGTTTTCTAAAGGCAGCTGATTCCAACAAAGTGTTAAAGTTTTGAATGACACCACTTTTTATATTGTTGAAAGCAACCTGTGTGGCATTGATCAAATCTACTTTCGAAAATGCCTCATAAAATCTAGCATTCATGTTTTAAATTACTTTTCTTCATTGTATTCCTAATAATACCCTGCTGTACTGACAAGTTGTACTGTCTATTATTCAGATGGAAAATTTGGCATTCTTCTTGGTTGAACTATGTTTCCTTCAGTACATAATGAGCAAGTACAGTCCATCAATGCTTGCTGCTGCTGCTGTCTACACTGCTTGATGCACTTTGAGGAAGGATCCATGTTGGAACAAAACACTTACCCTTCATAGAGGCTACTCTGAAGTAGACCTGAAGTAAGCCTTAAAATTTTTAAAGCATCATGCTTTTAGTGATTTTACCCTTCTAAAGAAATCCTACTCCTGGACATTTTAGATTTTTTCATCAATTACAGGCAGGCATTGTTGATGAGCTATGGCCAAAACATTGTGTCTTGATCAACTATATGTTGGAACTCAGCTACTAACACCCTGTCTGAATTGAATCTTTATCTAATACTAATGCGCATACTAAGCGTTTGGAGGCGTACGCAGATTTTGTTAACTCTGTACATTGAGGTAATAAAATTTATGTGCATTGTTCCTAAATGTGGGAGGAAATAAGCTGAGAGTTGTTCATAAGAAGTATTCAGATCCATTTTTTGGCTATGTTGCTTTTTTAAGCCCTGCCAAGTTATCTGCTGAAGACAATTGTAGTTCCAACAACTGATGAATATGTGCACCAGATTTACTTTTGGAGTCTAATTGAAGGTGGCCTACATGTTCTAAAATGAAGCTTTGTTGCATATATTTTGTCCTGTTCAACCTGCAAACTAAATTTGTGGCCAAAAATTTATGTTACGCCTGTGATTCCTCTGTGCAGATATCAAGGGGCTAGCGCGGATTCTATGCCGATGAGTAATGCAAAAAAGACACACATGAAACTATGCGAGAAGGAAGAAAAGCTCAAGAATGGAAGGATTTTAAATGGGATCCATCCCAGTTCCCTTTTGGAAGGAAAGACAGTAAGGACGAAAGGAGGGTCATTGACAAGTAGTAACGGGAACCACCAGAAAGCTCTCGAATACATAAACTCCATTCTGGAACTGTTCCATGAGAAGAGTGAAGATAGAAAGACTAGCCAACAAAACCAGCCCTCAAGGCATTGTGTTACAGAACGAGGAGATCTTCTCCTACAATGGGGCCAAAACAAGACGCCTCGTGGTTATAGAGCAGAATACAGAAGCGTGGTTGAAGAATCTTCTATTCAGGCTAAGAAAATTATTCGGATCAATAGACATAATGGAAGGCATGACCAGCAGACATTCAAAATGATTTTATTTATTTTTTTAAAATAATTTTTTATATTGTCTCTAGAGAGACAAATCAAATTGTCTTTATAGAGACAATAATAATATGTGTTCTATATTGTCTTTATAGAAACAAATTTTTGAGACATTATATTTCGAGACACCCGCTTAGAGACAATATTTGAGTTTCTTTTTGTCTTAAGTTAAAACAATTGACTCAAATATTGTATTAAATATTGTCTTAAAACCCCCCTACATGTAGTAGTGACATAATCCCAAACATCATGTGCCTGCAAAGTGATCGCCATCTTAGTAGCCCACATATCATAATATTTCCCTCTAAACGGTGGGAACTGGGGCTTGAAATTTGAGAAATCCATCTTTCTCCAAAAATTTATCTTTAAAAAGCCCAAAAAAATGTCTTTTATAATCTTTGCAAAGCTTTTCAATAAAACCCTAATTTATTTATTTTTATACCAAAAAAAATCTTTTTTATATAAAAACAAAACACACTTTTATAAAACATTAATTAAAAAGTTCACATTCACACTGCTTAAAAAAGGTTTCGTAAAAAACTTCACAGTATTGAAAAATCTTAACAACCTTATATTACCACGTGACTTGGCCGCGTGAATTTTCTCTTGGTCTTCGCTTTTTTTTTGGAAATTTTTCTTCCGCCTTGACTTTTATTTAGGTAGAATTTTCTTCAACATACGAATTCCAATCCAAATAACTGGAGGCTATAGCGGCGGCTAGAGCTGGGGCTCTACGATTTTACTTACTTGAGCTTTCGGCCCTCGCTCAGTTCAAAAAATCACTCACTTTACAACTCTCCAAGCTGCGGTTGCGGGCTCTCTTACTCCGACGTCAATTAACTTCCGCGTTAGTCTTCTAATGCTTCCAATCACAGATGGAATCCACGTGCGTGCAAAACGACATAAGCTAATTACTGTTAATGAGAAAATATGTATTTCTCTCCTCTCACATAGAGTACTACAAATTTGTTCTCCGTATCTTTTTGTAACCTCGCTTTGATATCAATTGGTTGGAAAGGCAGAGGAGACAAAACATGAATTCACACAAAACAAGAGTTGTTTCTCTTTTATGGATCACACAAAACAAAACAGGGTGATTACAATGAACTCGGTAAAGGGTATTTAAACCTTTTGGACTAGCTACTTGCCTAAAATATTTTGACATGCAATCACACACTCAAACTTGTCTATCACTTGACCTGACTCAACACTCAATCACTCAACCACTCAATCACTTAATTCAGTGACTCTCTAGGTTTAGCCAACTCCTCATGCAAGAGTAATTATGTTATTTTAACAAATCACACCGCTCACCTCCTCCCCATAAAAAAAAATTAATTATGGAACGCACCGAAAAAACACATCTGGGAACTCCGATCTACACAATACTTTTCTTCTGTGGATAATAGTGATGTCTGCAACTTTAAATTTACATAGCTTGCGGCGCAAACAGATTGAGCTTTTTCGCCTCTTTTGAAAATTAATTAACAAAAGACATTTGATTCCAGTCTATGTTCGATTTTTGGGCTACCATAAATAAACCTATTTGGTTTCCTCTATAGTTTATATTTTTTTTATTCCTTTGATTCCTTCCGAGAACTAACATATTACGAAGATTTTAAATTTCATCTGGATTTCGTCCAGACTTTGTATCATTTCTAGCTGACGATCCAATGGAGATACGCATGATTTACAAATTATATTGACCGTATCTAAGCACAAAACATACAAAAGTTATGCCAGAAACTTCAATGGTTCACATAAGATTCGGGGTATTATCTATTCACCTTGGTACGATGAAGCAGTAATGTGCTGACTAGTAATATCGTCCTCTTTGACGAAATGCGTTGTGACTGTGATCCTCTTCTGCTCGGCTCCTTATTGATCTGCCTTGTTCTCCATTCGATAAAGGACACGTCCACCGAGAATGCTGGAGAGGCCATAATAATGGACAACAGAGCCGTAGAACTATCAAGCCTTGAACGGAATCCACTGAGATCGGATCGCTTATTCCCCACATTCGTTACAGTAAATTACCTTACCTCCCCCCTAGGTCAGATAGAGTGGGAAATTTTACAGAAGGTCAATTTTCATTTAAATTTTCTCTATCTAGCTTATAGAGATGTGACAAGCCCCTAATCTAGTAGAAAGAATTGCAAGTTATCTAGCTTATAGAGACATGACAAGCCATAGAGAAATCCCTAGCTCATACTGCTAATCTGTCTTGAAGCACTCACGACTAATAGGTTTTTGGTATTAAAGTCGTAGCTAGTTACCTAGGACCTTTTCAACTTTCAGAGGATAGAGCCATTTATTGTCACGGGTTCCCACATCTACCTTAAACACCGTCGTGTTGACGTGTTTAGGGCACAGTCTAACGGGGGACTTTTTGGCTTTTGTGTGGTTGAGTATCTGGTTGATTTTACACCAGATGCTGAGTAACAGCGTTGTCAAGATGATGCTGAAATTATTTCTATATTTTAAATTGAAATTTATATCAAGCAATAGTGTGATTTATTGAAAAGTGTGTTATGATAAATTTCAACAATTTTAATATAAAACTTTAAATTTAAATATTGGCACTAGTTTTGAGGTTTTTCTATGAATGTAGTTTTGAGGTTTTTCCATGAATATAATATTTGTAATTGATGTGCCTGATACTGGACAACGATTTTGTGAGAAAATTGTCCATGAATTTTCTGAGTAGAACCTTCTTATAATGTGAAATAGAACGGCAATGTTAATTGTTGTACATGACATTTGAACTGAATGTCAATCGCTTTGAATAAAATGCACCGTTCTAGACATGCCGACACGTCCTCCATTTAGAACCTTCTTGTAATGTGAAATAGAACGGCAATGTTAAATGTTGTACATGACATTTGAACTGAATGTCAATCGCTTTGAATAAAATGCACCGTTCTAGACATGCCGACACGTCCTCCATTTTTCTAAACATTCGTGTTTTTGTAACTGTCCATAGACACCATTTTAATTTGAAAATTTTAGTAACACTTGGACCTTGGATGCTTCATTCCATAACTTTTAGTTTTCAATTTAACTGTTCTGTTTGGTTCTCTTTATGTTTGGGATTTTTCATCATTTTACACAGCAACAAATCTCATTTGGTCGATGATTTTGTGAATGGCAAGAGTGTTTCCATTTTGATTCATTTTTGGTATTATGAAGAAGTGGTGCAAGCTTATGGTGAATTGTGTATTGTGCTATTTTTTTTTGTTTAAATTTGTGTCCTAACAAAATAGTGAGGTTGGTAGAGGTTGGTAATATGAGCCTTAGTTACAGAGTATTATTTTTATTTTAATCATAATTTTTTTTTATTTGGGTTATTTGTACTTGCGTGATATGGGGTAAATTCCAACAACTACTATTATACTTCTGGTGATGGAAGAGCATTTGAACTTATTTTCTAAAATCTAAACTAAAGCTGCAAAAAAGACTTTAATGCTTGTAAATATTTTTAGTTTCTTTAATTATTATAGAATATTTTTAGAAAAACTATTCAGAGGAGAGATTTTTTTCCATAAGGAATAAACTAATTTAACTTAAAAAACATCATAGATTTTGGCTATAAATAGTGAGAGCTTCATGGAATAAATCATGATAGCTTTAGGGAATAAATAAGGGAGTGATTTATGGATCTAGAAAAATCTACTTTTCTTGTACCTTTGTATTTAATCGTTGTAAGCCTACGGGGAAAGCTTATGGCCAAATGAATGTGAAATTAGGCCATAGAGAGTGAATAGAGAGGAACGATGTTTCTTAGTATTTGTATTTACATGATTTGTTGATTAAAAGTGATTGAAAACATCTTTAAACTCATGATTCCATTTGTATTTGTGAATGAAGAATTACAACATTCATGTGTAATCTAGAATTAAGAAAAATTTCAGTTATGTGTGAATATTGAAATTGATAATACATTGAATTTAAACTATGACATGATTTAATGGTACCAATTCAATAAGAGATTAGAGTCAATTTCTGTGGTAGAATATTTTTTTGCATGTTAGAAGATTCTTTGTGTATCACAATTGAAGGTTATGTAATATAGTATGCAAGTTGATACTGTGAGTGCTAAATTAATTCTCGGTGTGTTATAATGGTATTGTAAGAAGCAGGTGTCGACATTGGAATTGGTGGAAAGGATGCATGCGTGAAGGCATGGAAAAGTAAATTGCTAGAGGAATGAATTCAACATTGGATGTGTCAGATTTATGGATGAGATTGCCATGTCAAGGTTTTGAGAGAAGATGTGGAATACCTTGTAGCTAGGACTTTAAATTTGATAGTTGAGTTGAAAATTATTGAGTTCTAATCAAATAAACCCCAATACTAACGTTGAATGATGAGTTGGAAGTTGTCGATGGAAAATTGCATGTGTCAAGCATATGGTAAATTCTATGTCGAATTGAAGAATGTGATGTGAATCATACTGATATTTAGTTGAAGGTTAATTATCATAAGGTATATGGGCACCTACTATTCATAGAGTACTGACACTAAAGAGAAACTTAAAGTTACAGGGAAAAGTAAATTTTCTTGCTATCTAGTGGTATCAAAGCAATAAATCCCTTGGTGGGAATATTAGATAATGATGGAGCTTTCAAAACATGTAGACAATTAGATTTGTTGAAATATGACAGGTGAAGCTTTAGTGTTTTAATGAGTTTGAGAAGGAGATGATATTTGTATGGATTGAGCTCTTGGAAAAAGACAAACAACAAAGATGTTCTTTGAGGATACAAAGGATTGTCTACTTTGAGAGGATGTAGCATCATGTTCTTTGTGTTATACGAGATTTACAATTGCAGGC
Organism: Pinus tabuliformis; assembly: GCA_031772625.1. Classification (NCBI taxonomy): domain Eukaryota; kingdom Viridiplantae; phylum Streptophyta; class Pinopsida; order Pinales; family Pinaceae; genus Pinus; species Pinus tabuliformis. The sequence continues at coordinate 663,839,305 of CM062808.1, forward strand.
AAAACTATCTCCTCTAGGTTTGGTGGCTAACCTCAAACAACAAAAAGACAAAGAACCCAATGTTTTCCTTAAAGTAAATAGATGATAGAATGAAGCCTACCTGGAATCCATCACAAGATTCTCTCCTTATTTATCTTAAATGCTCCAAGTCCTTTTCAGATTGCCAAAATTAGAACCTGCACAGTCGGATAACAAAAGCCAAGAAACTACGAGACCTATGCAGTATTATCTAAATACTCTACTCAATAGATCAACATGGTATTGAGATACTTGGAATAACAACATCACATATAGGAAAAAAAAAATAATTCTTTTCATTAATATGAATGGGAGTTACAACCAAAAATAGATGTTGATCTTCTAGAAGAGCTCCTCCAAGCTGACTTCTCCTTTCCTTGTCACAATGTGTACCTCCAATCACCCTAAATGCATGAAATGAAACCTCTCACAACAACAACATAAGGGTAGAATCAATCACTCTCCAAAAGGCCACCTCTAGCATATGGAAGGTTGTAAATATAAAGAGAAGTGGGCTAAGTTGGGAGTTATTATCCAACTACAAATCTAAGGTTTTAGCTCCACCTTTAATGTGAGGATGGGATCAAAGGATAGGGGATGGAAACTCCAAAGTAGCATAGGATAATATCTAAATGTTTTATCTGAGCTAAATGGTTGTAACAAATTCAGGAAGGTTCTATAAGAGGAAGCTTCCAAAATTTCTCTCTTTTTCGTAAATTTCTAGAAACAACGCAGGTGCAAAGGGGGGCAACCTGTAGGTGATCAATGGAGGAAACAATGGAGTGACCAGTAGGTGAACATTGTCCAACAAGAGTTCAGGGAATGTTGGTCCTAAAACTTGCTCAGTTGATGCATTTTCAGGCATAAACTCTGGGGAATGAAAGAGCCATGCTTAGGGATTTGTACAAGATGATGACAATGGGGAATGGGATCTTGATTGATCCCATTAGTAGGCCTATTAGTCGGATGTGAAAAAATCGCCTATAACACTTTGGATGATGAATAATAGTATAATATTTGCAACAATAGAGCCAACAAAAGGATTGAATATTGCAATAGCAATATCCATGTTTGAATGAGTTGAACAAAGAGGTAAAGTGGTCTTGTGTTTTTAACTAATTTGTGATGTAAATTGTTGATTACATGTAGCAATGATGAGGATGATTACAACAGAAGGGCTATAATCAAGCACAAATGAAGTTCTTGAATAATTGTGGCAAAGAGCCTTTGCAAGTTCTAGCTAAGGTTGGAAGGAGGAAGACATGTTGATGTTCTCATAAGAAGTGAAGATCTATAGAATCCTAAAAGGATCATAGAAGCTCAAGAGATTCTAGAGGACATAACAAAAAATGAAAAAAGGTTGGGTTCAAAGATAGCCTGACGAGGTGTTATAACATGTTAAGGAGTAACTTGTTATTATAGAGGCTCGACAACAGTCTACAAGTGGACAAGGTAAAGTTCACAAAGGAGAAGGGAGATGATTACAATAGTCATGTCATGGGTTCAAAGAGAAGCCACAATAGAAGAAACAAATATGCTAAAGGAAATGGCATAAAGAGAAGGATGACTCGAGAGGAAGTTCATTGAGAAGTTGTTGAGATAAAATTACAATTGAATGTACGAATACAAGTTCTACAAGAATGTGGGGAAGACCATTGGTGTGGATGGATTCTAGAGAAGAAAGTGTAGTGGCCTAGGTTACATGTGAAGCTGAAGAACAAGTTGTGTTCATGGATGAGGAGAGAACTCAGGGTAGTGGAGATGAAATTTCATTATTGTAAACTTGAATAAGGACCTATCCTTGGCAAAGGTTAGGATGAAGAAGTTGATGAGATTTAGGGATTTCATGATTTTAAAACTAATCAAATGTTTAGGAATGCATGTCATGTAGGAGTAGATGATGGAGAGCTGCCTCGTGAAGGAAATATTGAAAAAATTATAATTAATGGAATTATGAATGAAATTATTACACCAGAGCAAGGAGACATCCCTCAAGAGGAGAATGATGGGAATGAGAGACTTACTGCATGTCTCCTTCACTATTTAGGAAGTTCAAATAAGCCTAAGATGTTGATTTCTAAGGCATCAAATAAGGCCACAAAGCCTTATTATTTTAAATCTAATGATTTGTGTATGCTTGCAAGTTGCATATATATAAGGAAGAAAGAGAACCATCTGAACTAGTCATGAAGATTGATGAAGATGATAAAAGTATTCTTTGGAAAAGCATAATTGAAGGAAAAAAATCATCATTTTTCTACGAGAGGATATGAAGTAGAATTTCTATTAAAGATAATCAAAGTGAAGATCATGTACAATTGATAAATGAAACCATTGGTAAGCAGTTACATGGACATGTTGATGTAGATAACAGGGACAATTTGACTAGTGGAGACTATCAAAGGGGAGAGAATAAAAAACATTCAGATGCAATGCTTAAAAGCACATGAATGAGAATTAGAGTTGATGGAAAAGTTGGTGAGAGGACCCGAGCCAATAGAAGGGAATATAGTTAGAGTTGAAACATGTTCATACGTGCCTAACAATGACATGATGCTTACGACACTTAATGAATTAGAGTGAACTTTTAATATTAAAAATGATCATGAGGTTGCAGGAAGTGTTGATTACCATGAAAATGTGATTAAAGAAATAGAGTCTGAACTATTTCTTGAAGATGAAATTGAGCTTGAAGTACAACATTCAAAGCAAATGTGTAGATATTTTGAGGAAGAGATAATATTTTTAGAGAAATGGCTGGAAAGAGATATAGGTAATGAGGGTTCGCAACACAGAGTTTGCAAATTATGCTAATTTTGAGGAACAACTTAGATTTCCATACAGTAGTGGCATACATGAAAATAAAATGCAACATTTGGTTAGAAACAATAGCAACACATTTTAGAGAAAAGAAAAAAGTATTTCTGTTTTATGACAAAATGGAAGAATACATCCAATTATTTTAAACATATGTGGAAAGATGTATGTTTGCAAGAAGGAGCAAGATAAGAATTCTGAAATTCTTATGCGAAAGTTGAGAAGGGACAACAATGAATTTCAACTAAAATCCAGATTGGATGTTGAAATAGAGAGGCTATAGAAACTTATAATGAAAGTGCCAAAGAGAGTGCACATTGATGTAAGAAAGGAAGTTAGCTGTAGGGTAAAAATGATGTACAACAGTGCATCAGTAAGGTTAATGGAAATATTCAAACAAATTTTGGAAACCTAGGAATTGGAAGGTAACAACAACAAAAAACACTTGAACAGGATAATAAATAAACAAATGATTAGGTAGAGTACAATGTTTGGGATCCAGGAGGATTGTTTCATCAAAGGCTTATGAATAGGAGGTCATTAATTTTCTACCTTGGGAGTCTAATGCAAGAGGGTCTGAAGTTCCAAGTCATTTTTCAAAAATCAAGGCTTTTTGGAGATAAAGCTCAAAAAGGGGTTTCAACATTTTAAAAGAAATCAAACTTTTCTTTGTAAATATTTTTAGTTTCTTTAATTATTATAAAATAGTTTTTGAAAAGTTATGAATAGGAGATATTTTTTCCATAAGGAAAAAGATAATTTACTTTGAAAATCATGAGAGATTTAGCAAATAAATAATGAGAGCTTTAGGTAATAAATTAGGGAGTGATTTGTGGATGTAGAAAATTCTATTTTTCTTGTAATTTTATATTTAATTATTATAAGCCTACGAGAAAAGTTAATCATTATATTTAATTGTTTCTTGTAACACCCCTATTGTAATTAAAACAATTATTTGTTTTCGTTACTATTACTAGTGGTTTAACTACGATTGAGACAAATTGACTGTGGTTGGAAAATCATTTTTAAATTAATACATAAAGTTATTTTTTCCATTGCTGGAAATCATAATGGCTAACACCAGAGTAAATGATACTTAAGAAATCTGAGAGGGATTAGATTCAAATCAAACTTACTAAATTCAAATATATGTATATATATTACACCTCGGTGGGAGATAAAGACCGAGTATAAAATCAGTGCAAGGATAAAAGAAGGATTTTTATTTTAGGAAGAAAAAACTAAAAAGCCTAGGCTAAGGGGATACAGATTCCAAGAAGGCAAGATGTTGCCAAGGAAAAAATTGTGAGAAAGATAATGTTAAATAAACATTATCAATCTCAGGAGGGATTATTGAGATCAGGCAAGGCTATCATAGCTTGGGGTGAATCAGAGGTGATTTAAGGTTGGGTGGATTAGTGTTGCAGGCCATAGATTGCCCAACATTGGAGTACTGATCAGAAGATTCTGTACTCACTGCTAATTTAATAGTGTTATTAATTATGTGGTTATGATGAAAAGTATTTTCGTAAGCTAAATTACAAAGAAGTAGTTAGTTACCATGGTTACTGTGAATATCAGTTGTAGTATGTACATGTTGAATGTTATAAATAAGATGCAGAATCATTGCCTGAGTTATTGGTAGCATTATTAATATTCTGTTGGTAGCATGCATTATGCATGGAAACTAGTTTTTACTGAAATAAATATGATTTGTGGAGTTATATTTTGATTATCTCTAATGTGAATGCATGTAGGCAGATGGAATATAGAGTGAATTAAATGGACAGATAAAATGCATATAAGCCTTATTTAATGAAATTAAAAATTGTGCATTCACATATTGAATATCTTTACTCGAATGCATGTAGGCAGTTGTGCTAGTAGTGAATTAAACAGACAAATAAAATGCATTTCAATGTTAGAATATTTTAAAAATGCATGCACGCACGTAACCTGTCTTTGGTATTAAATCAATAGGAATATGGATAAACTGTCACAGAGAAGTCGGTCCAAAAGTGGACTACATGCTTTTCATTTGAGAGGAAGTGATGTAAGTAAATAAGGTGTTGTAAATTATCATATGAAACATTAAGTACAAGCACTACAATTCATTTTTTTATATTGACACTTGCTATCACCATGAAATCCTAAATTTTAAGCGAGCTAACAAACAATTTGACTATCTCTGATATAAACTAAGTGACATATTAATTCAACCAAGAAAAAAGTAGAACATTTCCTTGAAAAAGTATGGCTACAATTAGCAAGAAAACATATACGAGACATATGAACTCTTTGTCAACTAAGTATATGTGTAAAGAGATTCCCCTACAAGATGCCTAACTATAAAATTAGTTGAGTAACTCAGGAAAAAGTAGTGCATTGAAACAATCAGAATTAACATATATAAACATAAATTTTAAATAAGCCTGAATATAATTTAGTCGAAGCCCCAAGGTACCCTTCCAGGGATTTCTAACATAGAAAAACTACACAAAATCAAAATTGCATATAACTTAGCTGAAGTTACATGATATCCTCCCGAGAAGCTCCAAATGAGAGATTATATACAAAAGTTCGATTCCAATAGACTTCGATATAGACAAATTATGAAGGAACTCAACCATGGGTTCCATTGGGTAGTTAGCTTTTACCATACAGCTACACACCACTGGACATAATGCAATAATAAACATATAATAAAAATACACCTTGACATCCTCAAAATTATGGAATAGAGTCATAATCACATGGACTCCCCAGCGAGGGTTTTCGAAAACACTTCCAGAAATTTAAATAAAAAAAGAGGAGAGAAAGAGTCTCTAAATGCCATAAGCATATAAACCCGAGCAGCAGACAACTAGAGCCAACTAAAACAAATACAATAGGCATCTAAGCCCCAGTATTGGAAGGCCCCAGAGGCTTTTCCTTCAAGACGATATAGACCCATGCATACTTAAACATCGAGCTATTATGTGGTATGTACTTCTTATGCAGGGTTGTTGGGAATTTTTCTGCTAAAATTCCAAAAACAAAATCACAGAACAGAGAACGACGCTCTATTTCAAACACAGGATATTTAACATAGCGGAACAAAAAAAATGTTTCCAGAACACAGAGTTTTACCCACACACATAAAAACTTCTATTCATTAAAAGATTGCTGTTACAAAAGATTCTTCCTCTAACAGAGGGATTTCACCAACAGAACTGCATCAGATACAGTTTTTAACTTTACTCTGTCTCTTCAGAAAATAAAACCAACACTGTTGTGCATTTAAAAACAAAAACCTTCTCTGCACTGCTGTGCATTACAAAGAAAAATTACATTTACATTGCTGTGTATTTTTCACATACGTGCTGTTGCGTTCTTCACACTCCACACAAAAAAAACATAACAATACATGTTAACTATACCATACTCCTGTGAATAATAAAAAACAATAAAATTAAAATCTTACCAACGTTTACCAACCCGCAGTAAATTATATTTAATATTTTACTAAGAAAAATGGCGGTAAATGAAACTTTTACTTCATGTAAAATTCATTTTGCAGGCCTGTACTTCAACCATTGAAATATGCGTTTTGCGATTTGTGATTTGATCGCATTGCGAAATCGCATTCAGTGGAAGAGAAAAATGAAGCATTAACATTTAGGTGCAATCTGCGATATGCGATCGGATTGCATCGCAACATCGCAATCGCAGAAATCAAGTGAACAGACAGAGGTAGTGGGCATGCATGCGATTTGCGATCTACGATCTGATCGCATCGCAAGGTTAAAATAATGCTGCAGTTGAAATTATCATTTCAACACTCCCCTTTAATTTCAACTGCTGGGTTATCGGTCATACCCAGACATTTCCTCAAAAACTCAAAACTTTTTGTCCCAAAGGCTTGGTCAAAATGTCTGCAACCTGTTCTTGAGTGCTGCAATGTTGTAAAACGATTTCTCCATTGTTCACCAATTCTCTGATGTAATGGAACCTTGTATCAATGTGTTTCGTTCGTTTGTGAAACACATAATTCTTGGACAGGGCAATAGCTGAGCTATTGTCACAAAAAATAACCATTGCTTTTGCTTGCTCTTGGCATAGGCTCCTTAGCATCCTTCTCATCCAAACTGCTTGACACGCTGCTGCTGTAGCTGCCACGTATTCTGCCTCTGCTGTAGACAATGCCACAATGGGCTGTTTCTTAGAAGCCCATGAAATTGCTCCTGAACCCATGTGAAAGAGATAACCGGATGTGCTTTTCCGATCATCTACACTTCCAGCCCAATCGCTATCGGTGTAGCCAACTAAATCTGAACTTTCTGAAAAAGTATATAAAATGCCAAATATTTTTGTACCTTTAACATAACTTAGAATTCTTTTTGCTGCCTTCCAATGTGCTTCTTTTGGCCTCTCCATGAATCTTGAAATTAAACTAACAGCAAACATTATGTCCGGCCTAGTTGTAGTTAAATACATAAGGCTACCAACTATGCTCTTGTACACGCTAGGATCAAAATCCTTGCTGCTGTCCTCTTTGCTGAGTTTTAATCCCATTACTGTGGGAGTGATTGCTGCCTTGCTGTCCTGCATGTTAAATCTGCCCAACACTTCATTTACATATTTTTCCTGCGAAATAAAAATTCCATTTTCATTTTGATCTACTTCTATTCCTAAGAAGTATCTCAGCGAACCCATGTCACTCATTTCAAATTCTTTTTTCATCACTGTTTTGAAATTTTCAATGAGGTAGTCATCATTACCTGTAAAAATAACATCATCAACATATAACACAACAATTAAAATTTTACCATCCCTTTCTTCGATGTAGAGGGTGGGTTCTCCCTCACACTTCTCAAATCCTTTTTTTAGTGGATAGGAATCTATCCTACTATACCACGCTCTTGGTGCTTGCTTTAGCCCATAAAGAGCTTTCTTCAATCTACATACTTTGTGCTCTTGGCCTTTCTTTTCATAGCCTGGAGGTTGTTCAATGTAGACCTCTTCCATTAACACTCCATTCAAGAATGCTGACTTCACATCCATTTGGTAAATTTTCCACTTGTTTTGTGCTGCTATGGACAACACTACTCTCACGGTTTCCATTCTTGCAACCGGTGCAAAAGTTTCCTCATAGTCTCTCCCATACTTCCACTTGTATCCCTTGACAACAAGTCTTGCCTTGTGCCTTTCTATCTTGCCTTCAGCATTACTCTTGGTCTTATAGACCCATTTAACTCCAATGACTTCTTTACCTTTGGTAGCTCAACCAAATCCCATGTCTTGTTTCTTTCTATGGCATTGATCTCCTAATCCATAGCTTCTATCCATTTCCTATCTTTAATTGCATCTTTGAAATGAACAAGATCATCAACATGACAATATAAAGGAATAAAGATTCCATTCCTTCATCATAAATGTCACTTAAATTTCTGAATTTCTTACCTCTTTCATTTGGTGTGCAAGTGCTTGAAGACACACTTGAAGTTCCTCCTTGTGGTGTGCTTGGAGAAGCACTCTCATTTCTCCTCAAGGGTGTCTCTTGCTCTCCTTGTGTTGGCGCTGCTGTTTGGGGATGTGTTTCAGCCAACTCTTCATCATCTTCATCATGAGACAAACAGTTTTTAACATTCACTGTTTTCTCTATGCTTCCATCCCAAGCTTCCTCCTCAATGAATTGAACATCTCTGCTGACAAAAAACTTCTTGGTAGATGGGATATACAACCTGTAAGCTTTGGATTCCTCGCTGTATTCAATGAAAATACATTTCTCCCCTTTGCTGTCCAACTTCTTCCTTAGCTGATCTGGAATGTGTGCATAGGCCACACATCCAAAAACTTTCATGTGGGTGACTCCTTGCTTTCTCCCACTCCATGCTTCTTCCGACACTTTGTTCATCACAGCTTTTGTAGGACACCTATTCAAAATATATACTGCACAATGTATAGCTTCAGCCCAATAATCATTTGGCAAATGCTTTGCCTTCAACATTCTCCTCGCCATATCCATAATTGTTCTGTTCTTCCTTTCAGCAACTCCATTTTGCTGCGGAGTGTACCTTGCTGTAAATTGCTTGTGAATTCCATTTTCTCTAGAAAAACATAAAAATTATTTGGAGATATACTCACCTCCTCTGTCAGTTCTCAAAACTTTGATACGCAGCCCACTTTGATTTTCCACAAGTGCTTTGAAATTTTGAAATTTTTCAAACACTTCACTTTTGTTCTTTAGAAAGTAAGCCCAAGTTTTTCTAGTAAAATCATCAATGAATGTTAGAAAATATTGGTTGTCTGCAAGTGATGGAGCTTGCATTGGTCCACATATATCTGAGTGGACATTCTCTAAGGGTGCTTTTTCCCTTATACTTTTCCCTGATGGAAAACTTTCTCTATGTTGTTTTCCCAATATACAACCTTCACAAAGGCTGTCCGGTTTCTCTATCAATGGTAATCCTCTTACCATTCCTTTTCTACTCAGCAAGTTAACACCTCCAAAGTTGAGATGTCCAAATCTCAAGTGCCACAACCAATTTTCATCCTTTGGTACGCTTTGGAAAGCCTCTTGGGTCACTGCTACAATTTCTTTATGTTTCAAATCAGCCTTTATTCTGAGAGGGAACATCCTGTTCCTCATCATCTTCACTTCAACAATGCATCGTTTGCTGGGTGCTCTATCCATGATGGTGCATACATCATTCACAAAGAAAACATTGTAACCCTTTTGAACAAGCTGTCCAATACTTAAGAGGTTACACTTCATTCCAGGAACATAATAGACATCTGCTATGGTTTTCCTTTCACCTTTCTTTGTAAATATTTTAACTTATCCTTTACCCATAACAGAAACTTTACTATCAATTCCAAGTGTGACTTGTGACTTCACACTTTGATCTAAAGCAGAAAATAGGGCTATGTTTCCTGTCATATGGTTGCTACAACTAGAATCTAGAAACCATATATCTTCACTGTTTGTTTCAGCCATGTTACAAGCTAACAATACATTATCATGGCTGATATTTTCTCTAGTGATATTTGCACTAGATCTATTGTTTATATCACGCTGTTTCTTCTTACATTCACTAGCATAGTGCCCATATTTTTTACAATAATAGCATTGGACATTGGATTTTTCATACCTTTGTCCTTGAGCATGATGATGTCCACTTTGTTGGTTGCTGCCTTGGCCTTGGTTCTGATTTGGATTGCTGCCTCTTCCTTGAGCGTTTGCTGGACTATTTCTTCCACCTCTATTTTGGCTTCTGCCTCTTCCTCTCTTGTTTCCTCTGCCTTGACCTCTTCCTCTTCCAAAGGACATCTGGGTCTTGAAGGCATGCTCTAGAGATGAGTTTTCATTTCTACTCAACCTCTGTTCATGTGTTATTAGTGATGCATGTAGTTCATCAACTGTGAAGTTTGTGAGATCCTTTGTCTCTTCTATGGTGGTGACAATCACATCAAACTTTGAGGGTAGGACCCTCAACAGTTTCTCCACAATCCTCCTTTCTTCAAGAGTTTCTCCATGAGATCTTATTTGTGTGACCAGACCAATCACATGTGTGAAGAATGAGTCAATATTGTCTGACTCCTTCATGCATAGATTCTCAAAATCTCTCCTTACCAACTGTAGTTTTGTTGTCTTTACTTTCTCCATGCCTTGATAGGCTGTCTTCAGAGTTTGCCATGCTTCTTTGGATGTATTTGCTGTTGCTATCCTTGGAAACACACTCTCATGCACTACTTGATATAAAAATACAAGGGCTTTTGAATCCTTCTTCTTGTAGCTCTTCAACAGATCTTTCTCTGCCTGAGTTAGATTATTAAACTCATTTTCATCTGCTGGTTCTTTAAAACCATCTTCAACTATTTCCCATAAGTCTTGTGAGGCAAACAGGGCTCTCATGGTTATTGCCCAATAGTCATAGTTTTTCCCATTAAACTGTGGGAGCTGAGTATTAAAAATACCCATGCTAGTGCTGGTATTGGTGCTGGCCATTCTTGCACTCCAAACTATGTTTCAACTTGCTTGATTGTATATTTAAAAATCACTAACTGTCTTGGATAGTCTTCACTGTTGAAAACACAAAAGAAACTTGAGAAATACCTTGGATTCTTTTGACTAAGTCTTCACTCTGCTGGAGAAGCTGCTGCAGCAAAAAAAATCCTTCCTTCAGCTTCTTTGACACCTTCAAAGAGCCTAGACAAGCTCTGATACCATTGTTGGGAATTTTTCTGCTAAAATTCCAAAAACAAAATCACAGAACAGAGAACAACTCTCTATTTCAAACACAGGATCTTTAACACAGCGGAACAAAAAAAATGTTTCCAGAACACAGAGTTTTACCCACACACATAAGAACTTGTATTCATTAAAAGATTGCTGTTACAGAATATTCTTTCTCTAACAGAGGGATTTCACCAACAGAACTGCATCAGATACAGTTTTTAACTTTACTCTGTCTCTTCAAAAAATAAAACCAACACTGCTATGCATTTCAAAACAAAAACCTTCTCTGCACTACTGTGCATTACAAAGAAAAAATACATTTACACTGCTGTGTATTTTTCACATACGCGCTGCTGCGTTCTTCACACTCCACACAAAAAAAAACATAACAATACATGTTAACTATACCATACTCCCGTGAATAATAAAAAACAATAAAATTAAAATCTTACCAACGCTTACCAACCCGCAGTAAATTACATTTATTGTTTTACTGACAAAACTGGCGGTAAATGAAACTTTTACTTCACGTAAAATTCATTTTGCAAGCTTGTACTTCAACCATTGAAATATGCGATTTGATCGCATCGCGAAATCACATTCGGTGGAAGAGAAAAATGAAGCATTAACATTTGGGTGTGATCTGCGATATGCGATCGGATCGCATCGCAATCGCAGAAATCAAGTGAACAGACGGAGGTAGTGGGCATGCATGTGATTTGTGATCTGCGATCTGATCGCATCGCAAGGTTAAAATAATGCTGCAGTTAAAATTATCATTTCAACAGGGTGAGCTTTGGGAACGAGTGGAATCAAACCAGAACCAACCAAATGAGATTTAGCGCGAAGTAATCCAAAGTTTGCAACCAATAAAACTCCAAGCTAACCATCAGTCCATGTATACCTAAACCATTGCAAGTAGAAGATATCACAATTAGTGAAATTATGGAAATTTTCCACAAGAGAAGATTATGAATATGCACATAAACATACTGGCCTGAAGGACCAAAAAGCCCTTACCTGGTGATATGGGTTGTAGAAGGGTTGGAGTTGAACACCTGTAACATTGGAGGAGCAACTAATTAGATTTCGAAGCAACCAACTGAAGTCTACACAACACATGATAAGCAAGGTAAGACAAATTATAGAGAACAAACCGGAGTGCCGAAACTGGAATGGATTGAAGGCCAAGGGAGAGGGGATGGTTGCCTCTGGCATTACCCTTCGTTGCCTCTCCATTGTAAATATATGAGCCAATACAAATAACATTATCACTTAACTCGGAAGAAAAAATCAAATTTGGAACCAAATTGACCCGAATGCGAAAATGAGAGGGTTATGTGGACTCGTGTTGAATGGTTGTAGAGCAGAATTTCATGGTCTCCTTAATAATCCCATGCAGGTGTTAGTTCCCCTAGAACTCACGATAGCTCATCGAGAAGGACTAAAGGGCCACTGTAACTCCAGAATGGTAACTGGACTAGACCCGAAAGATTCATTAGTGCCGACTTCCCACATTCTGGCGCAACACAAAACGAGACAAGGATAGTTTTGTGAGAAGCCTAGTTGCGATCGGGGGTATGGGGTCTTGGAGGAGGAACAATTCTACTGTCAAAGAGTAAAAAGAACAAGAATAGTGAGACTGAAGGAGCTCTTAGGGCGCAGGAGGTAGTTAGGGTTGGGGAAAATATATTGGGTCCGTTGACCGCACACGGATGAGCCATCATCATAGATTCTTCCTCGAGTTGATAACCATTGAAAACTAAGACTAGCAGTATCTCTTCCACATGGGATGAGGTGATGTGGAGATTGGTCATATGCTTAGGTGCTGGCAACTAGACAACAGTCAGGTGCAACGACCGTCAGTCTCGGCGGTAAACCTGAGCCATCAATTCACATGAGGACAAGTGGAGTAAAAGCATAAGACCAAGTGGGATTCCACAATATCCAAGACTATACCTTTGACAATGATATAAAAGGGTCCACAGTACTAAGAATGTCCGCCCGTCCACGTGTAAGGGAGCTACATGGTCCTCTCGACAATGTAATGAAGGGGCTAGTAAGTCGGCCTAAGTGAGCGATGTGTATAGCGAGACATATGAAAAGATAGATAGGTTAGGATTTATATACCCTCGTGCTAAAAAGGCATATGAATTGGGAGGGTGAAGTTAATTGAACGTTCCAAATGGGTTAGGCAAGGTTGCACCAAGGCAATTTTAATTTACACCCACATGCTATAAAAGGGATGCATACATATTCGAACAATTAAATAGACTTTAATAAATGCAATGCATAGAGAATTTATTTTTTATCACTGTTAGATGTCATTATGTGGTGGCGACATTCGTTACATTTCTTTTTATTTCATGCACACTATCTCCCTTTAGTACTATGGTTCAACCAATATTTTATTCCCATCCTTTCTAAATTTAAAATATTCTTCATTAACTTAAATTTATTTCATTATGTTCTATTTAAAAAAATATTTATATATATTCTTATAATTATTTATATATATTTTTATCCATTTTATATACAGCTTGAGTGGGCTTAATGGTTACAAGCATGTGTTTCCTCCTAAGAGGCTACAGGTTTAAAACTAGAGGGGCATAGAGTATGTATGCCTTTGTAGACTTAGCAGTTAGTAGTTCATAGACTTAGCAGTCAAATCATTGTGTGGAAGTAGGTCCCTTGTCCCACAAACAAGGTGGTCTCATACACCAATTTGATGTGTCCCTTGTCCCACAAACAAAAGGTCTCATACCCCAATTTGGAATCTAGCTTAACGGTGGCGTTAAAAATAGATAATAATAATAATAAATTTTGGTAAAAAAAATTTAATTTAAATTTACATTTTATTTATAATTTATTTTTATTTTTATTTATATTTAAATGTATTATCCCATTAAATTAAACATTAATTACTTTTCCTAATACCAAGGGTGCAACTCCGTCATGCCCACTTCCTCATGAATTTTCAACATTGCACAACAATTTTCTTAAAATATTTTTCTAATACCAATGGTGCAGCTCGGTTGTGCCCACTTATGAATTTTCAACGTTGCACAACAATTTTCTTAAAATATTTATGACTAATTTAGGGGAAAATAAGTGTGAAGAAGGAGACAATTATTTTAGCGAAGGTCTCTCTTTGTTGTAAATTTAATGGTTCATAATAATTAAGGTATCTACTTTAATTGTGTTTTTAATTAAATTTTGTGAGTGGCCAAATATGTAGTCTACTTTTTACAACATTATTTAAATTTACAGAAATTGGGCATAAAACATTGCAACCTAAATTCGCAACATAAGTGCTAATGAGATGAATTAGGGACACCATTTCACCCTTCCAATAAATATTCAATCTACTTTGAACAACCCCATCCATGTGTAAGTCATTCTGCAAGCACACAACCTATTCCTACAGTCATCATTAATATGTCATCAATTTTATTTAACAATATATCATTAATAAATTCATATTAAAATATTAATGATATTAAATAACCAACCGAAATCTATGCCCAATCAAAAGCCTATATAGTGTCACAGTGTCTTGCCACACTCAATCAATTGTCCATAACAACTATTGTCATGATTATTTTATTTTGTATAATATATATATGTAATAATAACATTGAAATCATTTTTTTTGTTGAATAACGCAATCAGCGACTGTGGTGGTATCGTACTCGGATTACACGGGGTCGAATCCCACTGGCTGCCATTATAACCTCTAGGAGAAACTGCCTAGCCCACAAGAACAACCCTCGGTTAAGACGACATTGGAACTGTGACTTACATAAGGACACGGACGACTTAGCAGATCGTCCCCTAGCCACTAAACCAAACCTTTATGACCAATAATATTGAAATCATTAATAACATAATAATATAATCTTCAATATTATTTTGAATGATAATTAAAACATACATCACCATAACATGAAATAATAATTGAATCATCAATGTCAAAATAAAATTGAAAATGTCCCGACTCAATACAAATACAAATAAATTAAATTATTTTGAATTTTGGTCAACCATTATATATTTTTTAATATTCATATATATAAAAGTTTTGTGGGAAATAAAAATGAATGGAATTACGAAATTGTTTCTCCATTAATGTATTTTAATATAAAAGATACTAATTATATATTTTAAGACAACATTAAATATATAATATATATTTTTATTTTTGGAATTTTAAAAATAATAGTAATTATGTTCTTATTAGTATTTTTAATGATATAGTAATATAATGTTTTGAATAATGACAAGTAGTTTTTTAAGGGTGTAGAATATGGATGTAGAAGATACGGTAATGTAGTATTTTGTTAAGAAATTTTATGATGTGAAAATCATTATTTAGAAATTAGTGGGAAATTTTTAACTATGTTAAAAGCTTTCTTTAGATTATTTTAACAACTTCGATGACCTTAAGTTGTGATCTCTCAAACCAATGATTAAAAGATTCATATCATTGTTTAGATAATCTTCGGCAAAATCACATAATCAATCTTTTGTCGACGCGTTTCGAACCAACTAGTGTGGTTCATCGTCAGGACAAGTTGAAAAACAGATCCAGCTTAGCCTGTTTAAATAGCTAGAGCAAAGACACCAACGGTTACCTGGGTAAAAAGTTAACTTAAGGAGCAAGGTCAAATTTAGTTAAATCAGATATAAAATAAAAATAAATAAATTATAATATAATAATAATTATATATAAATTTATATATAAATATATAAAGTTAGTTATATTAGGTGTAAGATAAGAAATAAATATATGAAGAATTATAAAATAATAATAAATTATTTATTATATAAATGAAGAAATATAAATTAATAATATATTATTTATTTATCTATTAATTGAATAAAATGAAAAATTATAAATTAATAAATATAATAAAAAATTATAAATTAATAAATATAATAGTATAAATTATTTATTTAATGAAAAAATAAATAAATAAATGGTATCCTTAGTAGGTAAAAAAAATTTTAATATATAAAGTTAGTTATATTAGGTGTAAGATAAATAAATAAATATATAAATATATAAATAAAGAATTTTAAATTAATAATAAATTATTTATTTATAAAAATAGAATTATAAAATATTTTTAAAGGTAATAAGGGACCATTCCTTATAAACAAATAAGATGGAAGAGAATAAGAATAATAAGAAGAATTAAGTTGTTAATAATAATAATAATAATAATAATAGAATTAAGTTATAGAAAATAAAAATAATTAAAATAAAAGTAAAGTAAAAGACCATTACCAAATAATAATATTTCGTAATTGTTTATTAAATTACTAAACAATAGTATTTAGTAATAGTTTATAAACACAATAAGATAATTAATAATTAAGTTATTAAATAAATAAATAATAAAAATAATAGTAATAATAATAATAATAAAATCAAATAAATAAATAAACAAACATTATAACCCCTATAATCTAGTTACATTAGGTAAATATCATAATTTAGGGTTGTTAAAGTCCATGATTATGGTATATCATAATAAATCCTTTAAACCTAATGGTCAAATAATCAATATTAATTCAAAATTTTTAAAGTTTAACTAAGTCAATAGGTAAATATAATATTACTTATAAGGTATAATACACCAGTTAGCCCGAAACTAATTCATAAAACACTCCAGAATAATAGGACAAATCTGCCAAAAGAAAAATTCAAGGAGGGGGAAGACAGAAACCCTAAGACCTAACATAGAGGGGAAATGAGGAGGCTAGGAAGACAAGGCTGGGACCCAGCAACGGCTGATCTTCCAGCCATCATCCCTATTAAGATTGTTCGGCCTTTTCTCAATCTCCAGGGCCTCTCTAAATTTGCGATGGTGAAACTGCACAATTTTGGCAATGACTTGAGCCTCCTCTATACATATATGATGCATAGTCTTCCCCGCATGCTCAGCCAGGGCTGAGGACTTGGTCCTACCATGTCTTAAGTCAGCCGAATGCTCGCTAATCCGCTGATTGATAGAACGACCAGTCTCACCAATATAAGGGGTCCCACAGGAACAGGGAATGACATAGACGCCCTTCATGTTCTTAGGGTCAATCGGGTCTTTCACAGACCTGAGGGAGCCACGGATAGTATTGAGGGGTCTAAAAGTTGCGGGCACATCATACTTCCTTAGAATCCTCGCAATCCTGTCCGTGGTCCCTTGGATGTAAGGAAGGTTCACACCCAAGAAATGATCTTTAGGAACCCTTCGGATTGAAGGCTCCTTCTTGGCCCTGAGGAAGGCTTTTTGACCGAGGTGCCTATTGTAACCATTCTTCTCAAAGACTTCTAGGAGGTGAGCCTTCTCCTTTTCCAGGCTCTCCTCATCCGAAATTCTCACAGCACGGGTGGCAAGAGTGCTAAGAACCCCTAACTTCTGAGCGGGGAAATGATGCAAAGAAGCATGCAAGTATTTGCTAAGACTCATATCACTTAGCAAATAAAAAAATATAATAAAAATATTTTTTTAATAAAATTAAATGAAGTTATTTTAAATTTTATATTAATATGAAAATAAAAAATTATACTTTAATTACCACAACCCATTACTTTTGTACATTTAAAATTTATTTTAAAATTAATCATTCTAAATTTTAAAATTTTACTTTTCTTTCTAGAAAAAAATAATAATAATAATTTAAACTAAATAGTACAAACCCATAAAACTGAAAACCTTTATTTTCAACAAAATTATAAATCTACATACATACCTGTACATATATATCATTTTGATACCCCTAATTGTAAAAGAAGTATTCAATAATTCCAAATCGTTGAATGGAAATGGCTGCTATTTACTAATATCAGTCCATATGATAAGGACAACAATGATCTTTTCAAAATGATAGATCCCCCAATCTACATACATACCTGTACATATATATCATTTGATACCCCTAATTGTAAAAGAAGTATTCAATAATTCCAAATCGTTGAATGGAAATGGCTGCTATTTACTAATATCAGTCTATATGATAAGGACAACAATGATCTTTTCAAAATGATAGATCCCCCCTCTGACTTTCCAATTTTTGCAACTAAAGTGATGCTGAGAGGACACACACTGCTAGATTCTCCAGGGCTGAATTCTTGTGCAGATGAATGCCTTCCTTGGACGACACGCTGATCAACTACTCCCATTTTACTTATCCGAATGCTAAATGTTTAAGATAAGTCTATCATGTATAGGAATTGTTGAGGGTTAAGAGTGGTCAGTGGATAATCTTTTTTTAAAGTAAATTTTGTAAAAAATAGTATTTAAATCATGTTTTGATAATGAAAATAGATTTAATATCATTAAAAAATTTGAGAACATTTAATTTTTGGAATTTTAAAAAATAATTTAAATTTACAAAAAAAATACTCATAAATATTTATTAAAATATTATTAAAATTTTTATAATTTTCAAAACAAAAGAAAACAGTCTAGACCAACGACTCAACGAAATCCACTCTCCAAACTTTTAGGATTGTTAGGGTTCCGCCGCATGATGATGGTGGTGGTGGTGGTGGTTAACGTCTGCTGAGACCAAACATCTCACTCACTTTAATTTCGTATATGATGACCTAATAATAGACCATTATTATCTCTCTGAACTGTTAGGATTATTAAGGTTCAGCCGGTTGAATTTGTCACCCCTATCTAAATATTAATAAATATTTCTCATCCCTATCTAAATATTCTCTCATTTCTGTCAGAAACTGCATAGCTTTTACCATTAATCAACATATCTATAATATTTCTACTTCCACAGCTGTATTACAAGTTGTTGAAGAATTATTTATTCTGATATTCAATTTTATGTCACTCCCGGGAAAATGAAACTAGGTGATGAGATGCTATTATTTTTTAAAACCACCCCATGAAAACAAAAATAACGTCAATATAGTATTGATTTATTTAAAACAAAACATTAAATAGGCGTTTCTTGTTTTTATAATTAGATTGACATTTAAATTATATAGTTTTTATCAATATAATTACTTAGTATTACTTATATTGATTTATTTAAACCAAAATATTAAACAGATGTTTCTTGTTTTTATAATTAGGTTGACATTTAAATTACATATAGTTTATCAATATAATTACTTAGTATCATTTAATATTTATTTGTTTCAAAATTGTTAATAGTATTAATTTTAATTTTAAATGCTATTTTTTTCCATAAACCTAAATAAAAGTAGTGTGAGGAATTTTCCAAAATATTATTTATTAGTATTACTTAATATTTATTTGTTTTAAAATTGTTGATATTATTAATTTTAATTTTAAATGGTATTTTTTGTTCATAAAATTTTAGATAAATAAAAATAGGGTGAAGAATTTTCAAAAAAGTATTTATTGATATTTATGTCTATATTTTATTACTTGATTTATTATTATTATTATTATTATTATTAAATTTGAACCTTTTTACAATATTCATATATCTTAATTTATTAAAAGTAAAGAAAAATCAAATTTATAAAATATTTAATATATATATATATATATATATATATATATATAAAACTTTGTTTTATTTATTCATCTGATAAATATATAATTAAATTTAATAGGATATTAAAAAAATAAAATTATTTTTTTTACTAAAATGTAATTAATAATATTAATTATAATTGAAATTATCTATTTAATTAAATATGTAAAATTGAATTTATATGCATTTGTAATATTCGTTTCAATATATTTAACATTTGATGCGTTATTTTTAATCAAATTTATAATATTATTTTCAAAATATTTATTTATTTTATTTGTAATGAAAAATACTTTCAAAATCCTAATTTCAAAATATTTATTACAACACTAAAATTTATAACATTTTAATTTAACAAAATTATAATAATTTAAAGATAAATTATTTAATATTTTTAAAATAAAAAATTACATTTTAAATTCAACCTTTAAATAAATCAACTTTGAACTTAGTTTTTAAATAAATTGCTTTTAAATAACTAAATTTTGAACTTAATCGTTAAATAAATTGCTTTTAATTTTTAAATTAAATAGGATAATTAAATAATACTTATTAGTTTTCACTAATCTTAAATTATTTTTTTTTAAATAACAATAAGTTTTTTTATATATAAAAATATTTTAAAATTCAAAAAGAAAAATCTAATCCGTAATAATTTATTTGGTATTAAAAAAATTAAATAACATCATTATCACGAGAATTATACATGACGTAGTCATTTTAGCATACATAAATTACTTCGCTTATCATAACCAACATCATTATCATGAGAATTATACATGACTTAGTGATTTTAACTTACATAAATTACCTCATTTATAATAACCCACATACCTTTTGAGGGATACTACTGTAGCATACTGTCATATCTCCCTTAAAACATTACAGTAAAAACATAAAATTTAAAATATTTAACCATTAAGTTGTTTACAAGCTGCACTGGCATATCTAGTCATAAAATTTATTAAGAGCATACCATAGAAACGAATGCAACATGACTCAGCTATAAGGATATTCTTGGCATATATTTTTGGTTTGTGTGTCCTGTGCTGTCACATTTAATTCCCGTGCGAATGGATTTATCCTCCATGTTTATTATTGCCGAACCCATGGCAAATCGACCCTCTAGTTTCACTAAACATATCAGTTTATAGTTTTGAAGCATTGTTGTTCTCATTATCTGGTTGTAATTTAATTGCCTGCTCCGTTCCTTGGTACGTGGCGCGGGCAGGTCCGTCCGGCCACAACTATCACCTTGGGGTTCACGATGCATCGACGGTGGATAGACAGAGGGGTGATCCTACGGCTAGAATGTTTTCGAAGTCATTCACAACCCTTTCCATTGAATCGATGATCCACTTTCCTAATGCATCCTTGGCTTCTGCTCTGGTTTTTCCATTCTAGTCGCGAGCTTTTCTCAGTCATCGTTTCTAGAAATCAGCTGCAGCAGGAGGTCCTTTTAGAGGTTCGGGTCTGGCATTTCTCCCAACAAGCATACCCCGGTGGGTTTAGTAATAGGAGGATTGTTGTACCGTTATTTATAATTTTCTAATAGTCATTTGAGTCTTTCTCTCTTGAGATATGGCTACCATGAAATCTAAACATGTTTGTGGTGTATATTCATGTAGGAAATCTCGGCTGCGAGTCCGCAGACTATAGCGGCTGTCGAATGGCGATCATGGCTATTCTGGGCATAGACACTCTACAAGGGTTTCTACCGGGTATGAGGGTTTTCAATCCTATTATAAATTGGTGTTGGTATGTGACTAGGTTAAAAAGATAAAGCTTCAATTTGATAACATAAGGGTTAATCCCTTTTCCTTTGTTTAGGTTAACAACTTTCTGGTGATTACCCTTAAGGGTTTAAGATTTGTATGCTATGAAATTTTGCTGTTTATTTTAGAGTTTTCCACTTCGGGTTTTGTTCCAGAGACTGTTATCATGTACTTATTTGTTAAGCTAAGTTGATTCTGTGGAGGGTTTTTCCTCGGTGATAAGAACTCTTGAGCCACTTGGCCGGCCTTCCGGGGTCACGAACCATGTGGGTTCTATATGAAGTTTAGGATTTCAATGTTACTTAAAATTCTAGAATTTCTTTTGGTTTATGTAAATATATTTATATTGTGCTGTTCCACAAATGATCTTCGTGTTCCTGGTTGTATACAATTTTGGAATTGTTAGCATACTTGTTGGAACATTATCTTCAATCTGACCTTTCACTTATTCTTCATTTCCTATTCAGTTACTCTACTATGTACTCTTTTTTTAAAGAATTCGTCTATGTTCTCCTTGCAAAGTAATTTTCGGCTTGCTTGTCCATCTGGTTTGAAGTTGAATTCTGTCGGGTAGACCAAATGAGGGTTTGGCCCTGTCTGTCTCTTTTAGTGAGACTGCCACCAGGCTTATGGGATTTGTAAGAATGGTTACAAAAACCACTTATGGATTCATTATAAGTGGCCTCGGCGCCCTGCGGTTCTCCGAGGTTCAACCCGTGGTATTCATTTGCAGTGCATGAGGTTCTTACCTTATTGCATGCTATTATTCTCTTGTGGAACACAATTTAGATTTTCTGCTCGCAGTTTAGTTCTATGCATGAACAATAAAAATGAAGGTTCTCGAATATTTTGTAAAGATGGTTCTGTTGTTTTTTTTTTTAATAAGAATATTCGTCTCGCTTTTACATCTTCGGTGTGTTTTCAGTTATTCGCTAGATTATTTCAAATTCATGAATGTTTCAGCTATAAGCTCATTCTATGCATTTCAGTTATTCGGCTAGGTTATTTTTGGGCGCACAAATGTTTACAGTTGTATATAGTTTTACAGTTTTGAAATATAAATTCCAAACTCTTTCTGGAATAGAGGGTTTCAATTTCCTGAGTCCAATCAAGTATTCAATTAACTGAAAATAAGCTACTACTATAACATAAAACATTTAAGCGAGTACTTTCAATTAAGTTTATCTCTATTGCTTGTTTTCTTGATACTTATTGAGTAAGAAAAGCATTTTCTCTATTGTAGGCTTCAGATTCATCATATTATTGGTAATGTTTCTTGCACAGTAAACCCCTTTCTTTTCCTTTTATTCTACGCTACAGAGTGTCTTTTCCAGGAGTTTCCACTTACCTGGAATGTCGTAGTTAGGAAAACTCTCCAAAGATCGAGAACACCCCTATTCTTCCGCTGCTAGTCAACCACCCATCCTTGAGATTCATCTTTTAGGACCAAAATATCCCCCCTAGCTCACTTGCAGGACTACAGTCCTCAACAAGTTGCTTGCACTCTATGCATCGCTATCTGGTCATCACCAAACATAGCTGGTCTCCCTTTCTGCCTGTCATAACAGCGCAGTTTTTCCCTCCCCCCACTTCCTTTTCTTTGGAAGCCTTTTCAGTTAAGGGAGGTTGTTAGGGTTGTATTTTTCAGCAACTGTCTTTTCCAACTTCCCTTGCCCAGAAGTTACCAGTTTAGCTGATACTTAAATCATTTTCTCATTTTCAATAATTCAAAATATTATTCAATTCAAAATAGGTAATAACACTAAATACTCAGTTTGTTCTTACTGCGGTAAAATGAAATATTTACATTTTCTTGGGGATATTACATCTCCCCCTCCTGAAATCAAACATCGTCCCGATGTTTTTCAGCCATGAACAGTTCTGGATAAGCTTCTCTCATGAGTTGTTCATCCTCCCAGGTGGCCTCATCTGGCCCAAAGTGCTGCCATTGCACTTTAACCTGGGTGATGGCTCGTTTCCATAGAATTACTTCTCTCCGATTGAGTATATTCAACGGTTCAACCAAGATTTCTCCTTCTAGCTCGACCTGTATGTCCTGCTAGCTAATTACATGGTTAGGGTCATAGACATATTCTTTTAATACCGATACATGGAAGACGTTGTGGACCCATATATGACTTGGCAGAGCGAGCTAGTATGCCACCAACCCAACTCTCGCTAAGATCTTAAAAGGTCCACAAAACCGGGGTGTTAGCTTGGTGCTCCCACTCCATTGTAACGTGCTCCTCTTAGCTCGAATCCTCACATACACATGATCACCTACTTGGTATTCCTTAAAATTCCTCTTTTGGTTAGCAAAAATCTTTTTCCTGTCTTGGGCTGCCTTTAAATTGGACCGTACCTTCTTTACCATTTCTTCTATCTCCTTAAGAATTTTGGGTCCCAACATCAATCTGTCTTCTGGTCCACCCTAGCTTGATGGTGTGTGGCATTTTCATCCATACAGCACTTCAAACAGGCTCATTTGCAAGGCCGTATGATAGCCATTATTGTACACAAATTCAACTAGGTGCAAATAATCTTCCCACTTGGTTGGTTGCTACATAACATAATATCTTAACATATCTTCCACAACCTGGTTCACTCGTTCTGTTTGACCGTCGGTCTGAGGATCATAAGCAGTACAGAAATTTATCTAAGTTCCCAATTCCACAAACAGGGTTCTCCAAAAAACCGATGTAAATTTTATGTCTCGGTCATAAATTATTGTTTTAGGTAACCCATGCAGCCTAAAAATATTTTGCATAAAGATATGGGCAATCTACACAGCTCTGTAAGTAGATTGCACTACTATAAAATGAACTAATTTGCTCAGTTTGTCCACCACCACCATGATGAAATCATTGTTTCTTTTTTACTTTGGAAATCTTATTATGATGTCCATGGAAATGGTTTCCCACTTCCACTCCGAGATTGATAGTCGATGTAATAACCCAGCAGGATGCTAGTATTAAGCTTTAACTTGTTGGCATTCTAAGCAACAGGTTAAGTATTTAGCTACGTCTTTCTTCATTCTTGACCAATAATACTCCTTCCGAAGTGCAGTAATCATTTTCTGATACCCCGGGTGCCCAGCATAATGACTTCTATGAAATTCATCTAAAATCAGGCTTTTAATGTTATTTTGGTTGGGCACATACAACCTTTTTTTATAATACAACATGCCATCAACATCCATAGTATATCCTTGCTAATTTTCTTTGCTGGTTAAATTCTAAGCTTGATGTCCTATTTTCTGATATCTTGCATCCTGTTCTGCTGCTTTTTTAATCATCTCATCGAAGGTACTTCACCCCTCACTACAAGAAATCTCGCAGAGACAATGTATTTTCTGACTTAAAGCATCCATTACCCAGTTCCCCTTTCCTTTCAGATGCTTAATCCCAAAGTCAAAACCACTTAGAAAATCCACCCACCGTGCTTATCTAGCATTTAAAGTGGGCTAACTAAGATAATTAGTCAAGCTGTGATGATCCGTTAATAATAGAAATTTTTACCCATTAAATAGTATCACCACATCTTTAATGTGTGAATAACAGCTGCCAACTCCAAATCGTAAGCTGAATATTTCTGCTCATGTTATTTTAATTTCCTAGACACATAGGTGATTACCTTTCCTTCTTGCATCGGTACTCCTCCTACCCCTTCCTTACTCACATCCATACACACTACATAGTCCTTACTTGGATCAACTATACTTAATATAGGTGTTGTGGTGAGCAGATGTTTGAGTTGTTCAAAACTTTTTTGACATTCTGTGGTCCATTTAAATGTTCTTCCTTTTTTCTGTAGGGAAGTGATAGGGTACGCCACTCTCGAGAATCCTTCTATGAACCGCCTGTAATAACCAGCTAGCCCCATGAAATATCTTATGTCTGCCACGCCCTTTGGCACGGGCCATTCCATTATGGTCCTTATCTTTTCAGGATCCACAACGATTCCATCTTTAGTGATTATGTGTCCGAAGTACTGTATTTTCTCCTTTAAAAAGTCACACTTGCTGTATTTGGCATATAATTGGTAATCTTAGAGAGTTTGCAATACCAATCTGAGGTGCTCCTTGTGTTCCTTCATATTCCAGGAATATATCAGTATATCATCAATAAAAATTAACACAAACTTGTCTAAATACTAATGAAATATGTTGTTCATTAAGCACATAAAGGTTGCGGGGGCATTGGTTAACCCAAAGGGTAACACCACAAACTCATAGTGTCCATATCATGTTCTAAAAGTAGTCTTGGCTATGTCCTCCTCTTTAATTCTAATTTGGTGATATCCTGACCATAAATCAATCTTTGAAAATATCGTTGCCCTTTCACCTAATCAAAAAGTTCATCAATATGGGGTAACGGGTATTTATTCTTAATTGTCAACTTATTCAACTGACGATAATCCATACACATACGAAAAGTCCCATCCTTCTTTTTAATGAACAACACCGGAGCTCTCCATAGTGACAGACTAGGGCGAATGTAATTTTTTCCCGACGGCTCCTGTAACTACATTTTCAGTTCTGTTAATTTTGGTGCGCTCATTCGATAAGGAGCCCAGGATATCGGGGCTGCCCCTGGCACCAATTCGATAATGAAGTCTATGTCCCTCTTGACTGGTAGTCCTGCTATCTCCTCCAGAAACACATCTGCAAAATCTTGTATCACCGGGATACTTTCCAATGTGGCAGTTTTGTCTTTTGAATTGGCATAACCCACTTGGATGGCATAAATCTAACATCCCTTTCTGATACATTTTTCCAACTGAGAAGCAGTTATTGGCCGAATTTGCATTGGCCTCTTAATACCTTGCATCTCTTGCTTCTTTCCAAGCTCATCCCTATAGCAGATAGTTTTTGTTTTATAGTTTATAATGGGCCAACGTCTTTCAAACCAGTCCATACCTATCAACACGTCATACGAGCCAAGGGTAAGTACATTTAGATTTGCCATCACTGGCTGTCCTACTATTTTCGAGGGGCAGCTATTGACCTTAGCTAACACACGTCTCTTTGCCCCTGTTGCCAGTTGTACTAGCCAAGGGTATTTAAATTTAACAGTTTGTAACTTACACTGCTCCAAAACCTTAGGACTAACATAGCTTAGTGTATCTCCAGGATCAATTAAAATAGTTACAATATAATCAAAAATCTTACCTTCAAATTCCACCATGGTGGATTGGTATTCCACCTAACAATCATCTAGAGCGGCATTAATTCTTGGTAAACTCCATCCCACATTGCCGATTGTAGATGCTTCATGGATCTGTGAAACCTGTTAAGTACCCTTTCAATGAGGACAGTGTTTTAACGTAATGAGGCCCTCCATAGCCCCAACATTATACCGGAGGCCTTGCTGTCTCTTCATTGTCAAATTTTCTAGATTTTTCGCTGATTCTGGATTCAATGGGTGGCTTTAATCTGAGCGGGTTTTTTTGTAAATTTATGTTGTTTTTCCCTTTGGAAAATCCTTTGTTAACACTACCACAAATTCCTTTATTGTTTCCAGTTGTCTTATTACTTCTCTTGTCCACCCACCCTTTTCCTAGAATTTCTCCCTTCTGCTTACTTTGCTGATAACATATTCTGCCTTTTTGTATCACCTCATCCATTGTTTTTGGGTTATCAAACTCAATTCTTTCCCTCATTGCGAAGGGTAAACTACTGACGAACTGCTATACCTTAGCCTTCTCCTCTCATATGTAGGGCACATAACAGAGTAACAAGGTAAATCAGGTGATAAACTCATCCATTGTCTGATGTCCAAGTCACAGGTCATGGAATCCCCTTGCTTTCTTGTCATAAAATCGTTCATTCAAGTATCTTTCCTTCAAATATTTTTAAAATTTTTCCTAGGTTATATTTTGTTCACTTACCCCATGTACAATATTGACCTCTTCCCACCATAGGGTGGCCTTCCCTTGCAATTGGAAAATGGCCAGCCATGCCTTGAGGTTGTGATCATATTTGTATAATTGAAAATATTTGTTCATGTTAATCAACCAAGCCTCGGCTGCCTCCTCCAGTTCTCCATCAAAATGTGGCAGCTTTATTTTCCGGAATTCTCCTTGTAATTCTATCCACTGCCTTTTCGATGTTTGATGCTCAGAGGCATTATCTGAATTTTCTTCTCGATTCTCTTCCCTTCCTTCTGACTCTTCCTATTCTATGTGGTAGCCTTATTCTTCCAACATTTGTTGCTGCTCAGGGTTGGGATGTGGTAGGTGTTGATTTTTCTTATCAGACAAGCTCTTCATGATATTTTCCTTTTCCATAGTTAATCTCGTGTTATCCTCCTGTAGGCGGGCCATCTCGTTCTTTATTTCCTGAACTGTCTCCAGTATCACAAGGTTATTATTATGGGCCTCCTCTCCTAGCTGAACCCAAGTCTCAGGATTAGTTTCAGGACCTGTTGTAGGTCCCTGTCCTACCACAAGCCTGTGCGAAACGCTATCTGTTCTCCTCATAAAAGCTATTGTCTGTTTCCTGAACTTAGCACAAGTGGGGAAACAAAAAAGGTTAACGCAATAACTATTTTTTTTTTAATAAATAAATAAAATAATACACATTATCCGTTTATTTCCATTTTCACCATTTTTCCAGAGGCCACAATTTCGTAGCCTTGGCTCTAATACCACTTGTCATATCTCTCGTAAAACATTATAGTAAAAACATAAAATTTAAAAGATTTAACCATTAAGTTGTTTACAAGTTGCGCTGGCATATCTAATCATAACATTTATTGAGAGCATACAATAGAAATGAATGCAACATGACTCAGCTGTAAGGATATTCTCAACATATCATTTTGGTTTGTGTGTCCTGTGCTGTCACACTTAATTCCCATGCAAATGGATTTATCCTCCACGCTTATTATTTCCGAACCCATGGCAAATCGACCCTTTAGTTTCACTAAACATATCAGTTTATAGTTTTGAAGTATTGTTGTTCTCATTATTTGGTTGTAATTGAATTGCCTACTCTATTCCTTGGTACGTAGCGTGGGCAGGTCTGTCCAGCCACAACTGTCACCTTGGGGTTCACGATGCATCAATGGTGGATAGACAGAGGGGCGATCCTATCGCTGGAATGTTTTCGAAGTCATTCACCTCCCTTTGCACTGAATCGATGATCCACTTTCTTGATGCATCCTTGGCTTCCGCTCTAGTTTTTTCACTTCTGATCGTGAGCTTTTCTCTGTCATCGTTTCCAGAAATCAGTTGTAGAAGGAGGTCCTTTCAGAGGTTCGGGTCATGGCATTTCTCCCAACAAGCATACCCAGATGAGTTTAGTAACAGGAGGGTTGTTGTACCATTATTTATAATTTTCTAACAGTCGTTTGAGTCTTTCTCTCTTGAGATATGGCTACCATGAAATCTAAACATGTTTGCGATGTATATTCTTCTAGGAAATCTCGGCTGCGAGTCCGCAGACTGTAGCTGCTGCCGAATGGCGATCGTGGCTATTCTGGGCAGAGACACTCTACAAGGGTTTCTACCAGGTATGAGGGTTTTCAATCCTGTTATAAATTTGCGTTGGTATATGACTGGGTTCAGAAGATAAAGCTTCAATTTGATAACATAAGGGTTAATCCCTTTTCCTCTGTTTAGGTTAACAACTTTTTGGTGATTACCCTTAAGGGTTTAAGATTTGTATGCTATGAAATTCCGCTGTTTATTTCAGAGTTTTCCACTTCGGGTTTTGTTCCAGAGACTGTTATCATGTACTTATTTGTTAATTTAAGTTTATTATGTGGAGGGTTTTGCCCCGGTGATAAGAACTATTGAGCCACTTGGCCGACCTTCAGGGGTCACGAATCATGTGGGTTTTGTATTAAGTTCAGGATTCCGACTGTTACTTAAAATTCTGGAACTTCTTTTGGTTTATGTAAATATATTTATATCGTGCCATTTTGCAAATGATCTTTGTGTTCCTAGTTGTATACAATTTTAGAATGGTTGGCATACTTGTTGGAACGTTATCTTGAATCCGACCTTTCACTTATTCTTCGTTTCCTGTTTAGTTACTCTACTCTGTACTCTTTCTGTAAAGAATTTGTCTTTGTTCTCCTTGCAAAGTAATTTTCAGCTTGCTTGTCCATCTGGTTTGAAGTTGAATTCTGTCGGGTAGACCAAATGAGGGTTTGGCCCAGTCTGGCTCTTTTAGTGAGACTACCACCAGGCTTATGGGATTTGTAATAATGGTTACAAAAACCACTTATGGATCCACTATAAGTTGCCTCGGTGCCCTATGGTTCTCCAGGGTTCAACTCGTGGTCATCATTCACACTGCATGAGGTTCTTACCTTATTTCATGCAATTATTCTCTTGTGGAACATAATTTAGATTCTCTGCTCGCAGTTTAGCTCTATGCATGAACAATAAAACTAAAGGTTCTCAATTTTTCTGTCAAGATGGTTTTGTTGTGTGTTTTTTTTAAGAAGAATATCTGTCTCGCTTTTACATCTTTGGTGCGTTTTCAATTATTCGTTGGATTATTTCAAATTCATGAATGCTTCAGCTATAACCTCATTTTGTGCATTTCGGTTATTTGGCTAGGTTATTTTCACGCTCACAAATGTTTACAGTTGTATCTAATTTTACAGTTTTGAAATATATATTCCAAATTGGATCTGGAATAGAGGGTTTCAATTTCTTGAGTCCAACCAAGTATTCAATTTAACTGAAAATAAGCTACTACTATAACAAAAAACATTTAAGTGAGTACTTTCAATTAAGTTTATCTCTATTGCTTGTTTTCTGGATACTTAATGAGTAAGAAAATCTTTTTCTCTATTGTAGGCTTCAGATTCATCATATTACTTGTAATGTTTCTTGCACAGTAAACCCCTTTCTTTTCTTTTTATTCTACGCTACAGAGTGTCTTTTCCAAGAGTTTCCACTTACCTGGAATGTCGTAGTTAGGAAAACTCTCCAAAGATCGGGAACACCTCTATTCTCCCACTGCTAGTCAACCACCCCTCCTTGAGATTTGTCTTTCGGGACCAAAATCCCCCCTTAGCTCACATGTAGGACTACAGTCCTTAGCAAGTTGCTCACACTCTGTGCATCGTTATTTGGTCATCACAAACATAGCCAATCCCTCTTTCTGCCTGTCATAACAGCACAGTTTTTCCCTCTCCCCACTTCCTTTTCTTTGGAAGCCTTTTCAGTTAGGAGAGGTAGTTAAGGTTGTATTTTTCGGCAACTATCTTTTCCAACTTCCCTTGCCTAGAAGTTACTAGTTCAACTGATACTTAAATCATTTTCTCATTTTCAATAATTCAAAATAGGTAATAACACTAAATACTCAGTTTATTCTTACTGCGGTAAAATGAAATATTTACATTTTCTTGGGGTCATTACACATTCCATAAATTACCTCGTTTATAATATCCCACCTAGCTTCAAGGGATTCTAAAGGATGCTGCTGTAGCATACGTCAAGGGATTCTAAAGGATGCTGCTGTAGCATACGTTAAATTACCTCATTCATACCTTCCAAGGGATACTATTGTAGCATTCAAAATCGTTAAATCGTCAAAAGCTATATACATATAAATATGAAATAGAGCGACATCTCTCACCTTCAAAACTTTTAAAACCTCGAAACCATCAAAGTCTATTACTTTTCATTAGAGAATGAATTAGGCCCATGCTCGCTTTTACATACTGTTTTTCACAGCTACATGCTTTGTCAGAGGTATGTTTATGTCTTTATTTTTTACTCATATGTAGAAGGAAGATAAATAGATTCTCTTGTACCTGTTCTTATTATTAGCTTCAAAAGATATATACATATAACCATAAATAGGGCAACATCTCTCAGTTTCAAAACTTTTAAATCCTCTTCACACCTAAGTCTGTCACTTTGGATTACATATAAATGATTTGTTAGAGGTATGTCTGTCTTTAGCTTTTACCGATATGTAAATGGAAGATAAAGATATTCTCTTGAACTTTTTTTTATTATTAGCTATTTTGGTGTTGGAATCGAATTCTAATTTATAAATTGGCTTTGGTTTTCAGCGTCCTTTTTTTTCAGAGAGAAAAGTTGAATAGATTATATTAAGATCATATAATTGTCAGTAATACATAATACATATGAGAGAAAATGTTCATAATCGGTTTTCAGCGTCCTTATGTTCATACTAAGAGGTGAATTTTTGGAAGTAGATACTTTTTATAAAATGATAGATGTAATTGAGTTTAATTTTATTGTAGATTTGTTGTATTCAATGCCTATGAATAAAGTTAATATTGATTTTGCTTCATATTATTTTATGGAGAGGATCTAGATATCATTAGATGTAGAAAATATAAATGCAAATCAAAGAAAAAAAATCCCAACATTCATACCATCTTAGGTTTTTTCATAATTTTGAAAAGGACGAAGAATGGGACATCATGATTTCGGTTTCACACCATTATGTGTGAAAATATTTTGTACTATCACACTGGAAAAAGCATATGGCGAATAAGAAATAAGTTATTATCTTTGAAAAACGGAAAACATGTTATCGATGTCGGTCGTATTATCTGATATATCTTTATGAATTGTTGTCGTTGATTCTGCTTTCACACTGTAATGACAACTAGATGTTCTGTACATATCATACCCACCAAAAGCATTTCGAGGATAATAAATCTGTTTTTCTGTATCCATTTCCATTCCTGCACGATGAATCAGCTTGGATGAAATGTCGAGGTGGAACCCCAGGTGGTCGGTCAGAATACGCTTCTCCATTAACTCTTTCCACCTATAGACTCCGACGGCCTTCTGGTGCTGCCAACAAATTATCGCCATTTGTCGGCAGAGATAGGCGGGATGTTGCGACAAGTCGGAAGTTGCCGCGGTTTCTTAATTTGGGATGTTCATAATTTACTGGGACGATCCTCCTCCCGGAGGTTGATTCTTTCGGCGAAGTTCAATTTAACCCTTGAGCCTAGAAGTTTTAAAGCAGCATCGTCGTACGCTCTTCCAGTATGTTTTGTAGTCTCAAATGTGCTCAGCCACACTAGTGCTGCCTTGGTTGGATCTCGAATCTCTACAGCCCATTTGCCCCATGGTCTTTGCCTTACTACTCTATAATGCCTCTTTTGAAGGAAATTCCGTGGATTCAGTTCCCTTCTCTTAAAGTTCGTCTCACCTTCTCAAATTCGTTGTTGGTGTCGAGGTAGCAAGACGACGCTTCGTACTTCTGCATAACACCAACACAAGCTCATCAATATATCTTCTTACACACACATTACCCCAGAAGTATGTAATTTCAGGAAATTTACTCATTTTCGTTCTCTATTTAACAGAATTTTTTTGGAGGCTTTAAGCAGTTTGAATTTCAACTATCGCTTATTTTCTCTCCAGTATTCTTTCAGAAAACGCTCACTGAAAGCGAAGTGAATAAGTTTTAGGGTTAGTTTAGGCTTGTGCTTTCATGTTTGTCCTCATACATTGTAAGCAAACTCATAATCCGCTGAGAAGGGTTCCAGATGGTCGTATAATTGGAAAAACTAACCCTTGCAGAAATATTAGGAAAGAGCAGTTCCTATGAATCCCTAGAACGTCAAGATCATCGAAACCTGTATCTTACATGCTTGCATTGACAATGAGGAGATGCCATTTCATTCTACTAACTTAGGGTTACACTGTTGTCTTTATTTACAATAACATTTAGGAAAATGCCGTTTAGTAAATATTGAGCAGGCTAAAATATAATTATTTAAATATCATAAACAGAATCACACAGCTCGCCCTTGCTTTCTGCCACCACACATCAAAAAATAGAAATTATTATTGCAACGGACATAAAAATGGAAAGGCACGGGAGGAAAGCACAAATCTACACCGAAAATACAGGAATTGCTGCTCTCAAAATTAAAACTAATTACAGTTGAACTCAATATGATGTATTTATCCTCTCGAACTAGTGACTCAATATGATATTTATCCTTTCGAACTAGTGACTTAATATGATGTATTTATCCTTTCGAACTAGTGACTTAATTGAAGCTCACTTATACTAACTTCATCATCCGAACACACATGAACTTTAATTTTTCTAATCTAGAATGAAATCAAACTAACTCAAATTGACTTGGATTCTTTTTCTTGACGACATTGCATGTGGGAGTAATTAGTCATTTCTATCACTCCCCCTTAATTACTACCACGAAATTAAGACATATCTCATCATAACTTAAACATGTTTGTTGGTCTAATGCTAAGCTAGGCTTACAGCACCTAAGTTTTCTCTGTGAAACTCAAATACATGTTTTACTAATGGCTTAGTGAATATATGAGCCGACTCATCAATTGATTTATAAGGATCTAAATAAAATGATATCTTGTATCTATATATTTGCTCTTTTGATGGAATACACTGTGCTTCAATAGTGTAATGACCAAGGTGTTGTCACAATAGATTGTTATTGATCTTTTTCGTTTCTACTGAAGTCCATCCAAAACTTTGTGTTTCCATCCTACTTGACATGCTACAAATGTCGCTGCTACATATTCTTAAATTCCCATGAGATTACTCATGAACCAAGATGAAACAAATAAGTGGAAGTGCTTTTCCTATCATCCAAAATTCTTACAAAATCATTGTCAATATGTCCAACCAAATATTTCTTTTCCTTCCTTGCATAAAACATGTCAAATTTTTTAGCTCCTAATATGTATCTCATAATCATTTTGCGAGCTTTCCAATGGAGGCTTTTGGCAACTCCATAAATCTAGAAATCAAATTACCTCCATGCATAATATCTGATCTTGTAGCTGTGAGACACATAAGACTACCAACCAATCATTTGAATAGAGGTTGATTTACATATGAACCTTCATTATCCTTACTTAATGTTGTTCCTGTTGCCATTGGTGTAGGAGTGGGTTTAAAACTTTTCATTCTAAATCTTTTAAACAATTCTTTTGAATATTTATTTTGACAAATAAAAATCCATTTTCTGAATTCTCAACTTATATGCCAACAAAATATCACATAAGACCAAGATATTTCATTTCAAATTCTTTCTTCATTGCTACTTTAAATTGATCTAGTTCAAGATCATTGGTATAAATCATATCATCTAAATATGAACAAAAAATCAAAATTGTCCCATGCTCATTTACTTTTTTGTACAAGATTGGTTCAATGTTTCTTCTGCTAAATTAATTCTTGATTATATAACTGTCAATTCTACTATACTTGGCTGTTTGATTTTTTTTGAGTACTTAGAGCGCTTTCCTCAATCTATAAACTTTGTGTTCATGACTTTCAACTTCATAACCTACAGGTTGTTTCATATGGGTTTCCTCTTCTGTAATTCCATTTTAGAGGGTTGATTTGACATTTATCCACTTCTTTTGATTTTTTTTTTTCTAGTACTACTCATACAATATCTAATTTGGATATTGAAGTAAAAGTTTCTCCAATGTCTATTCCTGGTTGTTGCGAGAAACTATTTGCTACAAGCCCTACTTTAAATTTGTTAACCTCACATTTTTCATTCAACTTCATCTTGTGTATGCATCTCACACCAATGATAGTTTTATCTTTAGGTAAATCAACCAAATCCCAAGTATCATTTTTTCGTATAGATTCTATTTCTTCACCCATAGCTTTCACCGATTTTCCTCTTTGATAGATTCTTCAAATGATGTGGGGTAAAATGAAAATAATGCAATAATTGAACTCTTATCTAAATCATCATAAATATCATGCAAACTTCTCCTTTTCTCTTACCATCACTTGATTCATTAGTTGACTAATAAGTGGGAGTATTCCAATCTATTGATCTACTTGATGATCCAAAAAATCATGGATTCATTGTTGGCATGTCTATGATTGGCGTCATTTCCTATGATCCTTGTTCCTCATTTTTTCCTACATCTTCTTCCTCTACGAGTGGTAAGTTTGCATCAATGGTTTTGTCTACACTTTCATTCCATGTATCATGTTCTTTGAACACCATATCTATGTTTATGATAGTTTTGTTTTGTGACATATGTATACAATTTGTATGCTTTTAAATGCTCTCTATACCCAATGAATATACACTTTTCACTTTTATTATCTAACTTTCCTCTTAGATCTTTAGGTACATGCACATATGTTATGCATCCAATACTCATTTGACAAAGTTATTCCTTTCAACATGTTCATTTCCATGTTCATAATCGTTTTGTTCTTTCTGTCTACTATACCATTTTTCTATGGAGTATATATGGTTGTAAGTTTCCTTTTGACTCCATGTTGTTTGCAGTAAGAATGAAATTACTTCAAATCCTATTCTCCACCGTGATATGCTCTCAATACTTTGATTTGACAATCACTCTGATTCTCTACTAACGCTTTCAATTCTTTAAATTTTTGAAAAGTCCTAGACTTTTGCTTCAAAAAATAAATCCATGTCTTTCTGCTGAAATCATCGATAAATGTGAGGAAGTAGCAACTTCCATCAATCGACATAGGTCTGTATGAATTAACTTTAGGTACATTTTTTCTTTATATGAAACTCCTTTCAGAAAAATTTTGCGGTGTTACTTTCTCAAGATACAACACTCATAGGTCATAGAGGGTTCTTGCATGAAAGGTATTCCTATAGCCATCCCTTTCTACCACAACAATCTCAAACCAGAAAAAAGCATATGTCCAAACCAAAAGTGCCATAACCAATAATATTCAAGACACACAACTTTAAAGAACTGACTTGATTTCTATAATTCATGATCAGAGGGAATGGTCTGATCTTTTTCATATTCACATTCACTATCAACTAATTTCTTGGAGACTTTTCATATACGAGACAACCTTGTCCTCGAAAAAAAACTTTGTATCCTTTCTACATTACTTAACCAACACTTATCAAATTATGCTTTAGGCTAGAAACATAGTATGCCTCTTAAATTATCTTTGACTCCCCCTTCTTGGTCAATATGTAAACCAATCCTTTTCCATATATATCCAAAATCTTATCAGTTCCAAACCTTACATCTGTATTGACTGATTCATCTAGTTTTGCAACAAGATTTTTGTTTCTAATCATGCCATTACTATAACCAATATTTAATGGCCAAAGGTTTCATGCATGGTATTAAAAGCTAGGAACATGGAGTTACTATTTTATGTAGTCACATTTTCTCTCTACTTTCCTTTTTTAGTTATCCTCTTCCTGCAATGAGGTCCATAGTGACCAAATTTATTGTAGTAATAACATCTCACATTTGATTTATCGAATCATTGATTGTTGTTGAATCATTTTCTATTGCTTCAACTTTCTTGTTCTTTATTTTCTTTTCCATCTCTCTGACCACCATTCCTTCCTCCTCGACCTATACCTCTCCATCTACCTTTGCCTCAACCTCTGTCTCTTGAGATAGAAACCTAGATTTTAAAAACATTTTTTATATATGAATCCTTATTTTCGTCTATCCTCGCTTCATGGGATAAAAGTGATCCAATAAATTCATCAATTGAATGTGTCTCCAAATCCTTTTTATTCTCCAATAGCTACTACTACAACATCAAATTTAGTAGTCAAAGACTAAGGACCTTTTCGACCACTATTTGATCTTTAATGTCCTCACCATAAATTTTTAACTAATCAACAATTGCCAAAAATCGATTCATGATCTGTTTGATATTCTTTATTTCTTTCGTTTGCATGCTTTCAAATTCTCCCCTACTATTTTGAGGCTTAACAAAATTTACTTTGGTCATACTTTCATAGCTCATTGTCAATATCTCCTACGTTGTCTTTGCTAATGTTGTGGTCATGATTTTCTGGAATACTGCTTCATCCACTACTTGTTAGATAAGTTACAATGCATGTGAATTCTTCTTTATGCTTAGCCTCAATTGGTCCCTCTATGCATTTGTGAGGGCTTGTTTTGTTGTGGCATCTACAGGTTCAACCTATCCAATCTTGATGTAATCTCAAATGTCTTAAGCTCGTAACATATACTTAATATTAATGGACCACATATCATAATTCTTCCTTGTGAAGAGTGGAAGCTGCAACTAGAAGCTTGTTGAAATATTAAAAAACTTTAAATCCCCAATATTTCCAATAAAGTTTAAGATCTCTCAAAACCTTCAAATGAATTTTTTAAAACCCTTATAACTGAGTCTTAAACCACTCTTTTTTAATATATTCAAATAGACTCTTTTAAAAAGAGTATCTCTTTGAATGAATTCACTCTCAAACTCCCAACGACCAACGTAATGTACCTTGGGAAAAAGAGAGTCAGTGTTATTGATGCTTCATGAGAAAAGGATTATCTGCAATGTCTGCTAGGTGTCATCACATTTAGTTCCATTGTCTATTAGGTGTCATAATTAGTTCAATTTTACTTTAGTTTAGTCGAGTTTCTCTCCAGTCATTTGTTTTTTATGTTTTCTATATAATCTATTTAACTATTTTGAATATTGGGAAGAGTAATCTCTACTCGTTTTCTTTTCATTATTTGTCATGGTATCAAAGCCTTAGGTTCCTTAACTCATAGTATACCACTTATCCTTCCTAGATCGATGCTTCACTAAGTCCTCTCTTGCAATCATCTTTACATACCACAAACACCTTATCAAAATCTACAATCTTCAATATAGGAGCATTTGTATGCAAATGCTTCAACTTATCAAAACTAACTACACACTCATTGCATTCAATCTTCTTCCCTCTTCTCTGCAAATATGTAATAGGATAGGAAATTAGTGAAAATTTCCTCATGAACGTCGTGTAATAACCTGCTAGTCCCATGAATGATCTGACTTCACCCACATTTCTTGGAGCCAACCACTTCATGAGATCCTTAATATTTTTTGGGTCCACTGCTATACCTTCTTGGAAAAAACTTGTCCCAAGTAGTGAACTTCGATTTGAAAGAAATTTCAATTGATGAGCTTGGCATACAACTTATTATCTGTTATTAATATTAATACTCCTATCAATTGCTCTATATTCCCTTCCCCATTATTAGAATATATCAATATATCAACACTGAAAACTATCACAAACTTGTCCAGATAAGGATGCAACACATTATTCATCAAATGCGTGAAATTAGCTAGAGTGTTAGTAACACCAAAAGGAACCACCACAAACTCATAATGCCCACCCTTGGTATATAATGGAGCCTTATGAATATATTCTTCTTTGATGTGCACCTAATGATATCCTAATCTCAAGTTAATATTCATGAACACCACTTCTCCCTTCAACTGATCAAATAAATCATCAACCTACAGTAAATGATGCTGTTCTTGATAATCAACTTGTTCAAATTCCTATAATCAATGCAAAACATGAGAGTACCATACTTCTTCTTCATAAACAACAATTGTGCACCCCAAAGTGCCACACTTGACATTATCTATCCTTTATCAAGTATTTAATTAAGTTGTGACTTCAGTTCCACCAACTTTGGTGCACTCATCATGTAAGGTGGCTTAGATGTTGGTGATACTCATGGTACCAACTCAAAAGAAAAGTCCACTTCCCTATTAGGAGGCAAATTTGTAATATCTACTGGAAACACATCCTAAAACTATTGCAAAACTGAATACCTATTTAAAACTTCATCATCCTCAATATCTTTCCCTTTTTGACTAGAAATATGAACTGCAAACAATACACATCTTGTCCAACTACATTTCTTGTCCTGCATAGTTGTAACCATTATCACTGATGTAGGATTCTTCTTTCCCTGCAAGTTTCTTCTTTCCCCATCTTCATCGAGGCACTCAATAGCCTTATCATAGCAGTCCACCTTAGTCCTATGAACCCAAATGAAGCACATTGAGATGTGTTGAAGTGGACAAGCCATCAAGCTCAATTGTGCATGCTCTCACACAATGATGAACTATTTTCTTGGTCCCTATAGCCAACTGCACCAACCAATATTTTGCATGGACTTCTTTATTCAAGCAACACTTATCCACTAGGTCAGGATTGATATAACTATAGTTAGATCAAGGGTAAATCAAAATGGAAACAACTTGATCACAAATATTACCTTCCATCTCGATAATAGATGAATGATGATCATCCTACCTATTATCCTTTGCTGCATAAATTTGGGGAATACTATGTCCAACATCTCCAATTTCCTGAGCCTCTTGAGTACTATAAATTTGAGGTCTTCCACCCTAATGTTCTGAACAATCTCTCCTACGATGCTTTCCACCACAATTCTAACACGACAATGTCTTCCTTCCATTGCCTTTGTCCGACTCCTCGGACTAGGATGTGTGTCCTCTATCACCTGCGTTGAACTCCTTAAAAGGTGTTACATTCTCCTTATCACCTACATCTGCAGGGCTTCCTCGCTTCTTAAACAATTTTCCTTTATAATTTTCATTCCCTTTCTAATCACATTTAGGCTCAGACTTACAGTTAGACAACTCATAACAATGCTTCAACATCCCAATTACTTCCTCCAGTGATTGATGTTAAAGGTCATTTTTGTCGCATCCACTCAAAGGCCCAAAAACCTAGATCAATCAACATCCTTGGCACCCTATCATTATCCCTTCACAAATCCCTAAGCATCATCTCTCCAAAAAATCTAATTTTATGGGTCAATCAACTCAAAAACTATGTTTTTGGGCCCAACGCACCTTGCACTCTAGCTTACCTACATTGACTGCATGTTGCATAATTGATTACTTTCACTCACTATCACATAGTTCTCTACTCCACAGGTGCCATGATTCTATAATTTCAAGAAAAATAAAAAATAATTTCAAAAATTCTTCTTCCAGAAGCTTCTAAGGTGATTTTAACCATTTACCATAGATAGAGATCTCAAATTCCTATCCAATCATACTCTAGCTGTCTTTTCGCTTACCCCTCACTCTTATCCTCCTTCTTATGTGGATTCCAAGCATAGATTGGTAAATCCTAAATTACCACTTTTACCCTATAAATTCACTGCCTCCCATAGAGTCATGGTTGGCTTTTGCAGATTACTAGTGCCCTCATGATGCTACCTTAAGATTAAAGAGTAATCATATTCATGCATTTGGGTTGATGTTGAAGGTTTTCTTTGTGGAAAGGAAGGATAAGACAATTTGGGGGATATCTACAAATTCAAACATCAAAAACTTGTTCGGTCGAACAAAAAAATGTTCAGCCAAATTTTTTATTGTTTTGAATGGACGTTAAAATAAACAACCAATTTTTTTAGCTGAACATTTTTAAAAGTTCGGTTGAACAATTTTAAAATTTTGACCAAACAATTTTAAAATTTTGGTCGAAAACCCTATACATATTTTCTGTCGTCCGCAAAATTAAAATGGTGCGACCCTCCGATATAATTGTTTCGATCGAGCATTGAATTTTGAAAGCGAGTTTTTTAGGCTAAATTTGGAAAGTGATTTTTTTGCTGGATTTTGAAATTGACATTTTAGGGTTTGATTTTAAAAAGCTACATAGATTGAATTATCATGGAAAATCAAAGAAATTGAAATAGAAAATATGATCGAATAAGAGACATTGAGGTTTGTATAGAATACTCGAGAAACTATTACAAAATAAAGAAGGAAGAATGCTTAAATATTGAAAGGGAAAATCAATTTGAACAAGAAGTTGAACCAGGTATATAAATGTAAATATTATAAATCATATTTAAAATTTAATAGTGTATTGTGGAATTTAATTTTTATTTGATGAACTAATTTGAAAAGTATTTTTCAATGTAAAACTAGAGAGATTTTGCTCATAACATTGATGAAGAGATTGAAAATGTTGAAAGACAAAGTGAAAAAAAGAATGAACCAATGATTCATGATGTTGAACGAGATTCAAGTGAAGAAGTTGAATAACCCTTAGGTATGTATATATATGTAATGTATTATTGAAATTATACATATCTATTACTTTCAATTTCATGAACTCTATTTTTTAATTTAATCATTTAATGTATATTTATACTCATTAATTAAATTCTCATATGTACAGATGAAATCAATATTCATGATGAGATGTTAGAAAATGTTGACACTAGCTTACATAGAGATAAAAAAGCCGACCATGCTATATGATATCATGTTAAGCTCATTATTGATAAGTTCTTCAAAGATGAAAATTTGATAGTTCAAGCTCAAAGTTTGAGATGTCTCTTAACATCAAAGAAATTAAAAGAAGCTACAACACTATTGGGTATTAAAAAAAAAAAAAGATAAAAATATGAAGGAAAATGTTATTCAAAATATAATAATGTTGTCAAATAAATTCGATGATGTAGAAAAAAAGTGATCTACATGCATGTAGAGCAATACAAATGGCAGTGGTTTCATCAAGTACTAAAGAAAATCATTTGGTAAAATCTAGTGCAAAAGCATTAGGGACCTCATGCAAAACATTGCAGAAGCATAGGAAATTTTGATTGAAAATAGATGCAAATGATGAGCTTGCTTCTTGGACAGTTATATGTAGCCAACCATATGAAGATAGACTTGGATAACATGTTAAAAAATGAATATATGAATATTGGATGAAAAATTCACG
Source organism: Pinus tabuliformis (assembly GCA_031772625.1). Classification (NCBI taxonomy): domain Eukaryota; kingdom Viridiplantae; phylum Streptophyta; class Pinopsida; order Pinales; family Pinaceae; genus Pinus; species Pinus tabuliformis. The sequence goes on from CM062808.1 coordinate 663,881,181, forward strand.
TGTTTCACCAAAAGTAAGCGATGTGATTCACTGAAGAATAACATGAAATCAGTATGAAGAACATGGAAAAAATATCTTGGAAACCACTCATATAGAGTTGTTCAATAAGTTCATAAAAGTGAATTGTGGAATTGTCTCAATCAATGCTTTTGTGTAACAAATACCAAGGTATGTTAAACCTATCATTGTATGCGACACTTACTGTTGTCGTTATCATGTGGAATTTCAATTATATTATGAAACATTCTTTAATTTTGGTAAAAATGTTTTGGAAAAGATCACCTTCTCCTTCCACTATCCATGATTCCATATCTAAAATTCTATGTGGAAGAGAAAATTATGAATTATTTTACCAAAAGAAATGTGTTGGTGGTAAAAAAATGTGATCATTATGGAAATTTGACTTTGCTTCATGAGAAATATCCTATTTATATGAATGATCAATTACTATCCAAAATAAAAGTGAAATGGAAGAGATATGAATATATCCATACATCGATTGGTTCGAATAGTAGTACAAGTGCTAGAAGGATTGATTTACAAGAAGAAGTAATTTTTGTGAAAGAGTTTTTAAGAAGTTTGAGACAAAAATTTATAAATACCAAGCATTCTCATAGAGATGGATGGAAGGACCTGCAATTCAAAAAATCCCATGAAAAGTTTCAACTAGGGACCATTTTGTCAATAGTTGATTTTGTAGAAAATTACACATTTGTTGCACAAAATGAAATACATAGTGAATTTTATCATTTTGACCAAGTCTCTATGATTTTCCATGTTCTATATAGACATGCTGAACAAAATCTTGATCATATAGCAAGCACTAGTGAGAATCGACATTTTATTAAAGAATAAAATGTTTATATATCAACAATGATCGTACACATGATATGGATTTTGTACAACATGGCTTTGCTAAGATTTATGACTCATTGAAAGGTTGCGGAATAAGATTCAATGAACATTAGATATAGTAAGTAGGATGTGTAGGTCAATTCAAATATTTAAAATCATTATTTTAGTTTTGTCGTCTTCATATGAAAACCAACATTAAACATTGTTGGGATTTCTTTGAGTATGGTCATGGAAAAGGAGAACACGATGGTACAGGGGCATGTATAAAATGAACACTTCTAAGATATCAAATGGATCACTCTGTAAACCGCCTTGTCTCAGCTCAGGAAAATGTTCAATGGTTCATCGTTGCACTAAACCATGAGACTAACCCATCAAGGGAATTATGCAAATATGTACATATACATTAACTTGTATATATTTTTAATGTATGATACTTTTTATTAATTTTTTAATCTTAAACATTTATAAATTATATAGTTTAATAATTGATCGATGATTATCTTTGATATATAAATTGTAATTTAAATAACATATTTAAATTCTTGTTCAAATTTACTATAGGTTTTTTTGGCATATTGGAGTTCAAGATGTAGATAGATCTATTACAAATGAAGTTGAAATAGTAAAAGGGACTCAAAAATTGCATTCAATTAAAACAAAAGAGTATCGAAATGTGTTTTCATTTTATAAAAGAAAAGAATCTTGTTTTTGTCCTATTCTCATAGAGGACACATAATTTAATGATGTTTGTGAAAACAATATTTATGTAAAAACTTGGCAACATACATAACTAAATACAAAGGGGAAAATGTAAGTTGAAAGCTTCAAAGAGATGGATTCAGAGGAGACTATAGTGTCATGAAGGTGATCTAGTTTTTGATATTGTTAGAGAAGATAACATTTCAATTGATTTCAAAGGATATATATATATATATATATATATATATATATATATATATATATATATATATATATATATATATATATATATATATATACTTTGTGTTTTTATAATCGTTGTGTATAAGTATCTAGATAATAGTTAAAAGATTGATCTAGATAGATAATAAAATCAAGTACATGTCGATAACTAATTTCTTGTTAATTGTGATATGAATTTACACTTTTTTTATTGTGCGGGGGATGTTTTTGTTGTAGTTTAACCCATTAACAACATAGAAAATGTCAATTATTTTTTGGTGTGGTGCACTAAACAAAAGATGTAGCTATTGGAAGACTATGATGACAATCATTTTAAATAGGAAAGAGAGTCTATTATATTGAAAGGTTATTTTTTCTAAGAAATTCATCAAACCGAGAGTCATGTTTACTTTTAATAATATCTAACATGATGTCATAATTTGTCAATATAGTCACTTGGTGGGTTCAATGCGCATAATGTTGATAGAAGTTCAATCACGAAAAAAATCTGGAAGTCAAAAAATGGAGAATGTCAAAATTTGACCATGAATGGATCGTTTAGGATGGAATTCCATTAGAATTTTTTTAATTGTACTGCCCAACAATATTTTCTCCTTCATTTCATCTTTGAGAAAGAGTTCAAATAGATTGTTAGCCTTTCTTTTTGTGCGCTATTAAGTTGTCCATTCTAGCTAGTACTAAGTATTACACAATTGTTTTCATTAATATGGTGACTCTGTTGTTAAGTTAAAAATTAATTCAAAGATCCCAAATACTACTATAATGTAAGGATATAGCATATCACAATTTTCTTCTTTGTTGTTGATTGTACAACTATCTTGTTTACATTGCATTATTTTTTAAGAAGCATCATTTTATCTTTTCAAATATTTTTTTTTCTATCCTAGTAACATTATTTACTTTATCAAAATCACATTACCATAAAAAATGCATTATTAAAAAAATTCATTTCATTGTGTTTGTCCTATACATGCAGTGCATACAAAACCTAGTAAAGCTAACAATTCATTCTCCACACATAGTATATAATAAAATTTCAAGTTATATGATTGTTCAGACATATACACCACTATAAGATTCATTAATTCAAAATGTACCATGTACAATAATTTGTAATTTTCGTAATTTTTCAAATTTACAAACATTGCTCCATATTCATGTCCTTAAATGTAAAATATTTAAGCATTAGACCATTCATCATGAAAAATTTAACATGTTTAAATAATTTTTATTGTTGAATAAACTCACAAACTATAACTTGAAACCTTACATCAAACAAAAAGTTCGAAGTTAACTAGAACAACCAAGCAAAGGTTGATCCATGAGAAATTTCATGGGTAATAATGAAATCCAAAATGGCCCATGCATTCTACTTATCATTTAATTTCAAACATACATAACTTAAAAATATGGCATGGGGAAACTGTAACTATTACAAAGGGTATCAAAAGTTGGGTAACAACTTTATACTAAAAGTTAATTAACAACCCACATCCATAGTAACCCTTCTCTACAAGATGATGACCTATTCATGAATGAAAAATGTATAACATATCTTATAATTCAATTTTAAGTTATGATACACCATTATAAGGTTCATTGAAATGCAAAATGTACCATGTTTTGTAGTTTGTAATTTTACTATTCAATAAATAACTTGACAAAACAACTTTCAAAAAAACCTAGCAATCCTAGATACTAACATTATAAGAATCATCATGAAAAATGTACCAACTAAATGAAAATTTACTTTGATTTATTCATGTTCATGAACTTAAATATGTAAAACATTTAAGCATCAAACCATGCATCATGTAAATTGTACCATGTTTTATAATGGAATTTTATAGTATGTTTGCATGAACAACTTTATATTAAAAGTTAACTATCAATTCACATTCATAGTAGCTCTTCTATAAAACATGATGATCTATTCATGAATGTAAAATGTATACCATATTTTATAATGCAATTTTAAGTTATGATTCTTTTAGACATCTACACCATTATAATATTCATTCAAATTAAAAATGTACCATGTTTTGTAATTTGTAAGTTTACTATTCATTAAATAACTTGGAAAAATAAATTTGAACAAAACCTGAGAATAAGCTACTAACGTTATAAGAATCATCATGAAAAATGCACCAACTAAATGAAAATTTACTTTCATTGCTTCATATTCATGAACTTAAATATGTGAATCCTTTAAGCATCAAACCATGCATCATACAAATTGTACCATGTTTTATAATGCAATTTTATACTATATTTGCATGAACAAGCTTGTATAAAAATTTAACTATCAACCCACATCCATAATATCTCTTATGTACAATATGATGATCTATTCATGAATGAAAAATGTATACGATATTTTATAATGCAATTTTAAGTTATTATTGTTTTAGAAATCTGCACCATTATAAGATTCATTCAAATGAAAAATGTACCAAGTTTTGTAATTTGCAATTTTATTATTCATTAAATAACTTAACAAACAACTTTGAACAAAACCTAAGAATCGTCTACTAACATTATAAGAATCATCATGAAAAATGTACCAACTAAATGAAAATTTACTTTCATTGCTTCATATGCATACACTTAAATATGTCAAACCTTTAAGCATCGAACCATGCATCCTGCAAATTGTACCATGTTTTAGAATGAAATTTTATAGTATGTTTGCATGAACAACTTTATATTAAAAGTTAGCTATCAACCCACATCCATAGTAGCTCTTCTATACAAGATAATGATCTATTCATGAATGCAAAATGTATACCATATTTTGTAATACAATTCTAAGTTATGATTATTTTAGACATCTACATCATTATATGCTTCATTCAAATGAAAAATGTACCATGTTTTGTAATTTACAATTTTACTATTCAAATGGAAAATTTACCATATTTTGTAATTTGCAATTTGCAATTTGCAATTTGACTAGTCATTAAATAACTTGACAAAACAACTTTGAACAAAACCTAATAATCATGTACTAACATTATCAGAATCATCATGCAAAATGTACCAACTAAATGCAACTTTACCTTCATTGCTTCATATTCATGAACTTAAATAAGTAAAAACTATAAGCATCAAACCATGCATCATGAAAAATGTACCATTTTTTATAATGAAATTATAAGAATCATTGAATGCATAATGTACATAAACTCCAAAATTAGCATATTAAAGATCAATTCATAATAAAGATTTCTATTTGAAATATGTCAAAATTTTATATCATTATAAAAGTAAATATATAATAAAAGGTTGTCAAATAAAAATATGCATCAAAGAGATCAATTCATAATAAAGAGTTTTACTTTAAATAAGTCCAAAATTTATATAATGATAAAAGTAAATATAATAAAAAGATTGTCAAATAAAAATTTGCATCAAAGAGAATCTTGCTGAAATATATGATCTATCAGCATCCTCGTGCTCTCATCAGAATCATGGTTTCACTACACAACATGTATAATATGGATATATACATCAGATTATGTACTTTAAAATTAAATGAGAATGTAATCATAAAAACAAAATTATAAAAGGTTTCAAGTTCCATGCAATACGTGATGTTTTCCTCCCTCCATTGCGACCTCATGGTCTTTTCCATGGATTGTGCCCTCCTAGATACCCTGTACAATACATGTACATGTATATATTAAACATTTAAGGTTGCGCATGAAAATGCATAAACTCGCAATATTAAAAAAATCAAGTATCATCTTCTTCAAATTGTCTAGATGATTCAATCCCTATAACTGATTCAAGTTTCAAATTCCATGCAATAACTTGTGGTGCTCCCCCTACATTTTTCCCTGTCAATACATGTACACACACACACACACACACACACACACACACACACACATATATATATATATTAAAAATTTAAAATTTCACATGAAAATGCATAAACTCGCAATATTAAAAAAAAAAAAATTAAACAAAATTTTCAAATTGTTTAGATGATCCTATCCCCATTGTTGACTCCATCGCTAAAGACCCTAGAGAACGAAGACCATCTCCACAAACCTAAGATTTGAAAATTTTAAAATTTTAAGAGAGAGATCTTGTTTTTTAATGAAACTTTCTTCAATTTATAATAAATCAAAAGTGAAATATTCAATACTTATGAGAAGCAAATATTTGATACATATCCTAATAGGGAGGAAGAGGGTGGCGCTATGTCGAAAACATCAGATGGAATCATAATTTGTTATCATTTAATTATATATGTAATTATTTCTTTTAAAAATATGTCTTCACAATACTAATATAATAAAAGTAGAATAATAATGTGAACATGAACACTTTAAAAGAAACTAACATCTCTCAACATATCTTAATTGGAACCTAAACCCAGGATTGTGATATTTTCAGAATTTTCTTTCAACAAACGACTCAATTGCAAATGCTAAACTTATGATACTTTCATGTTAGATTATATCTTTAAAAATTAACAAAACATATGTGAATCAAAATTAACATATACATTACATTATATTAAAATATCCACCCTAACCATTAACACATACTAATCCCATGCTCTCTTCCTCATGACCAAGTATGTCTTGCCAACCATCATGATAACCCTTTGCATATGCTTTAACCTCTGCAATATTCATATTATCTATGTCCTCATCTGTTTTATATACTAAATTAGCACATGCACCAGCTCATGCTCTTTCTCAATTTATACTGACATCAACTCCAATTAATGCATTATTTATGTTGTCTATAATGACATCCCTTTGCTTCTTGACCAATCTGAAAAGTGACATCCATCTACAACCACAAAGTTACCAAACGTGGAGGTTGAGGTACCAAAGGTGGTAGATGGAGAGGCAATACAATATCCCTTAATACACCCTTATGTTCATATGTCTGACCCCTCTGAGTACCATAAAAATCAAATGAAAAGTTAGTATAATCATGTCTCATACCCAAAAATAATTATGAGTAAAGTAATTTTATAAAATAATGTGGAATGTCGTCATTCCATGGTAGCTTTCCATACACTATGAGGAACCTATCATACAAATGGTGGGTTATTTCAGGGTGATTGAAATATTGCACCTTGAGCATCTTTGTTTTCAACCCTTATTCAGGGTTAATCCCACGCACCTCACCAATAAGAATTATTTCTAACTTATATTTCATAGAGGTCAAACTTGAACCCTTAGCATCGAGAGCTATATTGGGGAAGACCCAAAACATGGTACTGTAACTGAGTGCTATCCATATTGACATGTCAGCAACTATGATGTCCCTAGTAAATTGTAAATATTTAATTACTGCAACAAACAAACTGAACTTTACTATTTAGGTTTATATATTTATTATTTTGATTAAAATGTGCATGAGAAAAATGTATTGGTAATGATTACTAAGTAACTCTCACATGTTAGGTAGATAGGATAGGCAGTTACCTATCACTAACTACTTCAATGTAGATTTATTCTCAAGGCAAGAGATCGGGAGGGTATGGGTACCTAAGATGGAGAGAGGAGAGGAAAAAGAGAGCTTTTTGTGTTGATATGTTAGACAAATTCCAAGTGGTACATCTGGTTAAGACCAGATAGTTGTAAAACTAACACAGCAAATGTCGCATCTACCCACATTATGCAAATAAAATTGCATGCCACACTATGTTCCACGAATTTTATATTCCTACTTCATGAAACCTTCACAACTCAAGGTTTAATGCTCCCTTAATAATGATGCAGGAGCATAAGGCTTGAAGAAAAATTTGAGGAATTATTCCAAAAATACAAAAAAATATTACAGGCAAAGGAGTGGGACCCTTTAGCAATCAATTTCCATGTTTTCCTAGTTAAGCATAGAGCTAGAATATAGGATTTGATCATGACGTAATAAATTTTAGTTACTTAACTATAGTGGAGATTTTCGAGGAGAATGTTTCGCAGGACAGATAGGGTCAATAAATTTTAGCCTTTGAATTAGGATCTGGTTGTTAGGATGAACCAGTACTTATGTAATTTTCACACTATTGTAAGAGGATTTTGACTGTTGAAGAAAATTGGCTTTCCTGAAGCGAATCCAATAAATTGGGAAATTTAGTCTCTGTGTATGTGAATGAGAAATTCCCTGTCAAATCCCGAAGGATAATCTCCTTCGAAATCTCTGTGTTTGTTGTGAAATTCGGAGTTTATTTGGTGTTCTGTGAGATTGAATGGAATTGTGTTGACTGTGTCAAATTCTGTGTTTTTTTTAACTGTGTAGAGTGTGAATTTGTGAAGTCTCTCATCGCTGTGAAAACCCTGCGAGAATCCAAGTGGTCCTCCAATATAGAAGCTCTAAGCTTTGTTTTCATCTGTCGGCTCATGGAGCGGATGGTCGAGATCAACGGAGGAAGACCAAGGATGCAGTGGCATGAAGATTGATTTTGGACCATTAGATCTTAGTTGAGACAGATCTATGGTGTTTTGGCGAGGAAGTTACTCAACAGTTAACGAGTAGAAGCAGGTTGGAGAAACCCACAAGTGGATTTTAGGCGGAGGAAAGGTCGTAGATCGTAATTCCCCATTGGTTCTGATTCCACACTCACAGTGACACGTAACAACGAGGTGAAAGGAGGAAACCAATTTTCGATGGATTTGGAGTGCGCAAGTTAACTGGGCGACATACATGTGAGTTGTTAGATCTGGTGGAGCGGGTTCCACGGTTGACAGATGAGGAGCAAGTTTCAAAGTCGGGAAGTGATGCGACCATTGGATCTTGAATAGATCAATGGTGGAGAAGTTTCGATGAATATTTAGAAGGGTTGATTTCAAACTTTATTAAGCTGCGGTTTCTATTACCGTTGGGTCTGGATTAATGGAAGTTTAGTGAAACTTTGAAACTTTTGGAGGGGTCTACTAGCTTAGAGGAAGCTCAAAAAAGTTGTCAGTGGATGACAAAGAGCCCATTGTTACACTTGCAACTAGAGGTAGAAGACATAGTCTCATAGTTTGGGAGATTAACACTCCTACCTGCACCCAGACCGCCACCATTAGTGGTATCAGAGCAACTTGTTGACACTAAATCAAATCTCAAAAGCAAGAGAAGGAAATCCAATATGGCTTTCAAAGTTGGAAGAGGATGAGGATGTGGTAGAAGAGGGAGACTAGTTGCAAATGTTGAGGTGATGGAAGCTATGCAACAGATGCAAGCTAGATTAGAAGCATTAACAACAGGGAGAAATATAGATGATGGAGATGTTAATGAGCCTGAGGATGAACCTGAAGAAGAGGAGGGAACTATAGCAATTACTCCTGAGATGAGATTCTTCCAATTAGTGATGAGATCCACAGCTAGCCCAACAACTGAGGTTTCAATATATGCAAGAGGATTAAATCTAGAAGAATTGATCGACCGGATTAATGATATGGAGAAATTCTTTGATTATGAAGAAACAGAAGATGAGAAGAAAGTAAATTTTGTTGTCACCAAGCTAAAAGTACATGCAACACTTTGGAGAGATGGAGTGTATGTAGAAAGAAAGAGCCTTGGCAAACAACCGATCAGAAATTGGAATAGGATGGTAGCAAAGCTAAGAGGCAAGTTTTTACCAAGTAATTATCAGCAAACCTTGTTCAGACAGATGCAGAATCTTAGACAGAGGTCTATCACAGTAAGAGAATATACAGAGGAATTCTATAAGGTAAATATAAGAGCTGGACAAGCTTAGGATAAAGATGAGAAGGTGGCTAGATATGTGAATGGTCTTAGGAAGGACATTCGAGATGAGATAAGTATACTGTCTCCTAAAATAGTAGAAGAAGCTTATCAGATGGTACTGAAAGCTGAAGAAAAACTCATGAGGAATTAGTCTTCCAAAGGAAGAGGTACTTTTTGAGGAAAAGGAAGTCAAGGTGGTAGAGGAAGATCTACAATGCCTAGAGATGGAGCTAGAAGCAGCTCAAACCAGCATGCAACCACAGGAGGTGATGCAGGTGGTAGAGGGAGTTTTTCTAGAGGAAGAGGAGGCAGATGAAGAGGAAGAGAATTTATATGTTACAAGTGTAACAAGTTGGGACACAGATCTTTTGTGTGCCCAGAGAATGCAGAAACAAGTCAGAGGAATGCAATTGTTGCTCAAGTTGACGAAGAAGTAGCAGCAGTGACATAGGAAGAAAATGTACCAGAGAAAGGAGAATCTTTGGTAGTCAATAAGGTTTTACTCAAGCCAGCAAAGGAGATAGTTGAACCATCACAATGGAAGACTTTGTTTAGAACAGTGTGTAAGGTTCAAGGGAAATGTTGTCAGATGATCATTGATAGTGGCAACACTGATAGTTTGGTCTCTGCAGAAGTGGTAGTGAAATTGAAGTTGAAGACAATGAGACATCCAACACCTTACAAGGTGTCATGGTTACAAAAGGGACATCAGTTGTTAGTGAATGAACAATGTGAAGAGGAGCTGCAGTTGGGCAAATATAAGGATAAAATTGTATGTGATGTGATGCCTACGGATGTGTGTGACATATTGCTTGGGAGGCCTTGGCAATATGACAGAGGAGCTATACATGATGGGAAAAGAAACACCTAAAATTTTGGTAAAGATGGTGTCAATCATACATCGCTGCCTATGAAAGAAGAAGATGCATCAGAAAAGAAGACTGATCCAAAAAATCTATTACTAGGAGGAAAGGAATACTTACATCAGATTGAAGAAAATGAGGTAAATTTTGTTGTAATTTGCAAGCCCAAGGTAATAATGACTTCTACTAAAGTTTGTGGTTTACCCATTGAAATTCAAGAAATGTTGGACAACTATTGTGATATCATTGTTGATGATTTTCCTAATGAATTACCACCCATAAGAAGGATTAGCCATCATATAGATTTGATTCTAGGAGCAAATCTAGCAAACAAAGTAGCTTACAGAATGACTCCCACAGAAAATGAAGAGGTTATAAGGCAGGTTCTGGAACTTCTTGACAAAACACTGATCAAAGAGAGTTTGAGTCCTTGTGCAGTACCAACAGTGTTGAGTCCAAAGAAATATGGAGGTTGGAGAATGTGTACTGATTCAAGAGCAATCAATAAAATCAAAATTAGATATAGATTTCCTTTACCTAGAATTGAATATTTGATGGATTGTTTGAGTGCAACAAAGTATTTTCCAAAACTAGATCTTAAGAGTGGGTATCATTAGATAAGGATAAGAGAAGGGGATGAGTGGAAAATTGATTTTAAGACAAACAAAGGATTGTATGAATGGAAAGTAATGCCTTTTGGGTTGTCAAGTGCACCAAGTATGTTTATGAGACTTATGAATGAAGTTCTTAAAGAGCTTATTAGTAAATTTGTAATAGTATATCTAGATGATATGATAGTTTATAGTAGGTCTAAGGAGGAGCACATGAGACATCTGAATTATGTCTTACAAAGGTTACAGCGGGAGAAGTTATTGCTAAATTTGAAGGCCTTCACCTAAAAGTATCTTTGAGGTAAGAAGTTTTCATGGTCTTGCTAGTTTTTATAGGAAATTCATAAAGAATTTCAGTAAGATCAATGCTCCTATTGTTGAGACTATAAAGAAGGATAAGCAACAATTTAGATGGACTGCTGAAGCAGAAAAAAAATTTCAGCTGTTGAAGAAGAAGATCACTGAAAAACATATTTTGATTCTATTTTAGTAAACCTTTTCAAGTGAAATGTGATGCTAGTGGAGAAGCTATTGTAGGTGTTTTAAGTTAGGAAGATAGACCTATAGCTTATTTTAGTGGAAAGATAAATGATTCAAAGAAGAAGTATTCTTCTTATGATAAAGAGTTTTATGTAGTTGTGCAGTCATTAAAGAAGTGGAGACATTATCTAATATCAAAACAGCTCATACTTTATTCAAATAACCATGCATTGCAGTATATTATTCAATAACCAAAGCTTAACCAGAAACATCCAAAATGGGTAAAGTATCTTTAGGGCTACAATTTTGTCTTAAAGCATATAAATGGCCAATCAAACAAAGTTGCAGATGCTTTAAGGAGGAGAAATACATTATTTCAAGAGAGTCAAATTCAAGTGTTCGGTTTTGATTTTCTTAAAGAATTGCATGAGACAGATTTAGATTTTAAAGAGGCATTTGAGGCTTGCAAGAATCTTATTTTGATGGATAGGAATAAATGGTTGGATTATTTCTTACAAGATGGATTATTGTTTAAGAGAAGTCAGTTGTGCATACCAAATTGTTCTATGAGGGAGAATTTAATCAAAGAGAATCATAGTGGTGGACTTGCACGACATTTTAGTACATATAAGACTTATGAGCAGTTGAACATATTTTATTTATGGCCGAAAATGAGATCTAAAGTGGAAAAGTATGTGAAAACTTGTAAAGTCTGTCAATATGCAAAGGGAAGAAGCCAAAACACAAGTTTGTATGTTCCATTACCAATTCCAGATAGGCCTTGGGATATGGTAAGTATGGATTTTGTTTTGGGCTTACCAAAGACTCAAAGAGGAAATGAATCAATTTTTGTTGTAGTGGACAGATTTTCAAAAATGGCACATTTTATTCCATGTTATAAAACTAGTGATGCTACTCACATTGATAATTTGTTTTTTACGGAGATTGTAAGATTGCATGGGTTTCCTAAGAGTATTATCTCAGACAGGGATTCCAAATTTGTTGGACATTTTTGGAGGACACTGTTATGAAACCAGCTCAAGAAAAAGATAGAAAAGATAGATCAACGCCTTAGAATTCAGCCTCTTTGAGGGGGCAACCTCCTTTACATTACATAAATGAATAATTCTTCGATGATACAAATGACAAGACCTCCTTTCTATATATAGGAGTCTAAGGGGTCATAATATAATCAAAGCCGACAAAACAATAATAATGTAAGGGCACAATAATAACAATAGTGGGCTTCTATGGGGCACAATAATAAAAATATGGGGACTACATGGGTACAACAATATAATAAGTGGGTTGTACTAATAACAATAAGGGGTTACACTAGTAGTATAGGGGCCTAACATGCCCCTCTCCTTCAAAAAGTGTTGTCATCAATGCTTAAGTAGTTCTTGATGCTTCTGTATAAAATTCTTGTCCTCCCATGTGGAATATTCAATGGGTAAGTTCTTCCACTTGATGAGATACTCTGAAATTGATCGATTTCGTAGCTATTGGGTTCTTATTTTTGTGACTACTCTTGGTTCCATTTTGATTTTTCCTTCCTCTTCAAGTTCTAGCAATATTGTTTGAATTGGAATATTCTGCAACTTTTCAATGAGTGGCCACACTTTTTTGTCCTTCTTCCATTCATCCATTGCTTCGTGTATCCAATCTGGTTGGATAATAGAAATAGCACAAAACAATGCTTCCACATCCTCATTCTTTCTTGAGAGTGCATCTGCAACATAAATTTTCTTCCCTTTTCTATAGATGATGTCAAAGTCATAACCCAACATATTTGTGATCCATTTTTTCTGTTGTTCTAAAGATAATATTTGTTCTAAAAAGTATTTAAGACTATCATGATCCATTTTTACCTTGAAGTGTCTTCCCATTTTGTAAGGTCATCATTTCTTAAGTGCATGTAGTATTTCCAACATTTCCTTCTCATAAATAGCTTGCTTGAGATGTAGCAATAAAAATACCCAATCACCTACATCAAAACATTTTTCACTAAAATGTTGATCTACCTGTTGTTTCATTTGATTTTGCACCAAAGTGGTATTATCCTTTAAAAGTTGGAGAACTTGTTGTTGATGCTCGATGTGATCTTTCACTGCTTGAACCTTTTTCTTCTTGATATGATCTTCTATCTTGAGAGTTTGAGGAGTGGTAATTTCTTCCAATGCTTTACAAGATATGGTCGGATTCATTTCTTGATACTCGATGTGATCTTTCATTTCTTGAACATTTTTCTTCTTGATATGTCCTTCTATCTTGATAATTTGAGGAGTGGTAATTCCGGCCAATGCATCACAAGATACGGTTGGATTCATTTCTTCTTTCTCGATGTGATCTTTCACTTCTTGAACCTTTTTCTTCTTCATATTTCCTTCTATCTTGAGAGTTTGAGGAGTGGTAATTCTTGCCAATGTTTTACAAGATATGGTCGGATTCATTTCTTCTTTCTCTGGGGTTGGTTCCTGGTGTATATACTCTTCTTTTGATGTTTCTTGATTGTTTTCTTCCTCCTCTTCATAATCTATGTAAAATAATTTCTTCTCAGCACACTTATAACCTTTAGTGCATTTGCTATCACAATTGTAACAAATCCCTTTTTCTCTTTTCTCTTCCAATTGTTGTGGTGTAACCCTTGTAGGTTGCGGAAGGCTAGGAGAAACAACACTTCCATTATTATAGTTGTGAGGGGTAGACTTCCTTGTTGCCATAATTTTACTTTCCACTATGTAACAAAGCTCTTTTACTCTTTCCAATTGTTGTGGTGTTGCTCTAAAGAAGGTGTTTCTCTTTGTATCCTCATAATGTGCTATCATTTCCTCAGTGAAAATTGACCACATAACAAGTTGTTTACGAGAACAAAGCCCTTTATACGAGAAAAATTGATCCAGATCTAAATATGAAGATGTAATACATACCTTTTTTAATAATGGTACACCATGTACATCAAAATATTGCTCCATCTGAAGTATCCAATTTACCGGATCCTTGCCATCAAACTTCCTCATATCGCTTTTTCTTGATTTTAGGAGCTCAATCTTCAAACGACTATAACTCTGTAATTTCGATCCTTCCAGTTCTAAAATTGCGACCTACAGTAGCCCTCTGTGTCCTCTTTTCAATGCAACTAGCCTGATCCAAATTGGATTCTCCAAGAAAGAGTTATGCCAAATCTCCCACGATGACCTGATTATAGACTAGTTCAATAGAGCGAACTTGTGTGATATGCCACGTGTCACTGTTTCAACCTTTGGATCTAAAAAATGTATAAAAGAAACTACAGTCTGTCCTCTTTCTGTACCTTCTTACGAAATTTCAATCTGATGCTTAGAGAGAAAGTTATGATGATTTTCCCCAGGTCACCTGTTTGGAATGTAATTCAGGAGTCTGCAAAAAGACCAAATTCCTCAGATCATATCTCCGCAAATATAGCGCGAAAATCTCTAAAATTAGGACCCAAGATTTAGCATGATTTCTTCTCAAATGGGCTTCTTTTAGCTTCTGAAATGTCGCAGAAAAAAAGTTATAGAGAAAATGCCACGATGACCTTTTTGGAGCTGCGAAACCCTAGAATGCAAAGCTCTGATACCAAATGTTATGAAACCAGCTCAAGAAAAGATAGACCAACGCCTTAGAATTTAGCCTCTTCGAGGGGGAAACCTCCTTTACATTGCATAAATGAACAATTCTTTGATGATACAAATGACAAGACCTCCTTTCTATATATAGGAGTCTAAGGGGTCATAATATAATCAGAGTCGACATAACAATAATAATGTAAGGGCACAATAATAACAATAGTGGACTTCTATGGGGCACAATAATAACAATATGGGGACTACATGGGTACAACAATATAATAAGTGGGTTGTATGAATAACAATAAGGGGTTACACTAGTAGTATAGGGGCCTAACAGACACTATGCAAGAAGCTGTGAACTAAACTATGTTTTAGTTCTACCTATCATCCACAGACCCATGGACAGACTAAATTTGTGAACATAAGTTTGGGTAATCTTTTAAGGAGTCTTACTGGAGAAAATCCAAGGTGGTGGAATCAAGTATTGGCATAGGCTGAATATGCATATAATGACTCACCTAACAGGAGTACAGGGTAGAGTCCATTCCATATAGTTTATGGAATGCATCCAAGAGGAGTGTCTGAGTTAAGAAACTTGGGAAAAGATGAGATGAGAAGTGAAGAGGGAGAAGATTTTTCTTCAGAAATACAAGCAATACATGAACAAGTGAAACAACAACTACATAATAAAAACATCAAGTACAAAACCAGAGCATACATTAGGAGAAGAGAAGTGAACTTTGAAGTTGGAGATTTGGTTTTACCACACCTAAGGAAGGAAAGATTTCCAAAGAGGGAGTATAAAAAATTGAAGTTCAAGAAAATTGGACTATGCAGAGTATTGAGGAAATTTTCTGCAAATGCATATGAAATTGAATTACCCCCTGATGTTGGAATATCTCCAATTTTCAATGTTACTAATCTATACAAGTATGAGGGTGAAATTGTAGATGATACAGAAGAAGACCAAGAGACACAAGAAATTGACTGGGTAAAACAGTTACCCGCACCAAAGGAATTGCAGCCAGAAAGGATTTTGGACAAGAAAATGTTCAAGAAAACCAGAGGAAAGGAGTACTTTCAGTACTTGGTCAAATGGAAGGATCAGCTAATTGTTGAAGCTACTTGGATAACAAAAAACATGCTATATCATAGAATGTAGAAACACAGTTGATCATTGCTTCGACTGAGCCCACTCAAGGAGAGTGGCATAAGGTTGAAAAGAAAAAGGGGCGGAAAACTTGAACTATTTTTAGTTTTTCTGCCTTTTCTCATTCTCCCTTCCCTCTTCTCTTCTTCATATTTCTTTTTGCACGTTAGTCTTCTAACGCTGCGTGGAGCCATTGTGGCAGCTCTCAACATGCTTCAGTGCATAAGCAGATGTAACTTTTCATTATCTTTTTAATAAAAGGTTACTATTTTTTCTTCGGAAAAAAACAAAAAACATGCTATAGAAATTAGGCAGTTTCGTAGAAGAGCTCATGGACAGGAGCCCATGAAGAATTTTGTCCTCAGGAGTCTGATGCAAGAGCATAAGGCTTGAAGACAAATTCGAGGAATTATTTCAAAAATACAAAAAAATATTATAGGCAAAGGAATGGGATCCTTTAGCCATCAAATTCCATGTTTTCCTAATTAATCATAGAGGTAGAATATACGATTTGATCATGATGTGATAAATTTTAGTTAGTTAACTATAGTGAAGATTCTCAAGGAAAATGTTTTATAGGACAGATAGGGTCAATAAATTTTAGCCTTTGAATTAGGATCTGGTTGTTAGGGTGAACCAGTACTTATGTAATTTTCACACTATTGTAAGAGGATTTTAACTGTTGAAGAAAATTGGCTTTCCTGAAGCGAATCCAATAAATTGGGAAATTTAGTCTCTGTGTATGTGAATGATAAATTCCTTGTCAAATCCCGAAGGATAATCTCCTTAGAAATCTTTGTGTTTGTTGTGAAATTCAGAATTTATTTGGTGTTCTACGAGATCTAATGGAATTGTGTTGACTTTGTCAAATTCTGTGTTTTTTTTTTACTGTGCAGAGTATGAATTTCTGAAGTCTCTCATCACTATGAAAACCCTATGAGAATCCTAGTGGTCCTCGGTCTTGAAGCTCTAAGCTTCGTTTTCATTTGTCGGTTCATGGAGCAGATGGTCGAGATCAACGGAGGAAGACCAATGACGGAGTGGCGTGAAGATTGATTTTGGACCATTAGATCTCGGTTGAGACAGATCCATGGTGTTTGGGCGAGGAAGTTACTCGACAGTTAACGAGTAGAAGCGGGTTGGAGAAACCCACAAGTGGATTTCGAGCAGAGGAAAGGCCATAAATGATAACTCCCTATTGGTTTTGATTCCACACACATAGTGACACGTAACAACGAGGTGAAAGAGGGAAACTGCTTTTTGACGGATTTGAAGTGCGCAAGTTAACCGGCCGAAATACGTGTGAGCCATTAGATCTGGTGGAGCGGGTTCGACAATTGACAGACGAGGACCAAGTTTCGAAGTCAGGAAGTGATGTGACTGTTGGATCTTGAATAGATCGACGGTGGAGAAGTGTCGATGAATCTTTAGAAGGGTGGATTTCAAACTTTACTGAATTGTGGTTTCTGTTAACGTTGGGTCTGGATTAGTGGAAGTTTAGCGGAACATTGCGACTTTTGGAGGGGTCTACTAGCTTAGAGGAAGCTCAAACACATTTTTAGTTGATGACAAACAGCCCATTGGACCAACATTTACACTTGCAACCAGAGGTAGAAGACATAGTCTCATAGTTTGGGAGAGTAACACTCCTACTTGCACCCAGACCGCCACCATTAGTGGTATCAGAGCAACTTGTTGACACTGAATTGAATCTCAGAAGCAAGAGAAGGAAATCCAATAATTCTTTCAAAGTCGGAAGAGGACGAGGATGTGGTAGAAGAGGAAGACCAGTTGCAAATGCTAAGGTGATGGAAGCTATGCAATAGATGCAAGCTAGATTAGAAGCATTAACAGCAGGGAGAAATATAGATGATGGAGATGTTAGTGACCCTGAGGTTGAAACAGAAGAAGAGTAGGAAACTATAGTAGTTACTCCTGAGATGAGATTCTTCTAATCAGTGTTGAGATCCACAACTAGGCCAAAAACTGAGGTTTCAATATATGCAGGAGGATTAAATCCAGAAGAATTGATAGACTGGATTAATGATATGAAGAAATTATTTGATTATGAAGAAACAGAAGATGACAAGAAAGTAAATTTTGTTGTCACCAAGCTAAAAGGACATGCAACACTTTGGTGGGATGGAGTGCAGGTAGAAAGAAAGAGTCTTGGCAAACAACCAATCCAAAATTGCAATAGGATGGTAGGAAAGCTAAGAGGTAAGTTTTTACCAAGTAATTTTCAGCAAACCTTGTTCAAACAGATGTAGAATCTTAGACAGAGGTCTATGATAATAAGAGAATATACAGAGGAATTTTATAAGGTAAATATAAGAGCTAGACAAACTCAAGATACAGATGAGAAGGTGGCTAGATATGTGAATGGTCTTAGGATGGACATTCGAGATGAGATAAGTATACTGTCTCCTAAAATAGTAGAAGAAGCTTATCAGATGGTACTGAAAGTTGAAGAAAAACTCATGAGGAATTATTCTTCCAAAGGAAGAGGTAATTTCAGGGGAAAAGGAAGTCAAGGTGGTAGAGGAAGATCTACAACACCTAGAGATGGAGCTAGAAACAACTCAAA
Source organism: Pinus tabuliformis (assembly GCA_031772625.1). Lineage (NCBI taxonomy): Eukaryota > Viridiplantae > Streptophyta > Pinopsida > Pinales > Pinaceae > Pinus > Pinus tabuliformis. The sequence continues at coordinate 663,899,969 of CM062808.1, forward strand.
CCAACATTCAACCACAGGAGGTGACACAGGTGGTAGAGGGAGTTTTTCTAGAGGAAGAGGAGGCAAAGGAAGAGGAAGATAATTTAGATGTTACAGGTGTAACAAGTTGGGACACAGAGCTTTTGAGTGCCCAGAGAATGCAGGTTCAAGTCAGAGGAATGCAATTGGTGCTCAAGTTGAGGAAGAAGCAGCAGCAGTGACAGAGGAAGAAAATGTACCAGAGAGAGGAGAATCTTTGGTAGTCAATAATTTTTTTCTCAAGACAACAAAGGAGATAGTTGAACCATCACAATGGAAGACTTTGTTCAGAACAGTGTGTAAGGTTCAAGGAAAATGCTGTAAGATGATCATTGATAGTGACAGCACTGATAATTTGGTCTATACAAAAGTGGTAGAGAAATTGAAGTTGAAGACAATGAGACATCCAACACCTTACAAGGTGTCATGGTTACAAAAGGGACATCAGTTGTTAGTGAATGAATAGTGTGAAGTGGAGTTGCAGTTGGGAAAATATAAGGATAAAATTGTATGTGATGTGATTCCTATGGATGTGTGTCACATATTGCTTGGGAGACCTTGGAAATATGACAGAAGAGCTATACATGATGGGAAAAGAAACACTTACAAGTTTGATAAAGATGGTGTCAATCATACGTTGCTGCCTATGAAAGAAAAAGATGCATCAGGAAAGAAGACTGGTCCAAAAACTCTATTACTAGGAGGGAAGGAATACTTACAGCTCAGATTGAAGAAAATGAGGTAAATTTTGTTGTAATTTACAAGCCCAAGGTAGTAATGACTTCTACTAAAATTTTTGATTTACCCGTTGAAATTCAAGAAATGTTGAACAACTATTGTGATATCATTGTTGATGATTTTCGTAATGAATTACCACCCATCAGAAGGATTAGCCATCATATAGATTTGATTCCAGGAGAAAATCTACCAAACAAAGTAGCTTACAGAATGACTCCCATAGAAAATAAAGAGGTTAGAAAGCAGGTTCAAGAATGGCTTGACAAAAGACTGATCAGAGAGAGTTTGAGTCCTTGTGCAATACCAACAGTGTTGAGTCCAAAGAAATATGGAGGCTAGAAAATGTGTACTAATTCAAGAGCCATCAATAAAATCACAATCAGGTATAGATTTCCTTTACCTAGAATTGAATATTTGATGGATTGTTTGAGTGGAGCAAAGTATTTTACAAAACTAGATCTTAAGAGTGGGTATCATTAGATAAGGATGAGAGAAGGGGATGAGTGGAAAACCAATTTTAAGACAAACAAAGGATTGTATGAATGGAGAGTAATGCCTTTTGGGTTGTCAAATGCACCAAGTATGTTTATGAGACTTATGAATGAATTTCTTAAAGAGTTTATTGGTAAATTTGTAATAGTATATCTGGAAGATATATTAGTTTACAGTCTAAGGAGGAGCACATGAGACATCTGAATTATGTCTTACAAAGGATACAACAGGAGAAGTTATTGCTGAATTTGAAGAAATGTTCATTCAAGAAAGAGGAATTAGAGTATTTGGGTTTTTTTATTTCTGTTGAAGGGTTGAAGATGGATCCAGAGAAGATCAAGGCAATCATGGAGTGGCCTTCACCTAAAAGTATCTTTAAGGTAAGAAGTTTTCATGGTCTTGCTAGTTTTTATAGGAAATTCATAAAGAATTTTAGTAAGATCAATGCTCCTATTGTTGAGACTATAAAGAAGGATAAGCAACCATTTAGATGGATTGCTGAAGCAGAAAAGAATTTTCAGCTCTTGAAGAAGAAGATCACTAAAAGACCTATTTTGACTCCACTTGATTTTAGTAAACCTTTTCAAGTGAAATGTGATGCCAGTGGAGAAGCTATTAGAGGTGTTCTAAGTCAGGAAGACAGACCTATAGCTTATTTTAGTGGAAAGTTGAATGATTCAAAGAAGAAGTATTCTTCTTATGATAAAGAGTTTTATGCAGTTGTGCAGTCATTGAAGAAGTGGAGATATTATCTAATGTCAAAAGAGTTCATACTTTATTCATATAACCATGTGTTGCAGTATATTATGCAATAACCAAAGCTTAACCAGAAACATGCCAAATGGGTAGAGTATCTTCAGGGCTTCAATTTTGTCTTAAATCATATAAATGGCCAATCAAACAAAGTTGCAGATGCTTTAAGTAGGAGAAATACATTATTTCAAGAGAGTCAAATTCAAGTGTTGGGTTTTGATTTTCTTAAAGAATTGCATGAGACAGATTTAGATTTTAAAGAGGCATTTGAAGCTTGTAAGAATCCTGTTTTGATGGGTAGGAATAAATGGTTGGATTATTTCTTACAAGATGGATTATTGTTTAAGAGAAATCAGTTGTGCATACCAAATTTTTCTATGAGGGAGAATTTAATCAAAGAGAAACATAGTGGTGGACTTGCAGGACATTTTAGTATAGATAAGAATTATGAGCAGTTGAACATATTTTATTTCTGGCCGAAAATGAGATCTAAAGTGGAAAAGTATGTGAAAACTTGTAAAGTCTGTCAATATGCAAAGGGAAGAAGCCAAAACATAGGTTTGTATGTTCCATTACCAATTCCAGATAGGCCTTGGGATATGGTAAGTATGGATTTTTTTTTTGGATTACGAAAGACTCAAAGAGGAAATCATTCAATTTTTGTTGTAGTGGAAAGATTTTCAAAAAAGGCACATTTTATTCCATGTTATAAAACTAGTGATGATACTCACATTGCTAATTTGTTTTTTAAGAAGATTGTAAGATTGCATGGGTTGCCTAAGAGTATTGTCTCAGATAGGGATTCCAAATTTGTTGTACAATTTTGGAGGACACTATGGAAGAAGTTGTGAACTAAACTGAGTTTTAGTTCTACCTATCATCCACAGACCGATGGACAGACTGAAGTTGCGAACATAAGTTTGGGTAATCTTTTAAGGAGTCTTATTGGAGAAAATCCAAGGCAGTGGAATCAAATATTGGCACAGGCTGAATATGCATATAATGACTCACCTAACAGGAGTACAGTGTAGATTCCATTCCATATGGTTTATGGAATGCATCCAAGAGGAGTGCTTGAGTTAATAAACTTGGGAAAAGATGAGATGAGAAGTGAAGAGGGAGAAGATTTTTCTTCAGAAATACAAGCAACACATGAACAAGTGAAACAACAACTACAGGATAGCAACATCAAGTACAAAACTAGAGTAGACATTAGAAGAAGAGAAGTGAACTTTGAAGTTGGAGATTTGGTTTTAACACACCTAAGGAAGGAAAGATTTCCAAAGAGGGAGTATAACAAATTGAAGTTCAAGAAAATTGGACCATGCAGAGTATTGAGGTATTTTTCTGCAAATGCATATGAAATTAAATTACCCCCTGACATTGGAATATCTCCAATTTTCAATGTTGCTGATATGTACAAGTATGAGGGTGAAATTGCAGATGATACAGAAGAAGACCAAGAGACACATGAAATTGACTGGGTAAAACAGTTACATACACCAAAGGAATTGCAGCCAGAAAGGATTTTGGACAAGAAAGTGTTCAAGAAAACTAGAGGACAGGAGTACTTTTAGTATTTGGTTAAATGGAAGGATCATCCAATTTCTGAGGCTACTTGGATAGCAGAAAGCATGGTACAAAAATTGGGCAGTTATGTAGAAGAGCTCATGGACAGGAGCCCATGAAGAATTTTGTCCTCAAGAGTCTGATGCAGGAGCATAAGTCTTGATGACAAATTCGAGGAATTATTCCAAAAATACAAAAAAAATATTACAGGCAAAGGAATGGGATCCTTTAGCCATCAAATTCCATGTTTTCTTAGTTAAGCATAGAGCTAGAATATAGGATTTGATCATGATGTAATAAATTTTAGTTAGTTAATTGTAGTGAAGATTCTCACGGAGAATGTCTCGCAGGATAGATAGGGTCGATAAATTTTAGCCTTTGAATTAGGATCTGGTTGTTAGGATGAACCAGTACTTATGTAATTTTCACACTATTGTAAGAGGATTTTGACTGTTGAAGAAAATTTTCTTTCCTGAAGCGAATCCAATAAATTGGGAAATTTAGTCTCTGTGTATGTGAATGAGAAATTCCCTGCCAAATCTTGAAGGATAATCTCCTTCGAAATCTCTGTGTTTGTTGTAAAATTCGGAGTTTATTTGGTGTTTTGTGAGATTGAATGGAATTGTGTTGACTATGTCAAATTCTATGTTTTTTTTAACTGTGTAGAGTGTGAATTTCTAAAGTCTCTTGCCACTATGAAAACCATGTGAGAATCCTAGTGGTCCTTGGTCTCGAAGCTCTAAGCTTCGTTTTCATCTATCGGCTCATGGAGCGGATGGTCGAGATCAATGGAGGAAGACCAAGGACGCAGTGGTGTGAAGATTGATTTTGGACCATTAGATCTCGGTTGAGATAGATCTATGGTGTTTGGGTGAGGAAGTTACTCGACAGTTAATGAGTAGAAGCGGGTTGGAGAAACCCACAAGTGAATTTCAGGCAGAGAAAAGGCCGTAAATGGTAATTCCCTGTTGGTTCTGATTCCACACACACAGTGACACGTAACAATGAGGTGAAAGAGGGAAACCGCCTTTCGGTAGATTTGGAGTGTGCAAGTTAACCGGCCGAAGTGTTGACGAATCTTTAGAAGGGTGGATTTCAAACTTTATTGAACTGTGGTCTGTGTTACCGTCAGGTCTGGATTAGTGGAAGTTTAGGCAGAAATCTACGACTTTTGGAGGCGTCTACTAGCTTAGAGGAAGCTCAAAAAAGTTGTCAGTGGATGACAGAGAGCCCATTGGACCAACAATTACACTTGCAACCAAAGGTAGAAGACATAGTCTCAGAGTTTTAGAGATTAACACTCCTACCTGCACCTAGACCGCCACCAAATAAGCTCTATGCAGAAATGTTTGATTTAACAATCCAAAGTCTGGACCTTTATAAAACCTTGGGTGGAACCTTATAAATCCTTCATAACCTTCAGTTAATTCTTATTGCCCACGCATATTAACCATACCATGGATTTTAGTCTTTGGTTAAAACTCAACTTAAACCATAATACATTAAGCCCACTTATTTCTATTATAATTGCCATATAATAGAAATATTTCATAAACCACACTTAAACCTTACCTTTCCTCCATTCCACAAACCTTTGCACATATATCGCTGCTCTCCTTAGCACATTAAATCTCCATCATCGATCTCATTCCTCAATCTGATGGTTCTTGTGCAACAACTCGCGCCAACTAGCCTCGCTAATCTCCACCGTTTATTTCTCCTACCTCAATCCAATGGTGATCACGCCATTACATGCATGACTGATATTAGATCAAGAGTGCATGAGAAAAGTGGTTTTCTCATGTGACGTGTCAACCCCTCAGTTTAATTGTGTGAAATCATACAATACATTTACAGCTTTTAGGGCGCGCGAGATACCGCTGACCACTTGCGAAGACAATTCCTTTCTTCTACTAACACATATTTTTAATCTCCACCGTTCCTCTTCTATCAATATTATCCGTCGATTTGGTCGATCTGACGATTCTCGTTCTTTGTTTTATAATTCTTTCTATGTCGTTGATCTTCCATGTGCGACTTGATTGTTCAGTGACTTTTCTCTGGGCTCGATCAATCCATACATTGCATTGAAGACTTCAACCACAGAACTAGGTTGAAGTAAGGATTTCTTATTCCTTTCACTGATTTTGATCTTTAATTGTTCTTCTGCTTGACTCATTCCTGAGCTGACTTCTACGTACTTTTAAGCACTATCACATCTGAACTTCAACTTTGATCCTTTAATTAGATTCAAATGATTGTAACACTATCCTTCATTCTCCACCTCTGCGTTCTGCTTCAATTCCACCTGCATACATATACTATGCAAAAATTACTCTAATTCAAACACAATTTATAATTCCATTAATCAATACACACCATGTTATCACTCAGGTTGTTCCCTTTGACTCCTAAGGGAATACGACCGAGGTAACCACAGACCAATCTTTGGATTGCAGGTCCTAGCCTACCTGCAATCAGAGAGGGCTCTCTCTTTATGATTTAGCTTTGTTTTAGGGGTGATTTTAGGCTAGATATGATGTGCATGGGTTTTATTTATGTTTGGTGGGAAGGATGATGCTTTCAAGCAGAGTTGGGATGCATAGTGTAGTTGGGATGCATAGTGTGAGAAGTTCAAACCATTGGGCATGGAGTCAAGGATAAGGGCTGCTGGTGCGTTTTCTTGGTCACAAGAGGAATATAGAGCAGGATAGCTACGCATGGAACAATATCAATGCTAGAAAAAAAATGGAATGAAGGTCAGAGATGAAAGCAAACTAAGAATCTTTCATCAGCTAACAGAAGGAGGGCGAATGAACTTTATCTAGGAGCAGTCAAGGATTCCTAAACAATCATTCATAAATGAGAGAAACAGTGTAAACATGATCATTTAAGTATGCATATTCATAACTATTTCTGAGGAAAAACATGTAGAAATAACAGAAATTGAGCATAGAGTGCTGCTAAGAAAAGTCTAAGCTATTATTCCTTCCTGCTATTTAGATGGTGACACAATGGTGGCATAAACGCATATAAACTGTAAACAGAGGTAAGAAACACTTATTGGGCCATGTAGAAGCACAAGAATTCCATAGTTCACTCTTCAGCCCTTAAAAACACAATAGACAGTTCATCATCCAAGCATTCCAGCAATCTTTGATTATAGAGGCTCTCAAAGAATACAGCGCAAGTCTGGAGAGGAGTTATCAACCAACCAACCCTTTAAACAATGAACAGCATGGTTTATATAGATAAAATATCCAAAAAATATCTACTACAGCAAATCTTAAACACATCTTAGGGAAATAAGTGCCTTTAACCTAACTTATCTTGAAATAAATGCACAAAAGATCTATCTAAGATGCGCTGGAGGCAGCAGCATTCAAAAATGACTTGATATGTGTCCTTATGGCTCTGTGCTGTTCATTTAGCCATAACTGTGCTTTGGGCATTGATCCACTATTCTCAGGTGGCTTTAAATATCATTAACTATGATCTAAGAGCCTTAAATGGCTTTTACTACTTTCTTTGACTTTGATGGAGGCCCTTTAATGCTCATATGCTTGGCTTGAAGTCTTTCACTGAAAATCTTTGACTGATACACTTTGCCGCAACTCTGATACTCTTTAATACTTGAATCGGGGCCTTTTCTCTCCACTGATACTCTTTAATCTGTCAAATCGCCCTTTTCTGCTAATTTATGGCAAAAATAGCTGCTGCAATGCCTTTCGTGGCCTTGAGAACTGTATCGGCGCTTGGCCAACCAAAACATCAACAAAACTGAATAAATCCTGCAAAAATGGCAGAGGAACTGCAAAAAGATAATTGTGTTGGGCCATGCTCGTTGTCTGGAGCAAAATCTGGGCTTGGAGTGATAAAAAATGGTTGAAAAATGCATGTTTTCCCTTGACTGGAGTGCGCACAGGCGCAACTATGAAAATAGCCTTTTTTCCTTTACAAAGAAAAAGACCAAATTACACGTAAAATCCATGAAAAACATAGGCGGGAGCATAACTGTAGCGGAGAATTTATCCTGGCCGTTGGATCGCGCGGAGACAGATCCAACGGCTAAGATTAAGTTGCAATATTGCTTATCGGCGGGGCGGAGGGGCGAGGCTTTATATATATGCGATGGAGCGATGGAGCGATCGCTGATATCGCATCGGCGATCGGCTATCGGGGAAGGCTTTCAAATATAAGCGATGGGCGATGCGATGTAATCTGGGCCATTGATCTGGGTGGGGGCGATCGGAGGGCTGATATTGAATCGCAATATCACTATCGGGGGAAACCCGGGAGCAGGCCTTTTTATTATTATGCGATAGTGATGCGATATTTGGAAATGCGGGCTTTTGCGATAAAACTTAAGTTTTATGAAAAACTTAGGTTATAACAATAAAGCGGGTTTATATATAAAAAGGCGGATATATATAAAAAAGGGAAAATGTGATGGGGGGGCCTCCGATAGCGATATCGCTTCGGATGCGATAGCGATATCGCATCGGAGCAAGGGGAAGGGGGCATATATATATGGGGCCGTCACTGCTACCACCTCCGACAGTGATATCGCGTCGGAGGGGGGGGGAATACCATCGGAGGAGGGTTTTTATAATAAAAAGCGGTTTTTTATGATCGGAGGAAGGGTTTAGTGCATAGGAAGGGTTTGTTTGCCTTGGAAAGGTAAACACAAGGTTTGAAAAGAGGGATTTTATATATGGGAGGAGGGATTTTATATATGGGAGGAGGGATTTTATGCATAGGAAGAAGTCCTATGCATTGGAAGATGGTTTAAAGAGGAAAATGAGGGTTCTTACTAAGTTTCAGACAAACTTAGTAATTCCCAAGCATACTTATGGTTATTTTTCAACCAGAGAGAGGGGATATGTATATAAAGGGGATTTATAACATATCTTTAGTAGGGGAAGGGGAAACAGATAGGGATTTATATAATGAAGTTAGAAGTTAATATGAATTTTGATCAAAAAAGCGCTAAGGATAGAAATCTTAGGCTTCAAAGCGGAAATAGGACTTATAGAAGAAATATGAGCACTTCCTAAGTAAAAAAGATCTTTACTTAGGCAAATGTAATGAAACATGATGAATTTTTAGAGATGTCAAGCAGATCTTAACATCTTTAGGGGAAGTTAGTGAATGATTTGGGGAAAAGGAAGAAGGGGAAGTTAGTCATGCCTCGCTTGAGCTGCTCCAAGGGAAAAATTGCCTTGCACTTGTGATCTGAAGTAGATTAGTACTTTGAAATACAAAACTGATCACAATTCATCATTCTGCCACCTCAAAACTACCTACCTAGACTACTTACCTAGCATTTTGTCTTCTTTTTGTTTGGGTGCACTTGAACTAGCAAACCCAACTTTTCATCTTTTCTTTTGGCTATCCTCGTATCTAAATCTACCCTTATACCTTCTTGGGGCTCAAATTAAGCTGTTGAGCACCCTTGATTCTCTACCTATCTACTAATCTGCCAAGATTAAACAGTTTGGTCAGATCTTTATTCTCTATCTCTAAAAAACAAGAAATTTAAACCTAGGGAAGCCAAGATTAAGCTTTTTGGCCTTCCCTTAACTGAGAAATCCTTCAAAAATGGAACCTTAGTAGCATGGAAAAGATGAACATTTTTGGCACTTCCATTGTCAATCATGAAATATGAAACCTATTGCAATAGGAGGCTAACAGTGGCTCCACTTGGGGATGGCTTTTCATTGTGAAAAGTCAAGAACAGCAGGTCAGATTGCCTTATATTCGACTGTTTGCTGTAAACTGAAAACTTCCCTTTGCTGGCTGCTTTATTTATGAATATGACAGTAGACTTGAAGAGCTTAGGGCCTTCTCTTTGAAATTCAACTGCAGCAAGTTGCTATCAAACAAAAACCAAAAATCCTACCTACTTACTCTATTTTATTGAAAACCAGGTTGAATTAAACAACGCAAAAGTGCCAATGAAGCCAATCAAGCAACTGCAGAAACAAATGGACTGTTTGACTGACAGTCAGTGAAATCAGAAGTATAATTGGATCATGTGCCCTCATAAACAAAATTGTGATAAAGAAAGGCCACTGCAGATGTATTTGATCCTCATAGAGAAAACATGTTAAAGATTTTGAATTGAGAAGAAGCCCTATGTAATCTGCTATAGGATCAACAAAAGCATAATGTGTGATAGCTTCTTCTGGGCCTTCTTGGTCTAATGAAATAGCTGTATCCTCAGCAATGGACCCTGCAACTGATTCTTTCGTCTTTGTCTTGAAAGCATGATTATCCTCAATCTGTAAATCAGAAGGTAGTACAATTTCTTCGTGACTTGGAGAAGGAAGATTTTGCAAGAATTCTTTAGGATCACGAAAATCATATGACTGAATTTGAGAATGCAAAAGTTCAATTTCACTTTCATATTTTTCAACAACTAGATCAAGAAACAACATATTGATTTTGTGCGGGAGTCCTGCTGTTTTGACCTTTAACAATACCAATCTGAAAAATTCTTCATCAGGTTCCAATTGCGATAATCCCTCCCTGGCTTCATCTAAAACTTGTTCTACTGAACGATCTTCCACAAACCCGGTCATCCTGTCTCACTATCAATGCTTTGGAATATGGATGACTTGGCTGTAGAAGTGCTCTGAAATTTGAAGCTCTGGATCTTTGAACAAAAATGTTTTGATATTTCTCTTTCAGGTTCGTTCCTCCAGTGGAGTCTTGATTGGGAAGATGATGTGGAGTCGCCAGGTGGATGATTTTAACTTTGGTGTGTCTGATCCCTGTCCACCATCACAGATCAGAACTAAAAGTGAAAATAACTCTGAATAAAAGGCTTCACTTTCTCCAGAAAACAAGATATTTTTGAGATTTTTATGATTATTTTGATTTTTTGTGATTTTTCAAAACAACTGTTATGATTTATTCAAGAGGCAAACTGATCAAGTACTTAGATTTGCAGTGATAAACAAATGATTCAGATCCCCAGTGGAGTCGCCAATGATGTTATCACTCAGGTTGTTCCCTTTGACTCCTAAGGGAATACGGCCGAGGTAACCACAGACCAATCTTTGGATTGCAGGTCCTAGCCTACCTGCAATCAGAGAGGGCTCTCTCTTTATGATTTAGCTTTGTTTTAAGGGTGATTTTAGGCTAGATATGATGTGCATGGGTTTGATTTATGTTTGGTGGCAAGGATGATGCTTTCAAGCAGAGTTGGGATGCATAGTGTGAGAAGTTCAAACCATTGGGCATGGAGTCAAGGATAAGGGCTGCTGGTGCATTTTCTTGGTCACAAGAGGAATACAGAGCAGGATAGCTACGTATGGAACAATATCAATGCTGGAGAAAAGATGGAATGAAGGTCAGAGATGAAAGGCAACTAAGAATCTTTCATCAACTAACAGAAGGAGGGCGAATGCAGTTTATCTAGGAGCAGTCAAGGATTCCTAAACAATCATTCATAAATGAGAGAAACAGTGTAAACATGATCATTTAAGTATGCATATTCATAACTATTTCTAAGGAAAAACATGTATAAATAACATAAATTGAGCATAGAGTGCTGCTAAGCAAAGTCTAAGCTATTCTTCCTTCTTGCTATTTAGATGGTGATAAAATGGTGGCATAAACGCATATAAATTGTAAACAGAGGTAAGAAACACTTATTGGGCCATGTAGAAGCACAAGAATTCCATAGTTCACTCTTCAGCCCTTAAAAACACAATAGACAGTTCATCATCCAAGCATTCCAACAATCTTTGATTATAGAGGCTCTTAAAGAATACAACGCAAGTCTGGAGAGGAGTTATCAACCAACCAACCCTTTAAACAATGAACAGGGTGGTTTATATAGAGAAAATATCCAAAAAATATCTACTACAGCAGATCTTAAATAGATATGAGGGAAATAAGTGCCTTTAACCTAACTTATCCTGAAATAAATGCACAAAAGATCTATCTAAGCTGCGCTGGAGGCAGCAGCATTCAAAAATGAGTTGATATGTGTCCTTATGGCTCTGTGCTGTTCATTTAGCCATAACTGTGCTTTGGGCTTTGATCCACTGCTCTCAGGTGGCTTTAAATATCATTAGCTGTGATATGAGAGCCTTAAATGGCTTTTACTGCTTTCTTTGACTTTGATGGAGGCCCTTTAATGCTCATATGCTTGGCTTGAAGTCTTTCACTGAAGATATCTGACTGATACACTTTGCCGCAACTCTAATACTATTTAATACTTGAATCGGGGCCTTTTCTCTCCACTGATACTCTTTAATATGTCAAATCGCCCTTTTCTGCTAACTTATGGCAAAAATAGCTGCTGCAATGCCTTCCGTGGCCTTGAGAACTATATCAGCGCTTGGCCGATCAAAACATCAACAAAACTGAATAAATCCTGCAAAAATGGCGGAGGAACTGCAAAAATATAACTGTGCTGGGCCGTGCTCGTTGTCCAGAGCAAAACCTAGCTTGGAGTGATCAAAAATGGTTGAAAAATGCATGTTTTCCCTTGACTGGAGCACGCACAGGCGCAGCTATGAAAATAGCCTTTTTTCCTTTACAAAGAAAAAGACCAAATTACATGTAAAATCCACGAAAAACATAGGCAGGAGCATAACTGTAGCGGAGAATTAATCCTGGCCGTTGGATCGCACGGAGGCAGATCCAACGGCTAAGATTAAGTCGCAATATCGCTTATCAGCGGGGTGGAGGGGCGGGGCTTTATATATATGCGATGGAGCGATGGAGCAATCGCCGAAATCACATCGGCGATCGACTATCGAGGAAGGCTTTTAAATATAAGCGATGGGCGATGGGATGGGAGCGATGCGATGTAATCTGGGCCATTGATCTGGGCGGGGCCAATCGGACGGCTGATATTGAATCGCAATATCGCTATCGGGGAAACCCGGGAGTTGGCCTTTTTATTATTATGCGATAGTGATGCGATATTTGGAAATGCGGGCTATTGCGATAAACCTTAAGTTTTATGAAAAACTTAGGTTATAACAATAAAGCGGGTTTATATATAAAAAGGTGGATATATATAAAAAAGGGAAAATATGATTGGGGGGGCCTCCGATAGCGATATCACTTTGGATGCGATAGCGATATCGCATCGGAGCAAGGGGAAGGGGGCATATATATATGGGGCCATCACTGCTACCACCTCCGACAGCGATATCGCGTCGGAGGGGGGGGGGAATACCATCGGAGGAGGGCTTTTATAATAAAAAGGGGTTTTTTATGATCGGAGGAAGGGTTTAGTGCATCGGAAGGGTTTGTTTGCCTTGGAAAGGTAAACACAAGGTTTGAAAAGAGGGATTTTATATATGGGAGGAGGGATTTTATGCATAGGAAGAAGTCCTATGCATTGGAAGATGGTTTAAAGAGGAAAATGAGGGTTCTTACTAAGTTTCAGGCAAACTTAGTAATTCCCAAGCATACTTATGGTTATTTTTCAACCAGAGGGAGGGGATATGTATATAAAGGGGATTTATAACATATCTTTAGTAGGGGAAGGGGAAATAGATAGGGATTTATATAATGAAGTTAGAAGTTAATATGAATTTTGATCAGAAAAGCGCTAAGGATAGAAATCTTAGGGTTCAAAGGGGAAATAGGACTTATAGAAGAAATATGAGCACTTCCTAAGTAAAAAAGATCTTTACTTAGGCAAATGTAATGAAACATGATGAATTTTTAGAGATGTCAAGCAGATCTTAACATCTTTAGGGGAAGTTAGTGAATGATTTGGGGAAAAGGAAGAAGGGGAAGCTAGTCATGCCTCGCTTGATCTGCTCCAAGGGAAAAATTGCCTTGCACTTGTGATCTGAAGTAGATTAGTACTTTGAAATACAAAACTGATCACAATTCATCATTCTGCCACCTCAAAACTACCTAACCAGCCTACTTACCTAGCATTTTGTCTTCTTTTTGTTTGAGTGCACTTGAACTAGCAAACCCAGCTTTTCATCTTTTCTTTTGGCTATCCTCGTATCTAAATCTACCCTTATACCTTCCCGGGGCTCAGATTAAGCTGTTGAGCACCCTTGATTCTCTACCTATCTACTAATCTGCCAAGATTAAACAGTTTGGTCAGATCTTTATTCTCTATCTCTAAAAACAAGAAATTTAAACCTAGGGAAGCCAAGATTAAGCTTTTTGGCCTTCCCTTAACTGAGAAATCCTTCAAAAATGGAACTTTAGCAGCATGGAAAAGATGAAAAATTTTGGCACTTCCACTGTCAATCATGAAATATGAAACCTATTGCAATAGGAGGCTAACACACCACACAACTCAGGAATCAAATTCTCTGTCTTTATATACAATTATTTACATAATGAATCTGTCTCTCTGGCCTGATTTTCTAATCAGTGGCCTTTTTCCTTTCTTGACCGCAGGCTTACAATCAAACCCTATCTAATCTCTGAACTTTGATTCTCACTTTAACTCACTAACTAACTCTCTCTATATCTTTTAGGCTTACATTTATACAAAAGGTTCTATAACCCATTTCGGTTCAGATCCTTAATGTTTTGAACTAAATCCTAAATATCCTCTAAGTCCACCTTTGACTCAACTAATCCCCAAGGATCCTCTCTATTTCCACAAACCATGAAACCAATTCCTAATCTAAGATTTACAATATTTTAAAATCTCTCAATCCTCACTAATCACTCATCATCACTCATGTTCTCCTACATTTGAAAGAATCTACAAATATCCTCACAATATTTAATTAATTCCTATTCTAAATTAAAATCATTCAAAAACATTAAAATTACATTAATTTAATTCTTTTGGAAACCAACTCCTTTAAAACGCAAGACCCCCTATGTCTACTAAAATACAATGAAATTGCTGAGCTGGATGCTCCTGCATCAGATTCCCAAGGTTAAAATAATCATGATCTCTAGATCATGTGTTCTCATATGTTGATAGAAAAACTCCAGGGTCCTAAACTTTAGTTTGTAGTTTTCTGAATTCTTTGTTCCTTTGTTGTTGTTGTTGTATGTTTGTTGTCTTTTTTTTCATCTTCCTCTCCTTATCAATCAGGTTCAAATTCTAATTGATCATTCTTCCTGTTGCTGTCAATCTTCTCCATCTTGACTGCTTCATCATTAATTTCCATAATTCTTCAATCTCTATCTCCAGCACATCCTTGGGTTGGTACATAGTCTGCCATTTGTTGTTGTACTCTATCCACTCATCTTCAAACTGTCTTTTATTATATTCTCTTAAAAGTTGTCAGAATCCCACTACCTTCCTTTCATCCTTACCCTCTTGTGGCTTTCCAAACAACCTCTATTCAATATCTAAAATTTTACTTTCAAAAAATAAATGGTCCTCCAATTTCCCTTGTACTTGATTCCTCTCGAATACATCACTATGTTGTTCATCAAGTCCAGCATATTTTCCTTCCTCTTCCTTGACAACCCTCAGTTATTGTCCTTCACTTCCTTGACTGATTCTCAGAGTCAATTTAATTTCTTCAAGCATGATATCTTCATGCTTTTCATTTTCCTCATCAGCATGTCCAACCTGGCAACTTCCAGTATTCTTCAGTTCTAAAACCAACTCTTCAACTTGAAACATGTCTGTCTCATTTTAATCAAATCCTGTAATCATAAAACAATTATCATAATTAAAAATATAAGGCCTCATTACCTTCTCTTTCTCTGGCAACATCTCAATATGTTACTCTGATTTTTCCTCCTCTATTAGCACATCAATATGCTGATTCAACCTCTTTAAAGAATTCTCCAAAGGACTCTCCAGACTGTTAGCAAGTCTCTCTTCCACACTATCTGCTTCAATGATGTCTTTCTACTCTTGTCCATTGTAGTGAACTCCTTCTGTAATCACACTGTCATACTCTAAGTTTTCAAGCAAATATTCCAGCAATTCAATTTCTCTTTGACACGCCATAAGTATTTCATCATCACTTATAATTCCTGCATTTCTACACAATTTATTAGTTTGAGAATTACAAGGTTCAACAGTCTCAACTGTTGCTTCACATATGAATTCTTAAAACCGAATTTCATCTCCTTCTTTCACAAGAAATTGTTCCTATGTTGTAACAGCTTCAAACATCAATGTATTACTAAATTCTTTCTGCTGCCATAATTCACTACTTTTATTATTCAAGAGACATTCTCCATCATTCTTTACTCCAGAGTATTTATCTTCTGAAAGATACTCTTCCATACTTTTGATAGCTTCAAAATATTTCTCATCTTCTGCAAAACCTGTAATCACATCAAAATTATTAGATTCAACTATACAAGGTTTCACATTCTCCTGTTGATCTGAATTTGTCCAACAATTCAGAAAATCATCAATAATTCCTTCTTGAGCAAAGTAAACTTCTTGTTGTCTTGAATTCACACAATGGTTCATAAGATCTTTCACAGATCTCCAGTCTTCATCTTCACCCAGAACTTCACCTTGTTCTTCTTCACAAATGGAAACTTCCATTCTCAACTCAGCTTCTTTGAGTTCTTCAGACTTCAATTGAACATTCATTACCTGTTCAAGCTTTCGCAGCTCTTCTGCTAACTGCATATTCACCTACTCATTTCTCTTCTATTGTAGCCTCTACCACTTTACTTTCTTCCTTATGACATAACCATGCTTCTGGTCTTCTTTATTTATCTTCAACATCTTCATCAATATCTCAAGATGAACTGTAATCTCAGCATCATCTCCTTCTCTATCTTCATAAGTTCCTCACTCACTTACTATGAACTGTATTAAAGCATCTGCAATAGCAAGTCCTCCCTGTTGTCACTTACCTCTCCAAGCTTTCCTCCGTACTTGGTCTTTTGGAAAGCACTTGGCTATCTATTCTCTCGGACATCTTTGAGCACTTCTTTCTTCTCCTTCTAGATTTCAACTCATCTACACCTTTTAAGAACACAACTATCCTCTTGTATATCAATTAGAAATGAGATACTAGGTTTTGACCACCTCTTCTTTCACTCAAAAATTCTTACCATCTTTCTTCATTACTGCTTCTTTTCTTTTGCTGAGATACCTTCTTTTGTCTACAACCTGAATTCTACAACCACAATTTTCAGACTAAATTAAAACAAAAACATATCATCTCACCTTCAAGATATCTGCGTGATCTTATTCTACCATTCACCTGCACTTTGAATGGATTGTTCTCTATTTCTTTGCATTTTCACATTCTGCTACATTTTATCTCTGTGTGCCTACTGTTTGTCAGATTTAAAATATGATCTCCTCTTGCCTATATACATACCTCCAAAACATAACTCTATTCTAAACTTCTCAAAGAATTTTTCATGCAGAATTTCCTTGTTCAGCTTTGATACCAAAATGACACAGCAAAAGCCACACCCACCCACATTATGCAAATTAAATTGCATGTCACACTATGTTCTAGGAATTTTATATTCCTTCTTAGTGAAACCTTCGCAATTCAAGGTTTAATGCTCCATCAATAAGCTCTATGCGGAAACGTTTGATTTAAGTATCCAAATTCTAGACCTTTATAAACCTTTGAGCGGAACCTTATAAATCCTTCATAATCTTTGGTTAATTCTTATTACCCATGCACATTAACCATACCATGGATTTTAGACTTGGGTTAAAACTCAACTTAAACCATAATACATTAACCCCACTTATTTCTATTATAATTCCCATATAATAGAAATATTTCATAAACCACACTTAAACCTTACCTTTCCTCCATTCCACAAACCTTTTCACATATATCGATGCTCTCCTTAGCACATTAAATCTTCGTCGTTGATCTCATTCCTCAATCCGACGATTATCGCGCAATAACTCACACCAACTAGCCTGGCCAATCTCCACCATTTATTTCTCCTACCTCAATCCAACGATGATTGCACCATATCACACGATTACATGCACGACCGATATTAGATTGAGAGTGCATGAGAAAAGTGGTTTTCTAATGCTACATGTCAAACCCTCAAGTTAATCGTGTGAAATCATAGAATACCATTTACAGCTTTCAGAGCGTGCAAGATACCACTAACCACTTGCGAAGACCACTCCATTATCCTGCTAACACGTGGTTTTAATATCCGTCATTCCCCTTCCGTTGATATTATCCGTTGATCTGGCCGATCCGGCGATTCCCGTTCTTTGCTGTCTAATTATTTCTACGTTGTTGATCTTCCGTATGTGACTTGACTGTTCAATGAATTTTCTCTGGGCTCGATCAATCTATACATTGCATCGAAGACTTCAACCACAAAACTAGGTTGAAGCAAGGATTTCTTATTCCTTTCACTGATTTTGATCTTTGATTGTTCTTCCACTTGACTCCTTCCTGAGATTACTTCTACGTACTTTTAAGTGCTATCACATCTGAACTTCAACTTTGATCCTTCAATTGGATTCAAATGATCAACCCACTATCCTTCATTCTCCACCTCTACGTTCTACTTTAATTCCACCTGCATACATATACTATGCAGAAATTACTCTAATTCACACTTAATTTATAATTCCATTAATCAATACACACCACACAGCTCAGGAATCAAATTATCTATCTTTATTAACAATTATTTACATAATGAATCTCTCTCTCTGGCCTGATTTTCTAATCAGTGGCCTTTTTCCTTTCATGCCTGTAGGCTTACAGTCAAACCCTATCTAATCTCTGAACTCTGGTTCTCACTCTAACTCACTAGATAACTCTCTCTATACCTTTTAGGCTTACCTTTACACAAAAGGTTTTGTAACACTTTTCGGTTCAGATCCTTAATCTTTTGAACTAAATCATGAATATCCTCTAAGTCCACTTTTGACTCAACTAATCCCTAAGGATCCTCTCTAGTTCCACAAACCATGAAACCAATTCCTAATCTAAGATTTACAATATTTCAAAATCCCTCAATCCTCACTAATCACTCATCATCACTCATGTTATCCTATATTCGAGAGCATTTACAAATATCCTCACAATATTTAATTAATTCCTATTGTAAATTAAAAGCATTCAAAAACATTAAAATTACATTAATTTAATTCTTTTGGAA
Source organism: Pinus tabuliformis (assembly GCA_031772625.1). Taxonomy (NCBI): domain Eukaryota; kingdom Viridiplantae; phylum Streptophyta; class Pinopsida; order Pinales; family Pinaceae; genus Pinus; species Pinus tabuliformis. Next base: position 663,918,587 of record CM062808.1, read on the forward strand.
ACCAACTCCCTTAAAACACAAGACCCCCTATGTCTACTAAAATACAATGAAATTGTTGAGCTGGATGCTCCTGCATAAAAAATAGTAAGACTATTAGTATACATGAAATCACCCTACATGTGGGTGACAACTCAAGGGGAGACTTGGGCCTGAAAGCGAGTTTCATGGTTGGGAGGCAAAACGATGTTTGTAGTCAAACTTGATTCAAAAGTCGATAGAATATATTGTCGGAGCTAGATAAGAATATATTTAACTTTTTGTAATACACTGCCAGAGTCAAATAAGATATATTTAATTCTTTGTAGGATAGTTAATTATTAAGCAAAGACATGTATGTTGTTGGAGAAAAACTATTTAGAAACTAGTTTATTTAAGGCATATTGACCACTAGATGAAATACTAAGTATATTTTAGAAATCTACAGTGACCAGAAAGTTTACTTTTTTAAAAGAAAAACTCAGTGAGATTTATTACTGAAACTGGCGGAAAACTTTACAAGGAAATATTCTTTAGGGGTTTACTATGTGGCCAATCTTAAAAGGGCATTATAAGGAAAAAATATAGTTCTAGGGGAAACAAAGAAATAAATATATATATATATATATATATATATGCCTCTGTAATAACAGCTAAATTTCACAACCAAACTTTATAATGTATCAAGAGTAGATTTTACAACGTCTGATATGTTAAGAAATTTAACTCTAGTAAAAGAAGTAAGTTCTAGAACCAAACAACAATTTTCATTACTATTCAAAAGGGAAAGTCCTAAATAAAGAAGGAGAACCAGAGCTAATGAGCCACATAAATAAATATATATCATTTAGACTTCGAACAATTCAGAACATAGAACTGAAACACCAGCAAGTAAGGAATAATAGGCTAACGGTGAATCTATAATCAAGCCAAAAAAACAAGTATATAATCTACATATTTAGAGTTGCAGATGGAATGTGGGATAAAGCCGCAGCCGATTCCAGTTAATAAAGAGAAGATCTATGTGAAAATGAAACAAGCTTAATGCTTGAAAATGAAATAAACCTCTGTAGAAAAAGAACAACAAAGTCTCGATGAGGGTTAAAAGAATGACCCTTTCCTTCAACCAAGAAGTTATTAAAAGTATATCAACAGGCACATGAATTCTTTAAGAATAAAACCCACATTTTGTAATGAACCTCCAGTTACAAAATTCTGGATACAATATTACAGTGAAGCCATTTCCTTGGAATTTCAATTACATTGAACCAATGGCCATGAACTGGGAACCTGAGAAAGCAGGGCGATGGATTTTCTAGCCGGAGAACACAAAAATAACATAGCCACAGGGTCTTCATATTTAGAGCCCTGGATAGGTATAAACATCATGCAATAAACATAATAGACCGTAAATAACTTAGCCAGATGACTGACAAAATGAATAAAGCACCTCTCAAGAGGTAAAGCCTCTAAACTAGAGGAATCTGGAATAAAACCACATACCCAGAGGTTGGACGAAGTTAAAGCTCAAAACCCTCAGTTGTATTTCGGGAGGAAAGCTCTGATCCATCATTCTCAAGCGGCTAGTAGACCTCCAATGAAACCTAGCAGTTCAACAAAAAAGAGTCGGTTATACATAGATAGTTACAAAATATAGTTAGGATACTCAAGCCAATATTAAGACAAATCAATCCCTGTCTAGGGCTATAGCATAACCACCTCCTTCAAAGCATTGGGGTACCAACATGACTCGTTGTGAACCTGTGAACCGAACAAACATCATCAAATGATCATTCCATCGTAGGAGGAATAAATTTACCAATATTCAGGGTAACAGAATCGAACTTGTACAAAAAATAGAACTTGGAGCTGAAAACCAGAATGGTCTGTCATTGAAGAACTTAACACTGAAAATGCATTATAGTCTAGCTAGGAATGAGGATAAGGGTTCCCTTTCCGCTGTCAGATGAGCCCAACACTTGGAGAACCGTTGATGTGTAGTATTTCCCGAGGAAAGGCTGATAGTTGGAGAGAAAGTGGAAGGCTCCAGAATCCGGCTCCCACCATCGCTCGGATGGATAAATTCAATGCATAAGGTTTAATTGCCTGATAAGTGCCATAAAGATCTACTGTGCAACCAGCTCGGATTCCACTGTGTTAGATTTAATGAGTATCCCAAAACAAATATGTAATCGTTGGTACAAATATTTAACATAAGTGCCAAATGCTTGAATCAAGGGAATTAAATAATCTTGTCGTATGCACTATAAATTGTTGTTATTATATATGATTTATATAATGTGTGTGGATTTTTGCATGTCAAGTTAATAATATCGATATTTGTATGCGTAAGTAGGGTTACATTATATAGTTAAAACAATTTTTTTATGAAGTTACTATGGAGAGACATTACAACAACTTAAGAAAATTTTGCATATCCATTGTACATTGGGCCAATGTGATGAACATCACTTGATGGCTTATTTTCTGTCGCTTGACAACAACAAGAATTGATGGTCGACCCACCAGGATATCAATGGTGATCTGGTATTCGATGCCTCATATATCCCTCAACCCTATACTCCAATACGGGTTATGTTTCGGTACCTGTAACGTCAACTAATGGTAAGGTACCTTGTTCCATGTTCCTATTTGTTGATTGAAAAACGATAAGGATATGAGAAAATTGACCAATTAAATACAAAGGAAAACTCAAAAAAATGTAGACACCCAATGTGGAACCTTACGATGGAACCAATCTAAGGACGAATTCACTATTGGGTTGAGTGATGACATGACAATGACACAAGTAGGACACATGTCACGTAAATTCAATAATTTGGCTTGCCAGGTAGGCATAGGTGAGTGATAGGTAAGTAGTGACATAGTAACACTGACATGTTAGCAGTGACACATTAATGGTGACACATTAGCAGTGGCACATCGGCATTGCCACATGAGAAGATATGTCAGAACCATATTTGTGTTACATGATGATTAAAGGCAGGTTATGAGGTGGAAATATGGGTCATTAGGTTGAGTTGGCAGTTTGCGTTGGCATTAGTCATTGTCCTATTGGGAAATTGAAGTTTCCACATTATAAAATTTTCCCAAAATTCCAATACTCACATATTCTACATCAACATATCATGGATTTGTTCCCGAGGCATGTTGGTATATCATCGGTATGGTTGTATAAGCTAATCACCATATTGAAAAAATTGCATGAACAAAAGAAATATCAATATGAAAATATTAGCATATTGGCAATCCATAAGCCACAATATATATTGACATATCAGTTTCCGAGACAAATTGCGAAGTGTGATATTTTGGAAACTGTTAAAATAGCGGTATATCTCATGTTCTGGCATTGTAGTAGACATGGACCATTTTAGGGCTGTTACGTGGTATAAGAATAGCCACGTGTTAGGCCTAGTGGGTTTTACAGATGCTAATGTGGCTAGAAAATAGATAAAAGCTTTAAAAGAGAATAATTTTGTGCTCAAGGCTCGGAAGGAAGCAAAATTTATATTTTTGGAATGCCCTAGAAGATGATGGAAATGAAAGATTGTAAATTTAGGATGATGAAATAAAATGAAATTTCAAATACACATCTATTAAATTAAACTAAGATTAGATATGGCTACACCACACACCTTTAACCAAGGTTAATGGTTGGGCATGCTCAATTAGGTGAATCTTATTTTGTTAGAAAATATCAATTTAAGATTATGAAATATTGTTTCGGTCCTAAGTTATATCTTTACGTTATATCTTTACTTCAATATTACATGACGTATTTAAAGTTAAGATCAGTAATAAATTAATGATATAATCACGTTTGTATCAATAATGTGACGAACAAATAATTAACCTTAGTGGCACCTTCTCCCTAAATTTCTACCCTAAATAGTTATTCTACCTATCGATTTGTAGCCCTCACTAATATCTTTTTCAATGTTACTATAGAAGATAATTTCTATCCTTAAAAATGACCTCTACAATACAACACTTAGATCAAGTGCATATAGGTGAAATTTTATTTGTATACCTATGCTTAATATTATACCTCACATATGTAAATTTATAATTTTATAAATAAGATGGGGAAAACCTTAATGTTGAGATAATCTCTCATAGTCGATACGTATTCTGAGTTCCTAGTGGTGTGTTACACGTAAATAAAACTAATAAAAAATTAATCAAATAAAATGCTCTTTATCTATAAATTAAATTAAATTATATTATATATATATATATATAAACAAACACTATTTCTATATAGTCATCATTACATCAGTATAATTATAAAACAATGAAAATAAATTGGAATATATATATAAATAATTAGATTAAAAAACATCACAATAAATTTATAAATTATTTTTAAATCTTTAAATATTAAAAATCACAACTATTATATTCTTAATAATATAATATTTTTAATAAATATTTATTTTAAGAATATAATATTTTTAATAAATATTTATTTAAAAAAAATAGATAAAATTATCTTCACTTTCTCCGTCCATATATTTTAATGTCCAAACAAACATTTATATCTTTGCATACTTGTATATAATATTGAAGGCTTAAACTTTTAATTTAAACTTTTAAGATTTAAGTGATAAAAATCATAATGTTTTGAAAAGATATTATGAATCCTTTTATGTTACAAGTTTTAATGTTATATTCATAGAAATTTTATTTCAGTAATTTATATTAAATATAAAGCTTTATGTACTATCAAACCTAACGTTTGTATAAAATTATAAGTCTATATGCATATCTGTAAATATACATCGTTTTCATACTTCAATTGAAAATGATATTCTAAGTCTTTTACAAAACTAATGGGCCTAGGCTAAAATGTATGGAATAAACATAATCGTTGAAGGGAAATGGGTGCTTTTTACTAATACCACTCTCTAGGATAAGGACAACAATGTTCTTTTCGATTTATGGCTCCCCCGTCTCACTTTCCAATTTTTGCAACTAAAGTGATGGTGACAGGACACATGTGGTTAGATTCTCCAAGGACTGAATTTGTGTTCATACCTTTGTTGCACCGCAGCCTGATCAACTGTTCCCATATTACTTTTTCGAAGGCTGGACATCTCACTCATTTTAATTTGGGAGGTGATGCCCTAACAGTACACCGTTATCATGCCGGCGCATCGACTCTCTGAAGTTTTAGGGTTCCGCCGCTTGATTTTGTATGGCATGTGGTGATTGGTGCACCTTTAGAGATGAATCGATTTTCTTTATTATAGTGGTGAACCTTTGCATTTCCATAATATTTCCCAAGCCAAGTCTCGACATTCCCATTCTCACTTATGTCAGGTTAGCTTAGTAAGAAATGCCTAATCATGAATGATAAAGCAGCGTATGCGTTAGTGAAGTATTCATTCAAACTAGTCGGGCGTTAGTATTGATTAATTTAAATAGAGATATTTGTTAGAAGTTTATTTCTTTTCTGGTTGGTTGGCCATTTAATCATGTATTTGCTTGTATCATGACGGTAAATATTGCTAATATTAATTTCAAATGGTAACAGTTGATTATCTAAATAAAGATAATTACGTATTAATGTTTATGCCTATTAGTTATTGGTTGATCTTTTAATTTTATAATTTTATTTTGTTATTTAGTAAATGTGAACATTTTTAAAATGCTCATATTTTATTGACGGTGAATTCAAATTCACGAAAAAATTTGCTCAATAGACCCATCAAATTCGCTATCATTTCTCAAATTTTTTAAAATAAAAGAATTATATTTACTAGTTTGATTGTTTTATAATATACAATTAATTTTGAAATAAACTTGGATTAAAAATTAAATTAATTTATTAAAATTTGATTAATATTATTAACTATAATGCATTGTTATCTAATTAAAAATATACAATTCTATTTAAATGTTTTTTTTCAATAATATTTATAACATTTTTTCAAAGTATTTAGCTATTTTGTTTGAAAAAGAAAATTCAAAATAAACGGTAATTTTTTATCTGCTCTTAGAGAAAATTAAACAACATAACAATCATTTAAATTAAGTATGACCTATTCAATTTAGCATACCATAAAATACCTTTTCTATAACCAACATCTACCTTCCGAGATACTGCTATAGCATTCAAAAGTGTTAAGTCTTAAATTTTCACAAGCTTTATACATATAAATATAAATATAAATATAGTGATTTCCTATTTTCAAAAGCTCAAAAACATTGAATCTATCACTTTTTATTAGAGAATGCATTAGTGTTGGAAGAATCACCGCACCTATATGGAATCCATAATTTCCAGCCTGGGGATCCTAGTTACTAGTTTGGAATGTTTACTAAGACCTATGGGTTTTGGTGTAATGGAAAACATCTTCATGGTATCAAAGCTTGGACCCAGGTTGGATTCCCCCGAAATGCATTTGAGGGGGCTTGCATTCTCCCGAATTGCATTTGAGGGGGGGGGTGTTGGAAGAATCACCGCACCTCTATGGAATCCATAATTTCCAACCTGGGGATCCTAGTTACTGGTTTGGAATGTTTACTAAGAGCTGCGGGTTTTGGCGTAACAGAAAACGTTTTGATGGTATCAAAGCTTTGACCCAGGTTGGATTCCCCCGAAATGCATTTCAGGGGGCTTGCATTCTCCCGAATTGTGTTTGAGGGGGGGTGTTGGAAGAATCACCGCACCTCTATGGAATTCGTAATTTCCACCCTGGGGATCCTAGTTACTGGTTTGGAATGTTTACGAAGACCTGTGGGTTTTAGTGTAATGGAAGAACCTCTTCAATTAGATCCATGCTCGGTATTACATTTTGTGTTTAACCGCTACATTCTTTGTTAGAGGGGGGTGTTGGAAGAATCACCGCACCTCTATGGAATCCATAATTTCCACCCTGGGGATCCTAGTTACTGGTTTGGCTGCGGGTTTTGGTGTAACAGAAAGACCTCTTCAATTAGATCCATCATCAGTATTACATTTTGTGTTTAACCGCTATATGCTTTGTTAGAAGGTAGGTGTTGGAAGAATCATTGCACCTCTATGGAATCCATAATTTCCACCCTAGGGATCCTAGATACTGGTTTAGAACGTTTACCAAGACCTGTGGGTTTTGGTGTAACAGAAAAACTTCTTCAATTAGATGCATGCTCAGTATTACATTCTATGTTTAACTGCTACATGCTTTGTTTGAGGAGGGGTGTTGGAAGAATCACTGCACTTCTATGGAATCCATAATTTCCACCCTGGGTGTAAGGATCTGCGGTCCGGGTCACCTTCACTGTGCGAAGGACGAGCAAGGAGCTCGTGCGAAATGCGAAGTAAATGAACCTTGGACTAGTTTATACGATGTTGGGTGAGTTGCGAGGGCGGTCCCATGAGATGGGCGAGTTGACCCTCCACTCGAGGGAAGTCAACATGTTGAACGAGTTGGCTTGGGCGTTGGGCGTGGGTTGGCCAGGTGACATAACTCGCCACCCGCCCGTATATATTGACGTGCATTTGTGGAGGCAAAGGCATCATCACTCGGCCAAGACGAGTTCGATGAAGGAGTTTTGCGGTTGCGGATGAGCCTGCATGACGGGCAGAACTCGGGTGAAAAACTTCTGCAGGAAAGTCGGGTGAGAAAACTCGTGCAGGAAACTCGGGCGAGGTCGTCGGACAGAAAACTTGGGAGAGGTCGTCGGGCAGAAAACTTGGGTGAGATCGTTCGGGTGAACCGGGCGAGGTCGTCGGGCGACCCAGGTGAGGGCGTTCGGGCGAGGTCGTTGGGCGACCCAGGTGAAGTCGTTCGAGCAAGCCGGGTGAGGTCGTTGGGCGACCCGGGTGAATGAGTTTGGGTGAACAGGTGGACGTGCAGAGCGGCACCCAGGCGACGGTGCGCCATGCATGCCGAAACGAAGAATCGTGCGAACAGGTGACCCGGGTAGGGCGTGCAGTGCACGATGAAATGGTGAAGTGTTGGAGTTGTGAACGGAGGTGTGACTCGTGCAGAGGCGCCTGTGTGAGGCGACTTGGTTGCAACAAGGCGCGCCCAAGTTGGGCAAACAACATGATCATGCGATGAGGTAAACGAAGGGTTGATGAGTCGTGTGGTGACTGTGCGGAGGCACCGACGAGCTAGGCAACTGAGTTTGCTGAAGTTGGAAAATCAGCTAAATGTAAATTTGGGGTTTCCCAAGATTTAACTTGTACTTATAAAAGAAGATTATATATATTGATTCGGGTAGACTCATATTGCGGAGAGTTGTCCCTCTCTTTATACTGTTGTTCAATTGTATATGTGTTAATTGCTGATGATGATGAATATGTATGGGTTTTCATCTATATAAAGGCTAATAATAATACTTGGTAATGAAAAATAAACTAAGTATGGAATGTTAGGCATAGTCTACAATCGTAAGTATTGGTGAAAAGAAAATGGTTGGTAGTGCCGCACTTCGCTATAGTGCGGATGGAAGAGTACCGCCAGTGTAGGGGTGTGACACTGGGGATCCTAGTTACTAGTTTGGAACATTTACCAAGACCTGTAGGTTTTGGTGTAATGGAGAACCTATTCATGGTATGACCCAGGTTCGATTCCCCCGAATTGCGTTTGAGGAGGCTATTGGAAGAATCACCGCACCTCTATGGAATCCGTAATTTCCACCCTACGTGTCACGCCCCTACACCTGCGGTAGTCTTTCAACCGCTTATAGCGAGGTGCGGCACCACCGAACACTTTCTTTTCACGAATACTTATGTTCATGTACTACGCCTAATTCACTTTCTCCTACTTAGTTTGTGTTTCGCAACCAAGTATTATTATGTTTAGCCTTTATACCAATGAACACCCATACTCATTCATTATCAACAGCAATTATAAACGAAGAAGACAATTGCACAGTATAAAGGGAGGGGCAACTCCCTGCAATATGAGTCTGCCCGAATCAATATATTATATAATCTTCACTTCTACAATGTACAAGCTAAATCTTGGGAAACCCCAAATTTACACTTAGTCAATTTTCACAACTTCGGCAAGCTCGGTTGCCCAGCTCGTCGGCGCCTCCGCACGGTCGCCGCACAACTAACCAAACCTTCGTTCACCCCGTCGCACCATCGTGTCGTTTGCCCAACTTGGGCGGGTCTCCAAGTCGCCACACACGAGCGCCTCTGCCCGAGACACACTTCCGTTCACAACCCAACACACCAACAAGTCTTCATGCACACTTGCATGATGGCCGGGCGCTCACCCGAGTCGCCAAGACACCCACGCCAAGTCGTCGCACAAACGAGCGCTCCTCTGTTTCACCTTCAGGCGCCTTCGCACAAACCAGTCGCCACACCTGTGCACGCCTCAACCAACCACCGGGCGCACCTTCGCCCGCACCCTCGCCCAACACCAAGTGCGTTCCCAAACCGTGCAACTAAACCAAGAAGAGCGCACGAGCTATGTGCCTTCACCTCTTGTTCCTTGCGCACTAGAATCTGCGCACTTAGCTCCTTATGCGAAGATGATGAGTGATCGAATGATGCCTCAAGTGTTCCAACGCCTTTGCAATATATACTCATGTGTGGGGCTAAGTCTGGCTGCCCAGCCGACTTGCCCAACACCCCAACGCCATTGCAAACGCTCCATTTACACTGTCGGCTTTGCCTTCCATCGCAGGTCGGCCTCCATAACATATCGCTCCATGCTCCATGCGTATACGTACACCAAGTCTCTCCATATCGTCGCATTATGTCGCACAATACTCCAAGAGAACTTCGCATACACTCCAACCGCACTTCGCACATCGCTCATTCGTCGTTCCACCACGCGCACACCTTGCCTACCCGCGGTCGCACTTCGGGCGGTCGTGCCAAGGACCACAGGTCCTTACACTAGGGATCCTAGTTACTGGTTTGGAACAGTTACCAAGACCTGTAGGTTTTGGTATAATGGAAAAACCTCTTCAATTAGATCCGTTTAACCACTACATGCTTTGTTAGATGTAGTTTCTATCATTAATTTTTTTACTGATCTGTTAGCGGAAGATAAAAAGATTCTCTTGCACCTGTTTTTGTGTTAGAATTGAATTTTAATATATACATTAGCGTGCACATTCATAATAGAAGCTGTTTATTTTTGACATTAAGGTGTTTTATTGAATATTAGTAAATTTAATCATTAGTTTTGTTTCAATATAATCTTTATTGTAGATTTTCTATATTCAATGAATATTATTAAAGTTAATCATTAATTTGAATACACATACCATTAGATACAACTTAATCTACAATCGATATCAAAATAAAACTCCTAAACTTTGTATCTTTGTATATATGTTTCGTAATTTAATGAAGGACTAATATTCGGACTGTTAAGAGTATTAATCCGGATGCTTGGTTAGTCGGTGGCAGCCTGGAGGGAATTAAGAGCAAGAACGAGGGGAATTAAGAGCAAGAACGAGTCAGTGTGAGTTGTTGAAATAAATGATAGTTGGCAGATTATACTGTAGAAATTTCGGATAAATTATATATAGATAAACAAATGTAAAAATGCAATGATCAAACTCTCTGGCAGAGTCTTCAAGCTCACTTTGTCAGTTTCAACAAAGACGGCCGCATCATCCTAAAAGCATATGGCGAATAACCAAAAAAAATATTTGAAAATATAATCAATTGTATTATGTGATATATCTTTTATAACTACACAGAATGGAAATCAATGGGATTGTCATGCTGTCGTTGATTCCGCTTCAGACTGTAATGTGAACTAGATGTTCTGTACATATCATACCCATCAAAAGCATTTCGAGGATAATAAATAACTTTTATTAGTATCCATTTTTATTCCTGCACGGTGAAATAAATATAACAATCAATTTGTAAAAGCATAAAGCACGCAAACATTATTTTTATTCGTTTCTTTTGTAGGTGGATCAAGTCCAGTCCAAGCAGCCCAACCATGAACTAAAACCCATCAATTAAGAACGTGGGATTTGGAAGACTATGAGAGATCCGATGGAAGAGCCGATGAGTCTGTTGAAGTTTTATAAAAAATAAAGTAAAGTCATTTGAGTGTAACTCATTTTTGTAGAATTGAAAATATTTTTTAATTTTGATGAAAATGTATAGTGTTGATATAACTCAGATCTCCTAAATATTCCATATTCTGGAATTGAAAGATGACAAGAAACTTCGGTTTCTCTCCACCAACACATTAGTCATGTTAATTAATGATACCATCCACGCAATTCCTTACCCGCAAAAAAAAAGTGATTTGATTAAAAGTCTCCACAAACACATTAGTCATGTTAATTAATGATACCATCGACGCAATTCCTTAGCAGCAAAGAATAGGTGCTTTAATTAAAAGGACAGTAGTCACGTTAATTAATGATACCATCCACGTAATTCCGTAGCCGCAAAAAAATGTGATTTGATTAAAAGGTTTGGTCCGATGGAATAGTTTCCGGGTTATATGCACATATGTAGAATCTATGGTTAATTGTTCTGAACATTTAACTCATGTATAGAACAGGTAAAATAGAAACTATTGATGCTTTATTCTTTTCGTTTCCCATACGTGTCGGCAGAAAAGGTCTTACTTATAATAATTGTCGATAAGTGTGTCGTATTTCACTTTGATCAATGGACTCACAGTCCTGGCAAGAATATAAAGCTCAAAATCATTATGTTTCAAAAATAATCCTTCATTTAACCTTCATTACAGTAGTGGACTGATATTTGTAGCCAAGTTTTGTAAAACTTTTGACTCTTTTCCAAAAGTTGTAAAAGAAAAGAGTTTAACAGTTCGCCTGTTCCTCGAATAAGAGTGGTTATCATATTGGGTTCAACCATGGCGTTGCTATGTATAGCTTCTTCTTGCAATTATGTTATGAAAAATAAAATGCAATTTAATAAATCACAAAAATTAGTATAGATTTATTTTAAATAGAGATTTAATATGAGTGGAGATCTATTTTAAATAGATATTTAATATGAGTGGAGAGTCAACCATTTTTTTTCGTTGTGTAGATTATCTGCTGGATTCATCTCACATTAGGGTTTCTTGTTTTGATAGCCATTCCTATTTTCTCCATTTTCAAATTTTTTTATAAATAAAAATTATTTAAATGTTTTGTATAGTTATTTAACTTTTATTTTTTATTTTTAAAGTTTTTAAATTTTTATTTTATTCTATACGTGCACAATTTCAATTTTGATGAAAAACAGACAAACTTACACATCATACCAGGCTATATAATAAACCTCTTAACTCAATAATATCTATTACCAGATAATTAATAATATTTAACTCAATAATATCTGTTACCAGATAATTAATAATATCAATTATAATTTGAATGTCCTGGCGACTTTATAGGAAAGCTTTGATGTCTGAGGTAAAGAAGATACTATTTGATAATCATGCTGAGACGCGTTACGTTCTTAACTATTTTGTTATAATTTGATAAAATAATGTGCAATACCTATAACTCTTATACCTATAATGTGCAATACTTATATGCCTGAGATCAGGGAGACAGTGCTTTACACTTTAAAATTTTGCTGAGACACGTTACTTTCTAAATTATTTTCTTATATTCTGCTAATAATAAATACATGCGATGCCTATAACTGGATAAGCGCTCTTATGGAGTTGAATGTGAATGAATAAAACAAAGTGCTAACTAATCCCGATGCCTATAACTGGATAAGCGCTCTTATGGAGTTGAATGTGAATGAATAAAACAAAGTGCTATCAAATAGGGATTAGTGAAAGAAATAAAAGAACAACACAAAATATATTTATGAGAAATACCAAAAATTTAATTTGGGCAAGAACTAAAAGAAAAGAAATACATGAAGAATTAAGAAAAGGGGTGAAGGGATTACACCATAGGAGAATACAAAATAGATTTCGTAATAATACACTCTCTCCCTTCAGGCTGAATATGAAAGTACATCTCTATGTTACATTATTATATAATTTTTTCTAATAAATTCAATAACAAAATAAACAGATACGTATTTTAAAATATATAGTATGAAATAATAAATAATAATCAAATAACATATAAATTTAAAAATGTTCATCTCTAAATTTTTTTTTATTTTTTTATTATAAATCCTACAAATTATCTCCTAAATATTGTATTTTATTTTAACCCAAAGATTTTGTTTTCTGATGTAACAAATATCAATATCAATAACATATACAATATCAATATCAATAACATATACAATATTTTTCTTTGTTTTAAAACCCATTTTTTTTTATATCAATAAACAACCAACCTATTGTTTTTCTGTAAATTATCTGTACAGTATTCTATTCTTTTTTAAAGCAATGCTTTTGCTTTTCATATCAATGGACAACCAATAGTGTGAGCAAGATCTCAATAAAAATAACCTGTGCCAAAGATCTCAATAACAATAACCATTGTAGTATTCTGTTCTATCTTTAAAAGTTCTATTATAAAACAAAGCTTTTGTTTTAGTATCAAAGAGAAAACTCTAAACTGTGTCAGAGATATCAATGACAATACGTTGTGAGTTACTGTTCTTAAAAAGAAACCTGTAAGTTCAAATGTATTAGAACTAACAATACACTACATTCAATGCAATAGTCAATTATTTTTCCAAACTATAGAAATAATCAAAATAAAAAAAGTCACAGGATGTATTGCCACAAAACATAACATTGAATAGTATCGATAGTAATTTGAAAAGCCAGTGGAAATGTCTAGAAATGATTTAGAGAAAATATGTCAATAGCGTTCAGCTGGTGGCTGATACCTGAATCATCAGAGGCGTACCAATGGAAAACCAGATCTGCGGATAACCCATCTTATCATATAACATTTTCTTCAGTCAAAGTTCTGGGCCCTTCAAATTACGTGCAGGAAGAACTCCCGAATTGTAATCCAAATTATCGTAGGATTTGTTGAAGTTATAATTTCAACGCAGCCGTGCGTTCTCACCCAAAACCACCAGCATGAAACCACAAACCGTCCAGAAGCATATCGCACCGCTTTTCCGGAAAAGCAGTTTCCGTATTCTAGGCTCCCATGCGTTTTGGTGCAGGCACGTGGCTCTCGCCTGACGTAAGCATCTCTGACATATCGGGAGTTAAAGCTCAGCAGCAAAGTGGGTTCCGATATCTTTCTCCACCGTAGGATTCGCTCCAGTGTTCTCCGCCATCGATCGCCTGAAGGTGCACGGCCCTGCATCAAACTAAATGCTGCGTGGAGTAAATTAAAAGCATGGTTGACCATACCTTTCATTAATGATTGTCATAAACTTAGGTGAATAGTTAAGTTTTTTACATAGGGCACATAATGCATTTAGTTTTATATATACGGCATATATTTATTTAAGTGTTGACCATATGTAATGTAAAAAAAAGGGCCACGGTAATATAGAGTTTCTTTACGCATTATGTTTTATATAAAGAGAAAAACATATATGCTCCAGTTTTGCTCATTGTATTTTGAAAAAGGGGAAACACACAGCAGTGTGTAGAAAAACAAGAACAGGGGTGTGAGTTTTTTTTTGGTGATGTAATTTTTTTTGTGTTGGCCATAGGGAAAAACCATGTGTGGTTTTGCACAGCAGTGCATAAAGAAGATGGTGGAGCGAATTTTGTAAGCCTGTGTAAATTTTGTTTTACAGCAGTAAACTCATGGAAACTTTTGTTACAGCAGTAAGTTGTTTTTCACAGCAGTGAATATGAAAATGATTTTACAGTGGTAAATCCCTCTCAGTAAAAGAGGATTAAGCTTGTATCAGTTTTTAATGAATAGAATGTTTTAATGGTGGTGAATTACTCTGTCTCTCAGTGAAATTTTTTAAGTCTTCTGTGTGCACAAAAGATCCTGGAGTAAAAGAAACAGAGCATTGCCTCTGTTGTGTTTTATATTGTTTGTTTTTGGTATTTTGCATCAAAAATACCCAACAGTGGTATCAGAGCCGGCTTAGGCTCTTTAAAGAAGTTAAAGAAGCTGAAGGGAGAAGGTTGTTGCTGCAGCAAAACTTCTCAGGCAGACAGAAGACTCAGACAGCAAAGGAGTCAGGTATTCCAAAAGTTTTTTTTTGTGTTGCTGAAGAAGCAGTGATTTGTTTTAAATACACAGTCAAGGAATGGCCAGCACAAGCACTGGTATGGGTTTGTTTAACACCCAGCTCCCACAGTTTAATGGGAAGAACTATGACTACTGGTCAATAACTATGAGAGCCCTGTTTGCCTCTCAAGATTTATGGGAAATAGTTGAAGATGGTTTTGAAGAAGTAGCAGATGAAAATGAGTTCAATGCACTAACTCAGGGAGAGAGAGATCAGCTGAAGAGCAATAGGAAGAAGGATGCAAAGGCCATTTTATTGTTGCATCTAGCAGTAGACCAGAGTATATTTCCAAGGATAGCAGCAGCTAAAACATCAAATGAAGCATGGAAAACCCTTAAGACAGCCTATCAAGGCATGGAGAGAGTGAAGACAGCAAAATTGCAAATGCTGAGAAAGGATTTTGAAAATTTGAACATGAAGGAGTCAGATAACATTGACTCATTCTTCACTCATGTGATTGGTGTAATCACACAAATGAGAACTCATGGAGAAACCATTGAAGATAGAAGAATAGTGGAGAAAATATTGAGGGTCTTACCCTCAAGGTTTGATGCCATAGTCACTACCATTGAAGAGACAAAGGATCTCTCAAACTATTCAATTGATGAGCTGCATGCATCTCTGATAACACATGAGCAGAGGTTGAGTAGGAATGAAAACTCATCTCTTGAGCAAGCCTTCAAGACCCAAATGTCCTTTGGAAGAGGAAGAGGTCAAGGCAGAGGAAACAGAAGAGGAAGAGGCAAAAGCCAGAACAGAGGTGGAAGGAACAGCCCATCAAATGGACAAGGAAGAGGCAGCAATACAAATCAGAACCAAGGTCAAGGCAGCAGCCAACAAAGAGATCAGTATCAGGCTCAAGGACAAAGGTATGATAAATCTAATGTTCAATGCTATTATTGCAAAAAGTATGGACATTATGCTAGTGATTGTAGAAAGAAACAACATGATAAGAACAACAGACAAAATGCAAATGTTACAAGAGAAAACAGCAGTCAAGAAAATGTCCTGTTAGCTTGTAACATGGCTGAAACACATAGTGAGGACATATGGTTTTTAGACTCAGGTTGCAGCAACCATATGACAGGGAATATAGCCCTCTTTTCAGCCTTAAATCAGAATTTGAAATCAGAGGTCACACTAGGAACTGATTGTAAAGTGTCTGTTATGGGAAAAGGGGAGATAAAAATATTTACAAAACAAGGAGAAAGGAAAACCATAGCAGATGTCTACTATGTCCCCGGAATGAGATGTAACCTATTGAGTGTTGGACAACTTATCCAAAAGGGTTACAATGTTTACTTTGAAAATGATGTGTGCACCATCAAGGACATACCACCCAGCAAAAGATGCATTGCTGAAGTGAAGATGACAAGGAACAGGATGTTCCCTCTCCAGATCAGGGCAGACATGAAAAACAAAGGTGAAATTGCAGCAGTCACCCAAGAGGCCTTCCAAAGCGTGCCAAAGGATGAGAACTGGTTATGGCACTTGAGATTCGGGCATCTAAATTTTGGAGGCCTAAACTTATTGAGCATAAAAGGAATGGTAAAGGGATTACCATTGATAGAGAAACCGGACAGCCTATGTGAAGGCTGCATTTTGGGAAAACAACACAGAGAAAGTTTTCCATCAGGGAAAAGCATAAGGGCAAAGACACCCTTAGAGATTATCCACTCAGATTTGTGTGGACCAATGCAAGCTCCATCATTAGCTGGCAGCCTATATTTCTTAACATTCATTGATGACTATACAAGAAAGACTTGGATATATTTCCTTAAAAACAAAAGTGAAGTGTTTGAGAAATTCCAAAATTTCAAAGCACTTGTGGAGAACCAAAGTGGGCTGCACATAAAAGTATTGAGAACTGATAGAGGAGGTGAGTATATCTCAAATGAATTCCTAAAGTTTTGTAGAGAAAATGGAATTCATAAACAGTTCACAACTCGGTACACCCCACAGCAAAATGGAGTTGCTGAAAGGAAAAATAGAACCATCATGGATATGGCGAGGAGCATGCTGAAGGCAAAGCATTTGCCGAATGAGTATTGGGCTGAAGCTGTACATTGTGCAGTGTACATTTTGAACAGGTGTCCTACAAAAGCAGTGATGAACAAGGTGCCAGAAGAGGCATGGAGTGGGAGAAAGCAAGGAGTCACCCACATGAGAGTTTTTGGATGTGTGGCCTATGCACACATACCAGATCAGCTAAGGAGGAAGTTGGACAGCAAAGGGGAGAAATGCATCTTCATTGGATACAGTGATGAATCCAAAGCCTACAGGCTGTACATTCCATCTACCAAGAAGTTCTTTGTCAGCAGGGATGTTCAATTCATTGAAGAGGAAGCTTGGGATGGAAGCATAGAGAAAACAGTGAATGTTAAGAGTTGTGTGTCTCATGATGAAGATGAAGAGGAGGTAGCTGAAATACATCCCCAAACAGCAGCACCAACACAAGGACAGCAAGGGACACCATTGAGGACAACACAAGGACAGCAAGGTACACCATTGAGGATCAATGAGAGTGCTTCTCCAAGCACACCACAAGGAGGAAATTCAAGTGCATCTTCAAGCACTTGCACACCAAGTGAAAGAGGTAAGAAATTTAGAAATCTAAGTGACATTTATGATGAAGGAATGAATTCCTTATTTGCCTTGTATTGTCATGTTGATGATCCTATTCATTTCGAGGATGCAATTAAAGATAGGAAATGGATAGAAGCTATGGATGAGGAGATCAATGCCATAGAGAGAAACAAAACATGGGATTTGGTTGAGCTACCAAAAGGCAAAGAAGTCATTGGTGTGAAATGGGTCTATAAGACCAAGAGCAATGCTGAAGGCAAGATAGAAAGGCACAAGGCAAGGCTGGTTGTCAAAGGCTACAAGCAGCAGTATGGGAGAGATTATGAGGAGACTTTCGCCCCGGTTGCAAGAATGGAAACCGTGAGAGCAGTGCTGTCCATAGCAGCACAAAACAAATGGAAAGTCTACCAAATGGATGTGAAATCAGCATTCCTAAATGGAGTGTTAATGGAAGAGGTCTATGTGGAACAGCCTCTCGGATATGAGAAGAAAGGTGAAGAGCACAAAGTGTGCAAATTGAAGAAAGCTCTTTATGGGCTGAAGCAAGCGCCAAGAGCATGGTACAGCAGGATAGATTCATATCTATTAGATAATGAATTTGACAAATGTGAAGGAGAACCCACAGTCTACATCAAGGAAAAGGATGGTAAAATTTTAATTGTTGTCTTGTATGTTGATGATGTAATTTTCACAGGTAATGATGATCAGCTCATTGAGAATTTTAAATCAGTCATGAAGGATGAATTTGAAATGACTGACATGGGATTGTTGAGATACTTCTTAGGCATAGAAGTAGATCAAAATGAAAAAGGAATTTTTATATCTCAAGCAAGATATGTAAATCAAATTTTGAGCAGATTTAAGATGGAAGAATGCAAGGCAGCAATCACTCCCACAGTGATGGGATTAAAACTCAGCAGAGAGGACAGCAGCAAGGATTTTGATCCTAGCTTGTACAAAAGTATTGTGGGCAGCCTTATGTATTTAACAGCAACTAGGCCTGATTTAATGTATGCTGTTAGTTTAATTTCCAGGTTCATGGAGAGGCCGAAGGAGGCACATTGGCAGGCAACAAAGAGAATTTTGAGGTATGTCAAAGGCACCAAAATGTTTGGAATTTTATATCATGCCTCAGAAAATTCAGATTTGGTTGGCTACACAGATAGCGATTGGGCTGGAAGTGTAGATGATCGGAAGAGCACTTCCGATTATGTATTTCATATGGGTTCAGGAGCCATTTCATGGGCTTCTAAGAAGCAGTCCATTGTAGCATTGTCTACAGCAGAGGCTGAATATGTGGCAGCTACAGCAGCAGCATGTCAAGCAGTGTGGATGAGGAGAATGTTGAGAAGCTTAGGCCAAGAGCAGGCAAAAGCGACAGTCATCTTTTGTGACAATAGCTCAGCTATTGCATTGTCAAAGAATTCAGTGTTTCATAAGAGAACGAAACACATTGATACAAGGTTTCACTATATCAGAGAATTGGTGAACAATGGAGAAATTGTCTTGGAACATTGCAGGACTCAAGAACAGGTTGCGGACATCTTGACAAAGCCACTGGATCAGAAAAGCTTTGAATTTTTGAGGAAGTGTCTCGGTATGACCGAATGCCCAGCTGTTGAAATTAAAGGGGAGTGTTGAAGTTATAATTTCAACGCAGCCGTGCGTTCTCACCCAAAACCACCAGCATGAAACCACAAACTATCTAGAAGCATATCGCACCGCTTTTCCGGAAAAGCAGTTTCCGTATTCTAGGCTCCGATGCGTTTTGGTGCAGGCACGTGGCTCTCGCCTGACGTAAGCATCTCTGACATATCGGGAGTTAAAGCTCAGCAGCAAAGTGGGTTCCGATATCTTTCTCCACCGTAGGATTCGCTCCAGTGTTCTCCGCCATCGATCGCCTGAAGGTGCACAGCCCTGCATCAAACTAAATGCTGCGTGGAGTAAATTAAAAGCATGGTTGACCATACCTTTCATTAATGCTTGTCTTAAACTTAGGTGAATAGTTAAGTTTTTTACATAGGGCACGTAATGCATTTAGTTTTATATATACGGCATATATTTATTTAAGTGTTGACCATATGTAATGTAAAAAAAAGGGCCACGGTAATATAGAGTTTTTTACGCATTATGTTTTATATAACGAGAAAAACATATATGCTCCAGTTTTGCTCATTGTATTTTGAAAAAGGGGAAACACACAGCGGTGTGTAGAAAAACAAGAACAGGGGTGTGAGTTTTTTTTTTGGTGATGTAATTTTTTTTGTGTTGGCCATAGCGAAAAACCATGTGTGGTTTTGCACAGCAGTGCATAAAGAAGATGGTGGAGCGAATTTTGTAAGTCTGTGTAAATTTTGTTTTACAGCAGTAAACTCATGGAAACTTTTGTTACAACAGTAAGTTGTTTTTCACAGCAGTGAATATGAAAATGATTTTACAGTGGTAAATCCCTCTCAGTAAAAGAGGATTAAGCTTGTATCAGTTTTTAATGAATAGAATGTTTTAATGGTGGTGAATTACTCTGTCTCTCAGTGAAATTTTTTAAGTCTTCTGTGTGCACAAAAGATCCTGGAGTAAAAGAAACAGAGCATTGCCTCTATTGTGTTTTATATTGTTTGTTTTTGGTATTTTGCATCAAAAATACCCAACAGGATTCAGATTGAGACGGAGAACAGACTAGCAAGTTGTCAGATGTCTGATCAACGATTCTTTCACTAAGGTTATACAGCTCACCATACGCTGTGGTGCTAAATGATGGGACCTGCTGTTGACGAATAAGCATATGTTGCTGCAGCTGCTGCGTCTGCACATAGTTATTGAACATGGATAACCTCGAACCTGTGTAGTTCGATGAAACTAAATTAGGCCTACTTGTAATTGGCAGTTGTCGATTATAATCTAGGGCTGGCTCGTTTTGGATGGACATCATAGAAGCCAACGGTTGATTAAAGGGTTCTGGTTTCTGCTGATATCTCGTATAAGCAGAATACTGCGGCACTAAACTAGGGTTAGAATTAGCCTGCTCGGCATCGAACCCTAGATTTTGCAGTGGTTGGCCATGGTGATATACATCTGAAAATATTGATAAACACGGTGAGTCGACTTGCATGAAATACGGAGGTGGAATCCCATGGTGGAGTCGATCCGAATACGTTTCTCCACATATGCTTTCCACGTGTGGACTACGACAGCCTTCCGGCGCTGCCGACAAATCATCACCATAAGTCGGCAGAGATCGGCAGGATGTTGCGCGTGCAGCTTGAATACCGAAGTCGGCAATTGCTGCAGTCTCTTGCTTTGGCATGTTCATACCCGGAGGATCCTCGTTCCGGAGGTTGATTCTTTCAGGAAAGTTCAATTTCGCCTTTGACCCTTGAAATTTTAAAGCAGCGTCGTCGTATGCTCTCCCAGCATCCTCTGCAGTCTCAAATGTGCCCAGCCATACTCGTGCTGCCTTCTTTGGATCTCGAATCTCCGCGGCCCATTTTCCCCACGGCCTCTGCCTTACTCCTCTGTAATGTCTTTTTGGAGGGGGATTCCGCAGATTCAGTTCCATTCTCTTAAAGTTCGTCTCATTTTCTCGATTAAGTTGTTGGTGTTGAGGTAGCGTGACGATGCTTGGCCCTTCTGCATGACACCAACACAACATCAACAATCTGTCATCTTACACAGGATGTAAGTTCTGGAAATTTACTCACTGTTTTCAATTTAACTGGTTTTCTTTCATGGTTTTAAGCAGCATTTTGTGAAAGTTAGTCACTCTTGTATGGAGAGTTGTTTAAAATTAGAGAATCAGTTAAGTTGAGTCAAATAGATTTAAGTCATGGGTAAAGTTAAATGTAGTGTGTATTTGCAGGTTGATTTATTTTGTCACTAACTCATGGGAAAAAAATTAAATAACCCTCACCAAATTTATTATAATCATCAAATTTTGTGTAATCAACTGAAATATTTGTGTTATTTTATCTAACCCATTTCAATTTCGATTTCAATTACAGTTTATTTCCTCTGAAACCGTTTTTCTAAAAACGCTCCCCGAAAGCGATGTGAATAAGATCATGGTTGTTAGGTTTACAGCGGGAGGGGCTTGTGTTTTCATCGTTGTCCTGATACTTTGTAAGCAAATTGCTAGTCCGATGAGAAGGGTTGCAGATGGTCGTATAATTAGAAAAACTAACCCATGAAGAAATATTCGGAAGGATCAGTTCATATGAATCCGTAGAACCTTAAGATCTTCGAAACCCTCAATCCATCAATAAGCATCTAAGTTCTTAAAACTAGAAACAAGAATAGAATACATCTATCTTGCTTGTATTGATAAAGAGGGGATGCCATTTCATTTTAGTAACTTAGGATTACAAAGGTGCATCTCTGCTACCCTTACTTACAATAAAATTTAAGAAAAGGCCATATAGTAAAGATTGAGCAAACTAAGCTATAATCACTTAAATAGGGTAAACAAAGTCACACAGCTCAACTCCCCCCCTGCATCTAAAAAAAATATTGTTAGTGGAACGCAAACAAAAACAACATCTGTCAAACCCCGAACTGCGCTATAACCGGCTTCTGCGGATAAAATGGATATTTGCAAACCTAAATTTACATCGCTTACGGCGCAAAAAGATTGAGCTTTCTCACCTATTTCCCTCTCTGGAAAATTAGTTAACAGAAGACAGATTTGATTCCAGTCTATGGCTTGGTTTTTGGTGCTATCACAAACCTATTTTCTTTCATATGTTGCTAGTTTTTTCTCTCTTCCTTTGATTCCTTCTGATAACTAACATATTACAGAGATTTTAGATTTTATCTGAATTTCTTCCATACTTTATATCATTTCCAGTGCACGATCCAATCGAGATACACGAGATTTACAAATTGTATTAACCGTATCTAAGCAGAAAACTTACAGAAGCTATGCCAAAACTTCAGTCACTGGCATAAGATTCAGGGTATCACCTTGGTCGGATGAAGCTGTAATGTGATGACCTGTAATATCGTTCTCTTTGACGCCATGCGTTGTGAATGTGATCGTCTGCTGCGCAGTTCCCCCTCTCTTTTGACCGGCCGCGGATTGATCGGGCTTGTTCTCCATTTGATAAAGGACACGCACACCGTCTACGCCAAAGAGGCCATAAATAATGGACAGCAGATCCTTGGAACAATCAACACCGGAAAGGAATATACTGAGGTCGGATCCCTCATTCCCCACATTATAGTAAATTACCTCGACCGTAGCTCGCATATAGGGGGAAATTCCACAGAAGGTCAATCTTCATTTCAGTTTTCTCTATTGGACCGCTAATCTGGTAAAAATAATTGCAAGCTATACGTGACAAGCCCCTGAGAAATTCCCCGCTCAGACGGCTAATCTGTCTTGAAGCATTCACAACCGATAGGGTTTTGGGCTGAAGCCCTAGTTACTGACCTGGGACCTTTTCAACTTTCACAGGATAGATCTATTTATTCCCAGGTTTCGCACATCTACCTTAAACACTGCCGTCTTGACTCTTGAGGCGTTTTAGAGAACAGCCTAATCGGGAACTTTTTGGCTTTTTGTGTGGTTGAGTCTCTGGTCAATTTTGCACCAATTGTTGAGTAAAAGGGTTTCCAGGCTGATGCTGAATTTATTTCTATATTTTAAATTGAAATCTATATTATAAAATATTGTGATTTTATTGAAAACTATATTAGGCCAAATTTCAATATTGGCATTAGTTTTCAGGTTTTTCTATAAATATAAGTGTTCATGCTACTGGCAAGCAATTTTGTGAGAAAACGTGAAATAGAACGCTAATGTTAATTGCTGTGGATGACATTTGAACGGTAATGTCAATCGCTCTGAATGAAATGCACCGTTCCTGACATGCGGGCACGTACTGCTTTAGTTGTATCAATTTTCTAAACCTTCATCTTTTTCTAACCGTCCATAGACACTTTTTTAATCTTCGAAATTTTTTTTGACACTTGGCCCTTGGCACAAGAAACATTATAAAACAGAATATTACTTTTTGTTTCAATTCAAGTCTTTGGATGCTTCACTCCGTGACTTTCACTTTTCAATTTAACTGTTCTGTTTTGTTCGCTTTATGTTGGGTTTTTTCACCATTTTACACAACGGCAAATCTCATTCTCATTTAGTCGAGGGTTTTTCGAATGGCAATCGCGGCATTTCCATCTTTCCATTCATATGTGGTGTTATGAAGAAATGGTGCAAGCTCACGCAGCATTGTTCGTTGTTTTGCAAAATTTGTGTCGAAGAAAATTAGAGAGTGAGGGTAGTAAATTTAGAGTAGCAAATTTTAAAATTAATTTTGAATTTAAGTTTATTGACGATGGAGTGCAGAAATGATTATTTATTTTTTCAGTTTATCTTTTTTTTGAAGAGAATGTTTTTTTTTTCTTTTATACCTAAATTCAATTTTTACAAGTGACAAGATGAACTTGATGGCTTTGAACTTATTGTTTACTCTTAATTTTCTCTAGAAAATAGAAACAAATATATATTTTTTAAACATATATAATTAATTTAAAAAGTTGAAATTAGAGAATTAGGTTTGAGGAGAGCGATGGCAAACGCTGAGATTCTTTTCTGCACAGGGGAGGAAACTCTTGTCCTTGCGGTTGTCGGAGGCGGCGTGGGAGGGAAGGATGCAGTCCCCGCCCCTCACAGGATCGATTTTTGGAGCGAGGAGCTGGTATGCTATGACGGCCTGATCAAGCGGCCCAATGCCTGGGAAGAATCGGACCTCCTCAACGCAGCAGTCATCCCTCGTCCAAATCACCTACTGCACGACGGGCAAAATAAAACTGATCTGACGGAGAACCAAGCAAAGTCGACCGAGGCCAGAGATTTGCAGACGTTTTTTGTCCTGGGGCCCAGAATCTATCCAGGGGGCTGGAAACAGTTAGAGATCGGCCAGTCTATTGTGCGTCAGGCGAATATCTATTCAGGCGCTTACTGCATGCAAACAAAGGGGATCACATAAGGCAGATTCGCCTTTTCACTCATTTGCATGGCACCATCCCCGCAGATCCAGGCCGGATCTACATCATATGAGCAGAGGACACTCGCATCGTTTTAACAGAGGGTTCGCAGACTACGTCGTGCAAATGGGAGATCGCCCCAACAGGAGCCCTGATCTGGGAAACGGCTCATCAGATCGGGCCAAATATTGTAGATCCGGGGTGGATCTATCCGATCTGCCCAGATCCAGGCAGAAGATAGATGGAAGTCCGCCAGATCCAGAAATCAAATCCGTAAAACGGGACTTGATCAAGGTAGACACAGCGGATCTGAAGCAAATCTTTATCAGATCAACAGAAGGCAGACACGTTTGTGTGCAGATCTGGAAACGGATGAGTGTATTGGAGTTAAAAAAAGAGATCCAGGACAAAATTGGAATTCCAGTTGCATTACAAAATCTATTATTTTCAGGGCTCTGCTTGCAGGATCAATACACATTCCAGCATTACAGGGTTGCAAAGGACTCAACTATTATCCTCAATCTCCGATTGCACAGTGGATCTAAGGGAGCTTCCTCAAAACCTACAGGTACCTATCGCGATGCAGCCAAAGGGAAAGAACCCCCAAAGGGGAAAGAATCTACAGCTGCTAATGTACCTCCAGGGCAGTATATCATGGATCAATCGCCAGAGAATCCCTCCATCTCCCTGGATTTACCAGAGGTAAAGTACATATTCTCAGATCTACAAAAAAATGCTGTTATTTGTAGATTTAACGGTTTTTGGCCTAGAACCGATGCATTACACCAATGGATCCACACGGTCTGGACAAAAAACTGCCAAATACACCTATGCTCTAAGGGCTTCTTCATAGTAACTTTCCTCTTAGAAGAAGAAAAGGAAAAAATTCTCAATCAAGGGCCATGGTTCTGGGGCAGTGCGGGACTTTTTGTTACCCCATGGTTCCCGGAGTTTGATGCCAATACTATGGTGGTATCAAGGATGCCAGTATGGGTTAGGCTGCATAATCTCCCGATACATTTTTGGCACTCCAAGGCCTTATTAGTTATTGGGAATACCCTCGGGAGAACGTTAAAGATTGATACAGAGAGACACATAAAGGGAATCTTTACTTTTGCTAGAATATGTGTCGAGGTAGATCTTAGCCAAGGATTACCTGAAAGCATCATTCTGAACTTCAACAACTCACAGTGGAAACAATCTTTGGACTATGAGAATACAGCTTTCAGATGCAGGGGATGTCAACAAACAGGTCATCTGTACAATGCATGTAAAAGCCTCAACAAGAGCAAGCCACAACAAAGGAAGCCCAAAGGATGGCAAAATATAGATGATGTCGTAAAGAAGAGAGTCTCGGAAAAGAAAGCCTCTTCGATATCAGAAGACGAAGAATCAAAAGCAGAAGAGGATGATACCATCATAGAGGAAGCTGAAACAGGGAATCAGAAGGAAAACATATCAGACAACAAGGCTCCACGGTTTCCTCCAAATCAGGGAGAGAAGATAAACGATGACCAGAATATGGGAGGGATAAAACGGCACCACCATTCAGACACATCAGATTCAGACAAGGAATCAGGCTCGCAGAAAGCTGAAACACAGTTAGTCATAGCCTCGATCGAGCCCACCCAAGGAGAGTGGCACAAGGTCGAAAAGAAAAAAGGAAGAAAAACCTGAAGCGTGAACCTTAAGTATATTCAGTTTTTCTTGCTTTCATTACTCTTCCTCTCTCTCTCTCTATTTTCTTCTCATCATTTTTTGCACGTTAGTCATGTAACGTTGCGTCGGGTGCCATGGCACTGGAGCCCATTGGGTAGCTTATGGAAATGCATCATGCATCTGCAATTGTAACTTTTCATTTTTTAATAAAAGGTTACAGATTTTTCCACTGGAAAAAAAAGTTGAAATTAGCAATTTAAAATAAGATGTTATGTTAGAATCTAGTCATTTCAAATTAAATAATAGAACAGAGGATATAATAGGCTAGACATAAATAATATTCCATATATAAATATAATCAATCGTATTTCAAAAGATTTATGGTAAAAAAAAAAAAAGCAATAACAAATGATTAAGAATTTAAACTGAAAGAAAAAAATAATATATAAAAATATTAAAAAGTACAGAAGAATATTCCTTAAACTTTTTGCATGTGAATTATGTATAAGTGTATGAAATATATATATTTTTAATAGACACACTACTCATTATTAAGGATTAAATACTATGAATTAATATTTAATTGAGTAAAAAATTAGTTGATAATTTTTTAAGTTAAATATTTATTTGGATGAAAAAAACTGAAAAAAAAAAACATAATAATCTAAGAGTTTCTCCTCCTTTATTTTATTAATTTTTTATAATCTTCTGTATTTTATTATTTTTCCCAAACTTTTTGTATTTTTTTCTTCTAACTTCATTTATTTAATTGTTTTCTTCTATCTTTCCACATGTAGAGCTCTAATAAATATAGACTTCTCTAATTTTTAATTTTTTTTGTTTTATTTCATACAGACTGCTCCTACAGAGATTAATCAACATGTTATGGTTTAGGATAATTAGAATACTTAATTGAGTTAAAATTATTTCATTAGAATTTTTTTTCTTGATTTATGTATATTCTCATAATTACTTTTTATAAAGATTTTTTAATTTTAAATTTAGATTTTATTTAGAATTTCCTTTTATTTATATGTTTTTACTTCAATTTTTTTACTCATTAAATTGAATTTTAATTACATTTTTGTTTCCTCATACAAAATAGATCAAGAACTTCTTCGTGAATTTTGAAGGGTGCCACAAAACTTTCCCTTAAAATATTTATGGCTAATAAAAGGTAAAAGAGACATGATAGAGGAACATCATTTAACTTCAAGGAAAATGTGTGAACCTAAGTCACTACTATAGTGATAATGAGTAGAGTCATGGACACCATCCCAGACCTACACTATCCCCGAACTTATATAAAGATCCAAGGTACTTTGGATAGCCCCATCACCCATGTGTGATTCATTCAACAAGCACACAACCTATGTATGTAATCATTAATTTTGAAGGGTGTCACAAGGCTTTCCTTAAAAGACACATGATAGAGGAACATCATTTAACTTCAAGGAAAGTTTGTTTAACACCTTCCAACCTAAGCCACTACTTAAGTAGAGATCCAAACTACTTTAGATAGCCCCATCACCCATGTGTGATTCAGTCAACAAGCACACAACCTGCATGTAAAAATTTGAATATGAGTTGTACTCAATAACCAAATTAGATGGCCTCGTGCTCTCATACCACACTCAATCAATTGTCAATAACATCTAACCATAATGCTTAGTCTTTATAATATATGCATAATAAATAACATTGAAATCACTAATATCATACTAATACCATAATATTCAAAATTGTTTTAAATGATTATTAAGAAAAACACATTCTAAATAACTATGACATGAAATAATAAGGTGATCATCAATATCTGTTATCCTCAAAGCATAAAGTGTAGATGATAGTAAAGTATAGATGATAGTGCCTATCTGTAAAATTGAAAGTACTTAACCTCAAAAGAAAAATTAAAATGAATTATAATTTTTAATTTTTTAAAGGCAACTAAATTAAATTATTCTAAACATTTTTTTGAAGTATTATATATTTCTTTTAATGTTCTTAATAATATATATATATTTTTAATAAATATAATTAAAGATTAAAATGCATTATATTTTATAATTTTTAAAATATAATTAAATTAAATTGTTACATTTTTTGCACGTATAATATATTTCTTTCAATGTTCTTAATAATATAATAAATATAACTTTTGTGGAGAATAAAAATGAATGGAATTAGTCAAAAAAAAAATAAAATCAATAAATATATTTTAATACAAGAAAAGGAAATTATATTTTAAATGTTAAAAATCATCAATCTTTAAATTAGATTAAGAATATTTAATATTATTTTTTAAATTTAATAAAAATAAATCATTGTAAATTTGTCGAGAGTATGCTCACCATCAAATTTGTTGAAACCATTGTTAAACAAGTAAGCATCTATCCTGTTATACCATGCACGTGGTGCTTGCTTCAACCTATAAAAAGCTTTCCTCAACCGATACACCTTGTCTTCTTGGCCTTCTACCTCAGAACCAGGCCATTGTGCAACATACGCTTCCTATTTCAGCACTCCATTTAAAAACGTTGATTTCACGTCCATTTGATGCACTTTCGATTTATGTTGCGCGAAAATAGCCACAACTGTATGCATTGTCTCCATCCTCGTGACTGGCGCAAACGTCTCCGAATAAGCTCTTCCATGCTATTGCTTGTATCCTTCGACAAGTAGCCTTGCTTTGTGCCTTTCAATATTTCCCTCAATGTTGCTCTTGGTCTTGTAGACCCACTTCACTCCAATGATTTGTTTTCCTTGTGGCAAGTCCACTAACTCCCATGTGTCATTCTTTTTTATTGCTTCTATTTCTTCCTCCATTGTCGCAACCCATTTTTCTTTTTTGACTGCATCTTCAAAGTGGATTGGGTTATCTACATGACAAAATAAAGAAAATAATGAATTCAGACTGGCAGTGCTATCATCTTCATCTTTCTCATAAATTTCATTTAAATTTCTGAATTTTTGTATTCTTGTGCTTGCTGAGGATGCGCTTGACATGTCACTTGTTGTTGCGCATTGCGACGTGCTTGCAGAAGCACTTGCTTGACTACGTGAGACTGTTGTATTATTTGCTGATGGTGTTACTTGTTGCCTGCTTTGTTGCACTTGAATAGGTGTATAGGCAGTCACTAATGAGGAATTACTTACTGCTATCAATTCCTCTTTGTCATAATGTGGTATACATTCTTTGACATTGTCTGTCTTCTCTAAACTTCCATCCCATGCTTCCTCTTCTATGAACTGCACATCTCTGCTGATTATGACTTTCTTGGTTAATGGATTCTAGAGATTGTATGCCTTGGATTCATCACTGTATGCAACAAATATACATTTCTGCCCCCCCTTGTTGTCCAACTTCTTCCTCAACTCGTCTGGGATATGTGCATATGCCACACAACCAAAAAATCTCATGTCAGTGACACTATGCTTTCTTCCACTCCATGTCTCTTCAGGAACGACGTTCTGGATGTTTTTGGTTGGACATATATTCAAGATATATGTTGCACAAGTGACATCTTCAGCCCAATAATCATTTGGAAAATGCTTTGCATTCATCATACTCCTTCCCATCTCCATAATGGTCCTATTCTTTCTTTCTGCTACACCATTTTGCTGAGGTGTATACCTTATTGTAAATTGCTTGTGAATTCCATGCTCCCTGCAAAATCAAAGGAAATCATTTGAGATGTATTCTCCACCTCTGTCAGTCCTGAGGACTTTGATGTAGTGTCCACTTTGCTTCTCAACAAGATCCTTGTATTGGTGAAAGTGCTCAAATTCTTCACTTTTCTATTTTAGGAGATAGACTCATGTCTTCCTTGTGTAGTCATCTATGAAGGTCAATAAATAGTGGCTGCCACCAATTGATGGTGTCTGCATTGGTCCACATAAATCTAAGTGGACAATCTCCAAAGGTGCCTTTGCCCTTACTAAATTTCCTATTGTAAATGTCTCTCTATGTTGCTTGCCCAAGATACATCCTTCACATAGGCTGTCTGGTTTTTCTATGAGTGGTAATACCTTCACCATGCCTTTCCTATGCAACAAATTCAAACCTCCAAATTTGAGATGACCAAATCTCAAATGCCATAACCAATTTTCATCTTTGACCTCTACTTGATAGATCACTTGAGTGATAGATGCATATTTTGTTCCATCCTCTAGCGAGTTCATTGAGAGTTGTTCTTGCGCACCTTCTTCCTTGAAATGTGATCTTATCTTTAGGGGAAACATTGTATTGTTTGTTATCTGAACCTTTGCAATAAGTTGTCTACTTGGAGGCCTACCCCAAATTGTGCACACATCATTTTTGAAGAAGACATTGTAGCCCTTTTGCATGAGCTATCCAATGCTTATGATGTTATGCTTCAGACGAGGGATAAAGTAAACATTTGAGATGTACTTCTTTTTCCCCTTCTTAGTTAGGATATTAACTCTTTGTTTTCCCATGATAGAGACTTTGCTATTAGTCCCTAATGTCACTTCAGATTTCACACTTTCATCTAGATTGGAAAACATTTCTATGTTTCCTGACATGTGGTTGCTACACCCTGAATCTAGATACCATATATCAGTTTGCTTTTCTTGTGCTACATTACAACCTAAAAACATGTTATCATGGTTTTGATTTTCTCTTGGTTTGTTACTAATGTCATATTTCTTCTTTATACATTCATTTGATAATGGCCATACTTTTTACAGTAATGACATTGAACATGAGATTTATCATATCTCTAACCTTGTGCTTGATTTTGGCTTGGGCCTCGACTTGAAATTTGATTGCTGCCCCTTCCACTTGAGCTTAAAGGGCTGCTTCTTCAACCTCTGTGGGGGTTTCTTCCTCTTGCTCTAGCATATGATCTTCCTCTACCTCTACCTTGACCAAATGAATCTTGCATCTTGAAGGCATGCTCCAATGAGGAGCTTGTTGCTCTATTCAGTCTATGTTCATAAGAAATTAGTGATGCATGAAGATCATCCACTGAGAACTATGAGAGATCCTTTGTCTCTTCTATGGCCACAACAATGGCATCAAACCTTGCTGGAAAACTTCTAAAAAATTTCTCAACTAGTCTTCTTTCATCAAATGTCTCACCATGAGACTTGATTTGAGTAACCAGTCCAATTACATGTGTAAGAAACGAGTCTACATTCTCAGACTCTTTCATACAAAGTGTTTCAAAATCTCTTCTCAACATTTATAGTTTTTTTGTCTTGACTTTTGCCATGCCTTGGTAGGCTGTCTGGAGGGTGTCCCATGCTTGCTTGGACTTCGTTGCGGCTGACACCCTTGGGAGAACACTTTCATGAACTACTTGGAAAATATAGAATAGGACTTTTGAATCCCTCTTCCTATTGTACCTCAACAAATTCCTTTATGCTTGAGACAAGGAATTGTATGCTGCTGCATCTGCTGGTTCTTGAAAACCATTCTCCACCAAATCCTAAATGTCTTGAGACAAAAAAGGGCCTTCATTGTTATACCCCAATAATCATAATTTTTCCATTAAATTGAGGTATCTGAGGATTAGTCAAGCTTGTGCTTGATGTTGCCATTTTTGAGTGTAAATAAAACTTTCTACCTGCTAGTAAATTCGCTCCAAAGGATAAAACAATCTGCCCTCAAAACAATTTTCAATTGCTAGCAAAAACAATTCTTTTTATGCTAACAATATTTAACCTACTCCCATACCATGTTAAAAAAAATTACTGGAGAGGAGAGGAGAAGAGTCAAAGATTGGTTCCAACAAAGGGCAATTTTCAATTGCTAGCAAAAACAATTCTTTTTATGCTAACAATATTTAACCTGCTCCCATACCATGTTAAAAAAAAATTACTGGAGAGGAGAGGAGAAGAGTCAAAGATTGGTTCCAACAAAGTCAAATTCAGTTGCAGAAAAGATATCACAACCACACAGGGACTTAATTAAAACATAAATTCAGTTGCTGAAATGATATGGTATCTACACAGAGACTTAAATACTACAAAGGAAATGAGTCACCACAAAACAGAGTAAAAACAAAAAGGGTTTTGGTAAATTTACTTATTAATGTTTAAGACCACATCGCAACATAACATACTTTGTATTATATTTCAAACATCGGAGGCTCCAGCTCCAAGTGAAAAACACAAAAAACATATTGTGATTTACCCATCACTGGGTTGCGGAGTAAATGTCTGTAAAACTCGGTCAAACTGGTTTTCACCCACCATCAATATTTGCTCTCTACCTCAGAGACTTTCAACCTCTCTCATTTGCCCAACAATGCAAACGATTTTTACATTCATACTTATCTCAACATGCAAATTTGACATTAGTACATGACCAAGCAAATAATTAATACGCAACATGGACGATTTTACATAGTAATTAATTTTCTGAACTTGCAGATGTTGTGGAGTGTGAAACAGTTGGGCACTGAATGCTTGCCCATATTTATTCACCAAAATTCATTAAATAACGTAAACTCTTTGCTTTGTTGTGGAATGGTGAGCACTGTACTTCTGCTCTAACTTTTCTGCAAAGTTTGCCAGTGTGTTTAAAACATTGGTTGGCATTATTATTTCCAACATTCGGCTGGTTGAATATGTATTTGTTCATAAAGATGTCTTCGTTGCAACTACTCCCATATTCGAACGCTGGATATCTCACTCATTTTAATTTTGTACATGATGTCCTAACTGTATAACATTATTATCCCGGCACATTGACTCTCCAAACTTTCTGGATTGTTAGGGTTCCGCCACTGAATTTGTACGGAATATTGTTATTCGACCAGATTTTGATAACATGTCTACACAGATACCAGTATTTTCCCATTCGGGTCAGGTTATGTGAAAACAGGTGGGGAAGTATTTAGCAAAATAGGAATGGAAATGAATTTTTTTAATATAATTTTATATTTTATATAACGAATATATATGTTGTTGAGGAATTATTTTTTCTTAATAACAAGATTTCAAGTCATTATATTAAGATTGATGTTAATATTTTAATTTTTTATAATTGTTTATACTGTTAATTTTTTATTTTATTTTAAATGATAATAATCTAACTGGTGCATAAAAATTAAATAAACAGCTAAACTAGAAATAAGTGATGTTTTATTCTTTCCGTTCGCCATACGTATCTCGAGAAAAGACAGGCTTACTTATAATAATTGTGGATAGGTATGTTGCATTTCGCTTGAACAACCAACTCAGACGTGGGACAAGAACATAAAGTTCAAAATCATTCTGTTTCATAAATATTATATTTCATTTAAACTTCATTTCCCCTCTCTTTTGGATCATTTCAGGATTGGACTGATATTTGTGGCCACATTTATAAAACTTTTAACTCTTTTATGAAAGTTGCAAAACAAAACAATTTAACAGTTTGCTTGTTCCTCGAATAAGAGAGATTTGCTTTGCAGGTATAGCTGCTTCTTGCAATTATGATATGAAAAACAGAATGAAACGCAGTAAATCACAATAATAATGTCTGAATAAGCATCCTGCTCAAGGATGACTAATGATATCAACTGTAATTTTAATGTCAGGTTGGCTTCCTCTCTGGCTATGAAAGGTTTGATGCATAAGATAAGGCATATATTGTTTTTATTGTTAAATTTTTGCATAGATGTGTTATGTTTTACTTTATTTTCTATATTCTGATAATAATAATGTTCGATACCTATCAGTTGGTAAGCGCTTTTATGCTTGAGATCAGGCAGATACCGTTTTACTCTCATAAATTTGTTGAGACAAGTTGCGTTTTGAACTATTTTGTTATATAATTATAATAATAATGTGCAATACCTATCACTTGGTAAGCACTTTTATGCTTGAGATCAGGCAGCCACTGTTTTACTCTGAAAAATTTGTTGAGACAAGTTGCGTTTTGAACTATTTTGTTATATAATTATAATAATAACGTGCAATACCTATAACTGGATACAGTTATAAGCACTTTTATAGTGATAAACATGACTGAATAAAACAGAACATTATAAAATAGAGGATATTGCATGTATTCGGAAGAAAAATAAAAAAGTTAATTTGGTGAAGAATTTGAAATGAAAATAAACGAAGAAATAAAGAAGGCTTGCTCCTTGGGGACACGATATCCCTGAATGTTGAATATGAAGTACATCCATATGTTATATTATTATATATATAATAGCAGAAGGAAATTATTAGATATAATAACAAAATAAATAGATAAATGTTTTGAAGTTGTTATAAAATATATATTATAGAATAATAAATGATGATAAATTGATTGTAAATTTAAAATATTTTTATATATCTTAATATTTTTATCACTTTTGTTAGTGAAATTGTTTAATGTTTTTATTATATTATAAATTATATAAATTATCTCTAAAGATTCTAGTATATTTTTGAACAAGGGTTTTTTTATTTTTAATATCACTAAACAACCAATATGGTGTGTTTCTGCAAATTATTCTGTTTTAAAACTTTTCTTTTTGATATCAATGGACGACGAATAGTATGACAGAGATCTCAACAACAATAACAATAGTATGACAGGATTCTATTCTATCTTAAAAGAATCACAGTGATATGAATGACAATACGATCTGAGTTACTGTTGTTAAAATGAAACAATGTAAGATAAATTGTGATACTGTTTATTTAGACTCATTTTTATCTTATTAACTTAAAAGAAATTTTGATAATATACATATATGAAGTTTGATTGCCCATTTTTTCTGGAAGTATAGAAATAATCTAAATTAAATATTCACACCATGTATTGGGACAAACCTAACATTCAAGGGTATTGTCAGTTATTTTAAAAGCTACTCGAAATGTCTAGAAATTATTTAGAGGAAATATATCAATAGCTTCCACCTGGTAGCTGATACATGAATGAAAAAGCGTCTACGTACTAATGGAAACCAGATCTGCCGATAACCCATCTTATCATATCAGCTTTCTCTTCAGTCAAAAATCTGGGCCGTTCAAATTACGTGCAGGAAGAACTCCTGAATTGTAATCCAAATTATCGTATGATTCAGACTGAGACAGAGCAGAGGCTAGCAAGTTGCCAGATGTCTGATTCTTTCATTAAAGTTATATAAGTCCTGACAGCCGGGGGGTCTTGCTGATTGGACTTGCTGTTGATGAATAAGCATATGTTGTTGCTGCTGCAGCACATAGTAGTTATTGAAGATGGATACTCTCGCACCTGTGTAATTCGATGAAGCTAAATTAGGTCCGCTTGTAATTTTCACTTGTCGATTATAATCCAGGGCTGGTTCGTTTTGGATGGACGCCGTAGAAGCTGGTTTAAAAGTTCTGGTTGCTGCTGAGATCTTATATAAGCTGAATACCGCTGGGCATCAAACAATAGATTTTGTAGCGGTTGGCCATAGTCATATACATCTGAAAATTGTGACGAAGTGGTTGAATCAGCTGGGATGAAATGCCGCGGAATCACATGGTGGAGTCTGTCAGAATACGCTTCTCCATTTACGCTTTCTACGTGTAGACTACGGCGGCCGTGGGGGGCCGCCGACAAATTACCGCCATTGGTCAGCTGGATGTTGCACGTGCAACTTGAATAGCGAAGTCGGCAATTGCTGGGGTTTCTTGATTCTTTCGGGGAAGTTCAATTTCGCCTTTGACCCTCGAAACTTTAAAGCAGCATCGTAGTATGCTCTACCAGCGTCTTCTGCAATCTCAAATGTGCCCAGCCATACTCGAGCTACCTTAATTGGATCTCAAATCTTTGCAGCCCATTTGCCCCACGGTGTTTGCCTTACTCCTCTATAATGTCTCTTTTGAGGTGGATTCTGTGGATTCAGTTCCTTTCTCTTAAAGTTCATCTCAGCTTGTCCAATTCGTCCTTGGTGCTGAGGTAGCGTGACGATGCTTGGTACCTCTGCATAAAACCAACAAAACATCAACAATCTTTCATCTTATACAGACATTACTGTTGGGTATTTTTCAATGGGAGAAAATACCAAAAACCAAGAATTCAAACACACAGAGGCAATGCTCTGTTTTACCTTTGCTCCAGGATCTTTTTGTGCACAGGAAGACTTAAAAAAAATTTCACTGAGAGACAGAGTATTTCACCACCATAAAACATTCTACTCATTAAAACCTGATGCAAAGAATGAATACCTGATGCAAAGATTTACCACTGTAAAATCCCTTTTATATTCACTGCTGTGAAAGACAACTTACTGCTGTAATAAAAATTTACATAAGTTTACTGCTGTAAATAAAAATTACACAGGCTTACAAAAATCGCTCCACCATTTCCTTTATGCACTGCTGTGCAAAACCACACATGGTTTTTGCTATTCCTCTGTTTTACAATGCCTCACAAGACATTACCAAATACATTTTTGCACTGCTGTGCATACATCCTTTTTTTTTTTTTTCTCTCGCTGCTGCAAACACTCACATATCTCTCATATTACAAAAAAAAGTCAACAACAAAAATATACGAGCTCCATTTTTTTTACGTATTACATTGCATAAAAAAAACTGACCATACCTATGTTTAAATGCACCATACCTTGTCATAAAAAAACTTACGTGCTCTACATAATAAACTTCACTATTCTACCTACCACTATTACGTTTCATTAATTAAAACGCATGGTCAACCAAAACTTATATTTACTTCACGCAATATTTAATTTGATGCAGGAGTGGCGGTCAAACTCAAGAATTTAACCCACGCAAACCTTTAAATGCACCTCGTACGCAGCTTTGGTTTATCAACGGTGGAGAGCGATGGAGTAAATCCAACGGTGGAGAACAATATCGGAAGGCCAACATATGCTGAACATTAACACCCGAGAAAATGACGTTGGCTTACGTCAGGGGTGAACCACGCGTCAGCTCTAAAATTTCTCGGGTTCGATCATCGGAAAATCCCTTTTGCCGGAATGTGACCCGAGAGCTCTCCGGCGGGTCTGTTTACCGTTTTCTG
Source organism: Pinus tabuliformis (assembly GCA_031772625.1). NCBI lineage: Eukaryota > Viridiplantae > Streptophyta > Pinopsida > Pinales > Pinaceae > Pinus > Pinus tabuliformis. Next base: position 663,955,861 of record CM062808.1, read on the forward strand.
GCAGCTGCGTTGAAATTACGATTTCAACACTCCCCTTTAATTTCAACAGCTGGGCATTCGGTCATACCGAGACACTTCCTCAAAAATTCAAAGCTTTTCTGATCCAGTGGCTTTGTCAAGATGTCTGCAACCTGTTCTTGAGTCCTGCAATGTTCTAGGACAATTTCTCCATTGTTCACCAATTCTCTGATGTAGTGAAACCTTGTATCAATGTGTTTCATTCTCTTATGAAACACTGAATTCTTTGACAATGCAATAGCTGAGCTATTGTCACAAAAAATCACTGTCGCCTTTGCCTGCTCTTGGCCTAAGCTTCTCAACATTCTTCTCATCCACACTGCTTGACATGCTGCTGCTGTAGCTGCCACATATTCAGCCTCTGCTGTAGACAACGCTACAATGGACTGCTTCTTAGAAGCCCATGAGATGGCTCCTGAACCCATATGAAAAACATAACCGGAAGTGCTCTTCCGATCATCTACACTTCCAGCCCAATCGCTATCTGTGTACCCAACCAAATCTGAATGTTCTGAGGCATTATATAAAATTCCAAACATTTTGGTACCTTTGACATACCTCAAAATTCTCTTTGCTGCCTGCCAATGTGCCTCCTTCGGCCTCTCCATGAACCTGGAAATTAAACTAACAGCATACATAATGTTAGGCCTAGTAGCTGTTAAATACATAAGGCTGCCTACAATACTCTTGTACAAACTAGGATCAAAATCCTTGCTGCTGTCCTCTCTGCTGAGTTTTAATCCCATTACTGTGGGAGTGATGGCTGCCTTGCATTCTTGCATGTTAAATCTGCCCAGAACTTGATTTACATATCTTGCTTGAGATATAAAAATTCCCTTTTCATTTTGATCTACTTCTATGCCTAAGAAGTATCTCAACAAACCCATGTCAGTCATTTCAAATTCATCCTTCATGACTGATTTAAAATTCTCAATAAGATAAGTATCATATCCAGTGAAAATAACATCATCTACATACAAGACAACAATTAAAATTTTACCATCCTTTTCCTTGATGTAGACTGTGGGTTCTCCTTCACATTTGTCAAATTCATTATCCAATAGATAAGAATCTATCCTGCTGTACCATGCTCTTGGCGCTTGCTTCAGCCCATAAAGAGCTTTCTTCAACTTGCACACTTTGTGCTCTTCACCTTTCTTCTCATATCTGAGAGGCTGTTCCACATAGACCTCTTCCATTAACACTCCATTTAGGAATGCTGATTTCACATCCATTTGGTAGACTTTCCATTTGTTTTGTGCTGCTATGGACAGCACTACTCTCACGGTTTCCATTCTTGCAACCAGGGCGAAAGTCTCCTCATAATCTCTTCCATACTGCTGCTTGTACCCCTTGACAACCAGCCTTGCCTTGTGCCTTTCTATCTTGCCTTCAGCATTGCTCTTGGTCTTATAGACCCATTTCACACCAATGACTTCTTTGCCTTTTGGTAACTCAACCAAATCCCATGTTTTGTTTCTCTCTATGGCATTCATCTCCTCATCCATAGCTTCTATCCATTTCCTATCTTTAATTGCATCTTCGAAATGAATAGGATCATCAACATGATAATACAAGGCAAATAAGGAATTCATTCCTTCATCATAAATGTCACTTAGATTTCTAAATTTCTTACCTCTTTCACTTGGTGTGCAAGTGTTTGAAGATGCACTTGAATTTCCTCCTTGTGGTGTGCTTGGAGAAGCACTCTCATTGATCCTCAATGGTGTACCTTGCTGTCCTTGTGTTGGCGCTACTGTTTGGGGATTCATTTCAGCCACCTCCTCTTCATCTTCATCATGAGACAAACAGTTTTTAACATTCACTGTTTTCTCTATGCTTCCATCCCAAGCTTCCTCTTCAATGAATTGAACATCCCTGCTGACAAAGAACTTCTTGGTCGATGGAATGTATAGCCTGTAGGCTTTGGATTCATCACTGTATCCAATGAAGATGCATTTCTCCCCTTTGCTGTCCAACTTCCTCCTTAGTTGATCCGGAATGTGTGCATAGGCCACACACCCAAAAACTCTCATGTGGGTGACTCCTTGCTTTCTCCCACTCCATGCCTCTTCTGGCACCTTTTTCATCACTGCTTTTGTAGGACACCTGTTCAAAATGTACACTGCACAATGTACAGCTTCAGCCCAATACTCATTTGGCAAATGCTTTGCCTTCAACATGCTCCTTGCCATCTCCATGATGGTTCTGTTTTTCCTTTCAGCAACTCCATTTTGCTGTGGGGTGTACCGAGTTGTGAATTGTTTATGTATTCCATTTTCTCTACAAAACTTTAGGAATTCATTTGAGATATACTCACCTCCTCTATCAGTTCTCAATACTTTTATGTGCAGCCCGCTTTGGTTCTCCACAAGTGCTTTGAAGTTTTGAAATTTCTCAAAGACTTCACTTTTGTTCTTGAGGAAATATATCCAAGTCTTTCTTGTAAAATCATCAATGAATGTCAAGAAATATAGGCTGCCAGCTAATGATGGAGCTTGCATTGGTCCACACAAATCTGAGTGGATAATCTCTAAGGGTGTCTTTGCCCTTATGCTTTTCCCTGATGGAAAACTTTCTCTATGTTGTTTGCCAAAAATGCAACCTTCACATAGGCTGTCCGGTTTCTCTATCAATGGTAATCCCTTTACCATTCCTTTTCTGCTCAATAAGTTTAGACCTCCAAAATTTAGATGCCCGAATCTCAAGTGCCATAACGAGTTCTCATCCTTTGGCACGCTTTGGAAGGCCTCTTGGGTGACTGCTGCAATTTCACCTTTGTTTTTCATGTCTGCCCTGATCTGGAGAGGGAACATCCTGTTCCTTGTCATCTTCACTTCAGCAATGCATCTTTTGCTGGGTGGTATATCCATGATGGTGCACACATCATTTACAAAGTAAACATTGTAACCCTTTTGGACAAGCTGTCCAACACTCAAGAGGTTAAATCTCATTCCGGGGACATAGTAGACATCTGCTATGGTTTTCCTTTCTCCTTGTTTTGTAAATATTTTTACCTCCCCTTTTCCCATAACAGACACTTTACTATCAGTTCCTAGTGTGACCTCTGATTTCAAATTCTGATTTAAGGCTGAAAAGAGGGCTATGTTCCCTGTCATATGGTTGCTGCAACCTGAGTCTAAAAACCATATGTCCTCACTATGTGTTTCAGCCATGTTACAAGCTAACAGGACATTTTCTTGACTGTTGTTTTCTCTTGTAACATTTGCATTTTGTCTGCTGTTCTTATCATGTTGTTTCTTTCTACAATCACTAGCATAATGTCCATACTTTTTGCAATAATATCATTGAACATTAGATTTATCATACCTTTGTCCTTGAGCATGATGTTGTCCTCCTTGTTGGCTGCTGCCTTGGCCTTGGTTCTGATTTGGATTGCTGCCTCTTCCTTGTGCATTTGATGGGCTGTTCCTTCCACCTCTGTTCTGGCTTCTACCTCTTCCTCTTTTGTTTCCTCTTCCTTGACCTCTTCCTCTTCCAAAGGACATCTGGGTCTTGAAGGCTTGCTCAAGAGATGAGTTTTCATTCCTACTCAACCTCTGCTCATGTGTTATCAGTGATGCATGTAGCTCATCAACTGAATAGTTTGAGAGATCCTTTGTCTCTTCAATGGTGGTGACTATGGCATCAAACCTTGAGGGTAAGACCCTCAATATTTTCTCCACAATCCTTCTATCTTCAATTGTTTCTCCATGAGTTCTCATTTGTGTGATTACACCAATCACATGAGTGAAGAATGATTCAATGTTGTCTGACTCCTTCATGTTCAAGTTTTCAAAATCCTTTCTCAGCAATTGTAGTTTTGCTGTCTTCACTCTCTCCATGCCTTGATAGGCTATCTTAAGGGTTTCCCATGCTTCATTGGATGTCTTAGCTGCTGCTAACCTTGGAAATATACTCTGGTCTACTGCTAGATACAACAACACACGGGCTTTTGAATCCTTCTTCCTATTGCTCTTCAGCAGATCTCTCTCTCCCTGAGTTAATGCATTGAACTCAGTTTCATCTGCTGGTTCTTCAAAACCATCTTCAACTATTTCCCATAAGTCTTGGGAAGCAAGCAAGGCTTTCATAGTTATTGACCAGTAGTCATAGTTCTTCCCATTAAACTGTGGGAGCTGGGTATTAAACATACCCATACCAGTGCTTGTGCTGGCCATTCCTTGACTGTGTATTTTAAAAACTGACTGTCTCTTTAGTAACAAACAAGATAGCTGTGAAGAATACCTGAATCCTTCGTTGTCTGAGTCTTCTGTCTGCCTGAGAAGTTTTGCTGCAGCAACAACCTTCTCCCTTCAGCTTCTTTAACTTCTTTAAAGAGCCTGAGCCTGCTCTGATACCACTGTTGGGTATTTTTCAATGGGAGAAAATACCAAAAACCAAGAATTCAAACACACAGAGGCAATGCTCTGTTTTACCTTTGCTCCAGGATCTTTTTGTGCACAGGAAGACTTAAAAAAAATTTCACTGAGAGACAGAGTATTTCACCACCATAAAACATTCTACTCATCAAAACCTGATGCAAAGAATGAATACCTGATGCAAAGATTTACCACTGTAAAATCCCTTTTATATTCACTGCTGTGAAAGACAACTTACTGCTGTAATAAAAGTTTACATAAGTTTACTGCTGTAAATAAAAATTACACAGGCTTACAAAAATCGCTCCACCATTTCCTTTATGCACTGCTGTGCAAAACCACACATGGTTTTTGCTATTCCTCTGTTTTACAATGCCTCACAAGACATTACCAAATACATTTTTGCACTGCTGTGCATACATCCTTAACCGAGAAGGATGTAAGTTCTGCAAATCGACTCCTTTCTGTCTAACTGATTTCCTTTGGAGGTTTTAAGGAGCATTTGAATTTCCTCTTAAGCCTTTTTTCGAAAAACCGTCGCAGAAAGCTATATGAATAAGCTTAGGTTAGTTAGGTTTAGAACGGGAGTGTCTTGTGCTTTCATGTTTGTGCTGATACTTTCTAAACAAATTGATTGTCTGCTGCGAAGAGTTCCAGATAGTGAAAAGAAATATTTGAAAGGATCAGTTCATATGAATCCGTAGAACCTCAACATCATCCAGACCCTTAATCCAGTTATAAGCATCTATGTTCTCGATATTACTCTATTACTACCCTTATCCATGTGATGTTGTTTCAGAAAGAAGCCTCCATGTTACTACCCTTATCCATGTCATGTTGTTTCAGAAAGAAGCCTCCATGTCTTAAAACTAGAAAGTAGAAAAAAGCGGATGGCATTTAGAAAAAAGGGGTTGTTAGGATTAGAGAGGAGGTTCTTGGGTTTTCATGCTTGTGTTGATACTTTGTCAACAAATTGATAGTCGGTTGCGAAGTGTTCCAGATAGTGAAAATAAATATTCGAAAGGATCAGTTCATATGAATCCGTAGAACCTCAAGATCATCGAGACCCTTAATCTAGCTATAATCATCTATGTTCTCCATATTATTCTATTAGTAATCTTATCCATTTCATGTTGTTTCAGAAAGAACCTCATGTCTTAAAACCAGAAAAATACATCTATGTTAGCCGCTTGTATTGACAAAAGGGGATGACATTTCATTTTTAGTAACTTAGGGTTACAAACTTACATCTCTTCTACCATTGGTTACAATAACATTTAAGAAAAGGCCATTTAGTAAAGATTGAGCAAGCTAAGCTATTATCATTTAAATAGAGTAAACAAAATCATGTTGGAAAGGCCAAGGAGACAAATCATGAATTCACACAAAACACAAGCTATTGCTCTTCTATATCACAGAAAACATGATGATTAAAATGAACTCGGCGAAGGGTATTTAAACATTTTTGACTAGCTACTTGCCTAAAATATCTTGACATGCAACCACATGCAATCACACACTCAAACTCGTCTATCACTTAACTCGACTTGACTCAACACTCAAACACTTAACCACTCAACCACTCAGTTAACTGACTCTATGTTTAGCCAACTCCTCATGCAGCAGTAATTATCTTATTTTAACACTCCCGCTTAATTACGAGTGCTAAATTAAAACATGACTCATGACAACTCAAACATGCCTGTTGGTCTATGTCTCAGCTAGGCTTACAACACCCAAGTTTCTTCTATGAAACTCAAACACATCTTGTGCTAATGACTTAGTAAATATATCAGCCAATTGATCACTAGATTTACAATGTTTCAAGTGAACTTTTCCATTGCTCACAATTTCTTTAATAAAGTGATATCTAGTATCAATATGCTTGCTCTTTTGATGAAACACACTATTCTTAGATATTGCAATTGCTGAGGTGTTGTCACAATATATTGTTGTTGATCCTTGTTGTTTCTGCTTGAGTCCATCAAGTACTCTTCTTAACCACATTACTTGACATGTTGTTGATGTTGCTGCTACATATTCTGCTTCTGCTGACGAAAATGTCACAATGGGCTGCTTCTTAGATGCCCATGAAATCACACCTGAACCAAAGTGGAACACAAAACCAGAAGTGCTCTTCCTATCATCCAAACTGCTTGCAAAATCGTTATCTATGTTTCTAATCAAATCCTTCTTTTCTGTGCTTGCATACATTATGCCACAATATCTAGTCCCTGTTATGTATCTCAGAATTCTTTTTCTTACACTCCAATGTGTGTATTTGGGAGTCTTCATAAATATGGAAATCAAAATCACTCCTTGCATGATATTGGGTATTGTAGCTGTGAGATACATGAGGCTACCAACCAATCTTTTGAATAAAGTTGGATTGTGTAGGTCCCTATAATACTAGTGATTACCCCATTACTATTGTAGTTGTATCCCTTATTAATATTGTTGTGCCCCTATTGTCCCCATATTGTTATTACTATGCCCCATAGAATCCCTCTATTGTTATTTTTGTGGCTTTATATTATTATTATTAGGTCTTCTGGGTTATATTGTGACTCCCTAGACTCCTATATATAGAAAGGAGGTTTTGTCATTTGAATCATCCAAGAATTGTTCATTTATGTAATTTAAAGGAGGTTGCCCCCTCAAAGAGGCTGAATTCTAAGGTGTTGATCTATCTTTTCTATCTTTTTGTGAGCTGGTTTCATAACATTTGGTATAAGAGCTTTGGATTCTAGGGTTTTGCTGCTCCAAATAGCTCATCGAGGCATTTTCGCTATAACTTTTTTTCTGCGATGTTTCAGAAGTTAAAAAAAAACCCATTTGAGAGGAAATCGCACTGAACCTCGAGTCCAAATTTCAGAGCTTTTCGCACTACATTTGTGGAGATATGATCTAAGGAAGTTGGTATTTTTGTAGACTCCTGAATTACATTCCAAACAGGTGACCTGGGGAAAATCGTCATAACATTCTCTCTGAGCATCAGATTGAAATTTCGTAAGAAGGCACAGAAAGAGGACAGAATGTAGTTTCTTGTATATATTTTTCAGAGCCAAAGGTCGAAACAGTGACTCGTGGCACGTCATACAAGTTCACTCTACTGAACTAGTCTATAATCAGGTCATTGTGGGAGATTTGGCATAACGCTTCCATGGAGAATCCAATTTGGATTAGACTAGTGGCATTGGAAAGAGAACGTAGAGAGCTACTGCAGGTCACAATTTCATAACTGAATGATACGAAATTACAGAGATACATCAAATTCAATATCGAGCTCCTACAAAGTAAAAAAAGGTGTGTAGTTTTTTAAAACTTTTGCATAAGCTTGGTTTGAAAAATTAGTTTGAAGGAATTCAAAGGGCATAGTAAAGCATTATTATCGATAATTGATGCCCCGAGGAAAGAAAATGCATACACCTAGTAAGCAACCTAAAAGCTCTAGCATGACTCATGAAGAAGAGGAAGAAATGGAACATGATATATCAAAATTACAAGACCAAGTGCAACAAGTGTCACTTGCACAAAAAGTAACAGAATCTTAGATGGATGGTTGAAAGAAATATGTAGAAGCTAAGATGGATGGTTTAAAGAAAGGCGTAGAAGCTAAGATGTATTGTTTAAAGAAAGGTGTAGAAGCTAAGATGAATGACATGGAAGCTAAGATGAAGGATTTGAAGATAGATTTGAAGACAGGCATGGAAGATTTGAAGACAGATTTGACAAAGTTTCTACAAGAAATGCTTACTAATGGTGAAAGGGTAGTAAAGGAAACTCATGATGAGAACAAAAGAAATTTTAATCATGATTTCATAGACTCTAATGTTGGATCGAAGACCCACCATATTGCAAAAATCGATATGAGGAAGTTTGATGGCAAGGACCCCGCAACATGGATATTACATATGGAGCAATTTTTCGATCTCAATAATGTTCAAAACGCACAAAAGGTACGTATTGCAACTTTATATTTGGAACCAAATCAGTTTGTATGGTATCAATGGCTTTGCTCTCGTAAAAAAACTATCACTTGGGCAATTTTTACGAAAAAATTGATAGCACATTATGAGGATACAAAAAACAACACTTTTTTTAGCCAATTGATAAGTCTCAAACAAAAGGGTTCAATAATGGAGCACATTGAGGAGTTCCAAAATTGAACATAAAGGTAAAAAATATTCCAGAGGAGCATAGGATTGAAGTGTTCATAGGGAGTTTAAAGGATAATATCCAACATGATGTTCGCCTTTGGGAACTTGATTCATTAGAGAAAGCATTCAGGTTAGCAAGAAAAATGGAAAGCAAAATTATGGCAACCAGGAAGCATACCACTCACAGCTATAAATATGGAAGTGTTGTTGCCCCTAGTCTTCCACAACCTATAAGGTTGACACCACAACAATTGGAAGAAAAAAGAGCAAAAAAGCTTTGTTACAGTTGTGATAGCAAATACACTAAAGGTCATAAGTGTGCTGAGAAGAAATTATTCTACATAGATTGTGAAGAGGAGGAAGAAAAGGAGCAAGAAAAGTCAAAAGAAGAGGATATACTCTAGGAACAAAGCCTAGATAAAGAAGAAATGAATCCGACCATATCTTGTAATGCATTGGCTCGAATTACCACTCTCCAAACCATCAAGATAGAAGGACAAATCAAGAAGAAATAGGTAATAGTGTGATTGATTCAGGAAGTACTCACAATTTTATTCATTTTAAGATAACAAAAGAATTGAATTTCTTCCTATATCCAGCACCAGAGTGTCAAGTGATGGTTGCAAATGGAGGAACGATAAATTGCTCTGGAAAGTGCCATAATATCAAGCTATACATGGAAGAATATGTATTGACTAGCCCAATGCTTTCCATTCCAATGGGAGGTGCTGATGTTGTACTAGGAGTCCAATGGCTACAATCCTTGGGTACAATAGCTTTTAATTTTCAAGAACTTTTCATGAAATTTTCTGCGGAAGGAAAGGAAGTTGAATTAAAGGGCATTGCAGGGAAACCGAGAAAGATAATCACTCTAACGGTATGACAAAGCTTCTAAAAAAGGAAAAAAGAGGTGTAATTGCACACTTATGGTCGCTAGATGTTTCCACATCGTAATCATCTATTTCTCCAGATCTCCAAAAAGTCTTGGACAATCATTCCAAGGTATTTGAAACTCCCAAAGGTCTCCCACCTATTCGTGATCATGATCATGCTATTCATCTGATTCCAGGAACTGTTCCTCCAAACATCAGGCCGTACAGACATCCCTATGCCCAAAAGAGTGAAATTGAACGTATGGTTGCAGAAATGTTAGAGGCTGATATAATTCAACCTAGTCAAAGTTCTTTCTCTGCTCCAGTAGTATTGGTGCACAAGAAGGATGGATCATGGCACATGTGTCCAGATTATAGGGAGCTCAACACGCTCACTATTAAAGATAAGTTTCCCATTACGGTCATTGATGAATTACTGGATGAATTGCATGGATCAATTTACTTCACCAAGTTGGATCTTCGTTCAGGATATCATCAAATCAGAATGAATACTGAAGACATTCTGAAAATAGCCTTTAGAACTCATGAGGGTCATTATGAATTTTTGGTCATGCCTTTTGGCCTTACCAATGCACCTTCTACATTTCAAGGTTTGATGAATTCCATTTTCAAACCCTTCCTTAGAAAATTTGTGTTAGTATTTTTTGATGATATATTAATCTACAACAAGTCTTGGAAGGATCATTTTAAACATGTTGACAGGGTGCTACAACTATTGGAGGAGAAACAATTATATGCAAAAAGATCAAAATGTTTCTTTGGAGTACAAGAGGTGGAATATCTGGGTCATATTGTATCTCATTAAGGAGTTAAGATAGACCCTAGCAAAATTAAAGCCATTAAGGAATCGAAAATCTCCACATCCATAAAACATCTGCGAGGATTTCTCGGGTTGACAGGGTATTATCACAAGTTTGTTAAGAATTATGGGAGAATAGAAGCACCTCTAACAACATTATTGAAGAAAGATGCATTTTCATGGACTCCAGAAGCAAAAAATTCCTTCGAACATCTTAAAGAGGCAATGTGCCAAGCGCCGGTCTTAGCTACATTGGACTTCACAAAAACCTTTATTGTGGAATGTGATGCTTCAGGAAATGGAATTGGTGTTGTTTTAATGCAAGATGAAAGACCCATTGCTTTTGAAAGTCGTCCAATCAAGGGAAAATTTTTACACAAAGCTATTTATGAGAATGAAATGTTAGCAATACTACATGGACTTAAGAAATGGCGACCCTACCTAATGGGAAGACACTTCAAGGTAAAAACGGGTCATGATAGCCTTAAATACTTTTTAGAACAAAGGTTATCCTATGAAGAGCAACAAAAGTGGGTCACAAAGATGTTGGGTTATGACTTTGAAATCATCTACAAAAAAGGGAAGCAAAATGTTGTGGCAGATGCACTCTTAAGAAAGGATGAGGATGTGGAAGCATTGTTGTGCACCATTTCTATTATCCAACCAGATTGGATAAACGAAGCAAGTGAGGAATGGAAGAATGATGAAGAAGTGTGGGCACTTATTTGAAAATTACAACAAGATTCCAGTACATCTGATACATTTAGCTGGAAAAATGATTCGTTATGCTACAAAGATCGTTTATACCTCTATAATAATTCCCAACTAAAACAAAATATTCTTATGGAATTGCACACTTCTCCCTTAGGAGGGCACTCGGGATTTTTAAAAACTTACCACAGGGTTAAGAAGGAATTTTTTTGGGATGGCCTTAAATCGGATATTCAAAAGTTTGTGGCGGAATGTTTGGTTTGCCAACAAAATAAAGTTGAAAGAATTAAGACCCCGGGTCTATTACAACCTTTATCCATTCCAAGCTAACATTGGGAGGAGGTTTCAATGGATTTTATCAGAGGTTTATCCAAGTCTGAAAGAAAGAGTGTCATCATGGTGGTAGTTGACAGACTTACCAAGTATGCACACTTTTGTGCATTATCACATCCATTTAAAGCCAGTACAATTTCTACTGCATTTATGGAAACAATTCAAAAGCTACATGGAAACCCAAAGATTATTGTAAGTGACAGAGATCCCATTTTCACTGGAAATTTTTGGACAAAATTATTTTCTTGTCTTGGTACTCAGTTAGCTCATAGCTCATCTTATCATCCTCAATCTGATGGGAAAACTGAGATAGTAAACAAATGTTTGGAAGGATATCTTCGTTGCTTTGTATCTGATAAACAGACACAATGGGTCAAATGGTTGCCTCTGGCAAAATGGTGGTATAACTTCCTTCCTTCCATACAGCCACCATCCATCACATCATATTTAAAAGAAAATTCTAAGGTTCAAGTAGTGGAACATCACATCGAACATCAACAACAAGTCCTCCAACTCTTAAAGGATAACCTCGTGTTGGCGCAGAATGAATGAAACAACAGGCAGATCAACATCGCAGTGAAAGAAGTTTTGATGTAGGTGATTGGGTATTCCTACGACTACAACCATATAAACAAATGTACCTCAATCAAGCTAAGAAGGATAATAAATTATCACCAAAGTAATATGGTCCGTACAAGGTGTTGCAAAAGATTGGTACTATGGCATACAAATTGGAGCTTCTTGCAGCTTCTCAAGTGCACCCAGTTTTCCATTTTTCATGTTTAATGAAGGTTATAGGCGACAAGCTCCAAGTTCAAACAATATTGCTAAAAATTGACGAGGAAAGAAAAATTATATTGGAACCAGAAGAAGTCACAGAAACAAGAACTCGACAGCTACAAAATCGATCAATTTCGGAGTATATCATCAAGTGGAAGAACTTATCCGCTGAAGATTCCACATGGGAGGATGAGAATTTTATACAGAAGCATCAAAAACTACTCAAGCATTGAGGACAACACTTTTTTGAAGGAGAGGGGCATGTTAGGTCCCTATAATACTAGTGATTACCACATTACTATTGTATTTGTATCACTTATTAATATTGTTGTGCCCCTATTGTCCCCATATTGTTATTACTGTGCCCCATATAATCCCTCTATTCTTATTTTTGTGGCTTTATATTATTATTGTTAGGTCGGCTCTGTTATATTGTGACTCCTTAGACTCCTATATATAGAAAGGAGGTTTTGTCATTTGAATCATTTAAGAATTGTTCATTTATGTAATGTAAAGGAGGTTGCCCCCTCGAAGAGGCTAAATTCTAAGGCATTGATCTATCTTTTCTATCTTTTTGTGAGCTGGTTTCATAACAGATTGACATCAGATCCATCATCATCCTTGCTTAACTTTGTACCTGTTGCAACTGGTGTAGGGATAGGTTTGAAACTTTCCATCCTAAATCTTTTCAACAAATCTTTGGCATATTTATTTTGACAAATAAAAATTCATTTTTCAGATTTCTCAACTTCTGTGCCAACAAAATATTTCATGAGACCAAGATCTGTCATTTCAAATTCTTTCATCATGGCTTCTTTAAATTCGTCTAGCTCAAAATCACTTGTAAAAATAATGTCATCAACATATAAGGAAACAGTCAAAATATGTCCATTCTCATTTACCTTTGTGTATAAGGTCGACTCAATGTTGCTTTTGCAAAATCCATTCTTAATCATGTAGCTGTCGATTCTGCTATACCAAGCTCTAGGCACTTACTTCAGTCCATAGAGTGCTTTCTTCAACCTGTAAGTTTTCTCTTCATTACTCTCAACTTCATATCCTGGAGGTTTTTGCACATAAATTTCTTCTTCTAGAATTCTATTCAAGAACACTGATTTCACATCCATCTGATATATTTTCCACTTGTTCTGAGTTGTTGTGGCTAGAACTGCTCTTACAATATCCAATCTTGCTACTGGAGCAAACATTTCTCCAAAGTCTATTCCCAGTTGCTGCGAGAACCCTTTTGCTACAAGTATAGCTTTAAATTGGCCAATTTCACCTTTCTCATTCAACTTTGTCTTGTACACCCACTTCACAACAATGAGATTTTTTCCCTTTGGAAAATCAACCAAATACCATGTGTCATTCTTTTCAATAGTTTCAATTTCTTCATCCATATATTGCACCCAATTTTCATCTCTGATTGCTTCTTCAAACGAAGAAGGTTGGAATGACAACAATGAAAAATTTGAACTGACATCCAAATCATCATAAATATTTTTGAAACGTCTCATCTTTCTCTTACCATTGCTTGATTCATCACGTGATTGATTGCTGAGAGAATCTTGATCTGTTGATCTGCTTGAAGATCCATGTTGCTCTGAAAATCTTGGAGTTCTTGTTGGTTTGTCTCTATTTGGTGTTTTCACCTGTGATTCTTGCTCCTCCTTTTCTCCTACATCATCTTCTTTCATTAGTGGCAATTGTGCATCAACTATTTTGTCTATAGTTCCATTCCACGACTCTAGTTCTTTGAACACAACATCTCTGCTAATTATGGCCTTCTTTGTGACAGTGTTATACAATTTGCAAGATTTTGATTGCTCACTATAACCAATGAATATGCATTTTTCACTTTTATCATCCAATTTGCCTCTTCGTTTCTTAGGCACATGTGCATAAGCTACACATCCAAATACTTTGAGATGAGATACGCTGCAATACATACCTAACCATGCTTGTTCTGGTACTCTATTCATCACACTCTTTGTAGGAGATCCGTTTATCACATAAATAGCACATGCAACTGCTTCTGTCCAATACTCATTAGACAAGTTTCTACCTTTCAACATGCTTCTTACCATGTTCATAATTGTCTTATTCTTTCTCTCTGCTACACCATTCTGCTGCGGTGTGTACCTAGTTCTAAACTGTCTCCTGATTCCATGTTGTTTATAGTAATCATGGAATGCCTTTGCGTCATATTCTCCACCATGATCTCACCTCAATACCTTGATCTGTTGATCACTTTGGTTCTCTATTAAGGCTTTGAATTCTTTGAACTTTGCAAAAGTTTCAGACTTCTGCATCAAGAAGTAAACCCAAGTCTTTCTTCTGTAGCCATCAATGAAAGTCAAGAAGTAAAAACTTCCACCAGTCGATAGTGTCCTCATAGGTCCACACAAGTCTATAGGCACTAGCTCAAGAGGTTGCTTTGCTCTGTATGCAACTCCCTTTGCAAAACTTTCACAGTGTTGCTTTCAGAAGATGCAACACTCACAAGTACTAGTAAATTCTTTGATGGGAGGAAATCCTTTGACCATCTGTTTCTACTGCAAAAATTTTAAACAAAAAAAGTGTAAGTGTCCAAATCGAAAGTGCCATAACCAATAATCATCAGAACATGCAACTGTAAAAGAACTCACCTGACCACTGTAATTCAAAATTAGAGGAAATATTTTGTTCCTCGTCATTTTCACCTTTGTTATCATCTGTTTTCTTGGGGGCTTGTCATATATAACACATTCTTGACCTTGAAAGATAACTCTGTATCCTTTTTGTGTCAATTGACCAACACTTAACAAATTATGTTTGAGACTAGGAACATAACATACCTCTGAGATTGTCTTCGGCTCCCCCTACTTGGTCAGAATCTTGATCACTCCTTTTCCATCTACTTCCACAGTCTTGTCAGTGCCCAACTTTACCTCTGTTTTCACAGATTGATTGAAATTTGAAACCAAATCCTTGTTGCCCATCATGTGGTTACTGCAGCCACTGTCTAACAATGACACATTAGTAGATGGTTTATGCATGGTATGACAAGCTAAGAACATGGAGTTATAACTCTCTGTAGTGACATTAGCTGTTTGGTTCCTTTGATCAACTATCTTCTTCCTGCAATCACGAGCATAGTGTCCAAATTTATTGCAATAATAGCATCTCACCTTTGATTTGTCAACTCTTTGATTACTATTGAAGCTTCTATAGTTCCTTCCACTTTCATGTTCATGATCTTCTCGGCCATCTTTCTGACCACCATATCTTCCACTTCGTCTTCTCCCTCTTGTTCTACTTTTGCCTTGACCTACATGTCTTGAAATAGAAACCTGACTTTTGAAAGCAGTCTTTAAAGTGGTATGCTTATTTCTGTTTATCCTTGCCTCATGCAATAGAAGTGATCCCATCAGCACATCAACTGTCAATGATGCAAAATCCTTGGCTTTTTCTATGGCTGCTACCACAACATCAAATTTGGTAGACAAAGATCGGAGGACTTTCTCAACCACTCTTTGATCTTTTATATCTTCACCATAAATCTTTAACTGATTTATGACAGTTATGACATGATTCATGAAAGAATTGATGTCCTTTGTCTCCTTCATCTGCAGACTTTCAAAATTTCTCCTAGTATTCTGCAACTTAACAATATTACCTTTTGCTATACCTATATAGTTTGTCTCCAATGTATCCCATGCTACTTTTGCTAAAGAAATGATCACAATTTTCTGGAACACTATTCAATCCACTCCCTGCTGAATAAGCTGTAGTGCATGTGCATTCTTCTTATTGTCTTTCTTCCATTGTTCCCTCTCTGTATTACTAAGAGCTTGTTCTTCTTCTTCGTTCTTAAGTTCTAAAAACCCAAACTTGACATAATCTCAAACATCATGTCCCTGCAATGTGATCGCCATCTTAATAACCCACATATCATAATATTTCCCTCTAAACGGTGGGAACTGGGGCTAGAAATTTGAGAAAGCCATCTTTCTCCAAAAATTTATCTTTAAAAACTCAAAAACATCTCCTTTTATAAAATTTGCAAAGCTTTTCAATAAAACCCTAATTTATTTATTTTTATACAAAAGGATTTTTTTATATAAAAACGAAAAACACTTTTATAAAACTTTAATTAAAAAGTTCACATTCACACTTGTTAAAAAAAGTCTCATAAAAAACTTTACATTAAAAAACTTCAAAGTATTGAAAAAACATAAAAACCTTATATTACCACTTGACTTGGCCACGTGAATTTTCTCTTGGTCTTCACTTTTTTTTAGATTTTTTTTCTTCCGCCTTGACTTTTATTTAGGTAGACTTTTCTTCAACCTATGAATTCCACTCCAAAGAACTGGAGGCTATAGCGGTGGCTAGAGCTGGGTCTCTCTTAAATTAGCGAACGACTTGCCAACTTCCACGCGCTAAAGTTTACTTACTTGAGCTTTCGGCCCTCGTTTGGTTCAAAAAATCACTCACACTTTACAGCGCTGCAAGCTGCCGCTGCGGGCTCTATTACTCCTTCGACATCAATTAACTGTTGCATTAGTCTTCTAATGCTTCCAATCACAGATGGAATCGACGTTCATGCAAAACGACATAAGGTAATTACTGTTAATGAGAAAATATGAATTTCTGACTACCTTATTACTGTTAATGAGAAAATATGAATTTCTCTCCTCTCACATAGACTATTGCAAATCTGTTCTGATACCAATTTTTTAAAAAGGCAGAGGAGACAAAGCATCACAAAACATGAGTTGTTTTTCTTTAAAATATTTTGACATGCAACCATGCAATCACACACTCAAACTCATCTATCACTTAACTCGAATTGACTCAACACTCAACCATTCAATTAACTGACTCTCTATGTTTAGCCAACTCCTCATACAGAAGTAATTATCTTATTTTAAGAGATCACACCGCTCACCTTCTCCCTCATCAAAAAAGGAAATTAATTATGTAACGCACCCAAAACACACATCTGGGAACTCCGAGCTACACAATACTTTGCTTCTGCGGATAATAGGGATGTTTGCAACATTAAATTTACATAGCTTACGGTGCAAACAGATTGAGCTTTTTCGCCTCACTTGAAAATTTATTAACAAAAGACCTCTGGTTCCAGTCCATGTTTGATTTTTGGGGCTACCATAGATAAACCTATTTGGTTTCCTCTGTAGTTTATTTTTCTTTATTCGTTTGATTCCTTCCGATAACTAACATATTATGAAGATTTTAAATTTCATCTGGATTTCTTCCAGACTTTGTATCATTTCCAGTTGACGATCCAATGGAGATACGCATGATTTGCAAATTATATTAACCGTATCTAAGCACAAAACATACAAAAGTTATGCCAAAAACTTCAGTGGTTGACATAAGATTCAAGGTATTATCTATTCATCTTGGCACGATGAAGTAGTAATGTGCTGACCACTAATATTGTCCTCTTTGAGGAAATGCGTTGTGACTATGATCCTCTGCTGTTCAGTCCCCCGTCCCTTCTGCTCGGCTACTGATTGATCTGCCTTGTTCTCCATTCGATAAAGGACACGTCCACCGAGAATGCTGGAGAGACCATAAATTAATGACAACATAGCCGTGGAACTATCAAGCCATGAATGGAATCTACTTAGATCGGATCGCTCATTCCCCACATTCGTTACAGTAAATTACCTTACCTCCACCCTAGGTTGGATAGAGTGGGAAATTTTAGAGAAGGTCAATCTTCATTTAAATTTTCTCTATCTAGCTTATAGAGATGTGACAAGCCCCTGAGAAATCCCCAGCTCAGATTGCTAATCTGTCTTGAAGCATTCACAGTTAATAGGGTTTTAGGCTTAAAGTCGTAGCTAGTGACCTAGGACCTTTCCAACTTTTAGAGGATAGAACTATTTATTGTCAGGGGTTCCCACATCTACCTTAAACACCGCCATCTTGACGTGTTTATGGCATATTCTAACAGGGGACTTTTTGGCTTTTGTGTGGTTGAGTATCTCGTTGATTTTACACCAGATGCTAAGTAACAGCGTTGTCACGATGACGCTGAAATTATTTCTATATTTTAAATTGAAATTTATGCTATACAATAGTGTGATTTTTTGAATAGTGTATTATGATCAATTTCGCAAATCTTAATATAAAGCTTTAAATTTCAATATTGAAACTAGTTTTGAGGTTTTTCTATGAATGTAGTTTTGAGGTTTTTCCATTAATATAGTATTTGTAATTGAAGTGCCTGATACTGGACAACGATTTTGTGAGAAAATTGTCCACGACTTTTCTGAGAAGAACCTTCTTATACTATGAAATAGAACGGGAATGTTAATTGTTGTGCATGACATTGAACGGAATGTCAATCGCTCTAAATAAAATGCACCGTTCTAGACATGTCGACACGTCCTCCATTTTTCTAAACATTCGTGTTTTTCTAACTATCCATAGACACCATTTTAATTTTTGAAAATTTTATTAACACTTGGACCTTGTACATGAAACATTATAAAATGGATAATACTTTTATTTTGAATTTAAGGCCTTGGATGCTTCATTCCGTAACTTTTAGTTTTCAATTTAACTATTATGTTTGGTTCTCTTTATGTTGGGATTTTTCATCATTTTACATAGCAACAAATCTCATTTGGTGAATGATTTCGCAGATGGAAAAAAGAGTATTTCCATTTTGATTCATTTTTGGTATTATGAAGAAGTGGTCCAAGCTTATGGTGAATTGTGTATTGTGCTATTGTTTTTTTAAATTGTGCCTTAAAAAAATAGTGAGGTTAGTAATATGAGTCTTAGTTATAGAGTATTATTTTTTTAATCATAAATTTTTTTATCTGGGTCATTCGTACTTGTGTGATATGGGGTAAATTCCAACAACTACTATTATACTTTTGGTGATGAAAGAGCATTTGAACTTATTTTCTAAAAATCTAAACTAAAGCTCCAAGAAGACTTCAATGTTTGTAAATATTTTTAGTTTCTTTAATTACTATAGAATATTTTTAGAAAAACTATTCAGAGGAGAGATTTTTTTCCGTAAGGAATAAACTAATTTACCTTAAAAAACATGATAGATTTTGGCTATAAATCATGAGAGCTTCATGGAAGAAATCATGATAGCTTTAGAGAATAAATAAGGGAGTGATTTATGGATCTAGAAAAATCTACTTTTCTTGTACCTTTGCATTTAATCATTGTAAGCATACGGGGAAAGCTAATGGCCAAGTGAATGTGAAATCGGGCCATAGAAAGTGAATAGAGAGGAACGATGTTTCTTAGTATTTGTATTTACATGATTTGTTGAATAAAAGTGATTGGAAACATCCTTATACTCACGATTCCCTATGTATTTGTGAATGAATAATTACAACATTAATGTATAATATAGAATTAAGAAAAGTTTCAGTTATGTGTGAATATTGAAATCTATAATAGATTGAATTTAAACTATGACATGATTTAATGGTACCAATTCAATGAGAGATTAGTGTCAATTTCAGTGGTAGAAGATTTTTTTGCATGTTAGAAGATTTTTTGTGTATTACAATTTAAGGTTATGTAATAGAGTATGCAAGTTGATACCGTGAGTGCTAAATTAATTCTCAGTGTGTTATAATGGTATTGTAAGAAGCAGGTGTCAACATTGGAATTGGTGGAAAGGATGCGTGCGTGAAGGTGTGGAAAAGAAAATTGCTAGAGGAATGAATTCAACATTGGATGTGTTAGATGTATGGATGAGGTTGCCATGTCAAGGTTTTGCAAGAGGATGTGGAATACCTTGTAGCTAGGACTTTAAATTTGATAGTTGAGTTGAAAATTATTCATTTATAACAAAATAAACCCCAATACCAACGTTGAACGATGAGTTGGAAGTTGTCCATGGAAATTTGCATGTGTCGAGCATATGGTAAATTCTATGTGGAATTGAAGAATGCGATGTGAATCATATTGATATTTAGTTGAAGGTTAATTATCATAAGGTATATGGGCACCTACTATTTATAGAGTACTAACACTAAAATCTAGAGAAACTTAAAGTTACAGCAAAAGTAATTTTTCTTGCTATCTAGTGCTATCAAAGCAAGAAATCCCTTGGTGGGAAGATTAGATAATGACGGAGCTTTCAAAACATGTAGAAAATTAGATTTCTTGAAATATGATAGGTGAAGCTTTAGTGTTTTAATGAGTTTGAGAAGGAGATGATATTTGTATGGATTAGGCTCTTGGGAAAAGACAAACAACAAAGATGTTCGTTGAGGATAAAAAGGATTGTCTACTTTGAGTGGAAGTAGCATCATATTCTTTGTGTTATACAAGATTTACGATTGCAGACAAAAGTATATCCCCTAGGTTTGGTGGCTAACCTCGAACAACAAAAAGACAAGGAACCCAATGTTTTCCTTAAAGTAAATAGATG
This sequence comes from Pinus tabuliformis, assembly GCA_031772625.1. Taxonomy (NCBI): domain Eukaryota; kingdom Viridiplantae; phylum Streptophyta; class Pinopsida; order Pinales; family Pinaceae; genus Pinus; species Pinus tabuliformis. The sequence continues at coordinate 663,976,365 of CM062808.1, forward strand.
ATAGAATGAAGCCTACTTGGAATCCATCGCAAGATTCTCTCCTTATTTAGCTTGAATGCTCCAAGTCCTGTTCACATTTCCAAAATTAGAACCTGCACAGTCGGATAACAAAATCCAAGAAACTACAATACCTATGAATTATTATCTAAATACTCTACTCAATAGATCAACATGGTATTGAAATACTTGGAATAACAACATCACGTGTAGGAAAATAAAGAATTATTTTCATTAATATGAATGAGAGTTACAACCATAAATAGATGTTGATCTTCTAGAAGAGCACCTCCAAGCTAACTTATCCTTTCCTTGTCACAATGTGTACCTCCAATCACGCTAAATGCATGAAATGAAACCTCTCACAACAACAAATAAGGGTAGAATCAATCACTGTCCAAAATGCCAGCTCTAGCATATGGAAGGTTGTAAATATAAAGAGGAGTGGGCTAAGTTGGGAGTTATTATTCAACTACAAATCTAAGGTTTTAGCTCCACCTTTAATCGGAGGATGGGATCAAAGGATAGGCGATGGAAACTCCAAAGTAGGATAGCATAATATCTTAATGGTTTATCTGAGCTAAATGGTTGTAAAAAATTATGGAAGGTTCTGTAAGAGGAAGCTTTGAAAATTTCTCTCTTTTTCCTAAATTTCTAGAACCAACACAGGTGCAAAGGGGGGTAGCCTATAGGTGATCAATGGAGGCCACAATAGAGCTTCCAATAGGTGAACACTGTCCAACAAGAGGTCAGGGAGTGTTGGCCCTAGAACTGGCTCAGTTGATATTTCAAGCATAAACTCTGGGGAATGAAAGAGACATGCTTAGGGATTTGTACAAGATGATGACAATGGGGAATATGATCTTGATTCATACCATTAGGAGGCCTCTTGGTCGGATGTAAAAAAATGGCCTATAACACTTTGGATGAGGAATAATAGTATAGTATTTGTAATAATAGAGCCAACAAAAGAATTGAATATTGCAATAACAATATCCATGTTTGAATGAGACGAACAGAGAGGTAAAGTGGTCTTGTGTTTTTAAATAATTTGTGAGGTAAATTATTTATTACATGTAGCAGTGATGAGGATGATTACAACAGAAGGACTGTAATCAAGTATAAATGAAGTTCTTGAATAATCGTGGCAAAGAACCTTTGCAAGTTCTAGCTAAGGTTGGTAGGAGGAGGACATGTGGATGTTCTCATAAGAAGTGAAGATCTACAGAAGCCTAAAAGGAGCAAAAAAACTCAAGAGATTCTAGAGGAGATAACAAAAAATGACAAAAGGTTAGGTTCAAAGATAGCCTAGCGAGGTGTTATAACATGTTAAAGAGTAACTTGTTATTATAGAGGCTCGGTGACAGTCTACAAGTGGACAAGGTAAAGTTCACAAAGGAAGAATGAAGATGATTACAATAGTCATGTCATGGGTTCAAAGAGAAGCCACAATAGAGGAAATGAATATGCTAAAGGAAATGGCATAAAGAGAAGGATGGATTCTAGAGAAGAAAGTGTAGTGGCCTAAGTTGCATGTGAAGCTAAAGAACAAGTTGTGTTCATGGGCGAGGAGAGAACTCAGGGTAGTGGAGATGAAATTTCATTATTGTAAACTTGAATAAGGACCTATCCTTGGCAAAGGTTAGGAAGAAGAAGTTGATGAGATTCAGGGATTTCGTGATTTTAAAACTAATCAAATGTTTATGAATGCATTTCATGTAGGTGTAGAAGATGGAGAGTTTCCTCATGAAGGAAATATTGAAAAAATTACAATTAATGGAATTATGAATGAAATTCTTACACGAGAGCAAGGAGACAACCCTTGAGAGGAAAATGACGGGAATGAGAAACTTACTGCAAGTCTCCTAAACTATTTATGAAGTTCAAATAAGCGTAAGATGTTGATTTCTAAGGCATCAAATAAGGCTACAAAGCCTTATTATTTTAAATCTAATTTTTTGTGTATGCTTGCAAGTTGCATATATAAGGAAGAAAGAGAACCATCATAACTAGTCATGAAGATTGATGAAGATGATAAAAATATGCTTTGGAAAAGCATAAATAAAGGAAAAAATCATAATTTTGCTACGAGAGGATATGAAGTAGAATTTCTATTAAAGATAATGAAAGTGAAGATCATGTACAATTCATAAATGAAATTGTTGGTAAGCAGTAACATGGACCTGTTTATGTAGATAACAGGGACAATTTGACTAGTGGAGACTATCAAAGGGGAGAGAATAAAAAACATTCAGATTCAATTCTTAAAAACACATGAATAAGAATTAGAGTTGTTGGAAAATTTGGTGAGAGGACCCGAGCCAATAGAGGGGAATATAGTTAGAGCTGAAACATGTTCACAAGTGCCTAACAATGACATGATGCTTACAACACTTAATGAATTAGAGTTAACTTTTAATATTAAAAATGATTATGAGGTTGCGTGAATTGTTGATGACCATGAAAATGTGATTAAATAAATAGAGTATGAAATACTTCTTGAAGATGAAATTGAGCTTTAAGTACAACATTCAAAGCAAATGTTTAGATATTTTGAGGAAGAGATAATTTATTTTTAGAGAAATAGTTGGCAAGAGATATAGGTAATGAGGGTTGGCAGCACAGAGTTTGCAAATTATGTTAATTTTGAGGAACAACTTAGATTTCCATACAGTAGTGGCATACATGAAAATAAAATGCAATATTTGGTTAGCAACAATAGCAACACATTTTAGAGAAAAGAAAAAAGTATTTATGTTTTAAGACAAAAGGGAAAAATACATTCAATTATTTTAAACATATGTGGAAAGATGTATGTTGGGGAGGAGGAGCAAGATAAGAATTATAAAATTCTTATGCAACAGTTGAAAAGGGACAACAATGAATTTCAACTAAAATGCAGATTGGATGTTGAAATAGAGAGGGTGCAGAAACTTATAATGAAAGCGGCAAAGAGAGTGCACATTGATGTAAGAAAGGAAGTTAGCTATAGGATAAAATTGAATGTACAACAGTGCATCAGTAAGGTTAATAGAAATATTGAAACAAATTTTGGAAACCTAGGAATTGGAAGGTAACAACAACAAAAAACACTTGAACAAGATAATAAATAAACAAATGATCAGGTACAATACAATGTTTGGGATCTAGGTGGATTGTTTCATCAAAGGCCTATGAATAGGAGGTCATTAACTTTCTACCTTGGGAGTCTAATGCAACAGTGTGTGAAGTTCCAAGTCATTTCAAAAATCAAGGCTTTTTGGAGATAAAGCTCAAAAAGGGGTTTCAACATTTTAAAATAAATCGAACTTTTTCTTTGTGAATATTTTTTAGTTTCTTTAATTATTATAAAATGGTTTTTGAAAAGTTATGAATAGGAGAAATCACTCCAAGGAGAAAAGAAGGCATTTTACTTTAGGAAAAAAACACTGAAAAGACTAGGCTAAGGGGATACAGATTCCCAGAAGGCAGGAGGAAAAAATTGTGAGAAAGATAATGTTAAACAACATTATCAATCTTAGTAGGGATTACTGAGATCGGGCAAGGCTATCATAGCTTGGGGGGAATCAGAGGTGATTCAAGGTTGGGTGGATCGGTGTTGTAGGCCATAGATTTCCTAGCATTGGAGTAATGGTCAGAGGATTCTGTACTCACTGCTAACTTAATAGTGTTAGTAGTTATATGGTTATGATGAAAAGTATTTCTGTAAGCTAAATTACAAAGAAGTAGTTAGTTACCATGGTTACTGTGAATATCAGTTGTAGTATGTACATGTTGAATGTCAGAAATAAGATGCAGAATCATTCCCTGAGTTATTGGTAGGATTATTAATATTTTGTTGGTAGCATGCATTATGCATGGAAACTAGATTTTACTGAAAGAAATAGGATTTCTGCAATTATATTTTGATTATCTCTAAATTGAATGCATGCAGAAAGATGGAATATAGAGTGAATTAAATGGACAGATAAAATGCATGGCATATAAGCCTTATTTAATGAAATTACAAATTGTGCATTTACATATTGAATATCTTTACTCGAATGCATGTAGGCGGTTGTGCTAATAGTGAATTAAATAGACAAATAAAATGCATTTCAATGTTAGAATATTTTAAAAATGCATGCTTGCATGTAACCTGTCTCTGGTAAGAAATCAATAGGAATATGGATAAACTATCACAAAGAAGTCGGTCCAAAAGTGGACTGCATGCTTTTCATTTGAGAGGAAGTGATGTAAGTAAATATGGTGTTGTAAATTATCATATGAAACATTAAGTACGAGCACTGCAATTCATTTTGTTATATCAATACTTGCTATCTCTGATATAAACTAAGTGACAAATTAATTCAACCAAGAAAAAAGTAGAACATTTCCTTGAAAAAGTATGGCTACAGTCGGTGAGAAAACATATATGAGACATATGAACTCTTATTCAACTAAGTATATGTGTAAAGAGATTCCCCTACAGGCTGCCCATCTATAAAATCAGTTGAGTAACTCAGGAAAAAGTAGTGTGTTGAAACAATTAGAATTAACATATGTAAATAGAAATTTTAAACAAGCCTGAATATAATTTAGTCGAAGCCCCAAGGTACCCTTCTAGTTTCTAACATAGAAAAAATACACAAAATCAAAATTGCATATAACTTAGTTGAAGTTACATGATATCCTCCTGAGGAGCTCCAAATGAGAGATGACATACAAAAGTTTGATTCCAACACACTTCGATATAGGAAAATTATGAAGGAACTCAACCATGAGTTGCATTGGGTAGTTGCCTTTTACCATACAGTAGCACACCACTGGGCATAATGCAATAATAAACAGATAATAAAAATACACCTTGACAACCTCAAAATTCTGGAATAGAGTCATAATCACATGGACTCCCCAGTGAGTGTTTTCGAAAAAACTTCCATACATTTAAATAAAACAAGAAGAGAGAAAGAGTCTCTAAATTCCACAAGCATATAAACCCGGGCAACAGACAACTAGAGCCGACTGAAACAAATACGACATGCATCTAAGCCCATGTATTGGAAGGCCTCTGAGGCTTTTCCTGCAAGATGATATAGACCCATGCATACTTAAACATTGGGCTATCGTGTGATAGGTACTTCTTATGCAGGGTGAGCTTCGGGAACGAGTGGAATCAACCCCGAACCAACCAAGTGAGATTTAACATGAAGTAATCCAAAGTGTGCATCCAATAAAACTCCAAGCTAAACATCGGTCCATGTATACCTGAAACATTGCATGGAGAAGATATCACAATTAGTGAAATGATGGAAACTTTCCACAAGAGAAGATTACAAATATGCACATAAACATACTGGCCTGAAGGACCCAAAAACCCTTACCTGGTGATATGGGTTGCGGAAGGGATGGAGTTGAACACCTGTAACATTGGAGGAGCAACCAATTACATTTTATTGGAAATTTTTGGTAATTTCGAACAAAAATCTGAACATAGAAAATGCTTTGTTTTGCACAGGGAAGCTAAATCTGTTTGCTGAAGAACAGAGTTTCTGATGCACAATAAAAAATTTGTATTCAATAATAAAATCAACAGCTACAAAAGGATCTTCCTCTTAACAGAGGGATTAAACCAGGAACATTTCAGTTCCAAAAACCTCCACTGTCTCTCAAAAAAAAATTACTCTATTTCAGCTGCAAATTTTTACATTACTGTGTGTAAAAATAAAACTTACATTTACTGCTGTAAAAATATCTTACATTCGCTCTGCTGCGAGTTTCATTTTGTTCTTTCAAAGAGTAGCCACTAAATAAAATAAACTTCATGCTGCTGCATTACAAACTCTCTGCATACATATTTTCTTTACACTGTTGTGTAATTTTTACTTACACGCTGCTGCGTGGGTTCTCCTTCCGTTTCACTCAACGAAGATAACCAAAAAAAAAAAAAAATTTTTACATTTCTTACGCTTGTGCATATATTACATATTCAACCACTAAAAAAAAAACATGACCATACGTTCTTAATTGTTCCATACCTCCGTGCATAATAAAAAAAACATTATAAATAAAATTCTACCAACATTTACTATCTGCAGTAAATTCTATTAATTACTTCACGTGGAGCACTGGCGGTCAAAACAAAAAACTTCACGTAATTTCATTTGCTGCAGGCCTGTACGCAGCTTGGTTTCAATCAACGAACATCCACCATCCTTTCAATCGGACGACTATCGCTCAGTCGAACCAAACGAGATTTACGTTCCGGGAAAAAGGTTGTTTCCAAAACTACTTGTGGACATGCGTCAAATGGTGTACTGTATCGCTGCCCCTCCAGAGAATACCACCGCTTGGTGAAAAGCAGTGCGATAAAACTGGTCGTTTTCTGCTGAATTAAATGCGCAGGTGAAATTACATTTCAACACTCCCCTTTAATTTCAACAGCTGGGTTATCAGTCATACCCAAACATTTCCTCAAAAATTAAAAACTTTTCTATCCCAATGGCTTGGTCAGAATGTCTGCAACGTGCTCCTGAGTCCTGCGATATTGTAAAACAATTTCACCATTGTTGACCAATTCCCTGATGTAGTGAAACTTTGTGTCAATGTGTTTCGTTCTCTTATGAAACACAGAATTCTTGGATAATGCAATAACTGAGCTATTGTCACAAAAAATCATTGTTCCTTTTACTTGCTCTTGGCATAAACTTCTCAACATCTTTCTCATCCAAACTGCTTGACATGTTGCTGTTGTAGCTGCCACATATTCTGCCTCTTCCTTGAGCATTTGCTAGACTGTTTCTTCCACATCTGTTTTGGCTTCTGCTCTTCAAAATGAACAGGATCATCAACATGACAATATAATGCAAACAAAGAATTCACACCTTCATTTGCTGCCTCTTGCTCATAAATATCACTTAAATTTATGAACTTCTTACCTCTTTCATTTGGTGTACAAGTGCTTGAAGAAGCACTTGAATTTCCTCCTTGTGGTGTGCTTGGAGAAGAACTTTCATTTCTCCTCAAGAGTGTCTCTTGCTACCCTTGTGTTGGCGCTGCTATTTAGGGATGTGTTTCAGCCATCTCCTCATCATCTTCATCATGAGACAAACAGTTTTTAACATTCACTGTTTTCTCTATGCTTCCATCCCAAGCTTCCTCCTCAATGAACTGAACATCTCTACTCACAAAAAATTTCCTGGTGGATGGGTTATACAACCTATAAGCTTTGGATTCCTCACTATATCCAATGAAAATACATTTCTCCCCTTTGCTGTCCAACTTCTTCCTTAGATGATCTGGAATGTGTGCATAAGCCACACATCCAAAAACTTTCATGTGGGTGACTCCTTGCTTTGTCCCACTCCATGCTTCTTCCGACACTCTGTTCATGACTGCTTTTGTAGGGCATCTATTCAAAATGTACGCTACATAGTGTACAGCTCCAGCCCAATAATCATTTGGCAAATGCTTTGCCTTCAACATGCTCCTCGCCATATCCATGATTGTCCTATTCTTCCTTTTAGCAACTCCATTTTGTTGCGGAGTGTACCTTGTGGTAAACTGCTTGTGAATTCCATTTTCTCTACAAAAACATAGAAATTCCTTGGAGATATACTCACCTCCTCTATCAGTTCTTAGAACTTTGATATGCAGCCCGCTTTGGTTTTCTACAAGTGCTTTAAAATTGCAAAATCTTTCAAACACTTCACTTTTGTTCTTTAGGAAATAAACCCAAGTTTTTCTAGTAAAATCATCAATGAATGTTAGAATATAGAGGCTGCCTACAAGTGATGGAGTTTGCATCGGTCCACATAAATCTGAGTGGACAATCTCTAAGGGTGCTTTTGCCCTTATGCTTTTTCCTGATGGAAAACTTTCTCTGTGTTGTCTCCCCAATATACAACCTTCACAAAGGCTGTACGGTTTCTCTATCAATGGTAATCCTCTTACCATTCATTTTCTACTCAACAAGTTAAGACCTCCAAAGTTGAGATGTCCAAATCTCATGTGCCACAACCAATTTTCATCCTTTGGTTCGCTTTGGAAAGCCTCTTGTGTAACTGCTGCAATTTCAACTCCATCTTTTAAATCTACTTTTATCCTAAGAGGGAACATCCTATTCCATGTCATCTTTACTTCAGCAATACATCGTTTGCTGGGTTTTCTATCCATGATGGTGCATACATCATTCACAAAGAAAACATTGTACCCCTTTTGAACAAGCTGTCCAATACTTAAGAGATTACATTTCATTCCAGGAACATAATAAACATCTGCTATGGTTTTATTTTCACCTTTCTTTGTAAATATTTTTACTTCTCCTTTTCCCATAACAGAAAGTTTACTATCAGTCCCAAGTGTGACTTGTGACTTCACATTCTGATCTAACTTAGAAAACATGGCTATGTTTCCTATGATATGGTTACTGCAACCGGAGTTTAGAAACCATATATCATCACTCTTTATTTCAGCCATATTACAAGCTAACAACAAATTATTTTGGTTGATATTTTCTCTAGTGAGATTTGCATTAGTTCTATTGTTCATATCATGCTATTTCTTCCTACATTCATTTGCATAATGCCCATATTTTTTACAATAATGACATTGGACATTGGCTTTATCATACCTTTGTCCTTGAGCATGATGTTGTCCACTTTGTTGGCTGCTGCCTTGGCCTTGGTTCTGATTTGGATTGCTGCCTCTTCCTTTCTTGTTTCCTCTGCCTTGACCTCTTCCTCTTCCAAAGGACATCTGGGTCTTGAAGGCTTGTTCTAGAGATGATTTTTTATTTCTACTTAATCTCTGCTCATGTGTTATCAGTGATGCATGTAATTCATCAACTGAAAAGTTTGTGAAATCCTTTGTCTCTTCTATGGTTGCGACAATCACATCGAAATTTGAGGGTAGGACCCTCGAAGTTTCTCCACAATCCTCCTTTCTTCAAGAATCTCTCAATGATACCTTATTTGTGTGACCAGACCAATCACATGTGTGAATAATGAGTCAATATTATCTAACTCCTTCATGCATAGGTTCTCAAAATCTCTCCTCAGCAACTGTAGTTTTGTTGTCTTCACTTTCTCCATGCCTTCATAGGCTGTCTTCAGAGTTTGCCATGCTTCTTTGGATGTCTTGGCTGCTACTATCCTTGGAAACACACTCTCATGCACTGCTTGATATAAGAAGAGGAGGGCTTTAGAATCCTTCTTCTTATTTCTCTTCAATAGATCTTTCCCTGCCTGAGTTAATCTATTAAACTCATTTTCATCTGTTGGTTCATCAAAACCATCCTCAACAAATTCCCATAAATCTTGAGAAGCAAACAGGGCTCTCATGGTTATTGCCCAATAGTCATAGTTTTTCCCATTAAATAGTGGGAGCTGAGTATTACAGATACCCATGCTAGTGCTGGTGCTGATGCTGGTACTGGAGCCAGCCATTCTTGCACTCTAAACTATGCTTCAAAATACTTGATTGTGTATTTAATAATCACTGACTCTCTTCAACAGCAACACAAAAAAAAAACTTGAGAAATACCTTGGATTATTTCTTGACTGAGTCTTCACTCTGCTGGAGAAGCTGCTACAGCAAAAAAAAATCCTTCAGCTTCTTTGACACCTTCAAAGAGCTTGGACAAGCTATGATACCATATTGGAAATTTCTGGTAATTTCAAACAAAAATTTGAACAGAGAATATGCTCTGTTTTGCAAAGGGAAGCTAATATTGTTTGCTGAAGAACAGAGTTTCAGATGCACAATAAAGCCTTTGTATTCAATAATAAAATCAATAGTTACAAAAGGATCTTCCTCCTAACAGAGGGATTAAACCAGGAACATTTCAGTTCCAAAAACCTCCACTGTCTCTCAAAAAAAATTTACTCTATTTCAGTTGCAAATTTTTGCACTACTGTGTGTAAAAATAAAACTTACATTTACTGCTGTAAAAATCTCTTTCATTTGCTCTGCTGCGAGTTTCATTTTATTCTTTCAAAGAACAGCCACTAAATAAAAAAAACTTCATGGTGCTGCATTACAAACTCTCTGCATACATTTTTTCTTTACACTGCTGTGTAATTTTTACTCACGCGCTGTTGCGTGGGTTCTCCTTTCGTTTCACTCAACAAAGATAACCAAATTTTTTTTTTTTATTACATTTTTTACGCTTGTGCATATATTACATATTCAACCACTAAACAAAAAACATGACCATACGTTCTTAACTGTTCCATACCTTCGTGCATAATAAAAAAAACATTATAATTAAAATTCTACCAACATTTACTATCCGTAGTAAATTCTTTTAATTACTTCACGTGGAGCACTGGCGGTCAAAACAAAAAACTTCACGCAATGTCATTTGCTGCAGGCCTGTACGCAGCCTGGTTTCAATCAACAGACATCCACCATCCTTTCAATCAGACAGCTATCGCTCAGTCGAACCAAACGAGATTTACATTCCGGGAAAAAAGGTTGTTTCCAAAACTGCTTGTGGACACGCGTCAAATGGCATACTATATCGCTGCCCCTCCAGAGAATACCACCGCTTGGGGAAAAGCGGTGTGATAAAACTGGTGGTTTTCCGCTGAATTAAATGCGCAGGTGAAATTACATTTCAACATTTCTAAGCAACCAACTGACGTCTACACGGCACATGATAAGCCAGGTAAGACAGATTATAGAGAACAAACCGGAGTGTTGAAACCGGAATGGGTTCAAGGCCAAGGGAGAGGAGATGGTTTCCTTTGGCGTTGCCTTTCATCTTCTCTGAATTGCAAATATATGAGCCAATACAAATAACATTATCACTTTACTTGAAGAAGAAACCAAATTTGGAACCAAATCGACCTGAATGCGAAAATGAGAGGGTTACCTAGACTCGTGTTGAATGGTTGTAGAGAAGAATGTCATGGTCTCCTTAATAACCCCATGCAGGTGCTTGTTCCCCTGGAGTTCGTGGTAGATCATAGAAAAGGACTAAATGGCCACTGTAACTCCAGAATGGTAACTGGACTGGACCCCAGAGATAAATTTGTGCCAACTTCCCATATTGTGGCACAACGGAGAATGAGACAAGGATAACGTTGTGAGAAGCCTAGTTGCGATCAAGGGTATGGCATCTTGGAGGAGGGACAATGCTACTGTCAAAGAGTAAAAAGAATAGGAATAGTGAGACTGAAGGAGCACTTATGGCGCAGGAGTTAGTCAGGGTTGGGGAAAATAGATTGGGTCTATTGATCGGACACGGATGAGCCATCATCATAGATTATTCCTCGAGTTGATAACCCTTGAAAACTAAGACCAAAAGTACCTCTTCCACATGGGATGAGGTGGTGGAGATTGGTCATATGCTTAGGCTCTGGCAACTAGACAACAGTTAGGTGCAACGGGCATGAATCTAGGCAGTAAACCTCAGCCATCAATTCACATTGAGGACAGGTGGAGTAAAAGCATAGGGGAAAGTGGGATTCCACAATATCCAAGGTTGTACCTTTGAAAATGATATAAAAGGGTCCACAGTACTAAGAATGTCCGCCAGTCCACGTGTAAGGGAGCTACATGGTCCTCTCGACAATCCAATGGAGGGGCGAGTAAGTCGGCCTAAGTGAGCGATGTGTATAGCGAGACATATGAAAACATAGATAGGTTAGGATTTATATAGCCTCATGCTAAAAAGGGATATGAATTGGGAGGGTGAAGTTAATTGAACGTTCCAAATGGGTTAGGCAAGGTTTCACCAAAGCAATTTTAATTTATACCCACATGCTATAAAAGGGATGCATACATATACGAACAACTAAATAGACTTTAATAAATGCAATGCATAGAGAATTTATTTTTTATCACCGTTAGATGTTATTATGTGGTGGTGAGATACATTACATTTCTTTTTATTTCATGCACACTATCTCCCTTTAGTACTATAGTTCAACCAATATTTTATTCTCATCCTTTCTAGATTTAAAATATTTTTCATTGACTTAAATTTACTTCATTATGCTATATTTAAAAAATTATTTATATATATTCTTATAATTATTTATATATAGTTTTATCCATTTTATATACAGCTTGAGTGGGCTTAATGGTTACGAGCATGTGTTTCCTCCTAAGAGGTTACAGGTTCAAAACTAGAGGGGCATAGAGTATGTATGCCTTCGTAGACTTAGTAGTTCATAGACTTAGCAGTCAAATCACTGCGCGGAAGTAGGTCCCTTGTCCCACAAACAAAGGGGTCTCATACACCAATTTGGAATCTAGCTTGACCATGGTGTTAAAAATAGATAATAATAATAATAATAAATTTTGGTAAATTTTTTTTAATTTAAATTTACATTTTATTTATAATTTATTTTTATTTAAATTTATTATCCCATTAAATTATACTTTAATTACTTTTACTAATACCAAGGGTGCAACTCCGTCGTGCCCACTTCCTCATGAATTTTCAACGTTGCACAACAATTTTCTTAAAATATTTTTCTAATACCAATGGTGCAACTCGGTCGTGCCCACTTCCTCATGAATTTTCAACGTTGCACAACAATTTTCTTAAAATATTTATGACTAATTTAGGGGAAAATAAGTACGAGGAAGGAGACAAATATCTTAGCGAAGGTCTTTCTTTGTTGTAAATTTAATGGTTCATAATAATTAAAGTATCTACTTTAATTGTGCTTTTAATAAAATCTTGTGAGTGGCTAAATATGTAGTCTAATTTTTACAACATTACTTAAATTTACAGAAATTGGGCATAAAACATTGCTACTTAAAGCAAAAATTGGGCATAAAACATTGCAACCTAAATTCACAACATAAGTGCTAATGAGATGAATTAGGGACACCATTTCACCCTTCCAATAAATATCCAATCTACTTTGAACAAATCCATCATCCATGTGTAAGTCATTCGCAAGCGCACAACCTATTCCTACAATCATCATTAATATGTCATCAATTTTATTTCACAATATATCATTAATAAATTCATATTAAAATATTAATGATATTAAATAACCAACTGAAATCTATGCCCGATCAAAAGCCTATAAAGTGTCACAGTATCTTGTCACACCCAATCAATTGTCAATAACAACTACTGTCATGATTATTTTATTTTTTATAATATATATATAATAATAACATTCAGATCATTTTTTTTGTTGAATAGTGGAATCAGCAACCGTGGTGGTATCGTACTCGCGTTACACGGTGTAACGTCTTGAGGATGTGCAATGCGTTTGGGTGACGGGTGAACCCGGCGCGCACGCGGGTAGGCGACGAGTTGAGGCGCACAACGGTTGTGATGATACTTGCAATGAAGACATGCGATAATGGAAATGTGATGGAGCATTCATACACCTTTGAACGTGGAGCGATGCACTTGGAGGCCGACGACGATGGAGGGTGGGCCGACTCAAGTGTTGGACGCTTGAACGTTGGTTAAAGGGTGTGCGCATAATGTTGGGTGGTCGGCTAGGCAAGCCCCACCCCCATTTACGATGGATATATATATGTGATGTGTTTGGAGCATTCAACAACGAACCATTCGATCAAAACTTCGCACAAGAAGAAGTATGCAGATTCTAGTGCACAGAAACAAGAGAGGGAAGGCGCATAGCTCATGCGGTAGTCTCGGTTTAGCCACATGGTTTGAGGTCGCACTTGGAGTTGGGTGAAGGCGTTGGGCAAGGTGTGCCTGATGGTTGGTTGTGGCGTGCACGGTGAACGTGTAACACCCATTAGTGCTAAGTCTTAGCGTGGGTGTCTTGGTGGCTTGGGTGAGCGCTCGCCCATTGTGCAAGTGTGCACAAAGGTGAACGAAGGTAGGCAACCGAGTTTGCCTTGATTGTAAAATTGGCTAAGTATGAAACTTGGACTTCCAAGTATACTTGTATAAGCTTGTAATATTGAAGATTGATTAATACATATATTTCAGGCAGACTCATTGTTCAGGGAGTTGCCCCTCCCTTTATACTGTGCAATTGTGTTCTCGTTTATAATTGTTGTGGATAATGAATGTGTATGGGTGTTCATTGGTATAAAGGATAACGTAATAATACTTGATTGTGAAACACAAACTAAATAGGGAAAAGTGAATTAGGCGTAGTCCACGAACATAAGTATTGGTGAAACGAAAGTGTTCAGTGGTGCCGCACCTCGCTAAGAGCGGTTGAAAGACTACCGCTGGCTGGGGGGCATGACAGGTGGTATTAGAGCAGCTGATTCGGGCATTAAAGGTTGAAGCTGCTACACAACTTCACCGAAGTGAAGTTGGTATCAGAGCTGATATCCTGGTTAAAGCTGCTACACAACTTCACTGAAGTGAATTTCATATCAGAGCCAGGTTGCTCATGACAAAGTGTAGATATTGAAGCTAATTCAGGGTTGAAGAAGCTTGAAAGTTGGCGACAGTGAAGCAGGTACTTGCAGGTGAAGGAAGTTGTTTCACATACAAGTGGAACAAGGGTTGGTTCAGGTTACAGTCATCTTGGTGAAGCTGTTAGATGGTCAAAACTAGATTGCAAAAGAGAAGGAAGATGTTAGCAATGGCAGTTGAATCTCAGGCTGGGTCTAGTCACGGTGTGCAGGATGCTACTATCACACTTATGGAAAAAGTGTTGGTGAGAATGGAGGTTATGGAGACTTCCTGGGATAAGAAGATGGACTTGTTTGCTAAGGAGCAAGAGGCCAATTCGAAGATGAAGGAAGAGCTCGATGAACTCCGAACACAACACGAGTACACTGATCTTATGTGTACACAACTTGAAGTAAGGGTCAAAGAGGTTGAAGAAGCAAGGGACCAGGGTCTTGCAGAGATCGTGGACTTGAATAAATCTCTTGATGAGGCCAAAGATGAGATCACGGTGTTGAAGAAGGCCATGGGGCATAACTTAGGTGGAGGAGTGCCTCATGTGAAAGTCAAGGAACCAGAATCTTATGATGGTACAAGGAGTGCAAAGACTCTTGGCAACTTTCTATGGGACATGGAGAAATACTTGGAACGATTGGGTCTATCTGATGATGAGACGAAGGTCAAGATAATTGCTCAGTTCTTAACAGAGGATGCTAAGATGTGGTGGCGAAGGAGGATGGATAAGATTGCCAATGGCAGTGCTGGTGACATTACTTCGTGGGATGACATGAAGAAAGCTTTGCAGACCCATTTCAGTCCTCAAGATGAAACATGGGAAGCAAGGATGAAGATTAAGTTCATAAAGCAGACCGGGAACCTACAGACGTATCAGCGGGAGTTTGCAAGTGTGGTTTTGGAACTTCCTGACAGGGTGGAGAGGGACAAGGTGTTCAACTTCATTATTGGGTTGAAGCCTTGGGCATGCAATGAAGTGAAGAGGTAGAGGATTAGAACACTTGAGGAAGCTTTTTCTGCTGTTGATAGGTTGGTGGAGCATTATGATGAGACTTCTAATGATAGGAAGAAGAAGTCCGATAAGCTGAAAGAGAAGAAGAAGGATGATGCTTCGAAATGAGATGATAGTTCGAAGACGAAGAAAGCCTTGAAGTGTTGGATATGTGCTGGACCACATACGACGAAGAATTGTCCTTCTAGACCAAAGTGGCTGCGATTGCACAATCTGATGCGATGAATGAAGGAGCTTCTGTGGGGATGATGCAGATACTTGGTGCTGCTACTACTACAGAGGTGATCTCTCGGAGGGATCTTGAGAGGAATAGGTTGGAGTATGTTCGGATGAAGGTTGGAGGTGCTGATATACTCACTATGGTGGATAGTGGGGCTTCTCACAACTTCATGGTGAAGATACTGCGAGAAGAATTGGGCTAAAATTTGTACCGGTAAAGGCACAAATGAAGACAGTCAATTCTCCTCCTATTGAAGTTCTTGGTATAGCTGAAAGGGTGGACACAATGCTTGGTGAATGGACAGGGAAGGTCAATTTCACTATAGTGCGGATTGATGACTATGAGGCTGTGCTGAGGATAGATTTCATGAAACAGTTTGATGCTATGATTGTTCCACATTTGACGAAGCTCTACATTTACGATGGAAGGGAAGATGTACCCATTGGTGTGCCAACCATTGGAGTGACAAGGCCTGATTGTAAGCTGGGAGTGATGCAAATGGAGGACGAGAAGAGGATGGAAGACATGAGTAAGCGGTTGTCTACTGTTGAGGCAAAGCTTACCGAGCAGTCATTGGTCATCAGGACACTTTCAGATAGCATCTTGGATTTGTCAAGAAGGCTAGAGGTAGTTGAGGATGATGATGATGATGATGAGGTATATGTGAGGCCGAATGTCCGGGAGGAGGATCGGGTCACTTATCTACAGAGGATGGAGATTGAGGATCCTGACAGATGGATCGAGTTGATTAGTGAGGGAGAGCCTTCAGGCTCTACTCCCTCCACATCTTCTTAGGTGGACAAGAAGATGGGGCTCATTGTTAGCTGCTCATGGCAGTGAGTCCTTAAAACAGGATGAGCAGGTATGACTGATGGTGCAGGGATGGCTTGGCATCAAGCATCATGACATGTTGCAGATGGGATGGAGTTTCCATGGACCTGAGCATGGTTTACACTTGTATGGAGATAGATTCTTGATGAGTCAAGGATGTGATAGGATGTTTTGAGAAACGACTGATGGTGATATGAGAATGTGCATTCTTGTGGTTTGGGTGTATGGTTGGATTAGCTACCCAACTAGTTCGAGTCGTGAGGGGATCCAGTGTACAGATTGATTTTGCTGTTGAGATGAGATGTTGGCACATGGCAGAGATGTGTTAGCACTTGTTGGAGTATCATGGCAGAGGTTCACATGATGACACATGATGAGGTTGACACGAGATGTTGTAGTGGGCATGTAGCTTGAGATGGAGGGACCAGCCTTCCACGATGGAGAGCAGCATGTGGAGATTGTGACAGAGGAGTCGATGATCATGGATTGAGATGATATCTAATGTATGACATACCGATAAGGTGTATACCTTGGTATGGTTATCTTGGTGACAGATGGTTGCCGAGGCGAGACATGGTGGAAATGGAGTTCTACATATGTTGCAGGGATGTTTGCAGTATGTGGAGGAGTTGACATCATGGATATTGATGATCTTGGTGGATGGCTACCAGGATGATATGTTGTTGAGGACGACAACGATTTTTGGTGGAGGAGGATGTAATCTCCTGAGGATGTGCGATGCGTTTGGGTGACGGGCGAACCGGGCGCGCGCGCGGGTAGGCGACGAGTTGAGGCGCACGACGGTTGTGCGACGGAGGCGACACGGAGGTGCGACGATACTTGCGACAAAGACATGCGATAATGGAAATGCGATGGAGTATTCATACACCTTTGAGCATGGAGTGATGCACTTGGAGGCCGACGACGATGGAGGGCGGGCCGACTCAAGTGTTGGATGCTTGAACGTTGGTTAAAGGGTGTGCGCATAACATTGGGTGGTCGTTTGGGCAAGCCCCACCCCCACTTACAATGGATATATATATGTGATGCGTTTGGAGCATTCAAAAACGAACCATTTGATCAACACTTCGCACAAGAAGAAGTGCGCAGATTCTAGTGCGCAGAAACAAGAGAGGGAAGGCGCATAGCTCATGCGCTAGTCTTGGTTTCGCTACATGGTTTGAGGTCGCACTTGGAGTTGGGTGAAGGCGTTGGGCAAGGTGTGCCCGATGGTAGGTTGTGGCGTGCACGGTGAACATTTAACGCCCGTTAGTGCTAAGTCTTGGCGTGAGTGCCTTGGTGGCTCGGGTGAGTGCCCGCCCATTGTGCAAGTGTGCACAAATGTGAACGAAGGTAGGCAACCGAGTTTGCCTTGATTGTAAAATTGGCTAAGTATGAAACTTGTACTTCCAAGTATACTTGTATATTCTTGTAATATTGAAGATTGATTAATACATATATTTCGGGCAGACTCATTGTTCAGGGAGTTGCCCCTCCCTTTATACTGTGCAGTTGTGTTCTCGTTTATAATTGCTGTGGATAATGAATGTGTATGGGTGTTCATTGGTATAAAGGATAACGTAATAATACTTGGTTGCGAAACACAAACTAAGTAGGGAAAAGTGAATTAGGCGTAGTCCACGAACATAAGTATTGGTGAAAAGAAAGTGTTCGGTGGTGCCACACCTCGCTAAGAGCAGTTGAAAGACTACCGCCGGCTTCGGGGCGTGACACACGGGGTCGAATCCCACCGACTGCTACTATAACCTCTAGGAGGAACCACCTAGCTCGCAAGAACGGCCCTCGGTTAAGACGAGACTTGAACTGTGACCTGCACAGGGGCATGGACGACTTAGCAAATAGTCCCCTCGCCACTAAACCAAACTTCTCCTAGCAATAATATTGAAATCATTAATAACATACTAATATAATAATATAATCTTCAATATTATTTTGAATGATAATTAAAACATGAAATAATAATTGAATCATCAATGTCAAAATAAAATTGAAAATGTCCCAACTCAATACAAATAAACTAAATTATTTTGAATTTTGGTCAACCATTATATATTTTTTAATATTCATATATATAAAAGTTTTGTGGGAAACAAAAATGAATGGAATTACAAAATTGTTTCTTCATTAATATATTTTAATATAAAAGATACCAATTATATATTTTGAGACAACATTAAATATATAAATATATATTTTTATTTTTGGAATTTTAAAAATAATAATAATTATGATTTTATTAGTATTTTTAATAATATAGTAATATAATGTTTTTAATAATGATAAGTGGTTTTTTTAGGGTGTAGAATATATGGTAATGTAGTATTTTGTTAAGAAATTTTATGATGTGAAAGTTATTATTTAGAAATTAGTGGGAAAATTTTTAACAATATTAAAAGTTTTCTTTAGATGATTTTAACAACTTCGATGACCTTAAGTCATGATCTCTCAAACCAATGATTAAAAAACTCATATCACTTAGCAAATAAAAATATATAATAAAAATATTTTTTTAATAAAATTAAATGAAATTATTTTAAATTTTATATTAATGTGAAAATAAAAAATTATACTTTAATTATCACATTAATAAATAACCCATTACTTTTTACATTTAAAATTTATTTTAAAATTAATCACTCTAAATTTTAAAATTTTAAAATTATATTTTTCTTTCCCGAAAGAAATAATAATAATAATTTAAACTAAATAGTACAAACCCATAAAACTGAGAACCTTTATTTTCAACAAAATTATAAATCTACATACATACGTGTACATATATATCATTTTGATACCCCTCATTGTAAAAGAAGTATTCAATAATTCCAAATCGTTGAATGGAAATGGCTGCTATTTACTAATATCAGTCTATATGATAAGGACAACAATGATCTTTTCAAAATGATAGCTCCCCGCTCTGACTTTCCAATTTTTGCAACTAAAGTTATGGTGAGAGGACACACGGCTAGATTGTCCAGGGCTGAATTCTTGTTCAGATGAATGCCTTCCTTGGACGACACGCTGATCAACTACTCCCATTTTACTTATCCGAATGCTAAATGTTTAAGATAAGTCTGTCATGTATAGGAATTGTTTAGAGGGTCAAGAGTGGTCAGTGGATAGATTTTTTAATAAATTTTGTAAAAAATAGTATTTAAATCAGGTTTTGATAATGAAAATAGATTTAATATCATTAAACATTTTCAGAACATCTAAATTTTAGAATTTTTAAAAATAACCCAAATTTACAGAAAATACTCATAAATATTTATTAAAATATTAATAAAATTTTTATAATTTTCAAAACAAAAAACAGTCTAGAACGCGAACGTCTCAACGGCATCCACTCTCCGAACTTCTAGGGTCGTTAGGGTTCCGCCTCTTGAACATCTCACTCATTTTAATTTCGTATATGATGACCTAATAGTAGACCATTATTATCTCTCCGAACTTTTAGGGTTATTAAGGTTCAGCCGGTTGACTTTGTCAACCCCATATAAATATTAATAAATATTTCTCACCCCATCTAAATATTCTCTCACTTCTGTCAGAAACTGCATAGCTTTTATCATTAATCAACATATCTATAATATTTCTACTTCCACAGCTGTATTACAAGTTGTTGAAGAATTATTTATTCTCATATTCAAATTTATGTCACTCCCTGGAAAATGTAACTAGGTGATGAGATGCTATTATTTTTTAAAACCACCCAAAGAAAACAAAAATAACGTCAATATAGTATTGATTTATTTAAAACAAAACATTAAATAGGCGTTTCTTGTTTTTATAATTACATTGACATTTAAATTATGTAGTTTTTATCAATATAATTACTTAGTATTACTTATATTGATTTATTTAAACCAAAATATTAACCAGGTGTTTCTTGTTTTTATAATTAGGTTGACATTTAAATTACATAGATTTTATCAATATAAATACTTAGTATTACTTATATTGATTTATTTAAACCAAAATATTAACCAGGTGTTTCTTGTTTTTATAATTAGGTTGACATTTAAATTACATAGATTTTATCAATATAATTACTTAGTATCATTTAATATTTATTTGCTTCAAAATTGTTAATATTATTAATTTTAATTCTAAATGCTATTTTTTTTCATAAAATTTTAGATAAATAAAAGTAGTGTGAGGAATTTTCAAAAATATTATTTATTAGTATTACTTAATATATATTTGTTTTAAAATTGTTGATATTATTAATTTTAATTTTAAATGGTATTTTTTGTTCATAAAATTTTAGATAAATAAAAATAGGGTGAAGAATTTTCAAAAAATTATTTATCGATATTTATGTTTATTAGTTGATTTTTTTTTTTTTTTTATTATTATTATTATTATTATTATTATTAAATTTACTAAATTGGAACATTTTTACAATATTCGTTTATCTTAATTTATTAAAAGTAAAGAGAAATCAAATTTATAAAATATATATATATATATATATAAAACTAACTTTGTTTTATTTATTCATAGGATAAATATATAATTAAATTTAATAGGATAATAAAAATAGAATTTTTTTTTTACTAAAATGTAATTAATAATATTAATTCTAATTGATTATTATCTATTTAATTAAATATGTAAAATTGAATTTAATGGCATTTGTAATATTCGTTTCAATATACTTAACATTACATGTGTTATTTTTAATAAAATTTATAATATTATTTTCAAAATATTTACTTATTTTATTTATAACATTTTAATTTAACAAAATTATAATGATTTAAAGATAAATTATTTAATATTTTTAAAATAAAAAAATAACATTTTAAAATAAATTAAATAAATTTTAAACCAAACCAATTTTAAATTCAACATTTAAATAAATCAATTTTGAACTTAGTTTTTAAATAAATTTCTTTTAATAAATCAATTTTGAACTTAATCTTCAAATAAATTGCTTTTAATTTTTAAATTAAATATGATAATTAAATAATACTTATTAGTTTTCACTAATCTTAAATTATTATCTTTTAAATAAAAATAAATTTATTTATATACAAAAATGTTTTAAAATTCAAAAAAGAAAAATCTAAGCAGTTATAATATATTTGGTATTAAAAAAATTAAATAACATCATTATCACGAGAATTATACATGACCTTGTCATTTTAGCATACATAAATTACTTCGTTTATCATAACCAACATCATTATCATGAGAATTATACATGACTTAGTCATTTTAGCCTACATAAATTACCTCATTTATAACAACCCACATACCTTTTGAGGGATACTGCTATAGCATAGTCTCATATCTCCCGTAAAACATTACAATAAAAACATAAAATTTAAAAGATTTAACCATTAAGTTGTTTACAAGTTGTGCTGGCATATCTAGTCATAACATTTATTAAGAGTATACCATAGAAATGAATGCAACATGACTCAGCTGTAAGGATATTCTCGGCATATCATTTTGGTTTGTGTGTCCTGTGCGGTCACATTTAATTCCCATGCAAATGGATTTATCCTCCACGTTTATTATTGCCGAACCCATGGCAAATCGACCCTTTGGTTTCACTAAACATATCAGTTTATAGTTTTGAAGCATTGTTGTTCTCATTATCTGGTTGTAATTTAATTGCCTGCTCCGTTCCTTGGTACGTGGCGGGAGTAGGTCCGTCTGGCCACAGCTATCACCTTGGGGTTCATGATGCATCGACGATGGATATACAAAGGGGCGATTGTACGGCTAGAATGTTTTCGAAGTCATTCACCTCCCTTTGCGCTGAATTGATAATTCACTTCCCTGATGCATCCTTGGCTTCCGCTCTGGTTTTTCCGCTTCTAGTCGTGAGCTTTTCTCAGTGATTGTTTCTAGAAATCAGCTGCAGAAGGAGGTCCTTTCAGAGGTTCGGGTCATGGCATTTTTCCCAGCAAGCATACCCTGGTGAGTTTAGTAACAAGAGGGTTGTTGTACCATTATTTATAATTCTCTAATAGTCATTTGAGTCTTTCTCTCTTGAGATATGGATACCATGAAATCTAAACATGTTTGCGGTGTATATTCTTGTAGGAAACCTCGGCTGTGAGTCCGCAGACTGTAGCGTCTGCCAAATGGCGATTGTGCCTATTCTGGGTAGAGACACTCTACAAGGGTTTCTACGAGGTATGAGGGTTTTCAATCCTGTTATAAATTGGTGTTGGTATGTGACTAGGTTCAGAAGATAAAGCTTCAATTTGATAACATAAGGGTTAATCCATTTTCCTCTGTTTAGGTTAACAACTTTCTAGTGATTACCCTTAAGGGTTTAAGATTTGTATGCTATGAAATTCCACTGTTTATTTTAGAGTTTTCCACTTCGGGTTTTTTTCCAGAGACTGTTATCATGTACTTATTTTTTAAGTTAAGTTTATTCTGTGGAGGGTTTTGCCTCGGTGATAAGAACTCTTGAGCCACTTGGCCGGCCTTCAAGGGTCACGAACCATGTGGATTCTATATGAAGTTCAGGATTCCGATGTTACTTAAAATTCTAGAATTTCTTTTGGTTTATGTAAATATATTTATATTGTGTCATTCTAGAAATGATCTTCGTGTTCCTGGTTGTATACAATTTTAGAATGGTTAGCACACTTGTTGGAATGTTATCTTCAATCCGACCTTTTGCTTATTCTTCATTTCCTATTCAGTTACTCTACTCTGTACTCTTTTTGTAAGGAATTCATCTCTGTTCTCCTTGCAAAGTAATTTTTGGCTTGCTTGTCCATCTGGTTTGAAGTTGAATTCTGTCGGGTAGACCAAATGAGGGTTTGGCCCAGTCTGGCTCTTTTAGTGAGACTACCACCAGGCTTATGGGATTTGTAAGAATGGTTACAAAAACCACTTATGGATCCACTATAAGTCGCCTCGGCGCCCTGCGGTTCTCCGGGGTTCAACCTGTGGTCTTCATTCGCACTGCATGAGGTTCTTACCTTATTGCATGCTATTATTCTCTTGTGGAACATAATTTAGATTGTCTGCTCATAGTTTAGTTCTATGCATGAACAATAAAAATAAAGGTTCTCGACTTTTTTGTAAAGATGGTTCTGTTGTTTATTTTTTTTAAGAAGAATATTCATCTCGTTTTTACATCTTCAGTGTGCTTTTAGTTATTTGCTAGATTATTTCAAATTCATGAATGTTTTAGCTATAAGCTCATTCTGTGCATTTCAGTTATTTGGCTAGGTTATTTTTGGGCTACAAATGTTTACAATTGTATAATATTTTGCAGTTTTGAAATATATATTCCAAACTGTGTCTGGAATAGACGGTTTCAATTTCCTGAGTCCAACCAAGTATTCAATTTAACTGAAAATAAGCTACTTCTATAACAGAAAACATTTAAATGAGTACATTCAATTAATTTTATCTCTATTGCTTCTTTTCTCGATACTTAATGAGTAAGAAAAGCATTTTCTCTATTGTAGGCTTCAGATTCATCATATTACCGGTAATGTTTCTTGCACAGTAAACCCATTTCCTTTCCTTTTATTCTACGCTACAAAGTGTCTTTTCTAGGAGTTTCCACTTACCTGGAATGTCGTGGTTAGGAAAACTCTCCAAAGATTGAGAACACCCCTATTCTTCCACTGCTAGTCAACCACTCATCCTTGAGATTCATCTTTCGGGACCAGAATCTCCCCCCTAGCTCACTTGCAGGACTATAGTCCTCAGCAAGTTGCTTGCTCTTTATGCATCACTATCTGGTCATCACCAAACATATCCAATCTCCCTTTCTGCCTATCATAACAACGCAGTTTTTCCCTCCCCCCACTTCCTTTTCTTTGGAAGCCTTTTTAGTTAAGGGAGGTTGTTAGGGTTGTATTTTTCAGCAACTATTTTCTCCAACTTCCCTTGCCCAGAAGTTACCAGTTTAGCTGATACTTAAATAATTTTCTCATTTTCGATAATTCAAAATATTATTCAATTCAAAATAGGTAATAACACTAAATACTTAGTATGTTCTTACTGCGGTAAAATGAAATATTTACATGTTCTTGGGGATATTACATCTCCCCATCTTGAAATCAAACATTGTCTTGATGTTTTCCATCCATGAACAGTTTTGTATAAGCTTCTCTTATGAGTTGTTCATCCTCCCAGGTGGCCTCATCTGGCCCAAAGTGCTGCCATTATACTTTAACCTGGGTGAGGGCTTGTTTCCGCAGCATTACTTCTCTCTAATCGAGTATATTCAACGGTTCGACCAAGATTTCTCTTTCCGGCTCGACCTGTATGTCCTGCCAGCTGATTACATGCTTAGGGTCATAGACATATTTTTTTAATACCAATACATGGAAGATGTTGTGGACCCACATATGACTTGAAAGAGCGAACTGGTATGCCACCGACCCAACTCTCGGTAAGATCTGAAACGGTCCACAAAACGGGGGTGTTAACTTGGCACTCCCACTCCATTGTGACGTGCTCCTATTAGTTCGAATCCTCACATACACCTAATCACCAACTTGGTATTCCTTAAAATTCCTCTTTCGGTCAAAAAAAATATTTTGCCTATCTTAGGCTGCCTTTAAATTGGACTGTACCTCCTTGACCATTTCTTCCATCTCCTTAAGCATTTTGGGTTCCAACATCAGTCTGTCTTCTAGTCCACCCTAGCTTGATGGTGTGTGGCATTTTCGTCCGTACAGCACTTCAAACAGACTCATTTGTAAGGACGTATGATAGCCATTGTTGTACGCAAATTCGACTAGGTGCAAATAATCTTCCCACTTGGTTGGTTGTTGCATAACATATGATCTTAACATATCTTCCACAACCTGGTTCACCCATTCTGTTTGACCGTCGGTCTGAGGATGATAAGCAGTACAGAAATTCAACTGAGTTCCCAATTCCACAAACAGGATTCTCCAAAAAACCGATGTAAATTTTACGTCTCGGTCAGAAATTATTGTTTTTGGTAACCCGCGCAGCCTAAAAATATTTTGCATAAAGATATGGGCAATCTGCACAGCTCTATAAGTAGATTGCACTGGTATAAAATGAGTTGATTTGCTCAGTTTGTCCACCACCACCATGATGGAATCATTGTTTCTCTTTTACTTGGGTAGTCTTGTTACGAAGTCCATGGAAATGGTTTCCCACTTCCACTCCGGGATTGATAGTGGATGTAATAACCCAACAGGATGCTAGTGTTCCACTTTAACTTGTTGGCATTCTAAGCAATGAGTTATGTATTTAGCTACATCTTTCTTCATTCCTAACCAACAATACTCCTTTCAGAGTGCAGTAATCATTTTCTGATACCCCGGGTGCCCATCATAATGACTTCTATGAAATTAATCTAAAATCGGGCTTTTAATGTTATTTTGGTTGGGCACATACAACCTTTTTCTATAATACAGCATGCCATCAGCATCCATAGTATATCCTTGCTAATTTTCTTTGCTGGTTAAATTCTGAGCTTGATGTCCTATTTACTGATATCTTGCATCTTGTTCTGCTACTTTTTAATCATCTCATCGAAGGTACTTCACCCCTCGCTGCAAGAAATCTCGTAGAGACATTGTATTTTCCGACTTAAAGCATCCGCTACCCAGTTCCCCTTTCCTTTCAAATGCTTAATCTCAAAGTCAAAACCACTTAGAAAATCCACCCACCATGCTTGTCTAGCATTTAAAGTGGGATAACTAAAATAATTAGTCAAGCTATGATGATCCGTTAATAATAGAAACTTTTTACGCATTAAATAGTGATGCCACATCTTTAAGGCGTGAATAACAGCTGCCAACTCCAAATCGTAAGCTGAATATTTCTTCTCATGTTCTTTTAATTTCCTAGACTCATAGGTGATTACCTTTCCTTCTTGCATCAGTACTCCTCCTACCCCTTCCTTACTCGCATCCATACATACTACATAGTTCGTACCTGGATCAGCTATACTTAATATAGGTGCTGTGGTGAGCAGATGTTTGAGTTGTTCAAAACTTTTTTGACATTCTGTGGTCCATTTAAATGTTCATCCTTTTTTCTGCAGGGAAGTGATAGGGTAAGCCACTTTAGAGAATCCTTCTATGAACCGCATGTAATAACCAGCTAGCCCCATGAAAGATCTTACGTCTGCCACTTCCTTTGGCATGGGCCATTCCTTTATGGTCCTTATCTTTTTGGGATCCACAACGATCCCATCTTTAGTGATTATGTGTCCCAAGTACTATATTTTCTCCTTAAAAAAGTCACACTTGCTGTATTTGGCATATAATTGGTGTTCTCAGAGAGTTTGCAATACCAATCTGAGGTGCTCCTTGTGTTCCTCCATATTCTGGGAATATATCAGTATAGCATTAATAAAAATTAACACAAAATTGTTTAAATACTAATGAAATATGTTGTTCATTAAGAACATAAAGGTTCCGGGGGCATTGGTTAACCCAAAGGGTAACACCACAAACTCATAGTGTCCATATTGTGTTCTAAAAGCAGTCTTGGCTATGTCCTTCTCTTTAATTCTAATTTGGTGATACCCTAACCATAAATTAGTCTTTGAAAATATCATTTCCCTTTCACCTAATCAAAAACTTCATCAATATGGGGTAGCGGGTATTTATTCTTAATTGTCAACTTATTCAACAGACGATAGTCCATACACATATGAAAGGTCCCGTCCTTCTTTTTAACGAATAGCACTGGAGCTCCCCACAGTGACACACTGGGGCGAATGCAATTTTTTTTTTACAGCTCCTGTAACTGCATTTTTAGTTCTGTTAATTCTGGTGTGCTCATTTGATAAGGAGCCTGGGATATCGGGGCTTCCCTTGGCACAATTCGATAATGAAGTCTATGTCCCTCTTGGGTGGCAATCCTGGTATCTCCTCCGGAAACACATTTGCAAAATATTGTATCACCGGGATACTTTCCAATGTGGCAATTTTGTCTTTCGAATTGGCGTAACCCACTTGGATGGCATAAATCTGGCATCCCTTTCTGATACATTTTGCCAATTGAGAAGTGTTTATTGGTTGAATTTGCATTGGCCTCTTAATACCTTGCATCTCCTACTTCTTTCCGAGCTCATCCCTATAGTAGATAGTTTTTGTTTTACAGTTTATAATGGACCAACATCTTTCCAACCAGTCCATACCTATCAACACGTCATACGAACCAAGGGTAAGTACATTTAGATCTGCCATCATTGGCTGTCCTACTATTTTCAAGGGGCAGCTATTGACCTTAGCTAACACATGTCTCTTTGCCCCTGTTGCTAGCTGTACTAGCCAAGGGTCTTTAAATTTAACAGTTTGTAACTTACACTGCTCCACAACCTTAGGACTAACATAGCTTAGTGTAGCTCCAGGATCAATTAAAATAGTTACAATATAATAAAAAATCTTACCTTCAAATTCCACCATGGTCGGTTGGTATTCCGCCTGACAATCACCTAGAGCGGCATTAATTCTTGGTAAAGTCCATCCCACATCGCCGATTGTAGGCGCTTCATGGATCTGTGAAACCTGTTCAGTACCCTTTCAATGAGGACAATGTTTTAACGTAATGAGGCCCTCCACAACCCCAACATTGTACCGGAGGCCTTACTGTCCCTTCATTGTCAATTTTTCCAAATTTTTTGTTGATTCCGACTTCAATGGGTGGCTTTAATCTGAGCGGATTCTTTTGTAAATTTCTGCTAATTTTCCCTTTGGAAAATCCTTTGTTAAAACTACCACAATTTCCTTTATTGTTTCCAGCCATCTTATTACTTCTCTTGTACACCCACCCTTTTCCTAGAATTTCTCCCGTCTGCTTACTTTGTTGATAACATATTTTGACTTTTCGTATCACCTCATCCATTGTTTTTGGGTTATCAAACTCAATTCTTTCCCTCATTGTGAAGGGTAAACTACTGATGAACTGCTATACCTTAGCCTTCTCCTCTCATATGTAGGGCACATAACAGAGTAACGAGGTAAATCAGGTGATAAACTCATCCATTATCTATTGTCTAAGTCGTAGGTCATGGAATTCCCTTGCTTTCTCATCATAAAATCATTCAGTCAAGTATCTTTCCTTGAAATATTTTTAAAATTTTTCCCAGGTTATATTTTGTTCACTTACCCCATGTACAATCTTGACCTCTTCCCACCATAGGGTGGCCTTCCCTTGCAATTGGAAAATGGCCAGTCGTGCCTTGAAGTTGTGATCGTATTCGTATAATTGAAAATATTTGTTCATGTTAATCAACCAAACCTCGGCTACCTCCTCCAGTTCTCCATTGAAATGTGGCGGCTTTATTTTCCGGATTTCTCCTTGTAATTCTATCCGCTGCATTTTCAGCGTTTGATGCTCGGAGGCATTATCTGACTTCTCTTCTCAATTCTCTTCCCTTCCTTCTAACTCTTCCTGTTCTGTTTGGTAGCCTTGTTCTTTCAAAATTCGTTGCTACTCAGGGCTGGGATGTGGCGGGTGTTGATTCTGCCTATCATATAGGTTCTTCATGATCTTTTCCTGTTCCATAGTTAATCTTGCGTTATCCTCCCATGGGCGGGCCATCTCATTCTTTAATTCCTGAACTGTCTCTAGTATCACAAGATTATTATTACGGGCCTCCTCTCCTAGCTGAACCCAAGACTCAGGATTAGTTTCAGGACCTGTTGCAAGTCCCTGTCCCACCACAAGCCTGTACGAAATGCTATCCATTCTCCTCATAGAAGCTTTTGTCTGTTTCCAAGACTTAGCACAAGTAGGGAAACAAAAAAGGTTAACGCAATAGCTATTTTTTTTAAATAAATAAATAAAATAATACACTTTACCCGTCTATTCCCATTTTCAATATTTTTCCAGAGGCCACAGTTTCGTAGCCTTGACTCTAATACCATTTGTCATATCTCTCATAAAACATTACAGTAAAAACATAAAATTTAAAAGATTTAACCATTAAGTTGTTTACAAGCTACGCTGGCATATCTAATCATAACATTTATTAAGAGCATACCATAGAAATGAATGCAGCATGACTCAGCTGTAAGGATATTCTCAACATATCATTCTGGTTTGTGTGTCCTGTGCTGTCACACTTAATTCCCGTGCAAATGGATTTATCCTCTAGGTTTATTATTTCCAGACCTATGGCAAATCAACCCTCTAGTTTCACTAAACATATTAGTTTATAGTTTTGAAGCATTGTTGTTCTCATTATCTTGTTGTAATTTAATTGCCTACTCTGTTCCTTGGTACATGGCGCAGGCAGGTCCGTCCAACCACAACTGTCACCTTGGGGTTCAGATGCATTGACATTGGATAGATAGAGGGGAGATCCTATGGCTGGAATGTTTTTGAAGTCATGCACCTTCCTTTGTGCCAAATCAATGATCCACTTTCTTGATGCATCCTTGGCTTCCACTCTGGTTTTTCCGCTTCTAGTCATGAGCTTTTCTCAGTCATCGTTTCCAGAAATCAGCTGCAGAAGGAGGTCCTTTCAGAGGTTCGGATCATGGCATTTCTCCTGACAAGCATACCCCGATGAGTTTAGTAACAGGAGGGTTGCTGTACCATTATTTATAATCTTCTAACAGTTGTTTGAGTCTTTCTCTCTTGAGATATGGCTACCATGAAATCTAAACATGTTTGCAATGTATATTCTTCTAGGAAATATTGGCTGCAAGTTCGCAGACTGTAGCTACTGCCGAATGGAAATCGGGGCTATTTTGGGCAGAGACGCTCTACAAGGGTTTCTACCATGTATGAGCGTTTTCAATCTTGTTATAAATTGGCATTGGTATGTGACTAGATTCAGAAGATAAAGCTTCAATTTGATAACATAAAGGTTAATCCATTTTCCTCTGTTTAGTTTAACAACATTTTGGTGATTACCCTTAAGGGTTTAAGATTTGTATGGTATGAAATTCCGTTGTTTATTTCAGAGTTGTCCACTTCGGGTTTTGTTCCAAAGACTGTTATCATGTACTTATTTGTTAATTTAAGTTTATTCTGTGGAGGGTTTTGCCCCCATGATAAGAAATATTGAGCCACTTGGTTGGCCTTTAGGGGTCACGAATCATGTGGGTTTTGTATTAAGTTCAGGATTCTGAATGTTACTTAAAATTCTGGAATTTCTTTTGGTTTATGTAAATATATTTATATCGTGCCATTCTGCAAATGATCTTTCTGTTCCTAGTTGTATAAAATTTTAGAATGGTTGGCATACTTGTTGGAACGTTATCTTGAATCCAAACATTCACTTATTCTTCATTTCCTGTTCAATTACTCTATGTTGTACTCTTTCTGTAAAGAATTTCTCTTTATTCTCCTTGCAAAGTAATTTTCAGCTTGCTTGTCCATCTAGTTTGAAGTTGAATTCTGTCAGGTAGACCAAAAGAGGGTTTGGCCCAGTCTGGCTCTTTTAGTGAGACTACCACCAAGCTTATGGGATTTGTAATAATGGTTACAAAAACCACTTATGGATCCACTATAAGTCGCTTCGGTGCCCTGCGGTTCTCCGGGGTTCAACTCGTGGTCATCATTCACACTGCATGAGGTTCTTACCTTATTTCATGCTATTATTCTCTTGTGGAACATAATTTAGATTCTCTGCTCGTAGTTTAGTTCTATGCATGAACAATAAAAATAAAGGTTCTCGATTTTTCTGTCAAGATGGTTCTGTTGTTTGTTTTTTTTAAGAAGAATATCTGTCTCGCTTTTACATCTTCGGTGTGTTTTCAGTTATTCACTAGATTATTTCAAATTCATGAATGTTTCAGCTATAACCTCATTCTGTGCATTTCGGTTATTCGGCTAGGTTATTTTCGGGCTCACAAATGTTTACAGTTGTATATAATTTTACAGTTTTGAAATATATATTCCAAACTGGATCTGGAATAGAGGGTTTCAATTTCTTGAGTCCAACCAAGTATTCAATTTAACTGAAAATAAGCTACTACTATAACAAAAAACATTTAGACAAGTACTTTCAATTAAGTTTATCTCTATTGCTTGTTTTCTCGATACTTAATGAGTAAGAAAAGCATTTTCTCTATTGTAGGCTTCAGATTCATCATATTACGAGTAATGTTTCTTGCACGGTAAACCCCTTTCTTTTCCTTTTATTCTACGTTATAGAGTGTCTTTTCCAGGAGTTTCCACTTACCTGGAATGTTGTAGTTAGGAAAACTCTCCAAAGATCGGGAACACCTCTGTTCTCCCACTGCTAATAACCACTCGTCCTTGAGATTCATCTTTCGGGACCAGAATCTTCCCCTAGCTCACCTACAGGACTACAATCCTCAGCAAGTTGCTTGCACTCTATGCATCGTTATTTGATCATCACAAACATAGCCAATCCCCTTTTTGCCTGTCATAACAGCGCAGTTTTTCCCTGCCCCCACTTCCTTTTCTTTGGAAGCCTTTTCAGTTAGCGGAGGTAGTTAGGGTTGTATTTTTCAACAATTGTCTTTTCCAACTTCCCTTTCCCAAAAGTTACCAGTTCAACTGACACTTAAATCATTTTCTCTTTTTCAATAATTCAAAATATTATTCAATTCAAAATAGGTAATAACACTAAATACTCAATTTGTTCTTACTGCGGTAAAATGAAATATTTACATTTTCTTGGGGTCAGTACACATACCTTAAATTACCTCGTTTATAATATCCCACATAACTTCAGGGGATTCTAAAGGATGCTGCTGTAGCATACGTTAAATTACCTCATTCATACCTTCCGAGGGATACTGATGTAGCATTCAAAATCGTTAAATCCTCAAAAGCTATTTAGATATAAATATGAAATAGAGTGACATCTCTCACCTTCAAAACTTTTAAAACCTCAAAACCGTCGAAGTCTATTACTTTGCATTAGAGAATGAATTAGGCCCATGCTCGCTATTACATACTGTATTTCACAGCTACATGCTTTGTCAGAGCTATGAACTTATGTCTTTATTTTTTACTCATATGTAAAAGGAAGATAAATAGATTCTCTTGTACCTGTTCTTATTATTAGCTTCAAAAGATATATACATATAACTATAAATAGGGTGACATCTCTGAGTTTCGAAACTTTTAAAACCTCTTAACACCCAAGTCTGTCACTTTCGATTACATATAAATGTTTTGTTAGAGGTATGTCTGTCTTTAGCTTTTACTGATATGTAAATGGAAGATAAAGATATTCTCTTGAACTTTTTTTTATTATTAGCTATTTTGGTGTTGGAATCGAATTCTAATTTATAAATTGGCTTTGGTTTTCAGTGTCCTTCATGTTCATACTAAGAGGTGAATTTTTGGAAGTAGATACATTTTTGTAAAATGATAGATGTAATTGAGTTTAATTTTATTGTAGATTTGTTGTATTCAATGCATATGAATAAAGTTAATATTGATTTTGCTTCATATTATTTTACGGAGAGGATCTAGATATCATTAGATGTAGAAAAATATAAATCCAAATAAAAGAAAAAAAATCCCAACATTCATACCATCTTAGGTTATTTCATAATTTTGAAAAGGACGAAGAATGGGACATCATGATTTCGGTTTCACACCATTATGTGTGAAGATATTTTGTACTATCACACTGGAAAAAGCATATGGCGAATAAGAAATAAGTTATTATCTTTGAAAATCTATGGTTGAAAAAAAATGGAAAACATGTTATTGATGTCGGTCATATTATCTGATATATCTTTGTGAATTGTTGTTGTTGATTCTGCTTTCACACTATAATGACAACTAGATGTTCTGTACATATCATACCCACCAAAAGCATTTCAAGGATAATAAATCTATTTTTATATATCCATTTCCATTCCTGTGCATTGAATCAGATTGGATGAAATGCCGAGGTGGAACCCCATGGTGGTCGGTCAGAATACGCTTCTCCATTAACTCTTTCCACCTGTAGACTCCGACGGCCTTCCGGTGCTGTCGACAAATTATCGCCATTTGTCGACAGAGATAGGCAGGATGTTGCGACAAGTCGGAAGTTGTCGTGATTTCTTAATTTGGGATGTTCATATTGTACTGGGGCGATCCTCCTCCCAGAGGTTGATTCTTTCGGGAAAGTTCAATTTAACCCATGAGCCTAGAAGTTTTAAAGCAACATCGTCATATGCTCTTCCAGCATGTTTCGTAGTCTCAAATGTGCTCAGCCACACTAGTGTTGCCTTGGTTGGATCTCGAATCTCTACAGCCCATTTGTCCCATTGTCTTTGCCTTACTACTCTATAATGCGTCTTTTGAGGGAAATTCCGTGGATTCAGTTCCTTTCTCTTAAAGTTCATCTCATCTTCTCAAATTTGTTGTTGGTGTCGAGGTAGCAAGACGACACTTCGTACTTCTGCATAACACCAACACAAGATAATCAATATATCGTCTTACACACACATTACCCTAGAAGTATGTAAGTTCGAGAAATTGACTTATTTTCGTTGTCTATTTAACATAATTTTTTTGGAGGCTTTAAGCAGTTTGAATTTCAACTATCGCTTATTTTCTCTCCAGCATTCTTTAAGAAAATGCTCACTGAAAGCGAAGTGAATAAGTTTTAGGGTTAGTTTAGGCTTGTGCTTTCATGTTTGTCCTCATACATTGTAAGCAAACTCATAATCCACTGAGAAGGGTTCTAGATGGTTTTTTAATTAGAAAAACTAACCCTTGCAGAAATATTAGGAAAGAGCAGTTCATATGAATCCCTAGAACATCAAGATCATCGAAACCAATACCTTACATGCTTGCATTGACAAGGAGGAGATGCCATTTCATTTAATAACTTAGGGTTACACTGTTGTCTTTATTTACAATAACATTTAGGAAAATTCGATTTAGTAAAGATTGAGCAGGGTAAACTATAATTATTTAAATATCATAAATAGGATCACAGAGCTCGCCCTTTCTCTCTGCCACCCCACATCAAAAAATAGAAATTATTAGTGAAACGAACATAAAAATGGAAGGGCACGGGAGGAAAGCACAAATATACACCAAAAATACAGGAATTGCTACTCTCAAAATTAAAACTAATTACAGTTGAACTCAATATGATGTATTTATCCTTTCGAACTAGTGACTTAATATGATGTATTTATCCTTTCGAACTAGTGACTTAATTGAAGCTCACTTATACTAACTTCATCATCTGAACACACATGAACTTTAATTTTTCTAATCTAGAATGAAATCAAACTAACTCAAAATGACTTGGATTCTTTTTCTCGACCACATTGCACGTGGGAGTAATTAGTTATTTCTATCACTCCCCCTTAATTACTACCACTAAATTAAGACATAACTCATCATAACTTAAACATGTTTTTTGGTCTAATGCTAAGCTAGGCTTACAACACCTAAGTTTTCTCTATGAAACTCAAATACATGTTTTACTAATGGCTTAGTGAATATATGAGCCAACTCATCAATCGATTTATAAGGATCTAAATAAAATGATATCTTGTATCTATATATTTGCTCTTTTGATGGAATACGTTGTGCTTCAATAGTGTAATGACCAAGGTGTTGTCATAATAGATTGTTATTGATCTTTTTCGTTTCTACTAAAGTCCATCCAAAACTTTGTGTAACCATCCTACTTGACATGCTACAAATGTCGCTGCTACATATTCTTAAATTCCCATGAGATTACTCATGAACCAAGATGAAACACATAAATGGAAGTGCTTTTCCTATCATCCAAAATTCTTACAAAATCATTGCCAATATGTCCAACCAAATATTTCTTTTCCTTCCTTGCATACAACATGCCAAATTTTTTAGCTCCTAATATGTATCTCAGAATCCTTTTGCGAGCTTTCCAATGGAGACTTTTGGCGACTCCATAAATCTAGAAATCAAACTACCTCCACACATAATACCTGATCTTGTAGCTGTGAGACACATATGACTACCAACCAATTGTTTGAATAGAGTTGGATTTACATATGAACCTTCATTATCCTTACTTAATGTTGTTCCTGTCACCATTGGTGTAGGAGTGGGTTTAAAACTTTTCATTCTAAATATTTTAAACAATTCTTTTGAATATTTATTTTGACAAATAAAAATCCATTTTCTGAATTCTCAACTTATATGCCAACAAAATATCACATAAGACCAAGATATTTCATTTCAAATTCTTTCTTCATTGCTACTTTAAATTGATCTAGTTCAAGATCATCGGTATAAATCATATCATCTAAATATGAACAAAAAATCAAAATTGTCCCATGTTCATTTACCTTTTTCTACAAGGTTGGTTCAATGTTTCTTCTACTAAATTCATTCTTGATTATATAACTATCAATTCTACTATACTTGGATTTTCGATTTTTTTGAGTCCTTAGAGCACTTTCCTCAATCTATAAACTTTGTGTTCATGACTTTCAACTTCATAACCTACAGGTTGTTTCATATGGGTTTCCTCTTCCATAATTCCATTTTAGAAGGTTGATTTGACATTCATCCACTTCTTTTGATTTGTTTTTTCTAGTACTACTTGTACAATATCTAATTTGGATATTGAAGTAAAAGTTTCTCCAAAGTCTATTCTTGGTTGCTGTGAGAAACCATTTGCTATAAGCCCGACTTCAAATTTGTTAACCTCACATTTTTCATTAAACTTCGTCTTGTGTATGCATCTCACACCAATGATAGTTTTATCTTTAGGTCAATCAACCAAATCCCAAGTATCATCTTTTTCTATAGATTCTATTTCTTCACCCATAGCTTTCACTGATTTTCCTCTTTGATAGATTCTTCAAATGATGTGGTGTGAAATGAAAATAATGCAATAATTGAACTCTTATCTAAATCATCATAAATATCATGAAAACTTCTCATTTTCTTTTACCATCACTTGATTCATTACTTGACTAATAAGTGGGAGTATTCCAATCTATTGATCTACTTGATGATCCAAAAAATCATGGAGTCATTTTTGGCATGTCTATGATTGGCATCATTTTCTATGATCCTTGTTGCTCATTTTTTCCTACATATTCGTCCTCTACGAGTGGTAAGTTTGCATGAATAGTTTTGTCTACACTTTCATTCCATGGCTCTTGTTCTTTGAATACCACATCCATGTTTATCATAGTCTTTTTTTGTGACATATGTATACAATTTGTATGCTTTTAAATGCTTTCTATACCCAATGAATATACACTTTTCACTTTTATTACATAACTTGCCTCTTAGATCTTTAGGAACATGCACATATGTTATGCATCCAAATACTCTAAAATGTGATATTCTACAAGACATACCTGACCATACTTCTTGTGAAACTTTATTCATCACGCTCTTTGTAGGAGATTTTCTTATCATATAAAAAACACATGTAACATATTATGCCCATTACTCATTTGACAAAGTTACTCCTTTCAACATGTTCATTTCCATGTTCATAATCGTTTTGTTCTTTCTGTCTACTATACCATTTTTCTATGGTGTATATATGGTTGTAAGTTTCCTTTTGACTCCATGTTGTTTGCAGTAAGCATGAAATTACTTCAAATCATATTCTCCACCGTGATATCCTCTCAATAATTTGATTTGAAAATCACTCTTATTCTCTACTAATGCTTTCAATTCTTTAAATTTTTCAAAAGTCTTAGACTTTTGCTTCAAAAAATAAATCCATGTCTTTCTGCTGAAATCATCGATAAATGTGAGGAAGTAGCAACTTCCATCAATCGACATAGGTCTGTATGAATTAACTTTAGGTACATTTTTTCTTTATATGCAACTCCTAGGTCATAGAGGTTTCAAGATACAACACTCATAGGTCATAGAGGGTTCTTGGATGAAAGGTATTCCTATAGCCATGCCTTTTTGCCACAAATTTCTCAAACCAGAAAAAGCATATGTCCAAACCAAAAGTGCCATAACCAATAATATTCAAGACAGACAACTTTAAAGAACTAACTTGATTTCTATAATTCATGATCAGAGGGAATGGTCTGATCTTTTTCATCTTCACATTCGCTATCAACTAATTTCTTGGAGGCTTTTCATATATGAGAAAACCTTTTCCTCGAAAAAAAACTTTGTATCCTTTCTGCATTACTTAACCAACACTTATCAAATTATGCTTTAGGCTAGAAACATAGTATGCCTCTTAAATTATCTTTGACTCCCCCTTCTTGGTCAATATGTAAACCAATCCTTTTCCATATATATCCAAAATCTTATCAGTTCCCAACCTTACATCTGTATTGACTGATTCATCTAGTTTTGCAACAAGATTTTCTAATCATGTCAATACTATAACCAATATTTAATGGCCAAAGGTTTCATGCATGGTATTACAAGCTAGGAACATGGAGTTACTAATTTATGTAGTCACATTTTCTCTCTACTTTCCTTTTTCAATTATCCTCTTCTTGCAATGAGGTCCATAGTGACCAAATTTATTGTAGTAATAACATCTCACATTTGATTTATCGAATCTTTGATTGTTGTTGAATCATTTTCTATTGCTTCAAATTTCTTGTTCTTTGCTTCTTTTCCATCTCTCTAACCACCATTCCTTCCTCCTCGACCTATACCTCTCCATCTACCTTTGCCTCAACCTCTGTCTCTTGAGATAGAAACCTGGATTTTAAAAGCGTTTTTTATATATGAATCCTTATTTTTGTCTATCCTCGCTTCATGGGATAAAAGTGATCCAATAAATTCATCAATTGAAAGTGTCTCCAAATCCTTTTTATTCTCCAATAGCTACTACTACAACATCAAATTTAGTAGTCAAAGACTGAGGACCTTTTCAACCACTATTTGATCTTTAATGTCCTCACCATAAATTTTTAACTGATCAACAATTGCCAAAACTTGATTCATGATCTGTTTGATATTCTTTATTTCTTTCATTTGCAGGCTTTCAAATTCTTCCCTACTATTTTGAGGCTTAACAATATTTACTTTGGTCATACCTTCATAGCTCGTTGTCAGTATCTCCTACGTTGTCTTTTCTAATGCTGTGGTCATGATATTCTGGAATACTGCTTCATCCACTACTTGTTAGATAAGCTACAATGCATGTGAATTCTTCTTTATGCTTAGTCTCAATTGGTCCCTCTATGCATTTGTGAGGGCTTGTTTTGTTGTGCCATCTACAGGTTCAACCTATCCAATCTTGATGTAATCTCAAATGTCTTGAGCTCATAACATACACTTAATATTAATATACCACATATCATAATTCTTCATTGTGAAGAGTGGAAGTTGCAACTAGAAGCTTGTTGAAATATTAAAAAACTTTAAATCCCCACTATTTCCAATAAATTTTAAGATCTCTCAAAACCTTCAAATGACCTTTTTAAAACCCTTATAACTGAGTGTTAAACCACTCTTTTTTAATATATTCAAATAGACTCTTTTAAAAAGAATATCTTGTTGAATGACTTCACTCTCAGACTCCCAACGACCAACATAATGTACCTTGGGCAAAAGAGAGTTAGTGTTATTAATGCTTCATGAGAAAAGGATTGTCTGCAATGTCTGCTAGGTGTCATCACATTTACTTCCATTATCTATTAGGTGTCATAATTAGTTCAATTTTACTTTAGTTTAGTTGAGTTTCTCTCCAGTCATTTGTTTTTTATGCTTTCTATATAATCTATTTAACTATTTTGAATATTGAGAAGAGCAATCTCTACTCCACGTTTTCTTTTCATTATTTGTCATGGTATCAAAACCTTAGGTTCCTTAACTCATAGTATAC
The DNA here is from genome assembly GCA_031772625.1 of Pinus tabuliformis. NCBI lineage: Eukaryota > Viridiplantae > Streptophyta > Pinopsida > Pinales > Pinaceae > Pinus > Pinus tabuliformis. The sequence goes on from CM062808.1 coordinate 664,015,492, forward strand.
CACTTATCCTTCCTAGATCAACGCTTCACTAAGTCCTCTCTTGCAATCATCTTTACATACCACAAACACCTTGTCAAAATCTACAATCTTCAATATAGGAGCATTTATATGCAAATGCTTCAACTTCTCAAAACTAGCTACACACTCCTTATTGTATTCAAACTTCTTCCTTTTTCTCTGCAAATATGTAATAGGATAGGAAATTAGTGAGAGTTTCCTCATGAATGTTGTGTAATAACCTGCTAGTCCCATGAATGATCTGACTTCACCTACATTTCTTGGAGCCAACCACTTCATGAGAGCCTTAATATTTTTTGGGTCCACTGCTATACCTTCTTGGAAAAAATTGTCCCAAGTAGTGAACTTCAGTCTAAAAGAAATTTCAATTGATAAGCTTGGCATACAACTTATTCTTTCTTATCAATATTAATGCTCCTATCAATAGCTCTATATTCTCTTCCCCATTCTTAGAATATATCAATATATCAGCACTGAAAACTATCACAAACTTGTCCAGATAAGGATGCAACACATTATTCATCAAATGTGTGAAATTAGCTAGAGTGTTAGTAACACCAAAAGGAACCACCACAAACTCATAATGCCCACCCTTGGTATATAGTGCAACCTTATGAATATATTCTTCTTTGATGTGCACCTGATTATATCGTAATCTCAAGTTAATATTCATGAACACCACTTCTCCCTTCAACTGATCAAATAAATCATCAACCTATAGTAAATGATATTGTTCTTGATAATCACCTTGTTCAAATTCCTATAATCAATGCAAAACATGAGAGTACCATCCTTCTTCTTCATAAACAACACTTGTGCACCCCAAGGTGCCACACTTGGCATTATTTATCCTTTCTCAAGTATTTATTTAAGTTGCAACTTCAGTTCCACCAACTCTAGTGCACTCATCATGTAAGGTGGCTTAGATGTTGGTGAAACTCATGGTACCAACTCAAAAGAAAAGTCCACTTCCCTATTAGGAGGCAAATTTGGAATATCTACTAGAAACACATCCTAAAACTATTGCAAAACTAAATACCTATTTAGAACTTCATCATCCTCATATCATTCCCTTTTTAACTAGAAATATGAACTGAAAACAATACACATCTTGTCCAACTACATTTCTTTTCCTGCATAGTTGTAACCATTATCACTGATGTAGGATTCTTCTTTCCCTGCAAGTTTCTTCTTCCCCATCTTCATCGAGGCACTCAATAGCCTTATCATAGCAGTCCACCTTAGTCCTATGAACCAAAATGAATCACATTGAGATGTGTTGAAGTAGACAAGCCATTAAGCTCAATTGTGCATGCTCTCACCCAACGATGAACTATTTTCTTGGTCCCGATAGCCAACTGCACCAACCAATATTTTGCGTGGACTTCTTTATTCAAGCAACACTTATCCACTAGGTCAGGATTGATATAAATATAGTTAGATCAAGGGTAAATCAAAATGGAAACAACTTGATCACAAATATTACGTTCCATCTCGATAATAGATGAATGATGATCATCCTACCTATTATCCTTTGTTGCATAAATTTGGGGAATACTATGTCCAACATCTCCAATTGCCTGAGCCTCTTGAGCACTATAAATTTGAGGTCTTCCACCCTAATGTTCTGGACAATCTCTCCTATGATGCTCTCCACCATAATTCTAACACTACAGTGTCTTCCTTCCATTGCCTTTGTTCGACTCCTCGGACTAGTATGTGTGTCCTCTATCACATGCATTGAACTCCTTAAAAGGTCTTACATTCTCCTTATCACCTACATCTCCAGGGCCTCCTCGCTTTTTAACCAATTTTCATTTATAATTTTCATTCCCTTTCTAATCACATTTAGGCTCAAACTTACAGTTAGAAAACTCATAACAATGCTTCAACTTCCCAATTACTTCCTCTAATGACTGATGTTACATGTCATTTTTGTCGCATCCACTCAAAGGCCCAAAAACCTAGATCAATCAACATCCTTGGCAGCCTGTCATTATCCCTTCGCAAATCCCTAAGCATCATCTCTCCAAAAAATCTTATTTTATCAATCAACTCAAAAACTATGTTTTTGGCCCCAATGCACCTTGCACTCTAGCCTACCTGCACTGACTGCATGTTTCATAATTGATTACTTTCACTGACTATCGCATATTTCTCTACTCCACAGGTGCCATGAATCTATAATTTTGAGAAAAATAAAAAATAATTTCAAAAATTCTTCTTCCAGAAGCTTCTAAGGTGATTTTAACCATTTACCATAGATAGAGATCTCAAATTCCTATCTGATCCTACTCTAGCTGTCTTATCGCTTACCCCTCATTCTTATCCTCCTTCATATGTGGATTTCAAGCATAGATTGGTAAATTCTAAACTACCACTTTTACCCTATAAATTCACTACCTCCCATAGAGACATGGTTGGCTTTTGGAGATTACTAGTGCCCTCATGATGCTACCTTAAGATTAAAGAGTAATCATATTCATGCATTTGCGTTCATGTTGAAGTTTTTCTTTATGGAAAGGAAGGATAAGACAATTTAGGGGATATCTACAAATTCAAACATCAAAAACTTGTTCAGTCGAGCAAAAAAATGTTCGGCCGAATTTTTGATTGTTGTGAATGGACGTTAAAATAAACAGCCAACTTTTTTAGCTGAACATTTTTAAAAGTTTGGCTGAACAATTTTAAAAGTTTGATCGAAAAATTTTAAAATTCCAGTCGAAAACCCTAAACATATTTTCTGTCGTTCGCAAAATTAAAATGGTGCGACCCTCCGATATAATTGTTTCAGTCGAGTGTTGAATTTTGAAAGTGAGTTTTTTAGGCTAAATTTGCAAAGTGATTTTTTTTTGCTGGATTTTGAAATTGACATTTTAGGGTTTGATTTTAAATTTCTACATAGATTGAAATATCATGGGAAATCAAAGAAATTGAAAGAGAAAATATGATCGAATAAGAGACATTGAGGCTTGTATAGAATACTCGAGAAACTATTACAGAATAAAGAAGGAAAAATGCTTAAATATTGAAAGGGAAAATCAATTTGAACAAGAAGTTGAACCAAGTATATAAATGTAAATATTATAAATGATATTTAAAATTTAATAGTGTATTGTGGAATTTAATTTTTATTTGATGAACTAATTTGAAAAATATTTTTCAATGTAAAACTAGAGAGATTTTGCTCATAACATTGATGAAGAGATTGAAAATGTTGAAAGACAAAGTGAAAAAAAGAATGAACCAATGATTGATGATGTTGTTGAAGATGTTGAAAGAGATTCAAGTGAAGAAGTTGAATAACACTTAGGTATGTATATATATGTAATGTATTATTGAAATTATACATATCTATTACTTTCAATTTCATGAACTCTATTTTTTAATTTAATCATTTAATGTATATTTATACTCATTAATTAAATTCTCATATGTGCAGATGAAATAAATATTCATGATGAGATGTTAGAAAATGTCGACACTAGCTTACATAGAGATAAAAAAGCCGACCATGCCATATGATATCATGTTAAGCTCATTATTGATAAGTTCTTCAAAGATCAAAATGTGATAGTTGAAGCTCAAATTTTAAGATGTCTCTTAACATCAAAGAAATTAAACGAAGCTTCAACACTTTTGGGTATTCAAAAATTAAAAAAAAAAGAAGATAAAAAGATGAAGGAAAATGTGATTCAAAATATAATAGTGTTATCACATAAGTTGGATGATGTAGAAAAAAGTGATCTAGATGCATGTAGAGCAATACAAATGGCAGTGGCTTCATCAAGTACTAAAGAAAATCATTTGGTAAAATCTAGTGCAAAAGCATTAGGGACCTCATGCAAAACATTGCGGAAGCATAGGAAATTTTGATTGAAAATAAATGCAAATGATGAGCTTGCTTCTTGGACAGTTATATGTAGCCAACCATACAAAGATAGACTTGGATAACATGTTAAAAAATGAATATATGAATATTGGATGAAAAATTCACGTGTTTCACCAAAAGTAAGTGATGTAATTCACTGAAGAATAACATGAAATCAGTATGAAGAACATGAAAGAAATATATTGTAAACCAATCATATAGAGTTTTTCAATAAGTTCATAAAAGTGAATTGTGGAATTGTCACAATCAGTGCTTTTGTGTAACAAATACCAAGGTATGTTAAACCTATCATTGTATGCGACACTTATTGTTGTCATTATCATGTGGAATTTCAATTATATTATGAAACATTCTTTAATTTTGGTAAAAACGTTTTGGAAAAAATCACCTTCTCCTTCCACTATCCATGATTCCATATCTAAAATTCTATGTGGAAGAGAAAATTATGAATTATTTTACCAAAAGAAATGTGTTGGTGGTAAAAAAAATGTGATCGTTATGGAAATTTGACTTTGTTTCATGAGAAATATCCTATTTATATGAATGATCAATTACTATCCAAAATAAAAGTTAAATGGAAGAGATATGAATATATCCATACATCGATTGGTTCGAATAGTAGTACAAGTGCTAGAAGGATTGATTTACAAGAAGAAGTAATTTTTGTGAAAGAGTTTTTTAAGAAGTTTGAGACAAAAATTTATAAATACCAAGCATTCTCATAGAGCTCGATGGAAGGACCTGCAATTCAAAAAATCTCGTGAAAAATTTCAACTAGGGACCATTTTGTCAATAGTTGATTTTGTAGAAAATTACACATTTGTTGCACAAAATGAAATACATAGTGAATTTTATCATTCTGACAAAGTCTCTATGATTTTCCATGTTCTATATAGACATGCTGAACAAAATCTTGATCATATAGGAAGCACTAGTGAGAATCGACATTTTATTAAAAAATAAAATGTTTATATCAACGATGATCGTACACATGATATGGATTTTGCACAACATTGCTTTGCTAAGATTTATGACTCATTGAAAGGTTGTGGAATAAAATTCAATGAACATTAGATATAGTAAGATGGATGTGTAGGTCAATTAAAATATTTACAATCATTATTTTAGTTTTGTCGTCTTCATATGAAAACCAACATTAAACATTGTTGGAATTTCTTTGAGACTGGTCATGGGAAAGGAGAACATGATGGTACAGGGGCTTGTATAAAATGAACACTTCAAAGATATCAAATGGATCACTCTGCAAACCACCTTGTCTCACCTCAAAAAAGTGTTCAATGGTTCATCGCTGCACTAAGCCATGAGACTAACCCATCAAGGGAGGTATGCAGGTACGTACATATACATTAACTTGTATATATTTTTAATGTATGATACTTTTTATTAATTTTTTATTCTTAAACATTTATAAATTATATAGTTTAGCAATTGATCAATGATTATCTTTGATATATAAATTGTAATTTAAATAACATATTTAAATTCTTGTTCAAATTTACTATAGGTCTTTTTGGCATATTGGAGTTCAAGATGTAGATAGATCTATTACAGATGAAGTTGAAATAGTAAAAGGGACTTAGAAATTGCATTCAATTAAAACAAAAGAGTACCGAAATGTGTTTTCATTTTATAAAAGAAAAGAATCTTGTTTTTGTCCTATTCTCATAGAGGACACATAATTTAATGATGTTTGTGAAAACAATATTTATGTAAAAACTTGGCAACATACATAACTAAATACAAAGGGGAAAATGTCAGTTGAAAGCTTCAAAGAGATGGATTCAAAGGAGACTATAGTGTCATGAAGGTGATCTAGTTTTTGATCTTGTTAGAGAAGGTAACATTTCAATTGATTTCAAAGGATATGTATATATATATATATATATATATATATATACTTTGTGTTTTTATAATCGTTGTGTAAAAGTATCTAGATAATAGTTAATATATTGATCTAAATAGATAATAAAATCAAGTACATGTTTATAACTAATTTCTTGTTAATTGTGATCTGAATTTACACTTTTTTTATTGTGCGGGAGATGTTTTTGTTGTAGTTTCATCCATTAACAACATAGAAATGTCAATTATTATTTGATGTGATGCACTGAACAAAAGATGAAGCTATTGGAAGACTGTGATGACAATGATTTTAAATAGGAAAGAGAGTTTATTATATTGAAAGGTTATTTTTTCTAAGAAATTCATCAAACCGAGAGTCATGTTTACTTTTAATAATATCTAACATGATGTCATAATTTGTCAATATAGTCACTTGGTGGGTTCAATGCACATAATGTTGATAGAAGTTCAATCACGAAAAAAATTGGAAGTCAAAAAATGGAGAATGTCAAAATTTGACCATGAATGGATCGTTCAGGATGGCATTCCATTAGAATTTTTTTAATTGTACTACCCAACAATATTTTCTCCTTCATTTAATCTTTGAGAAAGAGTTCAAATAGATTGTTAGCCTTTCTTTTTGTGCACTCTTAAGTTGTCCATTCTATCTAGTACTAAGTATTACACAATTGTTTTCATTAATATGGTGACTCTGTTGTTAATTTAAAAATTAATTCAAAGATCCCAAACACTACTATAATGTAAGGATGTAGCATATCACAATTTTCTTGTTTGTTGTTGATTGTACAACTATCTTGTCTACATTGCATTATTTTTTAAGAAGCATCATTTTATCTTTTCATTTTTTTTTTCTATCCTAGTAACATTATTTACTTTATCAAAATTACATTACCATAAAAAATGCATTATTAAAAAAAATCATTTTTATTGTGTTTGTCCTATACATGCAGTGCATACAAAGCCTAGTAAAGCTAACAATTCATTCTCCACACATAGTATTTAATACAGTTTCAAGTTATATGATTGTTTTAGACATATACACCACTATAAGATTCATTAATTCAAAATGTACCATGTACAATAATTTGTAATTTTCGTAATTTTTCAAATTTACAAACATTGCTCCATATTCATGACCTTAAATGTAAAATATTTAAGCATTAGACCATTCACCATGAAAAATTTAACATGTTTAAATAATTTTTATTTTTGAATAAACTCACAAACTATAACTTCAAACCTTACATCAAACAAAAAGTTCGAAGTTTACTAGAACAACCAAGCAAAGGTTCATCCATGAGAACTTTCATGGGTAATAATGAAATCCAAAATGGCCCATGCATTCTACTTATCATTTAATTTCAAACATACATAACATGAAAATATGGCATGGGGAAACTATAACTATTACAAAGGGTATCAAAAGTTGGGTAACAACTTTATATTAAAAGTTAATTACCAACCCACATCCATAGTAACCCTTCTCTACAAGATGATGACCTATTCATGAATGCAAAATGTATACCATATCTTATAATTCAATTTTAAGTTATGATTTTTTTAGGCATATACACCATTATAAGGTTCATTGAAATGCAAAATGTACCATGTTTTGTAATTTGCAATTTTACTATTCATTAAATAACTTGACAAAACAACTTTGAACAAAAGCTAAGAATCCTAGATACTAACATTATAAGAATCATCATGAAAAATGTACCAACTAAATGAAAATTTACTTTTATTTCTTCATGTTCATGAACTTAAATATGTAAAACCTTTAAGCATAAAAACATGCTTCATGTAAATTGTACCATGTTTTATAATGGAATTTTATAGTATGTTTGCATGAACAACTTTATATTAAAAGTTAACTATCAATTCACATCCACAGTAGCTCTTCTATAAAACATGATGATCTATTCATGAATGTAAAATGTATACCATATTTTATAATGCAATTTTAAGTTATGATTCTTTTAGACATCTACACCATTATAATGTTCATTCAAATTAAAAATGTACCATGTTTTGTAATTCGTAATTTTACTATTCATTAAATAACTTGGAAAAATAAATTTGAACAAAACCTGAGAACAAGCTACTAACATTATAAGAATCATCATGAAAAATGCACCAACTAAATGAAAATTTACTTTCATTGCTTTATATTCATGAACTTAAATATGTAAATCCTTTAAGCATCAAACCATGCATCATACAAATTGTAACATGTTTTATAATGCAATTTTATAGTATATTTGCATGAACAAAATTATATAAAAATTTAACTATCAACCCACATCCATAGTATCTCTTATGTACAATATGATGACCTATTCATGAATGCAAACTGTATACGATATTTTATAATGCAATTTTAAGTTATTATTGTTTCAGAAATCTACACCATTATAAGATTCATTCAAATGAAAAATGTACCAAGTTTTGTAATTTGCAATTTTATTATTCATTAAATAACTTAACGAACAACTTTGAACAAAACCTACGAATCGTCTACTAACATTATAAGAATCATCAAGCAAAATGTACCAACTAAATGAAAATTTACTTTCATTGCTTCATATGCATACACTTAAATATGTAAAACCTTTAAGCATCAAACCATGCATCCTACAAATTGTACCATGTTTTAGAATGAAATTTTATAGTATGTTTGCATGAACAACTTTATATTAAAAGTTAACTATCAACCCACATCCATAGTAGCTCTTCTATACAAGATAATGATCTATTCATGAATGCAAAATGTATACCATATTTTATAATACAATTTTAAGTAATGTATATTTTAGACATCTAGATCATTATATGCTTCATTCAAATGCAAAATGTACCATGTTTTTTAATTTATAATTTTGCTATTCAAATGCAAAATGTACCATGTTTTGTAATTTGCAATTTGCAATTTGACTAGTCATTAAATAACTTGACAAAACAACTTTGAACAAAACCTAACAATCATCTACTAACATTATCAGAATCATCATGAAAAACGTACCAACTAAATGCAACTTTACCTTCATTGCTTCATATTCATGAACTTAAATAAGTAAAAACTATAAGCATCAAACCATGCATCATGCAAATTGTACCATTTTTTATAATGAAATTATAAGAATCATTGAATACATAATGTACATAAACTCCAAAATTATCATATTAAAGATCAATTCATAATAAAGATTTCTATTTGAAATATGTCAAAATTTTATATAATTATAAAAGTAAATATATAATAAAAGGTTGTCAAATAAAAATATGTATCAAAGAGATCAATTCATAATAAAGAGGTTTACTTTAAATAAGTCCAAAATTTATATCATGATGAAAGTAAATATCATAAAAAGATTGTCAAATAAAAATTTGCATCAAAGAGAATCTTGTTGAAATATATGATCTATCAGCATCCTCATACTCTCATCAGAATCATGGTTTCCCTGCACAACATGTATAATATGGATATATACATTAGATTATGTACTTCAAAATTAAATGAGAATGTAATCATTAAAACAAAATTATAAAAGGTTTCAAGTTCCATGCAATACCTGATCTTGTTCTCCCTCCATTGCGACCTCATGGTGTTTTCCATAGATTGTGCCCTCCTAGATACCCTGTACAATACATGTACATGTATATATTAAAAATTTAAGGTTGTGCATGAAAATGCATAAACTTGCAATATTAAAAAAATCAAGTATCATCTTCTTCAAATTGTCTAGATGATTCAATCCCTGTAACTGATTCAAGTTTCAAATTCCATGCAGTAACTTGCGGTGCTCCCCGTGCATTTTTACCTATCAATACATGTACATATATATATTGAAAATTTAAAATTTCACATGAAAATGCATAAACTCGCAATATTAAAAAAAAAAATTAAACAAATTCTTCAAAAATTTTAGATGATCTTATCCCCATTGTTGACTCCATTGCTAAAGACCCTAGAGAATGGAGACCATCTCCACAAACCTAAGATTTGAAAATTTTAAAATTGTAAGATAGAGATCTCATTTTTTAATGAAACTTTCTTCAATTTATAATAAATCAAAATTGAAATATTCAATACTTATGACAAGAAAATATTTCATACATATCCTAATAGGGAGGAAGAGGGTGGCGGTATGTCGAAAACATTAGATGGAATCATAATTTGTTATCATTTAATTATATATGTAATTATTTCTTTTAAAAATATGTCTTCACAACACTAATATAATAAAAGTAGAATAATAGTGTGAACATGAACACTTTAAAAGAAACTAACATCTCTCAACATATCTTAATTGGAACCTGAACCCAGGACCGTGATATTATTAGAATTTTCTTTCAACAAACGACTCAATTGCAAACACTGAACATATGATACTTTCGTGTTAGATTATATCTTTAAAAATTAACAAAATATATGTGAATAAAAATTAACATATACATTACATTACATTAAAATATCCACCCTAAGCATTAACACATACTAATCCCATGCTTTCTTCCTCATGACCAATTATGTCTTGCCAACCATCATGATAACCCTTTGCATATGCTTTAACCTCTGCAATATTCATATTATCTATGTCCTCATCTATTTTTATATACTAAATTAGCACATGCACCAGTGCATGCTCTTTCTCGATTTATACCGACATCAACTCCAATTAATGAATTCTTTATGTTGTCTATAATGGCATCCCTTTGCTTCTCAACCAATCTGAGAAGTGACATCCATCTACAACCGTAAAGTTACCAAATGTGGAGGTTGAGGTACCAAAGGTGGTAGAGGGAGAGGCAATACAATATCCCTTAATACACCCTTATGTTCATATATCTGACCTCTCTGAGTACCATAAAAATCAAATAAAAAGTTAGTATAATCATGTTTCATACCCAAAAATAATTATGAGTAAAATAATTTTATAAAATAATGTGGAATGTTGTCATTCCATGGTAGTTTTCCATACACTATGGGGAACCTATCATACAAATGGTGGGTTATTTCAGGGTGATTGAAATATTGCACCTTGAGCATCTTTGTTTTCCACCCTTATTCAAGGCTAATCCCACACATCTCACCAATAAGAATTATTTCTAACATATATTTCATAGAGGTCACACTTGAACCCTTAGCATCGAGAGCTATATTGGAGAAGACCCAAAACATGGTACTGTAACTAAGTGTTATCCATATCGACATGTCAGCAACTGTGATGCCCCTAGTAAATTGTAAATATTTAATTACTACAATAGACAAATTGAATATTACTATTTAAGTTTATATATTTATTATTTTGGTTAAAATGTGCATGAGAAAAATGTCTTGGTAATGATTATTAAGTAACTCTCACATGTCAGGTAGTTAGGATAGGCAGTTACCTATCCCTAACTACTTCAATGTAGATTTATCCTCAAGGCAAGAGATCGAGAGGGTATGGGTACCTAAGATGGAGAGAGGAGAGGAAAGAGAGAGCTTTTTGTGTTGATATGTTAGACAAATTCCAGGTGGTACATCTGGTTAAGACCAGATAGTTGTAAAACTGACACAACAAATGTCGCATCTACCCACATTATGCAAATAAAATTGCATGCCACACTATGTTCTAGGAATTTTATATTCCTACTTCGTGAAACCTTCACAACTCAAGGTTTAATGCTCCCTCAATAATGATGCAGGAGCATAAGGCTTCAAGACAAATTCGAGGAATTATTCCAAAAATATAAAAAAATATTACAGGCAAAGGAGTGGGATCCTTTAGCTATCAATTTCCATGTTTTCCTAGTTAAGCATAGAGCTGGAATATAGGATTTGATCATGATGTAATAAATTTTAGTTACTTAACTGTAATGGAGATTCTCGAGGAGAATGTCTCACGGGACAGATAGGGTCAATAAATTTTAGCCTTTGAATTAGGATCTGGTTGTTAGGATGAACCAACATTTATGTAATTTTCACACTATTCTAAGAGGATTTTCATTGTTGAAGAAAATTGGCTTTCCTGAAGTGAATCCAATAAATTGGGAAATTTAGTCTCTGTGTATGTGAATGAGAAATTCCCTGTCAAATCTCGAAGGATAATCTCCTTCGAAATCTTTGTGTTTGTTGTGAAATTCAGAGTTTATTTGGTGTTCTGTGAGATTGAATGGAATTGTGTTGACTGTGTCAAATTCTGTGTTTTTTAACTGTGCAAAGTGTGAATTTCTGAAGTCTCTCATTGTTTTGAAATCCCTGTGAGAATCCTAGTGGTCCTCGGTCTAGAAGCTCTAAGCTTCGTTTTCATCAATTGGCTCATGGAGCAGATGGTCGAGATCAACGGAGGAAGACCAAGGATGCAATGGCGTGAAGATTGATCTCAGTTGAGACAGATCTCTAGTGTTTGGGTGAGGAATTTACTCAACAGTTAAAGAGTAGAAGCAGGTTGGAGAAAGCCATCAGTGAATTTCGGGCGGAGGAAAGGCTGTAAATGGTAATTCCCCATTGGTTCTGATTCCACACTCACAGTGACACGTAACAATGAGGTGAAAGAAGGAAACCGCTTTTCGGTGGATTTGGAGTGTGCAAGTTAACTGGCCGAAATACATGTGAGCCATTAGATCTGGTGGAGCAGGTTCGATGATTGACAAACGAGGAGCAAGTTTCGAAGTCGGGAAGTGATGCGGCTGTTGGATCTTGAATAGATCAACGGTGGAGAAGTTTCGATGAATCTTTAGAAGGGCGGATTTCAAAATTTATTAAACTATGGTTTCTGTTACCATCGGGTTTGGATTAGTGGAAGTTTAGCGGAACTTTGAAACTTTTGGAGGGGTCTACTAGCTTAGAGGAAGCTCAAAAAAGTTGTCAGTGGATGACAGAGAGCCCATTGCACCAACAATTACACTTGCAGCCAGAGGTAGAAGACATAGTGTCATAGTTTGGGAGATTAAAACTCGTACCTGCACCGAGACCGCCACCATTAGTGGTATCAGAGCAACTTGTTGACACTGAATTGAATCTCAGAAGCCAGAGAAGGAAATCCAATATGGCTTTCAGAGTTGGAAGAGGACAAGGATGTGGTAGAAGAGGAAGACTAGTTGCAAATGTTGAGGTGAAGGAAGCTATGCAACAAATGCAAGCTAGATTAGAAGCATTAACAACAGGGAGAAATATAGATGATGGAGATGTTAGTGAGCCTAAGGATGAAACTGAAGAAGAGGGGGAAACTATAGCAATTACTCCTGAGATGAGATTCTTCCAATCAGTGTTGAGATCCACAGCTAGGCCAAAAACTAAGGTTTCAATATATGTAGGAGGATTAAATCCAGAAGAATTGATAGACTAGATTAATGATCTGGAGAAATTCTTTGATTATGAAGAAACAGAAGATGAGAAGAAAGTAAAGTTTGTTGTCACCAAGCTAAAAGGACATGCAACACTTTGGTGGGATGGAGTGTATGCAGAAAGAAAGAGTCTTGGCAAACAACCAATCAAAAATTGGAATAGGATGGTAGCAAAGATAAGAGGTAAGTTTTTACCAATTAATTATCAACAAACCTTGTTCAAACAGATGTAGAATCTTAGATAGAAGTCTATGACAGTAAGAGAACATATAAAGGAATTCTATAAGGTAAATATAAGATCTGGACAAACTCAGGATAAAGATGAGAAGGTGGCTAGATATGTGAATGGTCTTAGGATGGACATTCGAGATGAGATAAGTATACTATCTCCTAAAACAGTAGAAGAAGCTTATCAGATGGTACTGAAAGCTAAAGAAAAATTCATGAGGAATCGGTATTCCAAAGGAAGAGGTACCTTTCAAGGAAAATGAATTCAAGGTGGTAGAGGAAGATCTACAACGCCTAGAGATGGAGCTAGAAGCAGCTCAAACTAGCATGCAACCAGAGGAGGTGATGCAGGTGGTAAAGGGAGTTTTTCTAGGGTAAGAGGAGGAACATGAAGAGGAAGAGAATTTAGATGTTACATGTGTAACAAGTTGGGACACAGATCTTTTGAGTGCCCAGAGAATGCAAGAACAAGTCAGAGGAATGCAATTGCTGCTCAAGTTGAGGAAGAAGCAGCAACAGTGATAGAGGAAGAAAATGTACCATGGGAAGGAGAATCTTTGGTAGTCAATAAAGTTTTACTCAAGCTAGCAAAGGAGATAGTTGGACCATCACAACGGAAGACTTTGTTCAGAACAGTGTGTAAGGTTCAAGGGAAATGTTCTCAGATGATCATTGATAGTGGCAGCACTGACAATTTGGTCTCTGCAGAAGTGGTAGTGAAATTGAAGTTGAAGACAATGAGACATCCAACACCTTACAAGGTGTCATGGTTACAAAAGGGACATCGGTTTTTAGTGAATTAACAATGTGAAGAGGAGTTGCAGTTGGGCAAATATAAGGATAAAATTGTATGTGATGTGATATCTATGGATGTGTGTCACATATTGCTTGGGAGACCTTGGCAATATGACAGAGGAGCTATACATGATGGGAAAAGAAACACCTACAAGTTTGGTAAAGATGGTGTCAATCATACATTGCTGCCTATGAAAGAAGAAGATGCATTAGAAAAGAACACTGATCCAAAAACTCTATTACTAGGAGGAATGGAATACTTACAGCAGATTGAAGAAAATGAGGTAAATTTTCCTATAATTTGCAAGCCCAAGGTAATAATGACTTCTACTAAAGTTTATGATTTACCCATTGAAATTCAAGAAATGTTGGACAACTATTGTGATATCATTGTTGATGATTTTCCTAATGAATTACCACCCATAAGAAGAATTAGCCATCATATAGATTTGATTCTAGGAGCAAATATACCAAACAAAGTAGCTTACAGAATGACTCCCATAGAAAATGAAGAGGTTAGAAGGCAAGTTCTGAAACTGCTTGACAAAATACTGATGAGAGAGAGTTTGAGTCGTTGTGCAATACCAATAGTGTTGAGTCCAAATAAATATGGAGGCTGGAGAATGTGTACTAATTCAAGGGCCATCAATAAAATCACAATCAAATATAGATTTCCTTTACCTAGAATTGAATATTTGATGGATTGTTTGAGTGGAGCAAAGTATTTTACAAAACTAGATCTCAAGAGTGGGTATCATTAGATAAGGATAAGAGAAGGGGATGAGTGGAAAACTGATTTTAAGAAAAACAAAGGATTGTATGAAAGGAGAGTAATGCCTTTTGGGTTTTCAAATGCACCAAGTACGTGTATGAGACTTATGAATGAAGTTCTTAAATAATTTATTAGTAAATTTGTAATAGTATATCTAGACGATATATTAGCTTATAGTAGGTCTAAGGAGGAGCACATGAGACATCTAAATTATGTCTTACAAAGGTTACATAAAGAGAGGTTATTGCTAAATTTGAAGAAATGTTCATTCATGAAAGAGGAATTAGTGTATTTGGGTTTTGTTATTTCTGTTGAAGGGTTGAAGATGGATCCAGAGAAGATCAAGGCAATCATGGAGTGGCCTTCACCTAGAAGTATCTTTGAGGTAAGAAGTTTTCATGGTCTTGCTAGGTTTTTATAGGAAATTCATAAAGAATTTTAGTAAGATCAATGCTCCTATTGTTGAGACTATAAAGAAGGATAAGCAACAATTTAGGTGGACTGCTGAATCAAAAAAGAATTTTCAGCTATTGAAGAAGAAGATCATTGAAAAACCTATTTTGATTCTACCTGATTTTAGTAAACCTTTTCAAGTGAAATGTGATGCCAGTGGAGAAGCTATTGGAGGTTTTTTAAGTTATGAAGATAGACCTATAACTTATTTTAGTGGAAAGATAAATGATTCAAAGAAGAAGTATTCTTCTTATGATAAAGAGTTTTATGTAGTTGTGCAGTCATTGAAGAAGTGGAGACATTATCTAATGTCAAAAGAGTTCATACTTTATTTAGATAACCATGCATTGTAGTATATTATGCAATATCCAAAGCTTAACAAGAAACATACGAAATGGGTAGAGTATGTTCAGGGCTACAATTTTTTCTTAAAGCATATATATGGCCAATCAAACAAAGTTGCAGATGCTTTAAGTAGGAGAAATACATTATTTCAAGAGTCAAATTCAAGTGTTGGGTTTTGATTTTCTTAAGGAATTGCATGAGACAGATTTAGATTTTAAAGAGGCATTTGAGGCTTGTAAGAATACTATTTTGATGGATAGGAATAAATGGTTGGATTATTTCTTACAAGATGGATTGTTGTTTAAGAGAAGTCAGCTGTGCATACCAAATTTTTCTATGAGCGAGAATTTAATCAAGGAGAAACATAATGGTGGACTTGCAGGAAATTTTAGTATAGATAAGACTTATGAGTAGTTGAACATATTTTATTTCTGGCCGAAAATGAGATCTAAAGTGGAAAAGTATGTGAAAACTTGTAAAGTCTGTCAATATTCAAAGGGAAGAAGCAAAAACACAGGTTTGTATGTTCCATTACCAATTTGAGATAGGCCTTGGGATATGGTAGGTATGGATTTTGTTTTTGGCTTACCAAAGACTCAAAGATGAAATGATTCAATTTTTGTTGTAGTGGACAGATTTTCAAAAATGGCACATTTTATTCCATGTTATAAAACTAGTGATGCTACTCACATTGCTAATTTGTTTTTTAAGGAGATTGGAAGATTGCATGGGTTTCCTAAGAGTATTGTCTCAAACAGGGATTCCAAATTTGTTGGACAATTTTGGAGAACACTGTGCAAGAAGCTGTGAACTAAACTAAGCTTCAGTTCTACCTATCATCATGGATAGACTGATGGATAGACTGAAGTTGTGAACAGAAGTTTGGGTAATCTTTTAAGGAGTCTTACTAAAGAAAATCCAAAGCAGTGGAATCAAGTATTGGCACAGGCTAAATATGCATATAATGACTCACCTAACAAGAGTACAATGTAGAGTCCATTCCATAGAGTTTATGGAATGCATCCAAGAGGAGTGTCTGAGTTAAGAAACTTGGGAAAAGATGAGATGAGAATTGCAGAGGGAGAAGATTTTTCTTCAGAAATACAAGTAATACATGAACAAGTGAAATAACAACTACAGGATAGCAACATCAAGTACAAAACCAGAGCATACATTAGAAGAAGAGAAGTGAACTTTGAAGTTGGAGATTTGGTTTTAGCACACCTAAGGAAGGAAAGATTTCCAAAGAGGGATTATAACAAATTGAAGTTCAAGAAAATTGGACCATGCAGAGTATTGAGGAAATTTTTTTGCAAATGCATATGAAATTGAATTACCCCCTGATGTTGGAATATCTCCAATTTTCAATGTTGCTTATCTTTACAAGTATGAGGGTGAAATTGCAGATGATACGGAAGAAGACCAAGAGACACAGGAAATTGAGAAGGTAAAATAGTTACCTACACCAAAGGAATTGTAGCTAGAGAGGATTTTGGACAATAAAGTCTTCAAGAAAAACCAGAGGACAGGAGTACTTTTAGTATTTGGTCAAATGGAAGGATCAGCCAATTGCTGAAGCTACTTGGATAACAGAAAACATGCTACAGAAATTGGGTAGTTATGTAGAAGAGCTCATGGACAGGAGCCCATGAAGAATTTTTTCCTTAGGATTCTGATGCAGGAGCATAAAGCTTGAAGACAAATCTAAGGAATTATTTCAAAAATACAAAAAAATATTATAGGCAAAGGAATGGGATCCTTTAGCCATCAAATTCCATGTTTTCCTAATTAAGCATAAAGCTAGAATATAGGATTTGATCATGATGTAATAAATTTTAGTTAGTTAACTATAGTGAAGATTCTTGAGGAGAATGTTTCACATGATAGATAGGGTCAATAAATTTTAGCCTTTGAATTAGGATCTGGTTGTTAGGATGAAACAGTACTTATGTAATTTTCACACTATTATAAGAGGATTTTGACTGTTGAAGAAAATTGGCTTTCCTGAAGCGAATCCAATAAATTGGGAAATTTAGTCTCTGTGTATGTGAATGAGAAATTCCCTCTCAAATCCCGAAGGAAAATCTCCTTCGAAATCTCTATGTTTGTTGTAAAATTCAGAGTTTACTTGGTGTTCTGTGAGATTGAATGGAATTGTGTTGACTGTGTCGAATTCTGTGTTTTTTTTAACTGTGCAGAGTGTGAATTTCTGAAGTCTCTCATTGCTATGAAAACCCTGTGAGAATCCTAGCGGTCCTTGATCTTGAAGCTCTAAGGTTCATTTCCATCTGTCGGTTCATGGAGCAGATGGTCGAGATCAACGGAGGAAGACCAAGGATGGAGTGGCGTGAATATTGATTTTGGACCATTAGATCTCGATTGAGACAGATCTATGGTGTTTGGGCGAGGAAGTTACTCAACAGTTAACGAGTAGAAGCGGGTTGGAGAAACCCACAAGTGGATTTTGGGCGGAGGAAAGGCCGTAAATGGTAATTCCCTATTGGTTCTAATTCCACACACATAGTGACACATAACAATGAGGTGAAAGAGGGAAACCGCTTTTTGATGGATTTGAAGTGCGCAAGTTAACCAGCCGAAATACGTGTGATCCGTTAGATCTGGTGGAGCGGGTTCAACGGTTGACAGACGAGGAGCAAGTTTCGAAGTCGGGAAGTGATGCGTCTGTTGGATCTTGAATAGATCAATGATGGAGAAGTGTCGATGAATCTCTAGAAGGGCAGATTTCAAACTTTATTGAACTGTGGTTTGTGTTACCGTCGGGTGTGGATTAGTCGAAGTTTAGTGGAACATTATGACTTTTGGAGGGGTCTACTAGCTTAGAGGAAGCTCAAAAAAGTTTTCAGTGGATGACAGAGAGCCCATTGGACCAACAATTGCACTTGCAACCAGAGGTAGAAGACATAGTCTCATAGCTTTGGAGAGTAACACTCCTACCTGCACCCAGACTGCCACCATTAGTGGTATTAGAGAAGCTTGTTGACACTAAATTGAATCTCAGAAGCAAGAGGAGGAAATCCAATATGGCTTTTAGATTTGGAAAAGAATGAGGATGTGGTAGAAGAGGAAGACCAGTTGCAAATGCTGAGGTGATGGAAGCTATGCAACAGATGCAAGCTAGATTAGAAGCATTAACAACAGGGAGAAATATAGATGATGGAGATGTTAGTGAGCCTGCGGTTGAAACTAAAGAAGAGGAGGAAACTATAAAAGTTACTGCTGAGATGAGATTCTTCCAATCATTGTTGAGATCCACAGCTAGGCCAAAAACTAAGGTTTCAATATATGCAGGAGGATTAAATCTAGAACAATTGATAAATTGGATTAATGATATGGAGAAATTCTTTGATTACGAAGAAACAGAAGATGAAAAGAAAGTAAAGTTTGTTGTCACCAAGCTAAAAGGACATGCAACACTTTGGTGGGATGGAGTGCGGGCAGAATGAAAGAGTCTTGGCAAACAACCAATCAGAAATTAGAATAGGATGGTAGCAAAGTTAAGAGGTAAGTTTTTACCAAGTAATTTTCAGCAAACCTTGCTCAGACATATGCAGAATCTTAGACAGAGGTCTATGACAGTAAGAGAATAGACAAAGGAATTCTATAAGGTAAATATAAGAGCTGGACAAACTCAGGATACAGATGAGAAGGTGGCTAGATATGTGAATTGTCTTAGGATGGACATTCGAGATGATATAAGTATATTGTCTCCTAAAACAGTAGAAGAAGCTTATCAGATGGTACTGAAAGCTGAAGAAAAACTCATAAGGAATTATTCTTCCAAAGGAAGAGGTACTTTCTGGGGAAAAGGAATTCAAGGTGGTAGAGGAAGATCTACAACACCTAGAGATGGAGCTAGCAACAACTCAAACTAGCATTCAACCACAGGAGGTGATGCAGGTGGTAGAGGGAGTTTTTCTAGAGGAAGAGGAGGCAGAGGAAGAGGAAGAGAATTTATATGTTACAGGTGTAACAAGTTGGGACACAGAGCTTTTGAGTGCCCAGTGAATGTAGGAACAAGTTAGAGGAATGTGATTTTTTCTCAAGTTGAGGAAGAAGAAGCAGCAGTGGCAGAGGAAGAAAATGTACCAGAGAGAGGAGAATCTTTGGTAGTCAACAAAGTTTTGCTCAAGCCAGCAAAGGAGATAGTTGAACCATCACAACGGAAGACTTTGTTCAGAACAGTGTGTAAGGTTCAAGGGAAATGCTGTAAGATGATCATTGATAGTGGTAGCATTGATAATTTGGTCTCTACAGAAGTGGTAGAGAAATTGACGTTGAAGACAATGAGACATCCAACACCTTACAAGGTGTCATGGTTACAAAAGGTACATCAGTTGTTAGTGAATGAATAGTGTGAAGTGGAGTTGCAGTTGGGCAAATATAAGGATAAAATTGTATGTGATGTTATTCCTATGGATGTGTGTCACATATTGCTTGGGAGACCTTGGCAATATGATAGAAGAGCTATACATGATGGCAAAAGAAACACTTACAAGTTTGGTAAAGATGGTGTCAATCATACATTGTTGCCTATGAAAGAAGAAGATGCATCACGAAAGAAGACTAGTCCAAAAACTCTATTACTAGGAGTAAAGGAATACTTACAACAGATTGAAGAAAATGAGGTAAATTTTGCTGTAATTTGCAAGCCCAAGGTAAAAATGACCTCTACTAAAAAATTTTATTTACCCATTGAAATTCAAGAAATGTTTGACAAGTATTGTGATATCATTATTGATGATTTTGCTAATGAATTACCACCCATCAGAAGGATTAGCCATCATACAGATTTGATTCTAGGAGCAAATCTACCAAACAAAGTAGCTTATAGAATGACTCCCACAAAAATTGAAGAGGTTAGAAATCAGGTTTAGGAATGGCTTGACAAAAGAATGATCAGAGAGAGTTTGAGTCCTTGTGCAGTACCAACAGTGTTGAGTCCAAAGAAATATAGAGGCTAGACAATGTGTACTGATTCAAGAGCCATCAATAAAATCACAATCAGGTATAGATTTCCTTTACCTAGAATTGAATATTTGATGGATTGTTTGAGTGGAGCAAAGTATTTTACAAAACTAGATCTTAAGAGTGGCTATCATTAGATAAGGATAAGAGAAGGGGATGAGTGGAAAACCGATATTAAGACAAACAAAGGATTCTATGAATGGAGAGTAATTCCTTTTGGGTTGTTAAATGCACCAAGTACGTTTATGAGACTTATGAATGAAGTTCTTAAAGAGTTTATTGGTAAATTTGTAATAGTATATTTGGACGATATATTAGTTTACAGCAGGTCTAAGGAGGAGCACATGGGACATCTGAATTATGTCTTACAAAGGATACAGCAGGAGTGGTTATTGCTGAATTCGAAGAAATGTTCATTCAAGAAAGAGGAATTAGTGTATTTGGGTTTTGTTATTTCTCTTGAAGGGTTGAAGATGGATCCAGAGAAGATCAAGGCAATCATGGAGTGACCTTCACCTAAAAGTATCTTTGAGGTAAGAAGTTTTCATGGTCTTGCTAGTTTTTATAGGAAATTCATAAAGAATTTTAGTAAGATCAATGCTCCTATTGTTGAGACTATAAAGAAGGATAAGAAACCACTTAGATGGATTGTTGAAGCAGAAAAGAATTTTCAGTTGTTGAAGAAGAAGATCACTGAAAAACCTATTTTGATTCTACCTGATTTTAGTAAACTTTTTAAAGTGAAATGTGATGCTAGTGGAGAAGCTATTGGAGGTGTTTTAAGTCAGGAAGATAGACCTATAGCTTATTTTAGTTGAAAGATGAATGATTCAAAGAAGAAGTATTCTTCTTATGATAAAGAGTTTTATGCAGTTGTGCAATCATTGAAGAAGTGGAGACATTATCTAATGTCAAAATAGTTCATACTTTATTCAAATAACCATGCATTGTAGTATATTATGCAATAACAAAAGCTTAACCAGAAACATGCCAAATGGGTAGAGTATCTTCAGGGCTTCAATTTTGTCTTAAATCATATAAATGGCCAATCAAACAAAGTTGAAGATGCTTTAAGTAGGAGAAATACATTATTTCAAGAGAGTCAAATTCAAGTGTTGGGTTTTGATTTTCTTAAAGAATTGCATGAGACAAATTTAGAATTTAAAGAGGCATTTGAAGCTTGTAAGAATCCTGTTTTTATGGATACGAATAAATGGTTGGATTATTGCTTACAAGAAGGATTGTTGTTTAAGAGAAATCAACTGTGCATACCAAATTGTTCTATGAGGGAGAATTTAATGAAAGAGAAACATAGTGCTGGACTTGTAGGACATTTTAGTATAGATATGAATTATGAGCAGTTGAACATATTTTATTTCTGGCCGAAAATGAAATCTAAAGTGGAAAAGTATGTGAAAACTTGTAAAGTCTGTCAGTATGCAAAGGGAAGAAGCCAAAACACAAGTTTGTATGTTCCATTACCAATTCTAGATAGGCCTTGTGATATGGTAAGTATGGATTTTGTTTTTGGCTTACCAAAGACTCAAAGAGGAAATGATTCAATTTTTGTTGTAGTGGAAAGATTTTCAAAAAAGGCACATTTTATTCCATGTTATAAAACTAGTGATGCTACTCACATTGCGAATTTGCTTTTTAAGGAGATTGTAAGATTGCATGGGTTTCCTAAGAGTATTGTCTCAGACAAGGATTCCAAATTTGTTGGACATTTTTGGAGGACACTATGGAAGAAGTTGTGAACTAAACGAAGTTTCAGTTCTACCTATCATCCACAGACTGATGGACAAACTGAAGTTGTGAACATAAATTTGGGTAATCTTTTAAGGAGTCTTATTGGAGAAAATCCAAGGCAGTGGAATCAAGTATTGGCATGGGCTAAATATGCATATAATGACTCACCTAATAGGAGTACAGTGTAGATTCCATTCCATATAGTTTATGGAATGCATCCAAGAGGAGTGTCTAAGTTAAGAAACTTGGGAAAAGATGAGATGAGAAGTGAAGAGGGAGAATATTTTTCTTCAGAAATACAAGCAATACATGAACAAGTGAAACAACAACTACAAGATAGCAACATCAAGTAAAAAACTAGAGCACACATTACAAGAAGAGAAGTGAACTTTGAAATTGGAGATTTGGTTCTAACACACCTAAGGAAGGAAAGATTTCCAAAGAGGGAGTGTAACAAATTGAAGTTCAAGAAAATTGGACCGTGTAGAGTATTGAGAAAAGTTTATGCAAATGCATATGAAATTGAGTTACCCCCTGATGTTGGAATATCTACAATTTTAAATGTTGCTGATATGTACAAGTATGAGGGTGAAATTGCAGATGATACAGAACAAGACCAAGAGACACAAGAATTTGACTTGGTAAAACAGTTACCTACACCAAAGGAATTGCAGCCAGAAAGGATTTTGGACAAGAAAGTGTTCAAGAAAACCAGAGGACAAGAGTACTTTTAGTATTTGATCAAATGGAAGGATCAGCCAATTGCTGAAGCTACTTGGATAACAGAAAGCATGCTACAGAATTTGGGCAGTTCTGTGGAAGAGCTCATGAACAGGAGCCCATGAAGAATTTTGTCCTCGGGAGTCTGATACAGGAGCATAAGGCTTGAAGACAAATTCGAGGAATTATTCCAAAATTACAAAAAAATATTACAGGCAAATGAATGGGATCCTTTAACCATCAAATTCCATGTTTTCTTAGTTAAGCATAGAGCTAGAATATAGGATTTCATCATGATGTAATAAATTTTAGTTAGTTAACTGTAGTGATGATTCTCGAGGAGAATGTCTCACAGGATACATAGGGTCAATAAATTTTAGCCTTTGAATTAGGATCTAGTTGTTAGGGTGAAGCAGTACTTATGTAATCTTCACACTATTGTAAGAGGATTTTCACTATTGAAGAAAATTGGCTTTCCTGAAGCGAAGCCAATAAATTGCTAAATTTAGTCTCTATGCATGTGAATGAGAAATTCCCTGCCAAATCTTGAAGGATAATCTCCTTCGAAATCTCTTTGTTTGTTCTAAAATTCAAAGTTTATTTGGTGTTCTGTGAGATTGAATGGAATTGTGTTGACTGTGTCAAATTCTGTGTTTTTTAAACTGTGTAGAGTGTGAATTTCTGAAGTCTCTTGCCACTGTGAAAACCATGTGACAATCCTAGTGGTCCTCGGTCTCAAAGCTCTAAGCTTCGTTTTCATTTGTTGTCTCATGGAGCAGATGGTCGAGATCAACGGAGGAAGACCAAGGACATAGTGGCATGAATATTTATTTTGGACCATTAGATTTCAGTTGAGACAGATCTATGGTGTTTGGGCGAGGAAGTTACTCGACACTTAATGAGTAGAAGTAGGTTGGAGAAACCCACAAGTGAATTTTGGGCGGAGGAAAGGCCGTAAACAGTGATTCCCCATTGGTTCTGATTCCACACACATAGTGACATGTAACAATGAGGTGAAAGATGGAAACCACTTTTCGGTGGATTTGGAGTGTGCAAGTTAACCGGCCAAAATACATGTGAGCCGTTAGATCTGGTGGAGCGGGTTTAACAGTTGACAGACGAGGAGCAAGTTTCGAAGTCGGGAAGTGATGCGACTGTTGGATCTTGAATAGATCAATGGTGGAGAAGTGTCGAAGAATCTTTAGAAGGGTGGATTTCAAACTTTATTGAACTGTGGCTTGTGTTACCATCGGGTTTAGATTAGTGGAAGTTTAGGCAGAACTCTACGACTTTTGGAGGCGTCTGCTAGCTTAGAGGAAGCTCAAAAAAGTTGTCGGTGGATGACAGAGAACCCATTGGACCAACAATTACACTTGCAACCAAAGGTAGAAGACATAGTCTCACAATTTTAGAGATTAATACTCCTACTTGCACCTAGACTGCCACCAAATAAGCTCTATGTGGAAATGTTTGATTTAACTATCCAAAGTCTGGACCTTTATAAAATGTTGGGCGGAACCTTATAAATCCTTCATAACCTTCGGTTAATTCTTATTACCCACGCATATTAACCATACCATGGATTTTAGACTTTGGTTAAAACTCAACTTAAACTATAATACATTAACCCCACTTACTTCTATTATAATTCCCATATAATAGAAATATTTCATAAACCACACTCAAACCTTACCTTTCCTCCATTCCACAAACCTTTGCACATATATCGATGTTCTCCTTAGCACATTAAATCTCCATCGTCGATCTCATTCCTCAATCCTATGGTTTTTGTGCAATAACTCGTGCCAACTAGCCTCGCTAATCTCCACCATTTATTTCTCCTACCTCAATCCAACAGTGATCACGCCATATCACGCGATTACATGCACAACCGATATTAGATCGAGAGTGCATGAGAAAAGTGGTTTTCTCATGCTACGTGTCAAACCCTCAGTTGAATTGTGTGAAATCATACAATACCATTTACATCTTTTAGGGCACGCGAGATACCACTGACCACTTGCAAAGACAATTACATTCTTCTACTAACACGTGTTTTTAATCTCCGCCATCTGTCTTCTCTCGATATTATCCATCGATTTGGTCGATCTGACAGTTCTCGTTCTTTGTTTTCTAATTCTTTCTCTGTCGTTGATCTTCCATGTATGACTTGATTGTTCAATGACTTTTCTCTGGGCTCCATCAATCCATACATTGCATTGAAGACTTCAACCACAGAAGTAGGTTGAAGCAAGTATTTCTTATTCCTTTCACTGATTTTGATCTTTAATTGTTCTTCTGCTTGACTCCTTCCTGAGCTGACTTCTACGTACTTTTAAGCGCTATCACATCTAAACTTCAACTTTGATCCTTTAATCGGATTCAAATGATCGTACCACTATCCTTCATTCTCCACCTCTGTGTTCTGCTTTAATTCCACCTGCATACATATACTAGCAAAAATTACTCTAATTCACACACAATTTATAATTCCATTAATCAATACACAGCACACAACTCAGGAATCAAATTCTCTGTCTTTATAAACAATTATTTACATAATTAATCTCTCTCTTTGGCCTGATTTTCTAATCAACGACCTTTTTCCTTTCTTGACCGCAGGCTTACAATCAAACCCTATCTAATCTCTGAACTTTGATTCTCACTCTAACTCACTAACTTACTCTCTCTATATCTTTTAGGCTTGCATTTATACAAAAGGTTCTGTAACCCATTTCAGCTCAGATCCTTAATGTTTTGAACTAAATCCTGAATATCCTCTAAGTCCACCTTTGACTCAACTAATCCCTATGGATCCTCCCTATTTCCACAAACCTTGAAACCAATTCCTAATCTAAGATTTACAATATTTTAAAATCTCTCAATCCTCACTAATCACTCATCATCACTCATGTTCTCCTACATTCGAGAGAATCTACAAATATCCTCACAAAATTTAATTAATTCCTATTCTAAATTAAAATCATTCAAAAACATTAAAATTACATTAATTTAATTCCTTTGGAAACCAACTCCCTTAAAACACAAGACCCCCTATGTCTACTAAAATGCAATGAAATTGCTGAGTTGGATGCACCTGCATCAGATTCCCAAGGTTAAAATAATCATGATCTCTAGATCATGTGTTCTCATATGTTGATAGAAAACCTCCAGGGTCCTAAACTTTAGTTTGTATTTGTCTGAATGCTTTGTTCCCTTGTTGTTGTTGTTTTATGTTTGTTGTCTTTTGTTTCATCTTCCTCTCCTTGTCAATCAGGTTCAAATTCTAATTGATCATTATTCCTGTTGTTGTCAATCTTCTCCATCTGGACTGCCTCATCATTAATTGCCATAATTCTTCAATCTATATCTCTAGCACATCTTTGGGTTGGTACATACTCTACCATTTGTTGTTGTACTCTGTCCACTCATCTTCAAACTGTTTTTCATTATATTCTCTTTGAAGTTGTCAGATTCCCACTACCGTCCTTTCATCCTTACCCTCTTGTGGCTTTTCGAACAACCTCTATTCAATATCTATAAATTTACTTTCAAAAAATAAATGGTCCTCCAATTTTCCTTGTACTTGATTCCTCTCGAATACATCACTATGTTGTTCATCAAGTCCAGGATATTTTCCTTCCTCTTCCTTGACAACCCTCAGTAATTGTCCTTCACTTCCTTGATTGATTATCAAAGTCAATTTAATTTCTTCAAACATGATATCTTCATGCTTTTCATTTTCCTCATCAGCATGTCCAACCTGGCAACTTCCAGTCTTCTGCAGTTCTAAATCTGACTCTTCAACTTGAAACATGTTTGTCTCATTTTCATCAAATCCTGTAATCATTAAACAATTATCATAATTAAAAATATAAGGCCTCATTACCTTGTCTTTCTCTGGCAACATCTCAATATGTTGCTCTGATTTTTCCTCCTCTATTAGCACATCAGTATGTTGATTCAACCTCTTTAAAGAATTCTCCAAAGGACTCTCCAGACTCTCACCAAGTCTCTTTTCCACACTATCTACTTCAATGATGTTTTTCTACTCTTGTCCACTGTAGTGAACTCCTTCAGCAACCACACTATCATACTCCAAGTTTTCCAGCAAATATTCTAGCAATTCAATTTCTCTTTGACACTTCATAAGTATTTCATCATCACTTATAATTCCTACATTTGTACACAATTTATTAGTTTGAGAATTACAAGGTTCAACAGTCTCAACTGTTGCTTCACATATCAATTCTTAAAATCGAATTTCATCTCCTTCTTTCACAAGAAATTGATCCTATGTTGTAACAGCTTCAAACATCAATGTATTACTAAATTATTTCTACTTCCATAATTCACTACTTTTCTTATTCAAGAGACATTCTCCATCATTCTTTACTCCAGAGTATTTATCTTCTGAAAGATACTCTTCCATACTTTTGATAGCTTCTAAATATTTCTCATCTTCTGCAAAACATGTAATCACATCAAAATTATTAGATTCAAATATACAAGGTTTCATATTCTCCTGCTGATCCGAATTTGTCCAACAATTATAAAAACATCAATAATTCCTTATGGAGCAAAGTAAACTTCTTGTTGTCTTGAATTCACACAATGGTTCATAAGACCTTTCACAAATCTCCAGTATTCATCTTCACCCAAAACTTCGCCTTGTTCTGCTTCACAAATGGAAACTTCCATTCTCAACTTAGCTTCTTTGAGTTCTTCAGACTTCAATTGAACATTCATTACCTATTCAAGCTTTCGTAACTCTTGTGCTAACTGCATATTCACCTACTGATTTCTCTTCTCTTGTAGCCTCTGCCACTTTACTTTCTTCCTTATGACATAACCATGCTTCTGGTCTTCTTTATTTATCTGCAACATCTTCATCAATATCTCAAGATGAACTGCAATCTCAGCATCATCTCCTTCTCTATCTTCATGAGTTCCTCACTCACTTACTATGAACTGTATTAAAGCCTCTGCAACAGCAAGTCCTCCCTACTATCACTTACCTCACCAAGCTTTCCTCTGTACTTGGTCTTTTGGCAAGCACTTGGTTATCTATTCTCTCGAACGTCTTTGAGCACTTCTTTCTTCTCCTTCTAGGCTTCAACTCATCTGCACCTTTTAAGAACACAATTGTCCTCTTGTATTTCAGTTAGAAATGAAATACTAAGTTCTGACCACCTCTTCTTTGACTCAGAAATTCTTACCATCTTTCTTCATTACTGCTTCTTTTCTTTTGCTGAGATACCTTCTTTTGTTTACAACTTGAATTCTACAACCACAATCTTCAGACTAAATTAAAACAAAAACATATCATGTCACCTTCAAGATATCAGCATGATCTTATTCTACCATTCACTTGCACTTTGAATGGATTCTTCTCTATTTCTTTGCATCTGCAAATTCTGCTACACTTTATCTTTGTGTGCCTACTATTTGTCAGATTTAAAATATGATCTCCTCTTGCCTATTTACATACCTCCAAAACATAACTCTATTCTAAGCTTCTCAAAGAATTTTTCATGCAGAATTTCTTGTTCAGCTTTGATACCAAAATGACACAGCAAAAGCTGCATCCACCCACATTATGCAAATAAAATTACATGTCAAACTATGTTCCAGGAACTTTATATTCCTTCTTAGTGAAACCTTCAAAAGTCAAGGTTTAATGCTCCTTCAATAAGCTCCATGTAGAAATGTTTGATTTAAGTATCCAAAGTCTGGACCTTTATAAACCTTTGAGCAGAACCTTATAAATCCTTCATAATATTTGTTTAATTCTTATTACACGTGCATATTAACCATACCATGGATTTTAGAATTTGGTTAAAACTCAACTTAAACCATAATACATTAACCCCACTTATTTCTATTATAATTCCCATATAATAGAAATATTTCATAAACCACACTTAAACCTTACCTTTCCTCCATTCCACAAACCTTTGCACATATATTGATGCTCTCCTTAGCACATTAAATCTTCGTCGTTGATCTCATTCCTCAATCCGACAGTTATCGCACAATAACTCGCGCCAACTAGCCTGGCCAATCTCCACCATTTATTTCTCCTACCTCAATTCAACGGTGATCGCACCATATCGCGCGATTATATGCACGACTGATATTAGATTAAGAGTGTGTGAGAAAAGTGGTTTTCTCATGCTACGTGTCAAACCCTCATGTTAATCATGTGAAATCATAGAATACCATTTACAGCTTTTAGGGTACGTGAGATACCATTGACCACTTGCGAAGACCACTCCATTCTTCTGCTAACATGTGGCTTTAATATCCATCATTCCCCTTCCATCAATATTATCCGTCGATCTGGCCGATCCGACGCTTCCCGTTCTTTGTTGTCTAATTGTTTCTATGTCATTGATCTTCCATGTGCAACTTGACTATTCAATGAATTTGCTCCAGGCTCGATCAATCTATACATTACATCGAAGACTTCAACCACAAAACTAGGTTGAAGCAAGGATTTCTTATTCCTTTCACTGATTTTGATCTTTGATTGTTCTTCCACTTGACTCCTTCCTAAGATTACTTCTACATACTTTTAAGCACTATCACATTTGAACTTCAACTTTGATCCTTCAATTGGATTCAAACTATTAGCCCACTATCCTTCATTCTCCACCTCTGTGTTCTACTTTAATTCCACCTGCATACATATACTATGTAGAAATTACTCTAAAAAAATTCACACACAATTTATAATTCCATTAATCAATACACACCACACAGCTCAGGAATCAAATTATCTATCTTTATTAACAATTATTTACATAATGAATCTCTCTCTCTCTGACCTGATTTTCTAATCAGTGGCCTTTTTCCTTTCCTGCCTGTAGGCTTACAGTAAAACTCTATCTAATCTCTGAACTCTGGTTCTCACTCTAACTCACTAGCTGACTCTCTCTATACCTTTTAGGCTTACGTTTATACAAAAGGTTTTGAAACGCATTTCGGTTCAGATCCTTAATATTTTGAACTAAATCCTGAATATCCTCTAAGTCCACTTTTGACTCAACTAATCCCTAAGGATCCTCTCTAGTTCCACAAACCATGAAACCAATTCCTAATCTAAGATTTACAATATTTCAAAATCTCTCAATCCTCACTAATCACTCGTCATCACTCATGTTATCCTATATTCGAGAGAATTTACAAATATCCTCACAATATTTAATTAATTCTTATTCTAAATTAAAAGCATTCAGAAACATTAAAATTACATTAATTTAATTCTTTTGGAAACCAACTCCCTTAAAACACAAGACCCCTTATGTCTACTAAAATACAATGAAATTGCTGCGCTAGATGATCCTGCATAAAAAATAGTAAGACTGTTAGTATACAGGAAATCACCATGCATGTGGGTGATAACTCAGGGGGAGACTTGGGCTTGAAAGCTAGTCTCATGGTTGGGAGGCAAAACGACGTTTCTAGACAAACTTGATTCAAAAGTTGATAGAATATATTGTCAGAGTCAAATAAGTATATATTTAACTTTTTGTAATATACTGCGAGAATCAAATAAGTATATATTTAATTCTCTGTACGATAGTTAATTATTAAGCAAATACATGTATGTTGTTGGAGAAAAACTATTTAGAAACTGGTTTAGTTAAGGCATACTGACCACTAGAAGAACTACTAAGTATACTTTAGAAATCTAAAATGACCAGAAAGTTTATTTTTTTAAAAGAAAAACTCAGTGAGATTTATTACTGAAACTGGCGGAAAACTTTACAAGGAAGTATTCTTTAGGGGTTTACTGTGAGGCCAATCTTAAAAGGGAATTATAAGAACAAGAACCAGAACTTCTAGAGTTATACCGAATAGAGTTAGAAACAGAGCAAAAAATATAGTTCTAGGGGAAAAAAAGAAATATATATATATATATGCCTCTGTAGTAACAGCTAAATTTCACAACCTAACTTTATAATGTATCAAGAGTAGATTTTAAAACGTATGATATGTTAAGAAATTTGACTCTAGTAAAAGAAGTGAGTTCTGGAACCAAACAACACTTTTCATTACAAGCCACATAAATAAATATATATCATTTCGACTTCGAACAATTCAGAACATAGAACTGAAACACCCACAAGTAAGGGATAATAAGCTAACAGTGCATCTATAATCAAGCCAACAAAACAAGTATACAATCTACATATTTAGAGTTGCAGATGGAATATGGGATAAAGCCGCAGCCGATTCCAGATATTAAAGACAAGATCTGTACGAAAATGAAACAAGCTTAATGCTCGAAAATGAAATAAACCTCTGTAGAAAAAGAACAAAAAAGTCTCGATGAGGGTTAAAAGAATGACCCTTTCCTTCAACCAAGTAGATATTCAAAGTATATCAACAAGCACATGAAGTCTTTAAGAATAAAACCCACATTTGGTAATGAACCTCTGGTTACAAAATTCTGGATACAATATTACAGTCAAGCCATTTCCATGGGATTTCAATTACATTGAACCAATGGCCATGAACCTAGAACCTGAGAAAGCAGGTCGATGGATTTTCTAGCCGGAGCACACAAAAATAACATAGCCACGGGGTCTTCATATTCGGAGCCCTGGATAGGTATAAACATCATGCAATAAACATAATAGACCATAAATAACTTAGCCAGATGACTGACAGAAAGAAAAAAACACCTCTCAAGAGCTAAAGCCTCCAAACCAGAGGAATCTGGAATAAAACCACATACCCGGAGGTTGGACAAAGTTAAAGCTCGAAACCATCGACTGTATTTTTGGAGGAAAGCTCTGATCCATCATTCTTGAGTGGCTACTAGACCTCCAACATAGCCTAACAATTCAAAAAAAAAGATTTGGTTATACATAGATAGTTACAAAATAAAGTTAGGATACTCAAGCCAATATTAAGACAAATCAATCCCTATCCAGGGCTGTAGCATAAGCACCTCCTTCAAAGCATTGGTGTACCAGCATGACTCGTTGTGAACCTGTGAACCGAACAAACATCAACAAATGATCATTCCATCTTAGGAGGAATAAATTTACCAATATTTAGGGTAACAGAATCGAACCTAGACAAAAAATGGAACTTGGAGCTGAAAACCAGAATGGTCTATCAACGAAGAACTTAACATTGAAAATGCATTACAGTCTAGCTAGCAATGAGGATAAGAGTTCCCTTTCCGCTGTCGGATGAGCCCAACACTTGGAGAACCGTTGATGTGTAGTATTTCCCGAGGAAAGGCTGATAGCTGGAGAGCAGGTGGAAGGCTCCAGAATCTGGTTCCCACCATCGCTCGGATGGATAAATTCAATGCATAAGGTTTAATTCCCTGATAAGCACCATAAAGATCTACCGTGCAACCAGCTGGGATTCCACTAAGTGTTAGATTTAATGAATATCCCAAAACCAATATGTAATCGTTGGTACAAATATTTAACATAAGTGCCAAATGCTTGAATCAAGGGAATTAAATAAGCTTGTCATATGAACTATAAATTGTTGTTATTATATATGATTTATATAATGTGTGTGGATTTTTGCATGTCAAGTTAATAATGTCGATATTTGTATGCGTAAGTAGGGTTACATTATATAGTTAAAACAATTTTTTTATGAAGTTA